>OZ037748.1:4857854-6089104 GCA_964035475.1 Salix caprea | reverse complement strand
GGGCTAATTTTATTGTGCGATTGATATCGTGATGTTTTTCAAAAGTATTTTGCTTTGAAATATATCAAATTTTAAACAATGATATTAATACATTAAAATAATAAAAGAAACATTAATTTGATGTTTTGTTATAATTTGATGTTTTGTTATAGTCAAATACAATTTTTATTTTTTTACTTAAAAATAAAAAATTTAAATTTTTTACATTATTTTTATATAATAATATTAAAAATATTTTTTAATAAATAAAAAATATATCATTTTAATTTATTTTCAAAAATAATAATTTAAAAAACAATTCCAATAACACTATCAACCATAAATATCTTAGCTCCGTACGGCTGACAGAGGATAAAAACAAAGCTAGCTAAAAACTTCTCCTACCGACGTGGGGTGCCTTCATTTTGTGTGGTGTGCAGCAAGTGAGAAGAAAGCAGAATAAATGAGAGAGTGGTGTGTCACGTGTGTGGCACGTGGGAGTGGTTGGGAGATCATTATCGATCGATGAAAGGACAGTGACGTAATAATTAATTAGCTACAGCTTTATTAAAGTGGTATGAAAGTGATCGCTCAAAATTCGTATTCAGCTCCGAATTACATTTCAAAATTATTTTTAAAAACAATTGATTTTTTTATTTTAAAATTAAAAATAACGCTGATATTAAATATTATTTTTAAAAAATAAAAAAATATATCATTCTAATATTTTTCAAAAAAAACAATTTAATAAATGACCTCAACCGACCCCATCAATAATGCCAGTGAATGGAGGAGATCGATACGCGGGGGCGTCGACGGAAAAAACATCCCAACCTCGAAACAAGGAAAGCTGTCCAATCACGCATCAATCTAAAAGGTACCATTGGCCCACGTGTCATCGAAAGTAAGGTCAGTTTCTAAAGCTGCTGCATCGTATACCGCAGGCTCCGATGCACCAGACGCGTCGAGGAAAGCGCTCCCGGAAAAGGAAAGATCGATCTTGCCCCTGTATTTAAGCCAGCCTGTCTTCCTATTTAATGCCAGTTTAAAAGTATGGTTACAGTATTTTTTAAAATATTTTTTTGTTTAAAAATATATTAAAATAATATTATTTTATTTTTAAAAAATTATTTTTGATATCAATATATGAAAATAATATAAAAAAACTAAAATTTTAATTTAAAATAAAAAATAGAAAAAAATTATTTTTTTTCAAAAATGATTTTGAAACATGCCAAACACCTACATTATCTATGTAGAAATATGGTTAAGATTACTTTTGAAATTGTTTTTTTTTTGTTAAAAAATGAATTAAAATGATATTATTATATTTTTAAAAATTATTTTTGACATTAGCATATAAAAATGATCTAAAAACATCAATTCTTTTAATTTAAAATAAAAATTCTCATATTATTTAAAAAAATACTTTTAAAATACAATGACTCTTAGGGCCTGTTTGGAAAAGCGGTTGCGGTAGCTTTTTAAAGTGTTTTTCATGCCGAAATACATCAAAATGATATTTTTTTATTTTTTAAAAATATTTTTTGATATCAGCATATCAAAATGATCTAAAAACACCAAAACATAAATTTTTTAATTTAAATTTTTTTGATGTTTTTAAATTGTTTTAATATACTAATATCAAAAATAATTTTCAAAAGATAAGAAAATATTTTGTATCTTCACTTTATTATTTTCTATTATTGGGGGAATGATCGAGATTAGGAAATCGGGTTTAGGCCCATTTGAAGTCTCTGTCCTCTACTGTACCGGCCCAATCAATAATGGCAGTGAATTAGGAGGTCGACACGCGGGGGCGTCGACATCCCAATTTCGAAACAAGGAAAACTGTCCAATCACGCGTCAATCTAAAAAGTAGCATTTTCCCGCGTGTCATCAACAGTAAAGTCAGTGTCGACACGTAGACTCGTCAAGGGAAAAGGAAAGATCGATCTTGCCCCTGTATTTAGTGCCGGTTGGGAGTGTAATTGAGAGTCCATGAGATATTCTCAAGTTTTCAGAGGCGCCGACATCAGCTGATGTTCTCAATCCAGATGATGATGATGAAGAACTACATTAATTAGATGTTTGTCTTTTTTTTCTTTTATTTACTTCAGATCATTTTGTTTCTTCATAATAATAATAACAATAATTCCATATAGGTTATCTAATTTATCATTGCCGATGAAACTATTTCTGAACATTCTCTAATGTGTATCATCTCACATATTAAGTGTTGTTTAAGATTTTAGTCTAGATTGTTTTTGAAAATATTTTTTTGTTTAGATATGTATTAAAATAATATTTTGTTTTATTTTTATAAAATATTTTTTTTAATTTAAAATAAATTTTTTTTTTCAAAAACATTTTTGAAATGCAGTACTAAACACCCTTTAAAAAAATAAAAAAAAAATATTTAAAAAAAATACTTTTGAAATGCGATTCTAAACACCTCTAACAAGAAATTATTATTATTAGAAAAACATGAATGCAGGAGCACCTTAGAATTTCCATAACAATGTTTCACTTACATTGCTATCATCACTCTTATTGAATTTTAATCTTATGTTGATTATCATATATAATAGTAATGTAGAATGAATTCTCAATTGAAATTAATTAGTTTAATATTCAAAAAAACTTAATCTAGAAAATACATGAAAACCGAGTGAGGGGAATAATTGTGGGTGATACCAAAATTGTTCTACTAATTGAATTTAACAAGATAGAAAAAATAAAGTAAAATCGTAATTGTAAAAAATAGTGTGTTTTTAGCGTAAAGTAGATTGAAAGACATATATAAATCAAGATATTTACTGTCATAACAAATTATTTACTTAATTGTATTTAATGAAATTGTTTATTAAAATCAATTTGTAACAAAAAGACAACACAAATAAAATGTATTGAAAAAAATAAAAGGAACAAAATATAACTCAAGGCTACACATATTAAAATATTTTAAAAAAATAAAAACTTTTAACTTTTTAAAATAAATTTATTCTATGTAAAATATATATTTTTTACAAATGAAATATATTAACCTCCTTAAAAATTAAACACACCCATTATAATTAAAATATAAAAACTATCGTTATTTAAAAAAAGCTAAATAAGCCAAGAAAATCATAAAGAATGAGTATTAATTAAAACATAGCTAAAAAGGTTATTAATTAAAAAATAGAATGAGTCTAGGCGGCTACAGTACCTGGTAAGCCTAGCTAAGAGCCTGGCTCGTCAAGAAATGACTCCTATTCGGGTTTTTAATTGTTTTTTTTTAAGTTAATGGGGTGAATGACGTGTTATCTAGATTCCTAGATTTCAGCCATTATGTTATCCGGAAAAAAACAAACTCATATCCTTTTCAATTTCATCCCTAAAAAATGATTTTGATTTATTTTTATGTCAAATTCGGTCTTTTATTGTTATTTTTATCTTTTTTCTTATTGATATTTTCCCAATTTCATCCTTTATTATTTTTTAATTGAGAGTTTTAATTTTTTATTTTTTAGATTCTTTATTAAGCTTGAATTTTATTTTCAATATCATCCTCCAATACTTGATTTATCTGAAATTGGTCATGTTTTTTTTCTAGGATATTATTTCAATCTTATTTCCATAGATCAGCAAGCTACTCGGGTTGAGTTAATTTTTTTTTCATTGCATTTTTAAAATGATTTTTTTAGTTTCACACGTTAGGTTATTTGATAATTGAGATTTATTGGTTTATTCAATTTTGCTATAGACAAAATTACTCTAATATCATAATCAAGTTCGATATTTGGCAATAATTGTTATATTCTCCCTTACTTTTCTCCCTTACATTAGGGTTATTCATATATATAATTCGATGATGTTTCATTAATAATATATAGGGCCATTTGGACATGCAGGATCCCACTCTTATATGTAAAAACCAGAGACGAGAGAGATTGTTAAACTGAAGTAAAATTTCACTAATAATTAGGGCAACATCTGCCTGCAAACATCATGAGAGAGCCTCAGAGAGAGCTGTCTTCTTTATACAAAACGAAAAGACTTGACAAAACAATAGATGAACATTGCATTTGATTTCTAAACTGCAATATATTGACCATTATTGAACCGATGATCCCAGCTTCATCATTTGTTCATCCCAGTTGCGTTCTTCACTCCTTCAACAGCTCCCTGTGCGGTAGCCATCACCTGCTGACCAGCCTGCACGAAGAAGAAGTATCGTATAGTATCACAGTCGAGAACCCAGATTGAAAAACTAACGTTTGTTCATTGTATTCCTGAGCACAAGCTACTGTAGCGGTGGGGATGAGTTCTTGAAAGAAGAAAACTTAAAAAAAGGAGATTGAAGAAAAGAATTCGAACCGCTGTTACTGTTTCCTTCGCAGATTGAGCAGCATTGCCAGCTTTGTCCATTAAGGTGCTGGCCTTCTCCTGAAACAAACAAAACCCAGACCTTATAGTGTATTAGAATCGATCAAGCTGAAACAAAACTGATTCGAAGAACTCAAAATAGATCGAAAGCTCAAGTAGAAAAGGAAGAAATAAACAAGTTCATAGGCTGACCTGGGTTTGGCCCTTGGCCTCACCAGCTTGGAAGCTCGTTTTCTGAGTATTGCCGGGCACCTTGCTGGTTTCCGTTTTCTGTAAGAGATTCGGAGAGCTCAGATAGATCGAAAGCTCAAGTAGTTGAAGATATAAAACTTTGGGTGGAAAACAGATGCCATTGCAGCCATGATTTATACTAGATGTGGAGATTCAATGCCACGCGGAGTGTTTCTGACACGTGTCAAACTATAGATTGCTTGGAATAACAGGTAATCAAGCTGTTATTGTGGTGAGATTTTGTGGGTTCCGGGTATCTTGGCACAATTTGATAAAACAATAATAATAGAAAAGTAACGAGTTTAGAAAAAAGTAACGAGGATCATCATATCTACCTCAATTTAATATAAATTAATAGACAGCCAATTTAAAATCTTATTGATCTTCATGAGAAAAAAATGATATTTATAGTCAAATGGGTAATAAATATACATTAAAATAATCTAAAAATATTAAAAAATATATAATTTAAAATAAAAAAATTAATTTTTTTCAAAATCATTTTTCAAACACATTCCTAAACACCAATATCTCGTCAAGCTTTTTAACTCCAGCAGAAAATATCTTAAGAGGGCTGGCACAAAATATCTTTCAGGGAAAAAAAAACTTAGAAAAATGAGATTGAAGGAAAGTTATCGAACCGCTTGCACTGTTTCCTTTGCAGATTGAGCAGCATTTCCAGCTTTGTCCATTAAGTTGCTGGCCTTCTCCTGAAACAAACAAAACCCACACCTTATCATTTATTAGAATCGATCAAAGCTGAAACAAAACTGATTCCGAAAACTCAAAATAGATCGAAAGATCAAAAGGAAGAAATAAACAAGCACATAGCCTGACCTGAGTTTGGCCCTTGACCTCGCCAGCTTGGTAGCTCATTTTGTCGGTCATTTTCGGTTTCTGATTTCTGTAGAAGATTCGGAGAGCTCAAATAAATCGAAAGATCAAGAAGTTGAAGATATAAAACTTTTGGTGTAAAACATATGCCACAGCAGCCATTATTTATACTGGTTAGAGCCAGTCCGTTGCTGGACACGTTCAGTGCCACGTGGAGTGCTGCTTGACACGTGTCGATCTGTAGATTGTTTGAAATAACAGGTGATCAAGCTGTTATTGAGGTTGAGATTTTCGGGGCCTTTGACTAGCGGGTGTGTGAATTTTTTGAATAATTCTTTCTCTTTTTTAATATATTCATGGGCTTTTGTCCGCTTCTATAGTGGTATAAATAAAGTTACGTGTGTAATTGATATTGCAATTTTAGGGGTTTTTTTAGTGGTTTTTTTTTTTAGATTTTTTTTAACATGAATATATTAATACCATAATAAAATATATGAAAAATAATTTGATGTTTTTTCATGTTAAATGTATTTTAAATCATTACATGTGGGGCTAACTTTAAATTGTGTATTTGATTTCGTGTTGTAGTATGTTTTTCTAAAATATTTTTCTTGGAAATATATCAAAATAATTATTTAAATTTTGATTTTAATATATTAAAATCATAAAAGAAACATTAATTTGATGTTTTTTTTATAGTCATACATTTTTAAAATGAGACAAAAGTCGATATTAAACACACATGTACTTTAACTAATAACAATTGTTAATATGTTCCGGTATCTTAACATAATTTGATAAAAACAAAATTAGAAAAGTAACACATGTAAAGAAAAAGGTAACGAGGATCATCGTGTCTAACCTCAATTTAATATAAAATTATAGAAAGCCAATTTAAAATCTTATTAACCTCGATGATCAAAAAATGATATTTATGGCCAAATGGGTAATAAGTACACATCAAATTATGTTCCTGAAACCAAGTTTGTTAATTCCATTTCAATTTATGCTTCATTTTTTCAATTGAAACAAAATATTTTGTTTTTGGATTGTTTCGGCGTGTTATTTTGGAGTTGTATTATTTATGTATATGTATATAGTTAAATATATTAAATAAAAAAAATAGTTCAAATCCAAAAATAAAATTATTTAGAATTGTGCAATTTAATCTACAAAAATACACAATAAAATAATTTTTCTGAACAAAATTATGAACATGTATAATATTATGAGAATGTCATCATCAATCTCGCAAGGTCATTACATTGAACATGTATAATATTATGAGAATGTCATCATCAATTTCTCAAGGCCATTACATTCTCTGATTGATTGTTATGTGTGTTTTAATTGATTCACTATAAATATAATTAGTTAAATTATAATCAATCAAATCCATTTAAAATGGGTTATTTGTTTTATAGATCGAAGTTACTGAATGTTGTTGTTGTTCGAATGCTTGAATAATTATTTAATCGGTAGATTATCTATGTGCATCGAAGCGCTTGTAAATAATTTGGCTCAATTTTCCTAACCATTTAGCCTTAACAAAATCATTTGAATAAAATATTTCAAATGATTATTACTAGTATTGAATAAATAATGAAAAAAACAATTATCTTGAAGAATCAAAAAAATAAAAATATAACAAAAGAGTATGCAAAAATAAATTAATGATAAAATAAAAATAAATATTACTAGCCTTAATTTTTTTTTGAAAAAAATATAAAATAATTATTACTATTATTGCACAACTAATAAAAAAATATTACCTCGAAGAGTAAAAAAACTCAAAATTATAACAAAAGGGGAATATAAAAAATCAAAGTAATGACAAAAAAAATTATTAGCTTTAAAAAAATATTTGACCTCAAGGGAAAAAATTAATTTTTATATGATCACTAACACAAATTAAGACTTAAGAACAAAATAAAAAATAAGCAATCCCAACAAAAGATAAAATTTAAAAAATAATTCTTACTATTATTGCATAAATAATAAAAAAGCATTAACCTCAGAGAATAAAAAAAAAAACCCAAAATTATAACAAAAGAGTAAGCAAACAAATAAAATAAATATTATTAGTCTTCAATTTTATTTTTTATTTAAAAAAAAAGAAATATGAATTTTCAAATAATTACTAACACAAATTAAAATTTAAAGACTAAATAAAAAAAACACAACTCCAACAAAACAGAAGATAAAAAAGAATTTGAAAATAAAAAAAAATAATATACACATAAACATGTATAATAATAGGGATTAATGCATAACTATATAAATAATAAATAAAATAAAATAAAATTTAAAAGAATAATTAAAAGTATAAGGGTCCAAATAGAAATAAAATATATAATTGATTTCAATTGAAGGATCCAACTGACAATAATTCAAATTTTTATACCAAACATATTAATGGATTTAAAACCAAAACCAAAATTCAAAAAAAATAGGGACCAAAATGAAAATATAATATATAATTAATTTAATTACAGGACAAAATTGAAAATAATACAAATTGTTATACTAAAAAGATCAAGGGATTTAATACAAAACTAAAAATTAAAAAATAATAACCAAAATACAAACTAAATATATTATCAATTTCAATTAAAAGACTAAAGTGAAACCCATTAGAATTTCTATTACAAAAATCAAGACAATACACAACAATTAAAAAAAGAAAGGACGGAAATGTATCTACCATAAGCCCAGGGGACTGTAGTGTAAGATGACCTTGAGGAGAGATAAACGGGTATAAAAAAGTTTAGTCGACAATAGTCGCCTCTCCGTTAATCATGGGCTGCCACGCGTATTTACATATATACCGTATTTATCCGGCCTCTTTTAGCTTTTCTTCTGAATCTAATAATTATGATTTTATTCGGCGTGTCTCTCAAAGCTCTGACATGTCCTTGATGGATCATTTTTTTCTGTCCTCATTTCTCTCTCATGTTAAATCACCTTATTGTCCATCGGATCATGAGTCCTCTTTTTTGGTCACGGTCGTGTTGATTATCTAAAAACTAAAGCTATTATCCAAAATGTAAATTCCCAAAGTGTCAGGAATCGTTTGCTTTGCAGGGGTAAAATGAGTCCAGAGATTTCTTACCGACCACCATCTTTGAATTATCTACACGCTTTCCATTAAATATCTAGTCAAGCACAAAATATCTTAGCTGCTTCAGCTGGCTGGCAGAGGATAAGAAATAAAGGTTGCTGGGGGGGGGGGGGGTGCCTTCATTTTGTGTGGTGCGCAGCAAGTGAGAAGAAAGAAGAAAAAGTGAAAGAGTGGCGTGGCATGTCGATGAAAGGACAGTGACGTAATTATAAATTAGATATAGCTATATATGAAAGTTATTGCTCAAAATTCGTACTCAACTAAGCATTTACCAGTGCATTTTAAAATCGTTTTTTTTTAAATTATATTTTATTATGTCGGTCACACGTGTCGCCTAGTAATGGAGGGGCCGCTATATTAAAATTTCATCATGGAAACCGATGTTTGGGCGTAGAAAGACTGCCACATGCAAGATTGTCAAAATTGCAATTTTGATATTACATGTAATTTGTTTTTGAACTTGGATTAAAATTATATGGATAGAAAAATTATAAAAATATAAGTAAAATATTTTTAAATATAATATAATATAATTATGACTATAAAATTTTATTAGTTAAGGTTCATATATAATTTAAAATTATTTAAAAATACATTACAAAATAATTATGTTCATAGAATTTCATTAGGTAAAAACTAACAAATTTAAAACAAATATTCTGTTGGTGTACTATGTAAATTAAAATCAGTCTCATTACCGTCATCTTCAACAGTATTTCTAATACAATCATCAAAAACATTACTATTGAAAAAATTATTAGTACTATTACCGGTAATAACACAGATATTGCTAGCACTGGCTCCAACAAATTATTTTTACATCAATACATGAAAATGATCTAAAAATATATAAAAAAAATTAATTTTAAGTAAAAAATAAAAATAAACAAATTATTTTTTTCAGAAATTTTAAGTGTAAATTTTAAAGTTAATATTTAATCAATAAATTTTATTGTATAAGAAATGGTCTGTGCATGCTAACAATTTTGTTTTGATTTAACGGGTCCAATTTTTCTACTCGATTTTATCACGTTTGTTCATTTGACTCGTAAAATCATACGATTTTACGAGTCTAATCATGATTTTGACAACAATGCCCCATGCATCGTCTAGAAAGCTTTAGGGGGTGTTTGAGAATGCATTTTGAAAAAAAATTTTTTTTTTATTTTTAATAAAAAAAATTTATATCATTTTGATATGCTGATATCAAAAATAATTTTTTTTAAAATAAAAAATATCATTTCGATGTATTTTGAATAAAAATCACTTAAAAAAAACAACACCAACCACACTCCAAAAACATGCAATTAATGAAGTTACGCGCTTCCATGTAAAAAGTAAATGTAACCACTTTTAAATATTAAATAAATTTTATATTTATCAAAATATTAAATTATCGCTGATCCAACTCGATAATAATAATATTTATAAGAAAAGACTAAAAAATCCTTGGATGCCAATTAAAGAAAAAATTAATTCAAGTGTAATGTAGTCATTTTATTATATTGTAGAAAATGAAAATCAAATAAACCCCTACAACGGCCATGTTAAAAAGTTTTTCTGGATAAGGATAAAATTATCATTTTATTGTTTTAATTCACAATACCAATAAATTTAGAGCTATAATGAAAATTGCCACAATATCTCCTCCACCTTTTTACATTTTTAATTAATGTGAATTAGCTATATGAATAATAGTGCTACTATTTATTTAGTGTTCATTACAAAGAAAATAAAATCATTGAATTGGTGTTTTGTAAGAAAATAAACAATTACAAATTGGAGATATTAGGGATTTTAATAAATAAACTTTTTTTTTTTAAAAAAATAATAGTAAACATAATTGAAAAAAACAACCCTTAATATTTTAATAATTTTGACTATGTTAATCTTTTTTTTTCTATAACTATGTAATTGATTAATTAGTACAAACATAAATTTTTTAAAAAAATTGAGCTATAACATAGACTTATCATGAGGAAATTAAACTCATTAAATACTGATTTCAATAAGTGAATGTAATATAGAATAGATGTTTCATGAAGGTAATAGAATTCGTTATATTTTTTTTGTCATGTTAGATACTTGCATGAAAAATATGATGCCAATTTATATTCTAGAGCAATTGAGTAGGTTTAATTAAAATTGTTTTACTCTATCAAATTTTAAATAATATTTGGTTGTAAACTTGACAAAAAAAAATGTTTTGCTTAACACACAACATAACCTAACCTTTGGATTGTTGTATAATAGATTAGTATTTAAAAATATATTTGTGAGTCTTTATCAAATTTAAGGTATTTGTTTGAAGTAAATATATAGATTTTTTTATTGTAATGATTCTATCAAAATTGGAGGATCATAATATCATTTTGATATTGTATTTTAAAAATATTTTTTTAAAAATAAATTATTTATATCTTTTACCTAAAATTAATAAAATTTAGTATTTTTAGATTATTTTTGTGTGTTGATGTCAAAAATATTATTTTAATATATTTTTAAACAAAAAAATATTTTAAAAAATAACCTGACAATACTGTTAAATAATCATATTTTACTATCTTTAGTTCTATTCATTTTAGAAAGCAATTTGTGTGTAGGGTCCCTTGTCTTCATTCTACATGAAGCATCACAATTTCAATTGGTGGGTCAATTGGTTTTCTTGTCTTCATTCTACATGAAGCATCACAATTTCAATTGGTGGGTCAATTGGTTTTCTGTTGAACTTTCTTCTACTTTATTGTATATAAAGAGGATAGGATATGATATGACTAATCTCTTTTATAAAATAAAATTAAAAAAATACAGTAATTGATTTAATGGTAGGAGTTTTAGATTAAAAGATTTACTTCTCCTGTAATTTTAGGTTTGAATCTTGTAGTTGCTATTATGATAATCACCAGAGATTTACATGATCATTAGCTTTAAAGTGCGGAGGTTTAATCGAGATGTACGCAAATTGGCCCGGACAGGCACACTAGTTAAAAATATAGTATAATAATATCAAATCCAAAATAGATAAGAGTTTTAGAGGGACAAGTCAATTATAATTATATATCATTTTACTATTTCTAACCATATAGAATATGTCATAACATATCAAAGTTTTCAAGAAAAGAAAATTAACACACAAACACAAAATGAGCTTTTTAAGATTGAATGATAAATTGTAACACTGAGAAATATCATGCTACTTTCAAAGTAACTAGTGGCAATTACAGAAGAACAAGATAGACATCAGAAAAAAAAAGAAAAAAAAAGATAGAACAAAAATATTTATTTTTTAAGTCAAGGTAGAGATATCGTTTATTATTCCTAATAAAATAGAATATGATTTTATATTTTATTTTTATATTTGCCTCTCTTCAAAGAGAATTTATTTTTATATTTCCTCCTCTATATCTCTCTATGGAGATTCTAGGAGTAACATAAGATTTCTTTATGGAGTCAATTCGTAAAGAAAATGGAGTTTAAGATTCAAGCCTCAAGTTCGAGTCAAGACGTGCACTTTTTATAATAATATGGGACAACAAGGATTTTACTCGTTCACCTGAACCACAAAATATACTTTCTGGGAGGTGAAGTTTCCTTAAATAAATAAAAAAAATCTAAGAAAATAAATACGAGTGTGAAAACTCTGCAAGTTTAATAAATATTAACAAAAACAAGAATTTTCAAAAACAAATTTACCAGCACACAAAAGCTTATTGCGCATGTTTTACATACACAGAAGCTCTATTGAACAATCTCACTCGACAACATCGTAACATCTAAACTTATATCTCTCACATTTACAGGGATCGAATAAAATAATCTTAAGAAAGTAAGGGAGTATGAAAATAAACTTTGAGCAGCCATGGTCCCTCGTATATACTCGATGGCACCACTTACAAAATCAATATAGAATTTCGATTCTGAAAATAAATTTCTGAACCGATGAAGGAGAAATGCATGGATGTTTGTTATTGATACAGTAGTGAGGTTTTGGCCTGTATTCTTGCTTATTTTGAATGCAGTGCTCGGTATTGTATTAGTAATTGTTTTTTCAATGTGTATTTTCCTCAAAAGTACATCAAATATTTTATTTATTTAAAAAAAAATTATTTTTGATATCAACATATTAAAATGATTCAAAAATATCAATTTAAGTTTTTAACAAATACACGGACAACAGCATTGCCAAACACTGCCATCTTTTCTATCGTGGCTAAGGTCCCGTTTGACATTACATTTCAAAAGTATTTTTGAAAAAAATTAAAATATTTTTATTTTTTACTTAAATTAAATGTCAAAAATGATCTTTAAAAATTAAAAAAATATATCATTTTGACGCATTTCTGAATGAAAAAAATCACTTTTAAAAACAACCTCAACCACAAACAGACACTAAATCCCAATGCAATGCAGTGACAGAATAATTCATGTGGCAAAAACAATAGTTCATATGTGAATCCAGTTTTTACTCAGAGTGGCTAGATCCCCATGCTGAACTGAGGAAAAAGTGTACTGGCCTTGATAAATAAGATGGTGCAGCAGACTTTTTGATTATATGTGAATCCAGTTTTTACTCAACAGAGTTACTTGAAACAACCTACACAACACAGAAATTACTACATCAGCCTATGAATCTGTAAATGCATATTCAAAACAACAGCTCTAGAAACCAGATCAGTTGATTATCAGATTAAGCAGATAGATTATGTAAAAGGCTGAGTCATCTGGCATATTAGGAGGCACGATGGTTACCGAAAAGACTGTACTGCCTCCTTTACTTCGAAAGAAGCAAGTTAATCTTAATATCAAGTCATACATTCATAAATATATCCAAGAGTAATTAATAAATAATCAACTCAATATGAAAAGATGAATATCTACAAAGCATTGAGTAATTTACAAGTCACTGCATCCTTGTGCTTATAATTGCTTTTACCAAAGTACATTTCTCGCACTCAAATATTTGAGGATGCATATATACAAAAAACTAGTGGTTCTATAAGTGCTTAACCCCCTATCTAAAATTATTTTTATTTTCAATGTCAAAGATGCCCTTTGTTTGTCTAGTGAGACTTTTTGCCTCAGGTTTTATTTTTAGGACTAGATTTCATAACATATAGAAATATTCATATTGAATTATCAAAAACACATAAACTATAAAACAGAAGCGTACCTGAATCCATATTCGAAAGTCGCTCTCTAGAGTTGTACGGATGACCTTCCAGATTTAACACGTTCTCCTTTGAAATCCCTTTGATTCTTTCTACCTTAATCTTATTTTCTCTTTGATGATGGGATGTCAGGATGAGAATGAGGCAGTTCGTGTAATCCGGGGACCATTCTCATATATATAGGTAACCAGGTACCTTTTGGCATTCCCATCCTTTGGTATTTCTATTTTAGCCCATCACTAAAATAGGAATAACCCTTTAATCTCTACACATTAAAAGTCTACACCCTATTAGATACACCAAAAATCCAATTGCCTAAAAATACTTAGCAGATCATTTTTAATTAGACTTCACTTTATTTGACAGTCCACAAACAATAATTATTCTTATATTAGCCCAACATTGGATTAATGATCAAGCATTTACTTCCCATATGAGAAAGAGACTAACAAGATTATGTTCTCATTTTCATTTGACTATTGAGATCACGTTTAACAAGTCAGTCTATGTTTCACCTGTATCTGATCTCAGCTTGCTTAACTCCATCCATAAAGAGAACTGAGTTAAGAAAAACTCGTGGTATGTTCTGAGAGAAAACAGCTGTCTATCAAAACCATGAATGGGCTAGTGTATGTCTTCTGCAGAGTCAAACCACTTCTTCAAATCTACATGAAGCTTCAACATATCATAAGGTTACAGAACAACTCTGGCAATGGCCTGCAAGAATGCCCGTTGGAATCATTTTACTTGTTAACCTAATAATCAACATACGCTGTCATGGCCTGAAATGACAAAGGAGTGAGTGCAAGGTATTTGAAGTTCAAATTGGTAGCTGCAGTCAATTCCAAGATTCTATTAAGAGCCCAAATATTTCGTCTACTGCATATCTTTTAATATGTTCTTCGACATTAGGTGCCTCTCAAGCACTTGATTCCAGAAGAGACTTAAGATGCTGCTGTCACTGGAATAAGAAGCACTAAAAGATCTATAGATTTTGAGAGTGATCATCAACCTTTTCTTGTACATTTCATCTAAAATATCTGAAGTAACATTGACTTTTCCAATTTTCCAGTAAGCATACGCCAAACTTGTGTATATGACACTATCTCCAAATATACCCTTATCTTTCATAAGGCCAAGCACTCTTTGAGCACAATCAATCTTTTCTATTTTACAAAACCTCCTTATTAGCGCCCTGTACACTGATACATCAGCACACAAACCTCTTCTCATCAATTCATCTGGAAGTTTGATGACTGCCTCTTCATTTTGTTGCTTGCAATAACAATCTACAAGCCATGAATAGGTGCAATAGCTAGGAGAAAATCCTGCATCCAGCATACCAAACAAGATCTCTTTAGCCTTATCGATCTCTTTTGCCTTGCAGAATCCATGGATCAATGCCTTGTAAGTAAACTGGTCAAGCTTTAACCCAGCCCCCACCATCTTGTCCTTCACTTTTAAAGCAGATCGCATATCACCTATCTTGCAGTAGGCATTGATCAACGTGTTACAAGTGACATTATCTGGTTCAATTTTCCTTTCACTCATCTCATTCAACAGTATATTTGCATCTCTTAACCTGCCTCCCTCACACAACTTGCGCAGAATTGAATTGTAGGTAATAACATTTGGATACAGCCCCTTTTCCGACATCACCTCCTTCAATCTCAAAGCTTCATCAAGGTCATTTACTCTACAATACCCGTCAATCAAACTAGTGTAAGTCACATGGTTAGGAGTAACATCCTTGATATCCCTAAAAAGCTGCACAGCCTCTCTCATTCTACCTTCTCTACAAAACCCATAAATAAGTGAATTATAAGTAACAATGTCAGGACTAATTCCATCCATTCCCATCCTATCTTGAACAGATAAGGCTTCATAATGCATGCCCTTTTTACAATACAACGAAATTAATGTATTGTACGTGAAAAGATCCGAAAAAACACACTTCGATTCCATTTCACTCAAAACCTTCTCTGCCTTCTCCACATCCCCAGACTTACTACAAGCATGAAGCAACACATTATACACATGAATATTAGCTACAACCCCAAGTTTAACCATCTTCTTGTAAACTTTCCACACTGTATCCGTCAACCTTTCCTTAGCCAACGAATTCAATAACACAGTACAAGCATGCAAATGTGGCCTAAACCCATTCACTCTCATGTGCTCAAAAACCTGAATAGCCTCGTGGGTCATCTTGGAATTCCCATAAACTATCATAAGCCAACTCAAAACATGAGAATTCACATCTGGGTCATCATGAATTTTCACCAATGAACTCAAAACAGATTGAGTTGACAAGAAATCCTTGAAAGCAATATTTTCAAGAAAAGCATGAGCTGTCTGGAAATGCTTATGCTTTGTCAATATATAAAGCATAGTCCATGAAGATTGCAATGGATGTTTATAGTTAGGAACTGAAGTTTCAATCCATCTAAAGAAAGCCCATGAAAGACAAGGACTTCGGTCATATAAAGAGAGTCTCAAAAGTACCTGACGAACTGTCTCTGTTGTTGTAATGAGATGGTAATCGTTAGAGCCAAATTTGGGTCTCAAAAGATTGTTCCAGCTACCCTTCATCACGGATGCACAAATACTTTGAATAAGCAACTGAGTTTCATTGCTTATAGGAGTCAAAGTTGCCATTTTTATGGGATTTTCTCACTCGCTCTGACAATCTGCGAAGTGTTTTGATTTTCTGGTTCTGTATAGAACAGGAGAAAGAAAGCTGTTTGCGAAACTCTTGAAGTGGGGGGTAATTATGAATAATATTTTAGGAAGTGGTTATGATATATTTCTTAGGAAACGACTTCTTAGTTCAATGATTTTGTAAGTTATTTCAATTAGGTTCTAGATTTTCGAAGTTTTGTTCAAAATTCCTTTTTTATATTTTAAAACCCTGACTCAGTAGAGTTGAGCAAAATAATCAAGTAGTTTAATTAGTGAAATATTTCTATATAATATTAAATAAAAGAATCAATTGGATTTCTCTTTTTTTACTCAATTTTAAATTTGAGAAACCGAACCAAACTATATTTTTATAAATATAAAACAAAAAACAAGAGAAAAGTCTAGTATAATTATTTTTTTTGAATGGGAGAAAACTCCATATTTTTTAGGTATTTTTTTATAATTTCTAGTTATTTTAGATTTTTATAAGATAAAATAGTAAAAAAAAAATTAAATTTTTTATCATCATGTCACGCTCATTTCAATAACGAGGACAGTTCCATGAAAAGCTTTAAATAAAAATCAATTAAAAAGATTAATTTGTTTTTTAAATAGAAAATCGAATTGATTCGGTTTTTCTAAGGAAAAAAAAGGTTTATTACATTAAAACCTTAAAACCTAATTAAAAGGCACGTGTACTAATTTAATATTTTAAATAGAAAACAAAAAAACAAAATGAAGCATTTAGTTTGAGTTAAATATTTTATTTAGTTTGAATTATTCTTAAATAAAAAAATCAGTTGATTTTTTTTAATCCTACCCGAACCAAACCGATTCATTCTCGTCCCTATTGACCTGGTGGCCAAGTTTCAACAAATGGTGTATAATTAATTAACTGATTGATTATAAATTAATGGTTGCAGTAATAATATCCAGGGACTAAATTAACAATTAATTGAAACATGAGGGCCTATCTTTCCACCATTACAGAGCGAGGGAAGTGGTGCCCTGGTTTTGGCGTTTGCTTTCTCCAATTCTCCTCTTCTCGAGCAGCGACGCTCTAAGAGAGAAAAAAGAGTTTCTAAGAGAGAGAGAGATGGAGAGCTTGAAAGAAAAAGTAGTTAAGAAGCAGAACAAGAACAAGAATGCTAACGATAGAGACTTCAGTGAAAAGGGTATCTCCCGATTCAAACTTCCCTGCTTTTAATAGCTTGCCATCTTTCAAGTTCTTTTTTTTTAAAAAAAATTACTTGATTCTGAGTCGTGGGTCTTGCTGTGGAAAATCTTTTATGTTATAGTTTTGGTTTTTTTAATTGATGCAGGTAGTAAGGAATGTGTTTTTATTAAGAACGATTGGTTTCGAGAGAGCAAGCTTTAGTCTTTTATGGAGATTAGAAATATCAGATTCATAGGTATCTTGTTAATGAGGATGGATGCAGGATGGTGTTTCCATAAAGAGAACTACGCAATGCTATTGTGTCTCACAAGTGTTTTTGCCACTAAATTATCAGCTGTGAAATTCTGGCATAGTAACAACTCAAACAAAAATGGGTGGTTCAAGTAGTTTTAAAATCATCTGTAACGTTTGTTATTTTGCCAGTTCTTTGGCTTTGTTGTCATTATTGAATTTTTGGTTAAAGATGGAGCTGTAATCGATAGAGATTCCCAAGTTCAAACTAGTTGATGAAGCTCTTCTTTTTTTCTTTGTATCCAAGGATTTAAAATTTCACAAATAAATATCTGTGAGTTAAGAAGTCAACGTGTGTGTCTTTTTTTTCTTTTTTTGGTGGTGAATGAGGTGATTCTCCGAGAGTGGTAATAACTGTAGCAGTGGGAGAAGTATAGGTTCATAACTAGGTGATGAGTGGAATTTTTAGTGTTTTGCAGTATGTGTTAGGCTCTTTGCTCAGCATGGTTTGTCAGTAGTTACTCCGTTGTCCCTTCCTTCCATTTGATGCTTTAACCAAGGATTTACATGCTTTGACTGAAGGAGAACTACTATGCTAAAGGGGTATAACAGCCAGTGATCTATTCTTCGCCATAATCTGGTTGTCAATTAAACTTTTGATATTCCAGTTACATTACTCGCATGGAATAGCTGGTATTTCTTGAATGAAAAATGGCTGTGCAAGCTGTTTTTTTTCAAATGATTAAGGGAAAAAAGAAGCCCTTTAGATCGAAGAATATCATTGCAGCTTCTTTTCTTACAATACTGGTTTTATAGAATGAATTAAACTTCGCAAAGTGTAGTGTTTGAGTAAGGGTCATACAAGATAATAACATAATCACTCTACATAAGACTGTTTAAGGTTGTTGTGGCAAGCCAGCCAGTGGGCACCATAGCACTCATAGACAGGGTCTGAATCATTTCACCTCAGAGATATAAATAGTATGCAATCAAAGAAGAATTCTTGGTTTTGCCCATCTTATCTAATCACTTGTCATGTATAGATTATGCCAAATTGCTGCTATATTTGAAACTGTAAATACTGGAATTAATTGGTGGTAGCAGTGCCTGATTATTTTTTTATTTCTGATGTGATGATAAAAACAGAGGATGGAAGGAATAAAGTGAACAAGTCAACCGAGAAGAAGAGGAGGAGGAATATAGATGGAAGGAATAACGTTGATGGTGGTGATACTATTTGGATCAGTAAAGGTTTAAAAGTTTTAGACATAGCAAACTTTTTGCCCATCTAGATTTCTAATAATCTGTCTCATTCACTTGTTTTTTTTTGTTTCAGAAGATGATGAGACTAAAGCAGAAGGAGAAAAGAAAAGGAACAAACTAAGGAAAAAGAAAAAAAGAAGTGGGGAGCAAAATAATGCTATGGTTGGGAAATCTGATCAGCTTTGTGCTGAGTCTGAAGATGGTTTTAATGAACTAAAAGGTAAGTCAATAGGATTTTATCTTGGTGAAATATGTATTGACATACTATATCTCTTGAGATAATGTAACTAAGATATTGTGTTATTTTGTCAATCCGTGTTGCGTAGACAGATTTACATCACCTGGGTGCTTTGACTCAATCTCAAAATTGATTAAATGCTATATTTGGGAAAATGGGAGTTGTGTGATTTCATTTACATTGTCCTCTAAAACTCTCTTTGCGTATGCACACCAAAGTGCTTCCACGATCTGGTTTCTCTCTTTTTTCATTTTGTTGTGTTTCTTTCTCTTGAACTTGAGATCACTCTAATCCACATTAAACAATAAAGTAATGAACATCCATTTAGTTTTCATACTATCCTCTTTGTTTGTCATACGATTGTTTTCTTCCTTGCAACTTGATTGAGCTAGGTGGTGATATTTAAATCTGAAAGGGCGAAGTGAAGATGTTATTGGAAGTTGGGACAGATGAGAGATCCACAAATAAACACTTCCTTTGTTTGGTTATGCAGAGTTTCATCTTGAAAACATTACATTGCTTTCTTTGTGTGTTGTCTCATGGTGCACTTCTCATTCTTCAGGTAAATCCAAGAAATCTAAGAAAAAGAAAAGGGAGCATGACACGTCAAAGGAGGATGAGAATATAATGGAAAAGAGGGGAGAGACCAATCAGGATGAGGCTTATTGTATTTCTTCCGGGGATGAGGACTACTCAAAAGGAATGAAAAGTATGCATGAATTATACCATGTACTATGTTTTAGCACTTCAATTTCATAAAATCATATTAACTAGTAAAAATCTCTAATAATCAAATAAAACTAAATGGTCATATATTCTCCTTGAAATTTTGTTTTTGTAATGTACATCATCAGATGGCCATAAATAGAAGTAGTATATATAGTAGTAAAACTGTACACCCTTTTTATTCTGTGTTGAATGTGTAGCATTTAAGCATCCATTTCTATTTCATGGTTTTCCTGGAACATGACATTAAGGATTTACATGTCATGATGGGGCAAGGGTATTAGCTAAAAATTTCTTTATTCAATTGTCTGACTGATTTCACCATGCACAATATTAGTTTATTTTCTGAATGTTGGTTTTATATATATGAATGATGCTTTGTTATTTAGGTTCTTGATTGTAAACTTGCATTACAGAGTGGCTTACAGATTACCATCAAAGTAGACCAGGTCTGAAGGTGCTGCAACAAAGATTGGATGAGTTCATAATTGCTCACGAGGAAAAACTTGATCAGGTATTGTCTCTCGTGCACCTCTGAGACTGAATCATAATGCGGTGGAACCCTTTTCAGTTTTGTTTCTCAGTACTTCTACTGTTTCTCTTAGAGTGATCACAGAACTGTGCATGCATAGTCTGGCTCAAAATTGAAAACTTCGCTTTGAGTTTGTCAAAAACATGCTTGCAGGAAAAGCATGTTTTTCACAGTTATCTTTTGACAAAGGTAGATGAGTGATATATCTGTTTGTCCCGCCATACATATTTGGAAGAATCTGTAAAGTAGATGTTTTGCTATAGGGCAACATATTTCAGCATTTAGTTTATGCCGTTCTGTCTCATATTTTGCTCATTTGTCTTGATATGGCATGTACAGGAAAGAAAAGAAAGAGAAGCCCAAGCTGCAGAAGGGGGATGGACAGTTGTTAAGCATCACAAAGGAAGGAAAAAGACAACAGATTCTGAAAGTGGAATCACCGTGGGCTCTGTTGCTCCAGCTGCCATGGAGAATCAGACCAAGAAAAAGCCCAAGGAAGTTGGGCTAGAATTCTATCGGTTTCAGAAAAGAGAAGCTCAGAAGAGCGGTATGATGAATCTTACAGATAGCAAATTAGTGTACTGTTTCTTTGTGCAATATGCTATACTGACTAGTTACAGTAACTATGATGAGATACATACCTGATGCATATCAGCATTTAAAGATCCCACATGCATTTGTTTGAAACATAAAAGATAATATTTTTCTCTTTATCTAAGAAACAACGGCTCATGCCGTAGCATGCCGTTGCGATTTGGGATGTGTTGAGTTTTATGTGAAAAATATTTTCAGATCAAACAGGTATCCTTATCATTTCATTGATTGTTGTGAAGCAAGTTATTGATAATTAAATTTCCCTGCAGAAATTTTGGCACTTCGAAGCAAATTTGAGGAGGACAGGAAGCGGATTCAACAATTAAGAGCTGCTAGGAAGTTTCGACCCTACTGAGTGCTGCAGAGGCCATACAGATAGATACAAATCGGAACATGAAGCATCTAGTCATACATTGCAATATAAGAAACAAGGGGTTTGATTCTAAGCGACTAAATTTTTTGCTTCTGTTAAATTAATTAAAAATCACTATCTGTATTCTTCTTGAGTTATCATAACTCTCAACGACAGTGTGCAATTTTCAGGTGATTAACTGAAATGTCAAATTTTACAATGTTGCTGAAGCAACCTTTGTTATGCGAGGTAATTCCTTTCAGTAGAGTTCTAGTGGCCTAAACTGCAATAATGGAGGCACTGCTACATTTTTGTTTTTATTTTGAACATGAAGGAGAATACATTGACCTACATAGGTTATGGCTATTCCAATGCGAAAGCATCAGCAATGCAACATCGCAGTAGATGTTGTAGCTCTGGAAAGTTTGGCCTTACTGATGAATGATGAAAAAATGATGTTGAAATGAATAATGAGATGTAAATTAGGTTGAGATTATCTTTTGCTGGCCATTTCCACCCTTTTAAAGGTTCATGGTATAGTTTTAGCTGCAGTCCCACCGTTGTCACTTGAGCATTTGCTTCTTTACCATCTTCATGTTTTTTGAGATCATATCGAATTTGCTTTAACTCCAATGATAGGCTAGCAAGAGACCACGAAGCTGATAATCATAATTCATCCACCATCTAGTACCAGCAATGAGTCACAACCAGTGTGGTTGCTGATTTCGTTTTATTCCGGTCGAAACGTTTTGTGCCCATTAAAAAATCAAGATAAAACTATATAGTTTTTATCTCGTTTAAAATTTAAGTCCGTTATAGAAATTTCATCTAAATTTTGGCAGGAACATTCCGGTTTTATTTTGCCCGTTCTGTTTCGGTCAAATAATATTTTTTTTTAAATAATGAATAACTTTATAATATCAATCATATTTCTTAATCAGACCGTTAGATTTTGATGAAATTTTACGAGGAGTCTCTTGACGTATTTATATATATTAAGTTAAAATTTCAGAGTAATCATAAAATGTAATGACCTTGCGAGATTGATGATATTCTTTTAATATTATACATATTCATAATTTTATTTAGAAAAATTATTTTATTGTATTTTTAAGATAAAATTGCACAACTCTAAATAATTTTATTTTTGGATGTAAATTAATTTTTTTTTGAATTAATTCATTTAATTATATATATATATATAAATAAATAATATAATTTCAAAAGAGATTCCGTACCAATTAAAAAAACAAAACATGAAAAATGAATTAAAACCTTGTTCAGAACCACCAAAAACAATTCCACGTATTTCAGCACGCTTCGCTAGGCCATGCCTGGGGTAGTGTACTCTCAATATATTGCAAGTAGATAGCCACACACATCTTCCATGGATAAAATCAGTTCATCATTTGTGGTACGTAATATTCCTCTTAAATGATGGACACACAATTAATGTGTTTATGTTAAAAAAAAACATTTTGATACATTTTCATACGAAAAGCACCTCAATTAAATAATATTTTAGACTTCATAGGAACCCAAACACAAGTAAAATTTTTATTTTTCTAATTTAGCACTCTTTTTTCAAAAAAACAATACATTGATAAAATAAAATTGTCCATAAAATGTTCAAGAGAGTAGCACAATATTAAAAAAAAATCGGATGACATTTATGAATCGCAAATGTCACTACTCTAGTGACTTCCAAATTGTAAAATGATCGTAAAACCTCAAAATAGTACGTCAAAATACTTTAAAATCAAAATATTCTATCCGATTAGAAAAGAATTTACAAATTGCAGAAGACAGATTTGCACAGTCAAATCCTGGAAAAAAGCACAAGTCTTGTGGCCTGGCTTGCATTGAAGAGCATGCTTGGTGCAGATCTGATCTGATGGTTCCCTGCAATTTGAAGCCACAAGCAACATGAGCTTGAGCCTCTGATAAATAAAATACAAATCAATTGATGGGTTGGGAAGATTGCAAGAAATCTTTCAATTGAAGAACATGTTCTTCCCAGCTGCACAGCAATGGAGAAAAGGGTCCACAGTTGAAAATGGTGTCTTTCCATCGGAGGTGACAAGCTCGCTAATATTTGTCCATTTACGTGCGAAAAGTGGAGAGAAAAGCAGCAGAATTTATTCTAATGGTCATATCACCTTTCCCACAACATATCTTTGAAAGGCACTCTCTGTCTGCCCACCTCAACTGGTCCAGAGCATGCGTGCCCCTCCATTGATTCTCTCATTATATGCTCACTCACCTCTTCAATTATTATCTACTCAATCAAACTCTTCTTGTCTCATCAATCAAATATATATATATATATATAATTTTTAAATCGAGTTTGAATTTGGTTATGAATTTAAAGAGCAACTCGCTATATCTATAACTAGCCGTGGTGGGGAACAATTGTATTTTTAACACGACACGGAAAAATAGAATGTAAAATGAGATCGTAGAATTGAATCGTAAAATTATAAGTGTTTTTCTATTAGTTATATATTGATAATTTCAGCTAATAAATTAAATTTTATTACCGGTCATGATTTTTCATGTAGTTTGAATATTTAATTTTCATATATTCCTGATAGATTTCAATTATGATTTTAAATATATAATTCTCTCTCGTATGAATAAATTATTGAATTTACCATATATATTTAAAAATATTGAAATGTCTAGTTTCCCTCTCAAGTAGTATCGCAACAAAGTTCCATTTATAGCTCTAGATGTGTCCAAAGTAATATACAATAATACTTTAAAAGATATGATTTATCTCACAAAATTGATCAACATATATTTTAAGACCAAATTTAAAACTAACTTGGTTTATATCGCATATTTAGTAAACTCAATTTTATCAATTTTGCATGAAACAAGTCTGATTTTATTAGTTTTCAAGCTATGATCCGATTTAGCATGTAATAATATACATTGACTCATAAAATTATAAAATTTTAATAGTTGACTCGTGAATTTAATAATAATGATAGGAAAACCTTCAAATTCGAGTCCAAAAGATTTGTCTATTATTTTTTTTAATTTTAGATTTTTGGCTTACTTATATAATGTTTTTTAGTGCAGTTGGACCACGACAAAATTAAGTGGAAGAACATCTTCGAATCATTTCAAGGACTATTATTATATCATAACAGCTTATTTAAACACAATAATATAATATATACTCCTTGGCAGCTTTCTTGCTCTCTCTTTTGCTATCAATATCTCAACTTCGTCCTGCAATCAACTCTTAATGATATGATCTGCTGCTGCTTTTACACTTTATTTACTTTTACCAAATTTTTTTATTTTTTTTGCAGTATTCCTTCATCCAAGGGACGCAGGGCAATCAGCAGCCACTCTCGGATCGAAAAAGAAACGATTTTTAAAATTGAAGGCATTTGAATGATAAAACACAGGTTTTACACTTCCAAGATCTGATAACTCAGAAAATGATAATAACCCCATGACATTTATTAATCCAAAGTCAAACTAAATTGATGATAAAAGACACAACACAAGGCATGGACAAATGCCTAGAACTCAGAATCATAACCCCATGACATTTATTAAATTGCAGAAAATAACTATTTCTCTTCAGCTTCCTCGTCCTTCTCATCCTCACTCCAACAACATTTCAGTATAGACCTGGGAGATGAACTGCCTCCAGTCCTGGCAAAGCTGTGGTACACGATCGATCCACCTTTCCCAAGCGTTTCATAGATCCCTCCTCCACCGGAGTAACCTTCTACATCCAGGGGAAACTTCCCGACAAGCTCATCACACTCGATAGTAGAATGCAATGCAATGGAGAACATGGTCGGTTCAAAGCAGACCAAAACCCTTTGAAGCAGCTGACTCAAATTCAAATTTTGAAGATCATAACCCACAGCCTCAAAACTCGCATAGCTGAAACCATCTTCTGGAGTGACGTGGATTGTGGAAATTGCACACCCTTCAATGGCATTCATAGAGTAACCACAAGGGTCGAAATCAAAATCACAGATATCAGACTGTGGAAGGATTTTCCTTATACCGGAATCCGCAGACATCGCAGCAGCTGAACTCGATTGTGTTTTGTAGAAAACAGATGCTTGTTTCCTGCCCAAACCAGTCATGCACATTTCCAGAGTGTAAACGGGGCCAGAATGGCTCTCTATATCGGCAGAGGCAGAGTAAACATGCCATTTCTGAGTGTTGTCAGGACTACCCATCACATATGCCACACTGTTTAAACCAAGTTTACTGAAATGGCCATTAAGAACAGTTACCTCCTCGCAGAAGCTGCGGTGTGGAAATGGCTGAGCCCCGGGGCATATAAAGCTCCCACGAGTATACTTCACAGAGCTAACAGTGAGTGAAAGGGCATCGGCGAGCTTAAGAATCACCGGTATCGAGAGAAGCAGCTTGGTCGTCCCACAGGTTTTGATAATAACTTTGTAAGGGTACACAAAGAGACTTGATTCCGACAGAACATAAGAATCAACCTGGTCATTTGATAGCATATCAACAATAGTACATTCAGCTGGTTTGAGAATCTCGTCCAGTTGAGCCTTGGACAAAGATCTGAGGTTCTTCCCTTCAGGTTCAGAAAAGAATCCAGGCTCTAGAAAAGAAATTTCGAGCCTTTTTTCGTAACCTTCAAATCCGATTGCAGAAGCTGGCAGCGCCATCCCACCTCACGGTATACAGATAAAATGCAGAAAAGAGTACAAGAGAACGAGGAAAGCAGAACAGAAAAGACAAGACTAAAGACAATTGAGTGTGCGAAAGAACTAAAATGGGGTTATGCCAACACTCGGAAAATCTCAGGATGGTTTGCGAACGCACTGCACAAATAAACAAGACACAAGATTAAGAAACCAGTCGCAGAAAGAAATGACAAAGGAAAACCAAATCGATCAACTTCAAACTCACGTTGGAGTAAGCAGCAGATCTGAACTTCTTGATTCCACCGGCAGGTCTAAGGTCTTCAATGCTGTAACCGAGGGGAGCTTCGTAGATTAAGGATTTACTACTGCTAGACTTCTTGCCACCTTTAGACTCCATTAGATCATTCAGTCTCGTCTGTAAGAATCACACAGGATTGCAATTAGCACAAAACTCAAAGCAAACTAGTCTACGATCACAAAAATAATAGCAAAATTCCAATAGCTACGTGCATAAAAATATTTTGAGACGACAAGGAGATAAAAGAAGCAATTCAACAAAATGATGAAAAGGGGCGTAAGTAGAAAACTTCTCATCTATTCATGATAGAGACGTACTGGAGATGAAAAATCAACAGACAAAACAAGTTAAAATAAATTAAAAAAAAATAATTTAAAAGATTAATCAGATTCAAAACCAAACAAAGGAGTTCAAATCGCGAACACCATTTAGTTTTAAAAAATATGTTGCAAAAAAAAATAAAAAATTGCTAAGCAGCTTCCATTAAAATAAGGTATTCTCAGAAGAAAACTTGCCAAGCCTTTTTTTCAAATATTAATTTTATTACCAGCATGAAAGTAACAAAATCATTGCTAAGAAACATCAACCAAATCCATAAACCCTAACGAATCCATATAAATAAAAGCCTAAGGACTTCTCATTATATCAAGGATCAGAACAATTAACATACACATAAAACATAAAGAACAACCAAACAAAAACAAGTCCAAATCAATATCTACACCAACAATCTATGCAACAATTACCAAAGAGACGGGAAAAAACACTTACCAATAAAATATATCAAATCTCCTCTTCTCTCAAATTAAAAAAAGAAGCCCTACAAACCAAAACCACAGAATTAAACAAAAGCACCAGTATTACAAAACCGAACCTGACAAAATAAAAACAATGCACCTTACCTTTTAAAAAAGCATAAAAGAAAACAGATCAAGATTGAATTTTGAAAGCAAAGGCGGCGAAAACAGTCACCAAACCAACAAACCCTAAATATGTTTGTGATGGGAGAGATTTTTCTGGCCTTAAAATTGCAAGATTTTTTTTATGTGAGTTCTGAGAGAAATACAGGGCTTATATAGGAGGGACTGGCTGGCTAGGGTGGTTTTGAAATAACCATGAGATTTGTGCACATTACGTTTATGCCACTACCATAACTTTGTTTTTTATTTCACGTGAATTTCCTCGAAGATTGGACGGCGACATTTTCGGTAATCTAATGACTATATTACCCTTTACGTGTTTGCAAAATAAGCATCCTTCCATTATTTGCGGAGTTTGTTTGTCTTTCTATTTTTAAAATATTTTTTTTCTTTGATCTTAATTTGGTTTTTTAAGATATTTAAAAAAAAAACTTTTTAAAAATAAAAAATAATAATTTAATTCATTAAAAAAATAATCACACTTTAATATACCCGCAGTTGAGGTGATTCAAAAGATTTATAAAAGCGTGTGCCTCTTCTTCATTATTAGCGGTCATTTCCTTTTATGATAATAAAAGGAAATAAAACGTAAATTTACCAATTATTTTTTATTTATAAAAATACTTTTTTATCCATAAAAACCTGTTTTATACTTTGAATATAAGTGTGTGTTTGGTACTATATTTAAAAAGTATTTTTGAAAAAAAAATAAAAAAAATATTTTTATTTTAAATTAATTTTATTTTAATATTATATATTATTTTAATGTGCTAATATCAAAATAATTTTTTTAAAATAAAAAAAATATTTTAATATATTTATAAATAAAAAATATTTTTAAAACAATTCAAATCACCTTGCAAAACCGGCTATAAAAACTTATATATATATATATAATGTTTAAAGTAGAAAAGTTCAAGTACGTTTGTGTTGAGTGGTTGCTGCCCTGTGCTGTCTGTTGATGATGAGAAGTGGCAGCAGCCAGCTAGCTTGTCTCGGATAGCTGACACGACACATCACTATTCCCACTCCAGACGTTTACGGCCTGCCTCTTTGTCTCTCCACTGCTTTTTGCTATTCTCACGCTTGTCTTGCTTGCCAGTCTGGGTCCCCACAGCATTTCCATATCTTAAAATAACCCTTCCACTTTTCAAATTCCTGAGGCAGGGATGTTTTAAGAGCATTTTTTAGATTTTAAAAGTAATTTTTTTAAAATAATTGAAAGTTATTTTGATTGTTTTTATATGTTGACAGTAAAAATAAATTAAAAAAAATATACATATTATTTTCAAGTGTAAAGTATTTTGAAAAACAATTACTAACATGAAACTAAAGAGACAAGTTAGCTTAGAATTTAGTTAATCAAGAGTTTAGAGTATGTTTATAAATATAATAGAATTTTTTAAAGATATATTAAAAAATATTTCTCATTTAAAGATATATTAAAATAATTTTTTAATTTATAATATTAAAACAATATTAATTTGAGAATTTTGAAAAAAAAATCGGTATGGTATCCTCACAAAACGAAGCCAGAAAGAGAAATATTGGGTGTGCAGGGCTGGTTTGGCTTCCCATCATAAGAATACATAAAGATGAGAAGAGAAATTAAAATAGATAATTATTTTATTCTATTCCAACATTTTTTTCATGTAATTGTCTTGTTAAGACTGTTTTTTACAGTGATTTATTTTTTATTTTTTAGAAACCATTTTTGACACCAGCTCCATGAAAATAATTTAAAAATACTATTTTTTGTTAATTTAAAATACAAAATAAAAAAGAATAAATTCTATTTGAAATTCGCCAAACAAATAGAGTCATCAAACTCGATGAGATGATTCGCTATTACTAGCTTTCACAAAGAATAATTTCCTTTCGTAAGGGAGTCAAATTCTTATATTTTCTAAGTTAGTTAATGCATTGAGAAAAATAAAAATAAAATAGTAGAGATAAAGGGTTATGTTTTTATATATTAAAATGATAAAAAAATGTTTGCCAAACATATTTATGACTTCTTTAAATCTCACTTTAATGGTTGCCAGCACCATTATTAAATGAAAGGCATGCCGACACCTACATCAAATTGCATGAGCATCCACTGGCCAGGAATAAATTCTGTAAGACATTAACTCCATTAGAGCCCTCTGCTTTTGCACGTTAGGCGGAAAGTAAAAACCACTAGACACCAAGCAGCAAACGCATGGAACTTACCAGGAAAAAAGGCGATTCTTCGATGGTGCTCTGTATATCTTCTTCTTGAAAAACCAATCATGGTGCTTCCATGAATGTGACGATGTTTATCTGCAGGCCTGGTGCGAGGGACCAGACAACTTGTGTATCTTCAACTATTCTACGCCATTGAAATGGTTAGCTAGCACCTTGAAAGCTGAAACTGAAAACAGATGATGTGAAGCACACTTCCATTCCGAAGAACAACTTCAGGAGATTTTACAGGTGTTCAAGAACAATTTTTGCAGTTACACATTGTTTTAATGATGTTCCCAGGGGATGCGGTGTGATGGCTGAAAATCTACACAACAGGTCTCGAGTTTTAACTAGGACGTGTACTTTATGTAAGAGCCTGGAACAACGAGATTTTACTCACTCATCTGGACCCATAAAGTGTGCTTTACAGAGATGAGATTTTCTCGAATACAAAAAAAGAAAAAAAAGTTTTCTCAATGATGACACACATAAGAAACAATCCCTTGATTTTATCACATGGCTATGATGCGTTTTCCCTTTGTGATGATGTGCCAACCCAATCTGGCTGGATAAGAATTCTCTCAGTCAAAATCTTTATGAGCTGGTTAGCACAAGAGACTTCTGTTGACCTGTAATCTTTAACTAGGAACAAGAAGCAAAAAGAAATGAAGTGAGTCAACTCATTCTAAGAAGTAGCTAAGAGCAAGGTAAACAGACGAGCAAGTCATTTTGGTTGATTTACTCGAGCAGTTATAAGATAGAAAACAAATTTTAAGGTTAACAAGGTGAAAGGCATGTCCAGGGCAAGAGAGGCGTATAATTCTTGGACTATCATACCGATATCACACAGCTTCCATGTAATCATTGCTGAAAAGGCACAATCTAGTCATCCTTATCACTATCTTATTCAATGCATTACAATCAAGAAGAGAATCCCATCCTAGTAGGAGATGACTAGATCTGACCACTAATGTCGTTTCCCTGTCTTCTGATCCGTATGTATCACATGTTTCATGGACATTTTCAACTCCACCAAGCAACTATGGAGCATCAGGCCATGACAAAAGTAAATACTTTATATACATTTTTTTATACTATAAGATAGTCCAGAACAAAAGAATAAAAGAATCAGATTGTATGGCATATTTAAAGGATTAGCTCCCTTGAAAGATGAGAAAAACCTTCATTGTAACTGTTTCTGATTCCTAAAAATTTATGTAGAATGACTTCACTTTCCATTCTTCTTGTCATACTCCTGTTTCAGCTCTTCCAAACGCCTGGACACCTGATATTGAATCCACATCTTTTTCATGAATAATGAATAAAGTTTTACCTCAAAAACTAAGCCAGTTCAGTATGCAGGAACGCTAACACATATTAATTACATTGCTAGGTGTGTGTGTCTAAGCTTAATTTAAGCACTGCCCAAAATATAGCCAAGTTGCTCGAATATCCAAGACCATTATAAAATGTGTACACGCAGACACGATACATATGCTCCCCTTATAAATCATCAAAAATACAATACAGTTCTGCATATATTTATGGCTCCAAATATTAATAATTCTTACTGATTCATGATTTTAGGAGGAACCATATTTTTTTCTCGGGGTTATATTTCATATTTTTCACTATTCTGTGTCAAGAATACAAATAAAACATACAAAGGAAAAGTGGTTGTATCCAATCAACCAAAACAGATCTAAGGATATCAGAATTTTTGGCAGCTTAAGCAGAGATTGTTACTGAATGACAGCCAACTTTTATTAAATATCACTGCACAATACTACCTGTTTATTGGCTCAAAAGATTAAAATCCAAAGATCATCATAGAAGCATAAGACTGTCTTTAATTATAATTGAATAAACTGACACAACATCAGAAAATGGATGGAGATAACCAGAGGAACCATGATTATAATAAATGTGATATGATGGTAGAATGTAGAGTTGAAATAAAACTCATTTTTTTGCTTTGATTAAACACACGCCAGCCAGAGAGAGAGAGAACCTTGATGGAGTTAGCCATGGGCAGTAATGTATCTGGATCCATTGCACCCTCAGGGAAATTACGCAAAGCATGCATAAGCTTCTCAAAGGGCAATTTGACCTGATAACAAAAAGAAAACCAATTATAAGCTGAGGATGTGCAGCTATTTCTTTCAGAGCAGACAAAAAAATATTGAATCCTCACCAAGTCATCATGGCAAAATTTTAGCAGTGCCAGACCCACTTTGAAAACAATTTTAACACCCTGGGAAAGAAGAAATTGCAGACACATATTAACTCCCAGACCATATGAATGATCCTTTCAAGAAAAAAACATATAAAATGATTAATAACTGACCTCATAAAGGAATACATCCCAAATCCGAAGGGCCAAGTGGAATGGAAAAGAGTATGAGAAAACAGTTATAAACCACTGACTTGCATACATGCTAGGATTTATCATTTCTTGGGTGAAATGCTCTCCCAGTTTCGGCATATGCTCCTTCATCAAGCAGTCAAACTGAAACAGATACTGTTGAACAAGAGGCAGACCCACCTGACACAAGTATAAAATACAACTCACAGGATGAAAGTGTTTTCAAAGCCCAAGAAGAGTGGATGAGGTGCTGTTCCCTCAGACTCCAGTTCAAAATAGTAAAAGAGGCTACAGGAGGTTCATATGCTAATATCATACCAATAAATGGTTGATGGGGCTTTGAGACAGTTGTAAATCTTGGCAGTTTACTGACCCTTACATTCCTTTTTCTCTCTCAAGTATGAGCAGCTCATTTATATGAAGCATGCAGTGAACCTACCATTGAACGTACAGAGATCAATCTAACTCTAGAAAGCTTGAAGCAACCACAAAACTCAGAAAAGGATGCCACCATAATTAGGTGGAAAAAGATTCTCTCTCCTTTTGGTATCACGTGAAATAAACAAATTTCAAATGATCATGATACTGTCGATGACTAGGGATTCATAATTTTGGCAACTACATAAAACTTGTCTCCACAAAGTGTAATTCAAAACTAATTGACAATATTTTTTCTTTCCTTAATAAGTATGGAATCAAAGTTAAAACTCCACTGTGGGTGGCCTTTTACTAAGTTTGAGGAAGTGGAAAGCCACCCCTCTAGGTTACAGTATTTGAAATTGCAATGTAGATCAATATGCACCTTGTAATATCAAGAAGCGGTGCCAGCTCCTTATCAAGGCATTCCAAGAGTAAGTGTGCACATGTGGTGTGTGTGAGAGAGAAACACGAAATTCAAGCCTGATTTCATCAGCAGAGGGCATAGTTCATTTATTTTTTAACGCTAACAGAGGATATAATTCTATAAGCTTGTGTTAAGTGAAAAGTTGCAAGTGACACCACCATTATATGGTGCATGTATTATCGAGGAAGTTGATGGATGATAACGCTTCAGCACTCTCTCTAAACCACCGAGCAACCACAACAAAGCTACATGAAAACTTGATGAGATGTATATATGCAAATCTTATTGCATCGTGTTGCTTTATCTCGCCCAGTTTGTGCTGACTCGGTAGTGATCTATATCTATGATTGTAGGGAATTAGCATCTTACAGCCAATAATCTAAGCTAATCACAACTTTACAAATGTGAACAAGAAGCTCTTTGTATAAATTACCTGGTATAATCCCTCCATTGGAGCATGGACTGCTCCTTTCAGCAATGCAACCAACAACCAGAAAGCATCCTCTTCGCTCATATAAAGAAGTAGTAGACCAGCTAAAAATCCCATCCCCTGCATTTTTTAACAATTGCACAGTCATTCTCCAGTTGGTGAATTAAGTAAATTTAAGATCCATAAATCACACAAGTCTCAGACCTGGACATATCCAACATCTCTATCATACACAGAGTAAGCCTTCAAAACATTGTATAGGGACCTTTGACCAGGACCATGTCTCTGCTGGAAGAAAACATGTGATGGGAAGGTCCGTGAAATATCTCTAATTATATCCAGCTCCGATGCTGATGTCTCATATAAAACTAGTTGCTGCAGTAAAGATATACATCATTATGACACAAATTAATCCATGTGTGGCTGTGTGCACATCAAGCAGAGGGAAAAGAGCATGATATGAAATACTAACATGAAAAGCTAAAATTAACATCAGAAACCAAGGAATGTGCATTCATTTATTCTTTTTAGGATATAATTCCCCAGCCACTTTTGATCTTTTCATAATGTACAGGTCATGTAGCAGTAAATTTCTCTAAGAATAAATCCCAAGCCAATACTTATTGTAAAATTTCTTTGCAAGTGTACAGTGAAAACAAATCACTCTTGTGTTTCTCTCATATGAAGGCACATAAGAAGACAGAGCCTTATTTGGTCTATTACGTGGAAAAGCTCATTAGTGTCTACCCTATTAAGTGCCCTAAACAAAAAAAATTATCTCATAAAGCAATTTATCCTTCCAAATTTGGTTCACGGTCAGCAAGGAAAATAGCCATGGGGTCTTAGAAATGATTAGCAAACGAGCTTGTCAAAACCCTCAAGAGGTCTAAAACCCTCTTAGCTACCCTGATGGAAAGCTAAAATTGTAAAAAATAGGAATAGAAGAAATAATTCCTTTGTCTAGCTTAGATTCCTTACAAAGAACAAGAGAAAGAAGAGCACGGAAGGACACATTATTGGATGCCAGTAAGGGCTATAAGAAAGAAATATCCCTTCTCAACGTCTTCTAAGAAGAATATGATTTGTTTTCTTTTACCTACTGTACTTGAAAAATGATCTACAGATATTTTTGGAATAAAGCTTCATTGTATGTAATCTGCAATAATTTCAGCACCGATCCATTAATTTTTATTTGAGAGTTGTAGAGCCCTAGTCAAAGCCAAAAATTTCATACATGAATATACCATAGCAGCTCCCTGGATTGTGTTCATAGGCACTGTTCCTACAGATAACATGATCCCCTTCTGCTTTCAGTTTCAACTCCAGAACAAATCACCATTATCTATGTACAAAAAAACCTTAAATTTCCCAGAAGTAACCATGTACATTGATCAAACAGTAGTCCTGATTCTAAATTACATGGCAGTCACACATCAATACAAGGCAATACTATTTGAATGTTAAATGTCTTTTAAGAAAAAAATATGTGAGTAATGAGTACAAACTAAACAGGCAACCTTGTGTATGTCGATGCACACTTTATTTTTCATTTTCTTACATACAGCTTTAACATTAATAAGCATGGCAAGACACAATTGCTCAACAAGGTTTCCTAGCTAATCCCTTCCTTGTTATGCTACATAGCTTCCCTAGGTGAGGAGATTATAGAGACATAACTGTCAAGTAAACGGGAAAAATAGGCAATTTTATACAGTCTTTCTTAAGGGAAAATGCCTGTGATGCTTAAATGTCTATAATGAATGTTCTTGAACTTGGAGATTGCTAAAGTTCAGAAATTTAATTCGGGACTATATAGAGCATTCAGTACGCAACGGAGAGAATTATCCATCTCTGGTGGGACTCTTGGCATCCTCATGGACCCTTGGTCAAACAATATGGTCAGAAGATCATTTTTTAATCTGAATCGCCTTCTACAGCAAGGCTTTTACAGGTGATAAACAGCAATGAAAGTAAATGCCTTGCTCAGATGCCATGGAAGCCATTCATTGTGCTATTTGTGGCTTTGTCTTCCCTTATCCTTTGCAAAGCAATGGTGTTACATGGAAACTCACTAATGATGGGCAATTCTCTTCTATGAGTGCTTGGGATTTGATCAAGAAAAAACAAAGCAGAGCAGACAGGTTTAAGTTGATTTGAGGGCCTCTATGTATTCCAAGGCACAACTTTATTTTCTGGCTAGCTATTCTGGACAGGTGAACTCTAAAGATGAGGCACATCGAAATGGACAGGGTCATGGCCTCAGTTTTTGTGTTAAGCAAAGGATGATGAAGACAGAAATCACCTCTTCTTCACTTGCATATTCTTTATAAGAGTCTGACAACCATTTCTCCAAATTTGTGGGAATAATAGGGTTGTTTCTGTTTGGAACTCTGAGATGAACTTGGAAAAAATCTCAATTCAGAAATACTCTTTTCAATCTATTGTTATGAGGCTTCATTGGTGTTCTTTTCTACTGTATTTGGAAGGAAAGGAACCAATTCAGTATATCAAGCCATCACAAACTAAGCCCAATAATTTTAGGCATTGCCATCAGCAAATGCTCTTTTATAGCATGCCAATATACCATCCATTGAAAAAGAGCCAAAGTTGAATCAAGTATATTGACTAATTGTTGAATACATTAAGATGGAAAACCAATGCATGATTTAATCAATCAACATGGACTTTGATTTTAATTTTTATTATCTGATAGCTTTAAATCTTGTGCCTTTAACACCTATGTGTTGAAGTGAACAAACCAGTGTGCAAAATATTCAGAAAAAGGAAGAAGTGAGGGAGTCCGGTAACATCTGAAGAACTAAAGATGAATAAATGATTTTAAGGCTCAAAGATAATTTAAGCAAAGCCCCTACACATTACAGATAGAATCTCATTACTAAAATCATGAGCAAAATAACTTAGGTTATATATCTCAATCAAGACAAGTGAAGGAGTACCTCATAAACCCCAGGGTTCATCAGCAAAATATCTCGACTTCCAGATATCAACTGCCAAACAAGACCCCTTAAACAGTCAGGGACTCCTTTCCTTATGCACCTCTTAACAACACGAGGATTTCTTCGAACATAATGCTTCCATTCACTCCCTCCAACCCCAATCATCTTCCTCCATTTTCTTACCCTTCTTTCTTCCCTGAAATTTTTTTATGTCCACAATCAATAATCAAGATTATTATCTATTAGTATGCAAGGAGTATCCATCAATGAACCTTTGGCATTAACTCATTGGGAATATTGGAAGTGACCTATGAAAGAAACAGCATACCTCTCAAATTCATAAGCTGACTTTCCCTTGGTTAAACCATGTGGTGAATTATTAACCTCTTGCTTCACAAAGCCAAACCTATCCAGTGGTCTAGGTGAAGGAAGCGGTCCTGGCTCATATTCATCTATTTTTTTCTTCTCCATGCTACTATTTGAAAGACACTTTGGTATGCCACAAGGCAGAAGACCTAACTCTCCCTGACATGGCAATCCACTAACCAATCTCAAATCACCTGCAAAACCAAAATTTAATTAGCTGAAAATCATACAGCTAATACTATTAGTTATTACACATTGAATACATAAACGCAATTGAAATAAAAAGGAATCAAACCTCATTCTTAACTGGAGTGCAAGTAAACCATGAGAGTATCAAAATTAACAAAACATTCTAAGCATGCAAGTAACCGTTCAGGTTAGTTAAGGAAAATGAAAACAAGTGCAGAGATTTTGGAGTTAATTTCAAGTATATAGGTATACAAGAATGTTTCATAACTGGTGAAGATCCTAATTAGAAGTAAACATATTCAAGCACAATGACGGCAACTAATATCGTTCAATAATACTGAAGTCACAGCAGCAGCAGCATAGCTGTTTAGAAATAACAGGAACAATAACGAGCACAAACTAAAGCAAAGGAAACCACCTTCAAAAGAAGCATGGCAATGGATAACAGCTACAAGTATAGATGACCAGAAAGTTAAATGCAAGAAAAAAAATAAGGAGAAGTTTATCAATGCTAAAAATGAACTGTCCAATTCATAATAGTATACACTAAACAACAAACAATGGAACTTTCTCTCAAGCCTAAATGAATTCAAACAAAACTTCTACCGACCAAAAAAATAATCAGCCAACAGGATCTCGAATTCCCGTAACATTGAATGTATCTAAAAGATAACTCAGAGACAAGAAAAGAAGAAAGCACTGAGCTTGATGGTGAAAATATGAACCAATAAGGCTGAAAAATAAAACCCACAAATCTTTTTCATTGACATCAAATTGGTTAATCTCAAAAACGTGAATTTATCACTACATTAAGCCAACACAAAGAACATAAACCTGGGTTTTTAATGTTTTTTTAGCCTGGTAATGATTAGCTCCAAAAATTGAGAAAAGTGGATATGTTGGACGAGGCTGGTACGTTTTGCAAACCAATCGGAGCTTAACGAGTGTTGTTGCATAAAAACTCCATTAACAGAGGAACCGAAAACGACAGGCAAAATTATTTGGAAAGGAAGACGGGAAACGACGTGACGTTTATGTTTGTTATTTTCCAAATTAAGGCTTTAGATAGTGAAAGTACTGATTTTAAAATATTTTTCACTTAAAAATATATTAAAATAATAGTATTTTATTTTATTTTTAATATCAATATATCAAAATAATCTAAAAACATTAAAAATAATTTTAAGTAAAAAAAAAATTAAATATTTAACTAATAAACAATTAATCACATTATCAAACAGATTCTTAGCATTTTAAAACGATGACAAAGTATGGAGAAACAAGTATAAGAGATAAGATAATTATAAAAAAACAACAATAAGATAGAATTTAATTACCATCTCATAACAAGAAATATAAAGACATAGAAAATAGAAAAGTATTTGATTGAAGAGATAGAGATATAAAAAGTCTAAAACAGGAGGTACATGTCGCACATGTCTCCAAAGATAATATTTTTTATTCTTAAAATATCATTGTAAAAAATTTCAATTTTAAAATTATTCATTTAAGACATAGAATGATAAAAAAATCATTATCATCAAAGTTTTAAAACTCAACTCGATGGTCAATCTAGAGCAAAGTTTGAGGCGGGAGTGTCAACCCAGGTTGATCAAAGTCAATGTAAAAATAATAATAAAAAATATTATTATAATTTTAAAACTTTACTACAAGGTTGACATGGGGCAATACTCAATTTGCAAGTCTATTGACCATCAATTTGGGTTAATATAATGATAAATTATAGTTTTAAAAATCAACTCGAGGATTGACCTTGGACAAGGCTTGAGTTTAGGGTTGGGAGAGTCAACTTGGGTTGACTAAGCAATATAGTGATAAAAACAATTATTATCATAATATTAAAACTCAACTCCTGAATTAGATATCAGAAAGGATAAAATGGTTGATCTAAGTCAATGAATGGATAAAAAAATATTATTATTACAGTTTTAAAAATCAACCTGAAGGTTGATACAGGGTAAAGATTGGGTCACGAGTCGGGAGGATCAAACCAGGTTGACAAAAAAAATCAAAGAACTCTTTTTTCACAAAAAAAAAATCAAACAAAAGTGTTTTGACCCATGTTTTATTTTAGATCGACTCGGGTTTTTTATCGAGTTAGATAAGGTTAATCCTTTCTTTATTTTTTTTCTCTTAACTCAAGTCTATCAAAGTTCTGGGGCGATATGGTCCTATTGATATGTTACTCCCTCCATGTTTATAGGAAAAATATTCATCATGAAACCTCTTTTATAGAGTAAAACTATATGACACCGAACTTTCTATTTTGGTTGTCAAAATCATGACAACTGATAATTTGCTCCCTCTTTCACTATTTTTTAGAGACTTTCTATCTCCTTTTCTAAATCTAGAAATTGAAAAAAAAAGAGTCAAAATACAAATTTTGATCCAAATAAAAATTATCATAGTCATGTATTTTCTTTGTATTTTACTTTTCAATGATCTATCTCTTACTTATAATTTTTTTCCATAATTTCAAGCCTAATTCTATCTACGCAGGGTATAAAAGTTTTTAATTAAAAAAGTGAAAATCTTGAGAATTAAAAAAATATTACCTGATTCACTATTGATATGAATTTGAAGTAGTGAGGATCATACCTAAATCTTTTATTATATTAATATATTAAGTAGAATTATAGAAGCACATAAAGTTTTTACAAAACAAACATCATGAGTGAACTATCCCTACACCCTTAAGCCTTTTTCCTCATAAACATCATAATTGAGAAACCAATGAAAACAAATTTTCTATGAAATTAAAAAGGAATGAAAAAAAAAGAAAGAAAGATGTTGTAGCATCTTTAAAATCATTTAGATTAAAACTACTAATACATATATATATATATATATATATATATATATATATATATATATATATATATATATAACATTCTCTTAAGAAACTAAACTTATTTTTAAGAAACTAGATCAATTATTTAAGAAATGATTGTTTTTCTTCAAAAATCATACAAATATCATAGAAACAATATAATAAAAACACTTCAACTAAAATATGCATGCCTTGAGGGATCTCTTTCACCATTAATAACTTGGTTGATATCACTTTTAATCTTCTTGATATGTTGCCAAGTGGATCATCTTGTTCTATGTCCTCTTATCTTCCCTGCTTTTTTTGCATACAAAAAATTATAATTTACGAAGTAAAAACCATTTTCAAGCTCGTTATTTGTTTAATAATTTATAATTGGTCTTTTATGTTGTTTTTTCATTGGCAAGTCATTTATATTTCCCACCTCCATGTCTTTGCTTGAATATATAAGCTTCTCTTCTCTTTATATGACGTGTTTGGTATCGTGGAATAGAGTGTTTTTTAAAATTTGTTTGAAAACTTTACTTAGAAAAATATTAAAGTATTTTTTTTTATACCAGCTCATCAAAACAATCCAAAAATACTTAGAAAATAATTTGAATATAAAAAAAAAAATTAAAATACAGTTGAATCACAATATCAGATTTGCCCTTAAAAGTATTTAGTATGGTGCTTTTTTACAAGTGATTTTCATTTAAAAATACATTAAAATAGTTTTATTTATTTATGACATAAAAAACATAAAGAATATATAATATATATATTCTTAAATGAAATGCATTTTTAAAATACAATTTAGTATCTATTTGGAGTGTGATTGAAGTTATTTTTAAAAATATTTTTTTATTTAAAAATATATTAAAATAATATTTTTATTATTATCTAAAAACATAAAAAAATTAATTTATAATAATAAAAAAATAATTTTTTTTCAAAAATATTTTTAAAATAATACGTGAAACACCTCATATCTCATTTAAAAGCAAAAGCCACAGTACTCCCATGTACTCCGTATCTCGAAAGCTCTTTGGTAGGGTTTCCTGGTGCTTTCGGACGCACTTACATCACACTGAATCCTCCAGGATCATGGATTCCCTCCTCAGATTTCTTGTCGTGATCATGTTTTCGAAAACATTATCACTGTCAAGGCAGCTGGCTAAGCTTGATGGAAACTGGCAGATGGCCTGCAATCTATTTTTTTTGGTTTTGTTTATGGAAAGATGTCATTTTCCTGGAAACGCAGTGCTCTCCACTCAGCTGTCACTCCAAATCAAATGTATTCCTGGCAAGTGGTGCAAACGGTATGATTTCTTACACCCATAAGCACCATTTTTATTAGTTTTTATTTTATTTCTGGGGTTGGATCTTTTCCTTGCACATCAAGTTTCGTCACGTGAACAATTTGCGGCCCTCTATGCTGAATTTCATGCACCCAATCTGATTCCTGCTGTGTGGTCAATGATTTTTTCGTTTTTTATTTATTTCCCAGTGCATTATTGTGAAGTGTGAACCCATCAGCCAAGTTGCAGAGAAGACTTAAAGTTTTTTATTTATTATTATTTCCAAATTAACAGGCTTGTCCCTTTGAGGGTAAGAAAAGAATGGTTGTGAACTTTTGAGGTTGCAGTAAAGCAGAAGGGAAGAACTAATCAAATACGTTGCAAGACATTGCCACTCAATAATTCTACGAACAGTTCTCTTCTTGTAATACAACATGAATTACATAATTTAATTACATCTAAATTTCATTTTAAATTTTGTTTATTTGCAGCGATTGCTGTCAGCTTGCCATTCGAACACTTCAAAATATCGCTGCTTTGAGTCTTCTCTTCAACTCCTTCCTGCAGAAAAATAAGAATCAGACTGCTGCGACCTTTTCTTTTCAAAACCCTCTGGTTTTAGATTCTTGAGTCTGTGTTAAAGCTTGTTTACCTCATGAGATCCCTGTCAATGGTCGAAGAAGATAACAGTCCCCTGTTCTCCTCAGCCCTCCTCAGAAGGTAGGGGATAACCATCTGAATAGGTCCATATGGCGTGTATTTGCTAACTAGAAAACCTGCATTTCTCAGACCAAATGAAAGCGCATCAGACATTCCATAGAGCTGAGCAAACTCGAGCTTTCTGTTCCTCTTCTCAATCCCCAATTCTATTGCCTTAGTCGCTGCCAGTCTTCCTGCACAATGTACAAAGAACCCTGAATCAAATCCTGTGTCAAAGCCGATAGCTATAGTTAATCAATAACATATGAGCTTGTTAAAGAATCATTTCGTCTAAAAACTTAACTGTGAGGAGAGATCCTGTAATATAATTTATATTATTATTTACCTTAAAAACCCTTTGAACTTAAAACTTGCACAGACCCACAATACCCTGTGCTTGATTTTTATGAAATAGAATGAGGATGATGAGATTCAAACTCGTGACCGTTGGGTCAACAAGTTTCTGATACCGTATTAAAGAACCATCAAAGCTGTTAGGTGAGACCAGATAATATGGTTTATATTATTATCTAACAAAACCCCTTCATCTCTTTACCTGATTCAACGTTATGTGTTGCAAGAATGACTGCATTTGAGCTATTAGCGATGTTTTCAAGCATGAAAGCAGCACAATCGTTGTAGGAAGCATGAGTCTCTTGAATACTATTGTGAATTGGAGATTCATAGCCTAATGAAGAGGCTGTTTTTCTTTCACTTGACATGTAAGCGCCTCTCACTAACTTAAACCCCATAGGAATTCCCATCTCGTCAGCGGCTTTAGTTGCTAGTAGCAGCCTCTCTTTTGCGTCTTTCAAGTAGGCTTGAATTGTTCCGTACACGATGGGATCGCCATTTTTGCCGTGCTTGATTGCTGTCAAGTATGTCAGGTAATCAATGGCAGGCTGAACAGCTATATGTTCTGCATCCACAGTTAATGGGATATTGGCCTGGACACATTTTTCACAGAGTTTCCACAATCTCTCCTGGCCTGATTGGAGATCAATCTCTTCCTGTGGGGTTAATGGCTCTGGTTTTTCAAGTGTATGATACAAAGGGCTGGATTCAGAAAAAACTGGAAAACTGTTTTGTTTCCATGGAAGGTTGAAGGAAGGATCTCTCTGTTGCCACCTTAACAAATCACTAACTCTCTCTAACAAGCTTAAGGGGAGCATTGCTGTGACCTTTGCCACCACACTGCTCACCTGATGCAAAAAATAAAACAAAATTAGCAAGTCTCTAGCTTTACATTGAAGAAGATCGAACTTATCGGCTGATAAAAAAAAATATTCAAGAAAAACAGAACAGAGACAAGAAATCCTTGAAAAAACTACAGAAAATGGGGTAATTAAGGAAGAGATAAATCTTACAGAGGATGGAGGAAGAGACATGGCAGATTGAACCGAATCAAGAAACCCATTCAAATTATGATCACAAGCATCGTTATTGCTCGTATATTCAACAGCAAAATCCAACATAACTCTCAAACCGGCTTCATTAACTCTCTCAATACACCTTCTGGCCTCGACAACATCTTCTCCAGCACAAAAGTGGTTATAGAACGTATGCCTTACCGCCTCTAACACAACATCACGCACAATATTGTCTGTCTCCATAATCCTGGAATTCATAACCCGCATCCCAAAGTCAACCAGAGGACCTATAGAAACCATGTGAAGATTTGAAGATGCACGCAAGAGTTTGGTAGTTGGCAAATTTGAGAAAAGTTTTTGGTGGTCATTGAAGTCTAGGATGGGTGGTTTTGAATGATCTTGAATGACAGTGGGAGGTTATTGAATAGGGGTTTCGGGTTTTTCAGCCAAATTTAAAGGAGAGACGGCGGCGGAGGTTTTAGAGGAGGAGGAGGAAGTGGTGAGGGACCTTGCGATGAAGAAATGAAGGTTTTGGAGCTGTTTTGGTGGCAGAACTTTTGTTGCCATGAAAGGTGGAGTAGATGCAGCTCTTCTTTTTCCCGAGTCTTGTGAGAAAGATATGGAGGATTATATAGGAATTTTATTTGTACTGCTCATTTATGGATTTATATAAAATGTGAAATTTAATTTGAAAAAGAAATATTTCCAGAATTTTTTTTAAATATAAAAATATTATAGAAATGTAATCATTCAATAAAAAATCATCTAAAGGGTAGGTAGCATTTGTTTTAATATGTTAGGACAACAAGATATAATATAAAAATGATTAGGTGAGCCTAATTCATTATTAAAATTATGAACTAAATTAATACAATATTACACGTTAATTATTTTTTTCATATTATTTTGTGATTGATTCTTTTTATTATTTCATCACATAATTATGATTGCAATATTAAATATAAAAATGTTCATAATTAGTATTAAATTTGTGACGTGTACAAATTTAATTATTTATATTATTTAACTGCTGCCTAACTAACTAATCACGTGGTAAAATCAACTTATCTGTAAGCTGTTGCTTCCAACAAGGTGTAACTGTCAAAATCAATTCTGCTGCTAATCCACACGTGCCTTGCCCTGTTATCCATTCTTCCACAGCTATTAACCCACCTTATGACCCTCATATGGTAACGCTGGACCCAAAAAAATGTTATTCGGATCCAAAATCTAAGCTTGGCCGAGACAAATCCGAGAGCAGAGCACGAATATCCAGATAACCAATCACACCCCTCAAGTGGCAATTCAGTTAATTTAACAAACATCATAAGAGATAAACGTAAATACACAAACTTATTGTTTATTTAAATCTACTTGCCTGGAATGTTGAAGCTCTTTTAGTTTTGGCCCTCCATAGCCAGTGCACAAAGGTGACGCTGACCCTACTCGTCAGTGGATTCATTAGAGACCGAATAAACTAAATTGAAATCACCATTAAAGCTTCTTCTGCTTCATTTTGTTCTTCTTTTGAGGTAAGAGTCCTATAATCATACTGCCATTAATTAGAAGTAGTTAATTCTTTTATTTGGTGATGTTTTATTCCTTAATAACCATGAAATTGCTAATTCTTAAGACTTCATAGGAGAATCATTGAAAGTAAAGTTTTTTTTTGGTTTGTTAATGATTGGAGAGCGCTTGATTTTTTGCTTTCTTTTTGTTGTTGATGATTCATACTTTATGGGCTATTCTTTGATTGATTTTAGATTGTTTTGGTGTTTTTCTTACTGTGTTTTAGCTATAATGTGAGAACCCATTTTGTGTTTTGCTCTCAATTTGAAGAAATCAGTTTCTGCCGCAGTGGGGTTATTATGGATTTTCAATTTAGAAACCAGCTTTATTGAGTTAGATATGCATATCACTATTATGTATGCATAAAAGAAGTTTACTTTAATGATTTACATATTGAAGTCACTGGCCTTTTGAGTTTATGATAATTCTTATGACTGTGATCTGCCACAGAATTGCATGCCATAACTGAAATCAGTACATCTTACGGAACATGAGTTCAAAGCAGTTTGTTTTGATATTTGATGTAGCTTTAAATTGTCTTCCGACTCAGTCTCAAACTCTTTGCTTTGAATTAGCCTATAATTAAAATTCTCATTTCATGTTGTTTCTGCACAGCTACTTGTAATTTAACTAAGAGGCAGGATTAGACGTAACATATAGAAGCATGGTTACTCCCCAGCAATTAAAAAGGAGAGTGGCATTTATCCTGATTGACGGGTTGGGTGATGTATCATTGCCAAGGTTTGGATACAAGACTCCTTTGCAAGCAGCAAATGTGCCTAACTTAGATGCTATTGCATCTGCTGGAGTTAATGGCCTTATGGACCCTGTTGAAGTAGGCTTGGGTTGTGGAAGTGACACTGCTCACCTTTCTTTGTTAGGTTATGATCCACGAGTGTATTACAAGGGTCGAGGTGCCTTTGAGTCCATGGGTGCTGGATTGGCAATGTCTCCTGGCGATATTGCATTCAAAGTGAGTATACACCCTTGCTTTCTTCAACCACCTTTCAAAATTTATCTTATTTTGGTCTTGCTCCCTGAATGATTACTACCTTGTTCTTGTATTAAGCACGTGACATGTTGTCATAGCAAATAGAGTCATTATATTCCATACTTAAAGGGTGAACCTTTTCATTTACTCATGAACCCTACTCACTACATACACAACTGAACAAAGAAACTATATTTAATACCCGAGAAACAGGGATGGAAAGATTTGTCTTTATCAAGAGAAATTTTACATGATTACAATATATGTGCTTAGATCTTGAATTTAATCCCATGCGATTCTTCCTTTTTTCTTGTGATGTTTTTTTAAATCAGAGAAGAACATTCGTGTGTTATCTTGCTATTGTATTTTTATTTATTCATGGGATTATGCTCTCCACATTAAAACTCTTCTGCCTATCAGAGAGTGAAAACATTTAAAACGCTTGTTACTCACTTTCATGGCCTTAACGTGAATCTCTTTCCCCCAATAGTCCCTTATGTTTTACCTATATATTAATACAAAGAGTTGTGTGAACTTGGTGGGTAGAAAAAGCCCCGAGGTCTGTGAAGTAGACAATTTTCCAGCTCTAACTGAGCTCAATAGCTTTTTTCCTTTCCATCCGTTTCTAATTTTTCTGTTCATATTTTATGCTTCCAGTTACATTTTTTGCGCACTACATTTTAACTTTTGGAAAATTACAATTTTTTGTTGTTGGTTTTCCCATTCAGTGCCATTTCTGTTTACTTTTTATCTGCAGTCAAATTTTGCAACATTAGATGAGGAAACTGGAATAGTCATCAGTAGAAGGGCTGACAGGCATTTTGATGAGGAAGGGCCAATTCTCTGTGCAGCTCTGGATGGAATGAAGTTGCCATCTTTCCCGGAATATGAAGTCAGAGTCAGGTGCAGATTCTTTGTAAATGCAGTTAACTTCTTGATTAATCAAGATAACACGAATGCACTCAAATAAACTGGATATTTTAAAACATTTAATGAGTCACCCTTATTTTTTTGAAGCCACCCTTCTTTGTCTGAAATTTTATGGACCTTCAAGTAAACCGATTAGATGAACTTGCTTAGACTAGATTATTCACAAACTCTTTGCAAGCTTCGTCACATCGACGGAAAATTTGAATTAATCTTGCTCTTGTTGGCTGCAAACAAGCTCGAAAAATCAAACTCACATACTGATGTGAAGTAGCACTTACCTAGTTTTTTTTATAGGTGTTTGAGAATAGGTTAATTCACTTTTTTTTTTATAGGTGTTTTGGAATGGATTAATTCAGTTGTCCATTTAGAAAATTGCAGCAACAATCTTCTCATTTAAAAGTTTGATTGAAACTTTCAAGTTTCAAATTTTCTTATAAATATATGCTGGTTAGCCTTTTCTGTTATTATTGTCTGGTTGTATGGGGGTGTTTGTGTCTTCTATATTGGAAAGATCTAAATGAATTTAAGATAAGGTTAAAGGAGAAACAAATCATGCCTAACTTAGCAAGTTCAACATGGTAAATGTGTTAGGCCAACTGTCATCTTTCACTATATCACTCCAATTATCCAGTATAAATCCATGTAAATTCTCTGAAACCTATAATATGAAACATTTTTGTCCTTTGATTGAAGTCTAAAGTTCTAACACAAGATGGAAATATGACAAGAAACCACTTCCTACAGGTATGCCACAGAACATAGATGTGGAGTGGTGGTGAAAGGGCCAAGGCTGAGTTGTAATATATCAGGAACAGATCCACTGAAGGACAAGCGCTTACTTCTTCAAGCTGAAGCCTTAGATGACACTGATGAAGCAAGACATACAGCTGCAGTTGTTAATGAGTTATCCAGGGAGATATCTCGTATTCTGGTTTGTCACCCATTAAATGCAAAACGAGCAGCAGAAGGAAAGAACATTGCCAATGTTGTCCTTTTACGAGGATGTGGTATTCGAATTGAGGTGGTTGTGTCAATTCTTCAATGTATCATGACCATTTTTTTCCAGATAAGGCAGTGAGAAACCTAGGAAATTAAATCTCAATTTCTTATTCATTTTAGCCATCAGGAGATGGGAATTGCTTTATCAGTCGACAAACCTCATTGATACCATTCCCTTGATGTATACTTTTTAGATGAACAATGACTGATCCAGCATGAGAAACTTCTAGATTATTCAAGTATTGATTTGATCTTGGGCTTGGCTTTTCATTGTGAATGTATCATTGTTTGGATGAAAAATTGTATGGGAGGTAAAATCTTACATCTTACAACACTAAACATCACCGGCAGCATGAGAGGGGCAGGACTGTGCATTCTGCTGCATGTCTGTGCAATAATTAAGGTTGCTACAAAAATTTGATGGATCTTAATGTTCTTATTTGAAGATTATTGGGTATAAAAAGAGCAAAGGACTTGAAATTCGCAATGCAGAGTTTTATTATATGAGATGTTTTATATATAATCATTTTATGCTGTACAGATTTGAGTATATTGCTTATTATTATTGTGCAGGTTCCTTCTTTCGAAAATAAACATGGTTTATGGCCATGCATGGTAGCTCCCACTAAAATCATAGCTGGTTTAGGACTATCATTAGATATTGATATCCTAGAAGCTCCTGGTGCAACTGGAGATTATCAAACACTTTTGACTTCCAAAGCAACAGTCATAGCTAAGGCACTCTCAGCTCCATTGATGCCTTCTCCCAATGTATTTGTACCAGGGGAGGACGAGCACAAACCAGGAAGACCAGATGGCTATGATTTTGGGTTTCTCCACATTAAGGTCTTAACCTTCTTAGTCTCTGTATTATCTTTATCTTTTTGCTTTTTTCACATCAACTGCTCATTTAAAACAATGCTGCCTTTTGTAGCAGAATGAGATTTTTAATTGTGTAGCCTCTTTCATTCTTTTCTGTTCTTTAATAAAAACTTTCATATTAATCATTGTTATACAGAAAATACTATCAGGAGTTTGCTAGCATTTTAGGCAGAAATTGTAAATCATGCTGTCTAGTCCCAGACCAGGGGCTTTCTTGGAGATGAATCATTTCGAGGATTCCATGCCCCAAAAAGATTGAGACTGATTGAGCTTAGACTGTAAGAGTTCAGGACAAATTCAGCATTTTGTTTGGAAAAATAGCTCATTTTATTTCTTGACAAGGCTAAATTAATGGCTTTAAAAATCATTTTATTGCTAGGAGGCTTCTTTTTTTCTCCCTAATTGCTTTACCAATTTATTTTGTTCCTTGTGACTTATCTAGACTAGATAGAATTTTTTTTGAAAGGTTGAATGCCTGGCCTCTATGCTTAGATTACAAGTTCTCAATGTCTTATTGGTTGATTTACTTGATTTTTGGCATTTCAGGCTATAGATGATGCAGGCCATGACAAGGCAAGCATTTTGAAAGTTAAAGCATTGGAAGCTGTAGATCGAGCTATAGGCCAGCTGGCGAAGCTCCTCTTGCAGGCAGAATCAACTGGAAAGTTCCATTACTTCCTTTGTGTCACTGGAGATCACTCTACACCAGTTGAATATGGAGACCATAGTTTTGAACCAGTTCCATTTTCCATGTGCCGGTTGAGAGATTTTGTGGGTGCGGTAGGTGGAGAGTCTATCATCATGGAAACTTCCCTTGATCCATTTCCTCTTCCAGCTGTCAAGGCTGGTGAAAACCTAGTGGAAACTGAGAACACAGAAAAGGAGAGGAGCAGCAAACAGCTTAAAGCTTTCAGTGGTGATTCAGTTTGTGAACTTAGTGAGATAGCAGCAGCAAGAGGATGCCTGGGACGGTTTCCTGGGGGACAAATGATGGGTATTATCAAGGCATTTCTTGAACTAAACACTTGAGCTGCTCCCCTACGAACTTCTAGCTGGCCTGGGGTTCTGAATAAGGTAATTTCTTGGCTGATAAGAGGGAGAAAAAAACCACGATATGTTGTTTCAAAATAATTGAAATTTGAAGGCTTCTGCTTTACAGAAACATGAACAATCTGTTCTAACTTGCAAAATTAACGCAAAACAAAAGTACTACTGCTATGATCCTTCTCTCTTGGATCCTTGGTTTCCCATTGTCAGCCCCCGCCAGTGCTCACACAGCATTGTCCAGTTTTGCTCAATCCATAATTTTGGAGACACCAAGATTCTCGTTTCCCTGCTAATTAACGGATGAGATTTCCCTGACCCTTTTATTGTTTTTTTTATGCCAAAAGGGAAAAAAATCATTTTATTTTCAAAAGTACTTTTGAAAAAATAAATAATAAAACTAGCTTTTAGTGATTGGCTGTTGAAAACTTGAATCATTATTTTATGTGCTCAAGTTTATATCCTTGGCTAGCCACTCATGTCTGTCAAATATTGACTTGACTGAGCTGCTTGTTTTTGTTGCTGTTGTAAAAGCATTTATTCTAAAGGCTTGCATGCTTTATGATGTGGTGATGCAGATTTAATAGAGCTGTCGGGAGTTGTTCTATTGAGAAGCATACCATTTCTGCGACTAGCAAATAATATTTTTTCCTCTGTTTTTTGGAAGGTCCTATTGGTCTTCGATATATGAAGAGTGGTTGTTTTCGCCGTCGCTCTGGTAACGTAACATCCACCATTTCCCCTTCTAACATGGTGGCTCACTGATTTATTTTGCATGTTCTGTTTACATATACTATGCCAGAGTAAACACAGGGAAAGTGCTTGAGCATGCAATTTGCAATACATTCTGGGATCTATTCAAGTAAAGCTATTTATATGCCCGGACGGTCCCAATCAAGACGTGAGCAAACAGAATGCTGGGCTTGACCTGACTCCTGAAATCAACAGCATCCCCAGAGCCTGCTGTTAGTTGCATGCATGTGGCTGATGGGTGTGGAATGTGGTACAGTTGAGTTTAGCTCTCATTTTTAAGTTGTAATGGTTGACAAGGATTCATTAGAGCCATCTATATTGAAAACACAATCTAGTTTACTAAACCTAACTGAACTTCCAATGCAGCAGCCAACACAAAAGTTTCATGATTTCTGTATTCCCAAGTGAAAGGTGAATAATAAAGCAAACATTATCTCTTATTTTGGCTTTTTTACTTTATCTGCAATTGTCAAATCACAACTAGGGTTTCCAATTCCTTCTTTGGATGTGCTGTCTTTAAACTAACTGTAAATCCATGCCTAAATGATAAGAATGTTTGCCAAGTGCTGTTTGAAGAGAGCCACCAGAAGGTCCATACACTGATTATCTAGTAGTTAGTAGTGAAAAAGCAGAAGCACAAGAAACATATTGTTGGGGGTATTTGTAAAAGCATGAGAGTTAAAAAGCTATCTTTTCCTCAAGACAATATATTATTTGTAGTTCATTCATCTGATCCTGAAGAGACTATAGTTAAGAAGGTTTGGTTTATCTGTTCTTGATCAGCCTATTGTGCTGTCAAAGCTAAAGGGTATGCAAATTCCCCCCTCTAAATATCAATTGACATCTGTATAATAGAGAAGTGTAGAGGTAAGTGTTTAGATCTTTTTTTTTTTTTTAAAAAAAAAAAACCAAGAATATATAGCTTGAAAATATATCAAATATCTTGAAAGACATCTGGTGAAATATTTGAGAAAATATATTTTTTATAAATAGTGATGAACTCCATGCATGAAAAACAAAACAAGATGGGGCACCATAGCTTGATCAAACTAAACTAGAGAGAGAGAGAGAGAGAGAGAGGAAAAACATCATATAAATGTTAGTGTATAAGAAGAGGTCACATGACTATCGCTATTTATAAAAAAATATCCTTTACTATAAGAAATTTCTAGAATAAGAGATGTCCTTTACTATCGCTATTTATAAGAAATTTCTAGTCATATAACTGTTTTTTTTTTTTTTAAAAATGCATGATATTTATTTATTATTTGTTATATAAACATAAAAAAATTAAGAAATTAGACTAGCTAACCGAGAAAAGAGTTAGTGACATATGTGTTAATTGAAAAACCTTAGGTAGAAAAGATTGATTTGGCTGAAGTGATTCTTCATTGATGATGGGCAGTGTATTTATACACAAAAGCAAAGCAAGAGGTTGTAACTGATTCCTACATGTCAGGAATCAGTTACTGACCTTGCAGCAGAGAATAACAATAACTAAATACATAAAGCATGTTTCTATAATTCCTACTTTATACACTGGAATATTCCTATTCTCAACACTCCCCCTCAAGTTGGAGAGTGGATATCTTGCACTCCCAACTTGCTAACCATAGGAACAAAAAACTCTTTTCCTAGTGGCTTAGTCAGAATATCTGCGAGTTGATGAGTAGAGTCCACATACTGTGTAGTGATGGAGCCATCTCGGATTTTGTCTCTGATGTAATGGCAATCCATTTCAATATGCCTGGTCCTCTCATGAAACACCGGATTAGCTGCAATGTGCAACGCTGCCTTATTGTCACAATACAATAAAGCAGACTCATGGTGTGAAATTCCCAAGTCTTTTAGAAGACATCGCAACCATGTCAACTCACAACATGCTCCCGTCATTGCTCTGTATTCTGCTTCAGCGGAAGAGAGCGAAACTGTTTTCTGTCGCTTTGATCGCCATGAGATCAATGATGATCCAAGAAAAACACAGTACCCTGTTGTAGATCTTCTAGTTAGTGGACATCCTGCCCAGTCTGAGTCACAATAGGCTCTCAACCTCAAATCATTCTTGGAAGAGAAAAATAACCCCCGGCCGGGTGCCCCTTTTAGGTATCGCACAACTCTAAGAGCTGCTTCCATGTGAAGCTTCCTGGGTTGATGCATAAAACGACTCAAAACATGCACGGCATATGTTATATCTGGTCTTGACACAGTCAAATAAATCAACCGTCCCACCAATCTTCTATACTGGTTTGCATTTTTGAGTAGGGGACCTTTATCTGATAACTTTAAACCCTGTTCCATAGGAGTATTGATAGGAGCAGCACCTGTCATTCCGGCATCCTCAATAACTTCCAATGCATATTTTCTTTGTGAAACAAACATGCCATTCTTTGAAGTAGACACCTCAATTCCAAGAAAATATTTTAAATCACCAAGATCTTTGATATGAAAATGTTCATGCAGGAATCGTTTAGTAGCAGCAATGTTCACGGGGTCATTTCCAGTGATCAAAATGTCATCAACATATATTAAGAGAATGGTGAAAGACATACCCTGCTTTCTGGTAAACAGCGAATAATCTGCCTTTGACTGAACAAAACCAGCAGAAAGCATAGCTTCGGAGAATTTGGCGAACCACTGTCGAGATGCCTGTTTTAAACCGTATAGGGATTTGTGAAGGCGACAAACAAGATTGTTCTCCCCCTGTCGCCGAAGACCCTGTGGTACAGACATATAAATTTCTTCAGTTAAATCTCCATGAAGAAACACATTGTGTACATCCATTTGGTGCAAGGACCAGCCATGGGCAGCTGTCAAAGCAAGAAGGCAGCGGACTGAGATGATTTTGGCCGTGGGAGAAAAAGTCTCGTGATAATCCACTCCTTCCATTTGGGTGAAGCCCTGTGCAACCAAACGAGCCTTGCAACGCTCAACTGAACCATCCGAATTGAGTTTAACCTTATAAACCCATCTGCAGCCGATTGGTTTCTTGCCCGACGGTAATTGAGTAACTGTCCAAGTTCCATTATTTTGCAGAGCCTGGAGCTCGGTTTGCATGGCTGCCTGCCACTCAGGATGAAGAGCAGCCTCCGAATAAGTTTGGGGCTCTGAAATGGAACTGATCTGACCAACAAAGAAATGGTTTGCAGGTGTATAACGATGGTAAGAAATGAAATTGCTCATGGGAAAACGAGTACCTTTGGTGGAACCGGGCTGCCAAGGGGATGATTGGCGGGAGTAAACAGTAGAGCAGACGTAATCTTTGAGTTTGGTCGGCGGAGCAGTGTGGCGGCCGGAGCGACGAACTGGAACTGGTGGTGATGGTGGTTCTGGTGACCGAGGAAGGTCATGGGGTAAGGATGGGATGTTATGGGAACATGATGGTGGAGGGTCGGGGTTGGAGGATTTCGGACGACGGGTGTAAGTATGTAATATGGGAGGAGGTTGGGTAGTAGTGGTGGTCGGTGATGGGAGGGATGGTGGCTGGGCGCTGTCGGTGAGGGTTGGAAGAGACGGAGGGCTGAACGGGAGAGATGAAGTGTGTGGGCTGGCAGTAGGTGGGCTTGGGTTATTTGGGCTGTAATTGGGCGGGCTGGGGTAAGTGGGGCTGTGTTTGGGTGGGCTGTTGTTGTTGGGTGGGCTGTGATCAGGTGGGCTGAGGTGGGGTGGTCTGTGAAGGGGCGGGCTGGTATCAGGTGGGCTGGGGTGAAGTGGGCTTTGATTGTGTGGGCTGGGATGAGGTGGTGCGGAAGTGGGTGGGCTGGAGGTGAATGGCCCGTGGGTCAGGAGAGGAATAGGGCCATAATGTGATGATGTGCCGGTTTTGGCAGATAAAAAAGGAAAAATATTTTCATGAAAATGCACATCCCGACTTGTAAAAATTTTTTTAGTGGATAAATCATATAATTTATATGCTTTTTGACCAGTAGGATATCCAATAAAAATTGAAGGAATAGAACGAAAATCAAATTTATGTGATGGATGAACATTTGTAGCATAAGCTAAACACCCAAATACCCGAAGGTGAGAAAAAGAAGGTATTTTTGAGTATAAAAGTTCAAACGGAGTTTTAAAATTGAGCACTGTGGAAGGAATTCTATTGATAATGTGGACAGCAGTTAAGGCACATTCTCCCCAAAAATGAGTTGGTAATTGAGCCTGAAATTTTAAAGCCCGAGCAACTTGCAAAATATGGCGATGTTTGCGTTCCACAACCCCATTTTGTTGAGGCGTGTAAACACAGGAATGTTGAAAAATAACACCTTTATCTTGAAAAAATGAACGAAGTGAAATAAATTCACCACCGTTGTCACTTCGAAAATTTTTAATGAAAGTATCAAACTGTGTGAAAACATAACAAAAAATTTTTTTTATAAGAGATTGAGCTTCTGATTTGTGACGCATTAAAAAAATCCACGTGAAACGTGTGAAGTCATCAACGATGGTAAGAAAGTAATATGCACCAGAAATAGAAGGATGTCGATAACGACCCCAAATGTCACAATGTATTAATTCAAAAGGTTTAATAGTTGAAATCTCACTAGAATTAAAAGACAAATGACACTGTTTAGCTAAAGGACAAATAGAACAAACATGACTAGACTGAACTGAAAAATTTAAAAATTGCTGAGCAAGGAAACTTAAGTTCTTGGGTGAGATGTGGCCGAGACGCTTATGCCAAAGATCAGTTGATGAGATGGTGAGGTTGCAGACTGTTTGGTGAGATGGTGGGGTAGGTTGTACCATAGAGTTCTTTGTTGCTATCTTCACCAAGTAGTAGAGTCCATTTCGCTGTTTACCCAAACCAATCATCCTCCTCGTAGCCAGATCCTGCAAAATACACCAATAAGGAAAAAATGTTATTGAGCAATTCAAATTTCTCGTCAATCGGCTGACTGACATCAAATCAACTTTGAATGTGGGGACACACAGTACGTCATGCAAATAATAACAGGAATTCAAAGGCAGTGTTCCCTTTGTAACAATATCTGCAGTTTCCCCGCTAGGCAGTAATACAGGGGGCAAAGGATAATTAGTTTGCCGCTGAAAATTAAATGGTGATGAGGATATGTGGTCAGTTGCCCCACTATCAATAATCCAATTGCGCGAAGCAATTTTGGGCAAACCTGGTTTAGTCACTGCAGGTGGTTTTGCACCACTGGATTCGGGCTTATCATTGAGAAGAGAGAGGAGCTGTTTCAATTGGAATTCAGAAATTCCAACCGACCTGTCGTCCATCCTCTCATTGTGCTTTGATGAATTGGCTGCCATACCAACCGACCGGTCGTCTACCCTTTCATCGTGTTTAAAAGCAGTGGCTGCCACATGATTGGCAGTGTAACGTTGGCCACCACCACCACCATTAAAACGCCTCCCCTGGTTATTTCTTGCCTTTGGGTGTCCATTTGGGTAGCCATGGAGCTCGTAACAAGTCTGCACCCAATGACCTTGTTCTCCACAGTGAGAACATTGGGGGCGTCCCCGTCTTGGTCCAAAATTCCTCCGGTCATTGTTGTTGTCAAACCGTCGACCACCACCAAAATTATCCCTGTCTTGCTCAAATCGACCTTGAGAACGAACGGGGTGGTGGGTTCGTTCTCCTCTGTCAATGGGTCTGTTATTTCTTCCTTGGACAGCCATGGCAGCACTGTTAAAGGAGTCGCTGATGGTGTGCGTTGAGCTTAGAAGGCGTTGCTTTTCTTCCTGGGTAACAAGGGAATAAGCTTGCCGAATTGAAGGGAGGGGATTCATCAGTAGCACTTGTCCCCGAACAGCAGTGTAAGATTCGTGTAGACCCATCAGAAATTGCATAAGCTTTTGTTGATCCTGTTGTGCTGCATGTAGAGAATCACTGTAGGAAGCTAGTTCGTCCCACAGTCCCTTTAATTTGGTGTAATACACTGAAACCGAAAGCTGCTCCTGCTTGAAACAAGCAATATCACGCTGGATTTCAAAAATCCTTGGTGCGTTGCTTTGAGAAAAACGTTCATGAAGGTCTTCCCACACTTCATGAGCTGTAGAATAGTAGATTACACTATCTGAAATCTCCGGATTCAGAGTGTTGATGATCCAAGAATGGACCATATCATTGCATCTAGACCAGGCTGCATATCCCTCCGGATCAATTTCTGGTGAAGGGATTTGTATCGAACCATTGACAAAATTTAGCTTGTTTTTGGAATTCAAAGCTAGGGTCATGGCCCTCTTCCAAGTGGAATAGTTATCCCCATTTAATGGTTTGGAAATTAAAACCAAACCTGGGTGATCTGAATGGTGTGTGAAAAATGGGTTTGAGAAACTTTCCTTTGAATGATCTAGATTAGTCTCCAGATTGGATGATGATGCTGTATTGGCCATTTTTGATGAGTATGAGAGGATTGGTTTTTTTTTATGAAAATAGCAGAAAAGATGACTGCTGGATAAGGATATTGTGATGAGAACGAGATGATGAAAAGAGCAGAAAATGATGCTGCTAGATTGATGATTTCAGTGGAACAAAACGTGAGATGTTGTGATGATTTCAGTGAGAAAAAAAACTAATTGGCAGTGATGATAACCTGCTCTGATACCATGAAAAACCTTAGGTAGAAAAGATTGATTTGGCTGAAGTGATTCTTCATTGATGATGGGCAGTGTATTTATACACAAAAGCAAAGCAAGAGGTTGTAACTGATTCCTACATGTCAGGAATCAGTTACTGACCTTGCAGCAGAGAATAACAATAACTAAATACATAAAGCATGTTTCTATAATTCCTACTTTATACACTGGAATATTCCTATTCTCAACATTAATGACATGAGTATATTTTATTGCTAAAATATTAAACCTATCTTAAAGTTAAAATATATGCATGAACTATACGTGAATTAAAGATAGTAAAATTAAATTGTTTACATAGATATGTCTCTTTATTTTTTATATAAAAATTAAAATTTTCCAGAATAAATTTATTTTTATGTTCATATATTTTGAATCAAATATATTTATAACTCCATTAATTGTTTCTAACATTTCATTTAGGTTTGGTTTGGACGTGCCAAACGGCTGCTTCTACTACCAAAGCAACCAAAAACAAAAAAACAAAAAACAGTGCAGTTCATAGCACTTCAACAAAACAATAATTTATTTCATGCACGATCACAGCTCTTTAATTCACGCACATTAAATTATACGCCTACTCATCTTGCATGGTTCCAAAATCTTAAATAAAATATCAGTACTTGGTCGACACGTTGACTTTCAAGTCAAGGATATATGGGTCTATACCTTTGAATATCATGTCCATACCACCAACTTGGAAGAGAGAAAACCCCTAGCTGGATATGGCCATTCAAGCAACTATCATAGCAGATCCAGTTCCCATTTCAAGCTCATCAAGAATCTCCATTAGAGGCAAACATTCTTTTTTTCATCTTTCGTTTCTTGCGATCTTCCTTTTCTCTTATGATCTTGTTGTGTTTGAGCTTGAACGCAGTTTCTTTCTTTAACCATGTGAAAACTTTTGATAACTTGCCTGCATCTTACTTGAACTGGGAAAGTTAAAGAAAATTAGTCAGTGAAGCTTTCATCTTACTCAAATTAAAAACCACTACTGTGTCATATATAGGGTATACGGCAGCTCAGTTTCTATGCAAAATGTTGTTGATTGCGGTAATATCTGTAGATGTTGCCTGTCCAGAGGTGTTCATCAGAACAATTTCCCTTAATACAATCCGGAAAATGTTTTATTCTGCAAGGGATTAGGCAAAAGGCTCCTGCTACTGCATAAGATCACAAACGTGAATTATTAGTTACAGAATTGTTCACTTTTCCATTTCTGCATCTTTTTATATGTTAGGGCTACTCAGACTGAAACGATTCTCCATTACTTGCCAAATGCTCTCCTGTATTGATTTGTAATGGACAGATTTATTCACGACATGAAATTTCTAGCTATTGATTGCTCAATATGTTGTCAATGACTTGTCTGGTTTTTGTTTCTCTCGAAAGGTGGGGAGCAATGTTTGGGGTCTTTTGTGTTGAAAACGAGGCCTAGGCATCTGAGGCTTTCAAATGGAGGCAGAGTAAGGGCAAGAGCTTCTCTGAATGCTGATTTGAAAGCTGTTGGCATTCCTCATCAGTGGTATAATCTTGTCGCAGATCTTTCAGTGAAACCTCCTCCCCCACTGCATCCTAAAACATTTGAGCCAGTCAAACCTGAAGATTTATCTCCACTATTTCCTGATGAGTTGATTAAGCAGGAGGCAAGCACCGACAAGTTCATAGATATCCCAGAAGAAGTTCTTGATATTTACAGTCTCTGGCGCCCAACTCCTTTGATCAGGTTTATCCTGATATTACAATCATAGACTATGCGTTAAGGTGTTTTGTTCCTGGTCAGAAGTATCTTACATGATTGTTGTTGCATTTAGGGCAAAGAGGCTGGAAAAGCTTCTCAATACACCTGCCAGAATCTACTACAAGTATGAAGGTGTCAGCCCAGCCGGATCCCATAAACCCAACACTGCAGTCCCACAAGCTTTTTACAATGCGCAGCAAGGCATCAAGAATGTTGTGACAGAAACTGGTGCTGGCCAATGGGGATGTTCATTGGCCTTTGCGTGCAGCTTATTTGGTCTTGACTGCGAGGTAGACTGTCAAGGAACCATCTCATCTAAAAGTTTAAGCTGTTAAGTGAGACTCTAGAATATGATTTATATTATTCTCTAACACTCCCCTCAAGTGAAAACCTTTTGAATTTGAAACTTGCACATGCTCACACTACCTTGCGCTTGATTTTTATCAAATAGAATGGGATGGTGAGATTTGAACTCGTGACTGTTGGGTCAACAAGGTTCTCATACCATATTAAAGAATCATCTCACTTAAGAGTTTAAGCTGTTAAGTAAGGCTTCAGAATATAATTTATATTATTCTTTAACATGGAAAATATTTAAGTTATTCATTAACCACAACAAATATTTTTCATGCATTGAAATAGGCTGAATCAAATCGGGTTTACTGATAGTTTGGTTAACTAAAGAGCTGTTGTGTCATAAACTTCACGACTTCAATTCCTCATTTCTATAGCAACGAAGACAGTGTATAGCATGGTCAGTAAAATAATCTCCTTTAATGAGGGGATGTCTAGATTAAATCTAGCAATATATGAAAGTTTCATCTAGGCAAAGTAGCCACAGAGCTCTACTATTTTATTTTAAAGCTCACCTTCCTAGTGAGAGCTTTCGATTTTAAACTACACTGATCCTGCACTTAAATTTAGTTACAAATCCCAACCTGAACCATTGCTGTCTTCTTTTAAATCCTTGACAGGTGTGGCAGGTTCGTGCTTCTTATGATCAGAAACCATACCGCAGATTAATGATGGAAACCTGGGGTGCAAAGGTTCACCCATCTCCATCAAGCATTACTGAGACTGGCAGGAAAATTCTCCAGATGGATCCATCAAGTCCAGGAAGTTTAGGAATAGCTATATCAGAAGCTGTAGAGGTTGCAGCTGCAAATGCTGACACCAAGTACTGCTTAGGGAGTGTGCTGAATCATGTTTTGTTGCATCAGACAGTCATAGGTGAGGAGTGCATAAAACAAATGGAGGCTATTGGTGAAACCCCTGATGTGATAATAGGATGTACTGGTGGAGGGTCCAATTTTGCAGGACTCAGTTTCCCATTCATCCGAGAGAAGCTCAATGGGAAAATCAACCCTGTCATAAAAGCTGTTGAACCTGCAGCATGCCCCTCACTGACAAAAGGTGTATACGCATATGATTATGGCGATACAGCAGGAATGACTCCATTAATGAAGATGCACACTCTAGGACATGATTTCATTCCTGACCCTATTCATTCTGGTAATGTGATGTTTCTATTGAAGACTCATATATGTTCAAAGTTTCGTTTTCTTCTTCTGATCCTATACTGCAACAAAATTTTCTACTCTGCAGGTGGATTGCGTTACCATGGCATGGCTCCATTAATTTCTCATGTCTATGAATTGGGTTTCATGGAAGCAATGGCAATCCCTCAGATCGAGTGCTTTCAAGGTGACTTTCCTCCTCCTTTTGGGCTAGAACCGATATAAGTTTCATTCATTTTGACAGCAGAATTATCAATGAACTGTGAAATTTACAGTCATATTGTGGAAGTGGGGATCCATCATCCATGCATAAGCTGTCTTGTAGGCAATAAACAAAATGCTAACCTTACAACTCTATTTCAATGCAGGCGCCATACAATTTGCTCGGTCGGAAGGACTAATCCCGGCACCGGAGCCAACTCATGCAATCGCTGCTACCATAAGGGAAGCACTGCATTGTAAAGAGACAGGAGAAGCAAAGGTAATTCTCATGGCAATGTGTGGACATGGCCATTTTGACCTGAAATCTTATGAGAAGTTCTTGCAAGGAGAGATGGTTGACTTGTCATTCGATGAGGAGAGAACAAGAGAATCATTGGCCAAAGTTCCTCAGGTGACAAGAATTTGAGCCAGCACAAGTGGTTCTAAGCAGGATGGAAATCTCAAAAATAAAAGAAGTTTTTTCATGCTAGGTGAACTAGAGATTGTATGCTATCAGATGCTTTTTATTGAAATTTAGTTGTTGCAATTAGGCTTTCAATAAAACATAGAATTAACGCGAGTCTGCTTGAAGTTTGAGGACTTGAACAATAGCATTTGCCTTGTTTTGAATCACTGGTTTTCTCTTCTGCCACCACAATAATTTGTTTTCTTGACAAATCATGCTCTTGAATTTCGTCAGTGGAGCTTGGTGAGGTTCCTCCCATATGCATTTGTTTTGAAGGGGTGGGAGCCATAAAAGGATCGATACAGAACTTAGATATGTTAAAAAATAATATAAATCATATTATGGGGTTTCACTTATAAATTTAAGTTTTTAGGTGAGATGGTCCCTTGACATGTTATCAGAGTCTTGTTGACTCAGCGGTCACGAGTTTGAATTTCACCACCCCCATTCTATTTAATAAAAAAAATCAAGCACAGGGTGATGTGGGCCTGTGCAAGTTTCAAACCCAAAGGGCTTTCACTTGAAAGGGTGTGTTAGAGAATAATATAAATCATATTATAGGGTTTCACTTATAAATTTAAGTTTTTAGGTGAGATGGTCCCTTAACATGTTATCAGAGTCTTGTTGACTCAGCGGTCACGAGTTTGAATTTCACCACCCCCATTCTATTTAATAAAAAAAATCAAGCACAGGGTGATGTGGGCCTGTGCAAGTTTCAAGCCCAAAGGGCTTTCACTTGAAAGGGTGTGTTAGAGAATAATATAAATCATATTATGGATCTCATTTATAAACTTAAACTTTTAAATAAGATGATTCCTTAACAAGATTATCTACTAATATATTTTCCTTCGTGAGTGAGTAGCAGTAGCATTGTTCATAGTGAGATTCTTCATAAAGATTGATAGATTCGGTTGAGCTAATAGGTTTTGTATTCTATTTTTATATGGAATGTATAGTTCTTTGTAATGTAGGAAACATTCAATGTTGCTTTTACTTTCCTAAACCTTGAACTTCTAAAAATTTATAAACCAGGGTCAACAATTTTTTGTTCGATTTGGTTTTTATTAATAGAAACAACCAAACCAAAAAAATAAAATTGAAAACAAAAACTGAAATAGAACCAGACCTGATTTCGGTTCGGTTTCTTAACTAAAAAACCAAAAAATAATTTTGGATTTTTTAGGTTTTTTTATTTTAACCAAGTTTTTCCTTCTCCCGTTTAATCAAAATGGAAGCAAACCAAAAAATTTGAACTGAATCGGAAGAAAAAAAAATTATAGCATTTTTTTTTAATTAGAAACGATTCGGTTCGGTTTATAGGTTTTTTCCCTTAAAAAACTGAAAACCGGACCGAATTTTCTTTTTTTAAATTCTAATCGATTTAATCAGTTTTTTTAATGATTCTTTTTTTTTCTCAGTTAATATTTTTTCAATTTTTCGCTTTAATTAATTTTTCAGTTTTTTTTGCTTATCCTATTATAAACAGTAAAGCACTGCTCAAGTTATTTTTATTTTAGTTTTTTTAGTAATGAGCTAGCTAAATATATAATAAGTTAAATAGGTTGAGTGAGTTGGGTAAGGTTTACTCGTTGGACCAATCATGCATGAAAATAAAACTTTTGTAAATATTAATTTTAGTATCTTTAATTTTTTGAAAAAAAAATTGATCCCTATATATTGTTTTCTTACAAACTAGTCTTATTATAAAGTTTGTTATCCTCATACTTTTTTTAATTACAACTCCATCCCTTACTGATTTTGTTTTATTACATTTCTAGCTATCAGATTGTAAGAATATCAAAATTATTAATAATAAAAAATTAAAACGAATGGGTAGGGTAAGGGTTGGGTGGGTTGAAATGGGTTTGGGTGTCCGTTTTAAAAATAAATGGGTCAAGTTATTTTTAATCTATTATTTTGAAGACTACTTTGGTTTATATAAAAGATATAGGCTTTGATTTTATCTTCAAATGTTGCAAACCCTTGGGTTGGATCATAAAAACAATGATGTTTAATAACAAGAAAAAAAATATAACAACAACATACACACACTAGTTCATTGACTTGCACTCTGCACTAGGTCAGATTATTTTTGTTTTAAATGTATAAAATAAATATTATTAAGAATGTGAATAATATTTTTGGCAATATTATTATATTTGGCTATATATATCAATCTTGAAATCTCATGGCTTAAATATTTGTCTAACTCAAGTTTTTAATTAAACCACATAAGCGCTAACCCAAATTAAATATATTAATTTTATAGGGTCCAAATGCAATCTAGATGATGAGTTAAAACATAGTTGAGCTTCTAAAAAACACTTCAAGATAACATTTTTTTTTTTTAAATATTGACACAATGATAGATTGAATCAATCTAGTCTCTTGTGACCTATGTTATGGGCTATTGAATTTAATAATTATTTTTATAAATTATTTATATTTAACTATATGATTAAAATATATGCTCATAAAATTAATCAACAACCTAAAAATAGACTTTTTTGATACAATGATAACCTTATAGAGAAAAAAAATAATGTAATTTATTTCCCAGCCAATCTAATTTTGAAAGAAAAAACAAAGAAGAAAAACTAAAAAACATTTAAAAGACCAAGTAAAACGAACAAAAAATATTTGGTCAGTCATTAAACTTGTGAACTGGGTAACCTAGGTTAGCACGTTAAACCTGTGAACTGAATTATAAACTCTAATGGGATTGTAATTTGTTTGTATCTAAGCTATATTTTATTTAACTAAATGATAAAAAAATAGAGACAATCACAAAATTAAACGTCAATCCAATCCAATTTGTTTGTATCTAAACTACTTTTTTATTTAAGCATTAAGCTTGTTTTCTTGCAAACTTCAGGGATTGAATTACTTGGGCAAGGGACAGATTCAATCATTTTTCTTGATCCCTTGATTTTTATTTTAACTTGATCGATTTTGTTTCCAGTTGCCAAGATATTAGGATCCCATGATGTTCAAGGAAAAATCTTGACACACATTTGATGCTCAATTTTGCAGATCTTTTTTTTTTTAATTTTTTTTTTATTGATTTAAAATAATTGAGGCTTGAGGGATTAAATTTAAAACTAAAACAATTACAAGGGCTGAAAAACACAGACAAGATAATTTGGCTCTTACGACTTCCTTCAATGGTGAAATATCGTCATTGACAATTCCTTCGACGATTTTATCCTTTATTTTATTTTTCTATCATCCCATCAAAATTTACCATCAATTTTCCTCCATCAATTTTCCTGCACTTCACTAACATGGTGGCTGCATTTGAGGGTAAATTGATAAAATTAAAAGAATGGAAACTCAATTGATATTAGGGTAACAAGTTAGAAGCGAGAACTCCTCACATAAAACAACGATAGAAACGTCGTCGTAGGAAGTCCTGGTCTCTGGATGTAAATTTTGTAGCTTTGAGTGATTAACGTGAGAGCTCCCCCTTCCCCATTTCTCTCTTCTGTATCAGCAAATCGCTGGTGCTGTATTTTTTCCTATATCCGCTTACGCTCAGTTGCAGCCTCTCTTTTCAGGTAATCCTCAGAATCTTCATCGTCTTGTTCCATTTATCTTCGATTTTCATCTACTTGTTTTTCTATCTTTTCATTTCTTTTTTTTATTTCGTTTCAGTTTATGTTTTAATAATATAACACAGCAGTAAAATCTTTTCTAAAAAGTGATTACTGGATAATTAGCTCAATTTCATCGAATTAAACAAATGGGACTTTGTTTTAATATTTTAATTTTTTGATAGTAATAAATTTGATGATTATAGATTATGAACTGGGATTAGTTTTAAGAGGTGGATTTTGCAAATAACTACGTTTTATTCTGAATTTCTTGGTTTTGACTTGCATGAGACTTGCATGAGACTTGTTATTGCTTCTATATAAAATGGGTGTACTGATTGAATTTGAATAAATATGATGTATCTTGGCATTTATGATTCTAGAGGCAGTTTTTTCTTTTTTCTTTTTGGTTTTGCTGTCACATGAATTCTATATGTTGTTTTATTCCAACTTTTGATGTGTTTTTTCACCATGGTGCTTGACCGTGAATAGAATTGAGGAACTGATTTTAAATCGAAATTTTATGATTTCACTTCCGCGCAATACTCTTCCTGTATTATTTACTGTTTTTGAGTGCAGAATGTGGAGAAAGTAACACTAGTGTTTCTTGGTAATGCTGCTTTGATTATTTCCTATGGTTTTATCAGTAGGGTTTTTTGATACAGGTCAGAGCTAGTTAATTTTAAATGGCGAGTAAAGGTCGAATTCCACCTCCTCATTTAAGGCGTCCTCTTCCAGGATCTGGTATGGTTCATCCTGATTCATTTGGTCCAGGACTACATCTGCCGCAAGGCCCTTTTCCTCCTTTTGAGATGTTACCTCCCCCGGAAGTTATGGAACAGAAGATTGCTGCGCAACATGGAGAGATGCAAAGACTTGCAACGGAGAACCAGAGACTTGCGGCAACACATGGATCCTTGAGACAAGAACTTGCTTCTGCTCAACATGAGTTGCAGATATTACATGCTCACATTGGAGCTGTCAAGGCTGAAAGAGAGCAACAAATTAGGGGACTTATGGATAATATAGCCAAGATGGAAACTGAATTGAAAGGCGCAGAACCTGTAAGATTGGAATTGCAGCAGGCACGGGCTGAGGCTGAGAACTTGCTTGTAATGAGGCAGGAACTTATGTCTAAAATTCATCAGTTGAGTCAGGATCTTCACAAGGTGCAAACAGATGTGCAGCAGATTCCTGCTCTGATGTCAGAACTTGAGGGTCTCAGACAGGAATATCAACGATGCAGGTGTTGGTTCTATTTATCTAGTTGCTGATTCTTAATTTACCTTAGGAAAAACTTATTTTAAATGTTTGAACATTTGTCTTTAAAAAACGCTCCATTCTAAAGCATTGTTATACCCATGTCTGCTCTGCCAACGTAATGCTTCCTTTAGTTGATGGTGTGCACTTTTCCTGAGTAATTTTACGGGCAAATCATTCTGTTGGACTCAATTTTCCTCAGTGTTACAGTTTTCATTTGTAATCTGAACATGCTTATGTTTTAACTCTTATGACTGATTTGGTTTTACTTATGAAAATTCCATTATCTTTTATCGTGTTGACTGTGTAGGGTTTCATATGATTATGAGAAGAAATTATTTCATGACCATCTTGAGCAACTTCAGACGATGGAGAAAAACTATATCACAATGTCTAGGGAATTGGAAAAACTTAGATCAGAATTGACTAAAACAGCAAATGTTGATATAAGAAATGGTAATCTTTTTGTTTCTTTTGCTCATTTAGAGCTCTTTTTTTCTCTAGAATTTGTTTCATATTATACAGGGCTCATTTTCTGTATATAGTTGCAGGAGGGTCTTATGGTGGCCCCACTGGGAACAACGAGAGTGAGTCATCTGGGCATCCTGCCGGACAAAATATATGTGAAGATGGTTATGGCATTCCACAAGGCCAGGTGAGCCAAGTTCCACATTGACAGTTGTCTTAGTTACTCTGTCTTGGTCTCTTTGATATTCTAATTCTATCTGGTTTTATTATCAACATGTAATATATTTATGAAGGGATGGTGAACTATACTATAGATATGCATTAGAAAATGTATTGTTGGTTCCTCTTTCTTTCTTCACTTGCCTTATTAGTAAAGATAGTTGATGCAATCAGGTTATTTTCAATGAGATGATTATGCCCGAACAACATTGTAACTTCTTGATTTTTGATTTCATTGCTCCATCATGACATTAGACTGGGATTTATTTATTTTGTTCTTTTTTTCCCCTGGAAACTAAATCGAGAGGCTATTATTTTGGCTATTTTTTGAATTGTATTCTTATGCTTGTGTGTCAAATGAGTATTGCTGAATTGTGAATGGCTTATCAGTGGGTTCTTCTTTGATAAATTATTTAGAAGCCCTTAATTGTAAGAATTGGCATGAGTTCTTTTTACATTTAAAGACAGTTTAAAATGCATGCAAGTTTTCTGGTGGATACAAAAAATCCTTAGACATGCACATTAGTGAGCTGGTGCTGTATATTTCGTGGCAAGTATGTAAGTTGCATTTCATCTTACATTTAGATTTGGAATAAATTATATATTTGTGATTGAAGCTTCAGAAACGTGAGGGAATGATACTGAAATAGAGAAACACATGTAAACTGCTTCTGAAATTATGATAAAACATGAAGGTGGTTTCTGGATGTCAGGAACTTGATTGCTTCTGAAATTGAATTTATCAAAGGGAAAGAAACAATACAGCAAAACAAAACTAGGCAACTAATCCTGAGAGAATATTCTCTGGACTGTTTCTTTGAAGATTTTCCTAGGTATTTGAGGCAGAGTAATTATCCCAAGTATGAATGAATAAGAGCGTATAACTAGAAACAAGGCAGATATCTGGTGATCATAAAAATAAAAAACTGGGTTTCGGAGTGTTCTTTCTGGTGTTACTCATTTTAAGATCTGTCCTAATATAATTTTCATTGGAGTTATGGTATCAGATGGCTAATTTTCTTTGGTTACTGCTACTTCAGACTTGCCTGCCAAGGAGTTGAGGTTGTTGTAATTTAGACCCTCCAGTAGTCTCTTTCAGGTTGGACATGGAGCGCTATATAGTAAAGTTGGTTATGTAGCTAGAGTTTGCAGTTGATGGCTATTCTACAGTGGGAATTAGCTGGTACAAAATTGGCTCCGGAGTGGCTCCCAATTAAAGCCTGTTTTTGGGACACAGATGGAAAGTAAACAATCTGATAGTGTGACATTTTGAAGAAACATAACTGTTTGTTATAAATGAACTGTAAACTTACAATCAGTTAACCAAAAGCAAGCCTGAAAAAACCAAAATACATTTTGGGGTGCGCATAATGCTTGCTATATTTAACTATGTTCGCAACATAGATTTTTCCATGTAAAATCAACTCAAAAGGCTGTTGATGGGGGCAAAACTAGCATATACTATTACAACGCTCAAACAATTGATCAGGGCCTACTCTGTTGGGCATTGGAGTCTTCATTGCTGTAGTCTTTGTTGCTTCTGTTGATGGCTCAATATTTTGTCAGCTTCTGGAAATAAAAATGAATTGATAGAATTGTGTTTTATGTAACAGGGACATCCTGCCCTTCACAACTCCGGTGCTGCAAATATCGGTGCTGTCGGTAATGCTAGTGCTGGTACTGGGACTCCTTATTCTGGGGCTCAATCTGGTGCTGTGCCCTCAAAACCCGGTTATGAGGCTCCGAGAGGCCCTGCCTATGAGCCACCAAAATTACCTGGTTATGAAGCATCAAGAATGCCTGGCTATGATATGCAAAGGGGACACGGATATGATGCTCAGAGAGGACCTGGTTATGATGCTCAGAGAGGGCCTGGTTATGATCCGCAGAGACTTGGCGTTTATGACATTCAGAGAGCACATGCGTATGATGCACAAAGAGGACAAGGTTATGATGCGCAGCGGCTACCTAATTATCATGCATCCAGGGGTGCGGCCGGGCCGCAAGGGCATGCGGTGCCACCCGGAAACAATATGCCATACGGGTCTGCAACTCCACCGACTCATTCTGGAAGTGGGTACGAAGCACCAGCTAGAGTTGTCGCCGGGCAGCATGGGCAAGTGGCACCTGGAAACAACTTGCCTTACGGGTCTGCAACGCCACCGACCCGTCCAGGTAGTGTGTATGAGGCATCAGCTAGAGCTCCAAACCCTGCCAGGAGATGAGCGTTAAGATAATGTACTTGCAGTGAAATATCAGCTAACATCCCTTCTTTCTCCCGTTTTTATGTTTTACGGTGCACCATCCAGCAGAAATGCTGCATTGGTCGAGCAACTACACTCTCTCCCTGTCTTGTTTCGCAAAGCTCACTAATTTCCCAATAGTTCTCATATGTTTTGATCCCTTGCTTTGAAGGGATATATTGCAACAATGTATTACAATCTTTGAGCAATTCTACCTCTTCACCTCGAGCTTCCATTTGCGGTGTCTAGTGTGATTGTTAGGGGAGATTTTCCCTCGCAGTTTGCTGTTAGATGAGTTTCTTTCTTTTCTCTTGGAACTGGAATTTTTTCTCTTGCAGCCATCGCTAATTTGATGCCTGAAATATGAATTGCTGTACCTAACAAGTCGAAGTGCCCCCGGATTAATGAAAGTGAGGATCATTTCTAAAATGTAGCTATCCATAAACTACACAAAAATAATTATATCAATTCATTGTAGTTTTATGCAAGGATGAGGAATGAATATATCTCAATGTAGTCTGTACAGTTTCTCGCATGATTTTATTATTATTATTATTATTTTATTTTTGTACAGTTTAACTTTGGCTATTATTAATACTAATAATAAATTACTCATGAAAATTTAATTGAAATATGATTTTTTTATTAAAATATTTTTATATATTTTGAACATAATTTATCACATTTATGGTTTCAGATATACTATTTTGATATGTTTTTTGATAACTTATGTAACAATCATAAGATGTTTTTTTTTTTTCACGAAAAAAATTATTCTAATTAAAAATATTGTGTTGGAAAAGATAAACAAAAAAAAAATACATAAACAAGAAAATTTATCTTCATGCAAAAAACAACAATTATATTTTGGGGGTTAATGACAATGCCAAAAAAATTTCTTGAGACCTAAATGCTTTTTTTATGCTTAGAATCCGCTCACCTATAGCTCAAACATACATACTAATTTCTTTTTAAATTAGTGGAAAGAGAAAATCACCTAACTTTTCAAAAGTGCCCACCTTCCCCATACGCTCCACATCATAATCAACTTTCCATATTTTGTGTAATTTGAATATTCTTAGCATGATATGATCTACCCTCTTTTTTTTGCCTTTTTTCTTGTCATTCATATTGAAAACGACAAGTCATATGTGCTTCTTTTGTTTTTTGTTGCTGCTTTAGCTCTTCACTACTACTTTATATACCATTATTTAATGCTCCTTGGAGTTACCTCATATTGAAAAACATCACCACCACTTGTTTTTTATGCACAACTTCATCATCTCAATAGCTTCATTACGTGGACACAATTAACTTTGCGATTAAAGATGATTCTTATATGAACATAAAGTTAGACAAGAATAGTATGCAATCACAATTCTTTAACATAGAGATGATGAATATCTACGTAGTTGTTTATATCATATCATGATAAATACCATGGAAATATTCTATAGTTATTTTTTTATACGAGAAAACTTCACTTCTCGGAAAACACACTTTGAGGATCCAGGTGAGCAAGTGAAACCCTAATTGTTTCAAACTTTTACAAGAGATGCATATTCTGACTTGAATTCAAGACTTGCTCTGTAGATTATAAGCCTTTTGCTATCACATTATGCCCCTTAAAAACCTATTAGTTATTTACTAGCTCGAAGATATAATTATATACAAACTTAGCCATAAACTAAAAAAAGAAAGAGGAGTTCAAACAAGTCTTCGAAGTTCAAATCATGTGATACACGAGCAATTATTCAAACTAGACCACCGATGATCACTTACCACTGGTTTGTGATCCACGTTGAAGGAGGAATCCACACCATATGTGGTTGTTGATAATTTCTAAAGTGCTGAGTTACATACACCAGGAGCTCTTGAGATAGTAAATCCATGGATCACTACTTGCATACACAATATGTTCTTAATGGTTGATGTTTTTTTTTTTACATACAAGGAAATCTTACTTTTCAGAAAATATATTTTGTGGGTCCAGGTAAACGAGTAAAATCTCGGTTGTTCCAGTTTCTTACAAAAGGTTCATATCCTGACTCAAACTCTTGACTTGTTGTTCCAGATTCGTACAATGAGTTCATATCTTGACTCGAACTCTTGACTTGTTGTGCAGATCGCAAGTCATTTGTTATCCGAACACATCCTCCTGGAGATAGTCTCATATGTATTTGCTTAGTATAATTTCAATACCAAGGTATTCATTTTCATGTCGCTATACCTGGAATAAAACCTAAAATGATCGTGTGTAAAGAAAACTCGACTGATCCCATAAACTCGACATAGTTAGCCTGGAAGAGAGTTATGCCACAACTATTTTAATTGATTAAGTTATTTGTCAAGGTAACAAATGCTGTAAATTGCAATTATGCTCAAGATTAGAAGGATCTTGGGAAATTAATGATGGAGTTATGCTATTAATTTATCCATGACAGAGCTTAGCCATGGGAGAAAAAGAAGACAAAACGAGATAATTAAAAGAAAAAAGACATTTAAATATTATATTCAGTGTATAAAACATGCTTAATTAACAATTAAGCATGATATTTACTATATAGTACGTACATTAACTAAACATTTGAGAGGAGATACTCAAGAACAGTACTGATCAGAAAGCACAATTCTTGGTCCTTGGAGAATCTGCAATTTTTAATGTGTCTTCGACGAGCTTCCTGCTTCTTATTTCAACTCTCATACTCTCAGTCTTCTCAATCTTATCGTAAGTTTTTTTCATCTTCAAGAACCTCATTTTGGATTTCAAGAGCATCATCCATAGTTGTTCGTCTCGTTTCGTTTCGTTTTAGATTTTTTGGTCAAATACCGGTCGAAACATTTCGATTTTATTCCGTCCGTTCCGGTTTCGTTTCGCCAGTTCCTTTTCGGCCAAATAATATTTTTTAAATAATAAATAATTTTACAATATCAATCATATCTCTTAATCCGACCGTTAGATTGAGATGAAATTTTATAAGGAGTCTCTTGATATATTTATATATATTATGCTAAAATTTCAGAGCAATCATAGAATACAATGACTTTACAAGATTGATGACGACATTCTCATAAAATTATACCTGTTCATAATTTTGTTTAGACAAATTTTATTGCCTTTTTTTAGATTAAATTGCATAATTCTAAATAATTTATTTTTGAATTTGAACTACGTTTTTGAATATATATATATATATATATATATATATATATAATCCGTATGCCAAAATACTCCAAAACCAAAATATTATATTTTAATTAAAAAAGCAAAACAAAACAAAAAGGGTATCGACAACTTTGTCATCAACCTCTCAAGTCCCATCATCACCATGGCTAGCCCTAGCTATTTCCAATTACCTGCTATTAAAGGAATCGATGATTTTAACTGCTCAGAAGCTAAAGAGTCCCTACCTCAAGGAATCACTTGCAAAGAGATATAATTTTAGCTGGGAAAGAAATTAGCAAGATTGTTCTATTATTATTATTATTATTATTATTATTATTAGAGCACTAAAATTAAGGAGTGAATGGTGGTACCACTTTAAAGAGACGTTAATCAGGGAGAGAAGAAGTGGAAGGCAAAATCATATAAAAGGTGTTACAGTGATATAAAATTAGAATGCAAGAGTTTGTTCTCCCGTGCTGGCTAATATGATAAATACTGGAATTTTATATAATTATTAATTTTAAAATTTATAAAATTAATTAAAATATACATAAATTAGTTTGAATATCCACATTAATCAAAACAAAATAAAAAGAAATGAAAGGGAACAAAGCGAGAGAGATGATTTTTTATGAGGTGTATCGCGCGATATATCTAGTAAACAAACACACATGAAAGTTACTATGTATTTGTGCGGTTTAATAAATTTTTTAATTAAAATTATTTTTTTATATCATTTACTGATATAAGTTAGTGAATGTAGGTAACGGAATTCCTGATATTTTGAAAAGTCAAATTAATAAAATAATTTATTAAATAATACAAATATAGTTTTTTTTTTTTGTTTATATGTACAAGGTAGACACGTGATGCTTAAAAAGAGCTGGACCTGTTATAATCGGTGGTAGTGCACAAAACATTAAATCAAATTAAATACCCCGGTCAGGAATTAATGTCAGTGTGGGGCTGCCAAATTAAATTTATGCCATTTACAAAAGTATTACAATAATAAATTTCAAGTTCAAATTTAGGAGAAAGGTTAAATGATTTGTTAATAGAGAGACTATCAAGTAGTTCTAACTTCTAAGCAAGTTTATAATTCCGTTTCGGTTGGTGTTTTGATTTTTAATTAGAGCGGAATGTTTTGGTTTCCGAGTGTTTCGACGTGCCGTTTCGAGTTTATACTATTTATGTATATATATATATATATAATTAAATATATTAATTAAAAAAATTAGTTCAAATCCAAAGATAAAACTATTTAGAATTGTGCAATTTAATCTAAAAAAAGACACAATAAAATAATTTTTCTGGAGACAAAATTATGAAATTTAATATTTCGAGAATGTCATTATCAATATTGCAAGGTCATTATATTTTCTTATTGCTCTGAAATTTTAACATAATATATATAAATATGTCAAGATACTCCTCGTAAAATTTTATCTCAATCTAACGGTCGGATTAAGAGATATAATTAATATGGTAAAATTATTTATTATTTTAAAAAACACTATTTGACCAAAACAGAACGGACAGAATGAAACTGGAACATTTCAGCCGGTATTTGGCCAAAAAATCCAGAATAAGCTGAAATTGAAACCAAGAAAAAAACAACATCGTTTTGTCTCGTTTTTTTAACTAATACAAAATATTTCGGCCGAAATAAAACGAAACTGACAACCTTATTTCTAAGAGCTGTGATAATTGCTAGTTCATGCCAAGTGTGTACACGGTCAAAAATCCAGAAACTATCCACAAACGATCAAATTAAGAGAAAAGAATTCATGAACTTTTGACTGCTTGCAGTACGAGACAAGGTCTTGCATGCGGCATACGCAGTACTTCTTGTGTTTATTCCCTTGTCCAATTGTATAATAATCGAAGATTCTAACCACTGTGGAAGAACACTTGGATTTTCGTGACCCTCTTGCGATGTTGAACTTTTTTTTTTTGAAAAATAAATAGATAATTGATTTTTAAGCACATGATGTGCCCACCTTCAATCTTGATTTCATGTCCGAACATTTGCCACATCATGACCACCTTTCCATGTTTTGTCTCGCATGGCTAATGTTCTTAGGGCCTGTCTGGGAGTGTGGTTGTGGTAGCTTTTTAAAGTGCTTATCGTGCTGAAATACATCAAAATAATATTTTTTTATTTTTTAAAAATTATTTTTGAAATCAGCACATCAAAATGATCTAAAACACACAAAAACATATTCATTTAAACTAAAAAAAAAATCAAATTTCGGCTAAAAACCGGTAGGATCGCAATGCCAAACGGGCACTTAGCCTACCATCTTTTTGCACTTTCTATCTAGATTAAAAGACATAGATTGCCAATAAATATTTATACAATATATATTTCATGATTTTTATTGATGACTATTCTGAAAGGTTTGGGTGCACTTCATGCAATATAAGTGAGAAGCAAAAAGACATTCAAACCTATTTCACATTGTATTTAGGAAGAAAAGAAACAAATGCTAAAAATTTACAACAACAATGACCATGAGATGCATGTAGAGATAGATATTTATTTTAAGGAAGAAACCATTGAGAATTCAGGGAATTCTATTTTAGAAGATCAACAACATGACAATATAACTTTAGGTAGACCCAAACACACTATTAAGCTACCCATTAGTACCCAAGGGGTCCTGGCATGAGTGGTGAGGGCGCTCTCGTCCCTTAAGAGAGGTCAGGGGTTCAATCCCTACTCTTGTATGGAGCTGGCCATTTGGGGAGCACTTTCACCCTTTCGGGGCCCACCCGGTGCGAACGTGGATTAGTCTGGATTAGTGTCTATGACACCGCGTGATTTATACCAAAAAAAGCTACTCATTAGTATGGGTTTGAAAATTTGTTTTTTTATGCACTTATTATTAGTAGTGGGGATCCTATTACTTTTTAGGAGGCATTACACAATTAAGATAAAAGTAAATGGATAAATGCTATAGAAAAATAAATAGAGTCTCTACTTAAGAAACAAACATGAGAGTTGGTTGAGATTTTTTAGAGGAATAAGGTAATAGGATGTAAATGAATGTATACGAAGAAAGAAAGATGAGAAAATCAAGAGTCATCTTATAAATAAGGGCTACTCAAAGAGAAAGAGGGGTTGACTATGATGAGATGTTTTCTCGTGCATTCAAACATTCTTCCATAAAGTAGTGTTAAGCTTGGTATCATATTTTGATAAGTCATTAGAGTAATTGAATGCCAAGATAACTTTTCTCAAAGATGACCCATGATCACATATATAATCATGAATTAAAGAAAATCTATCTTCTCTATCTCCACGAGGAATTCACACCATATATCTACGGGTACGCCGCCATGTCCTCTTCCTCTTGCTTGATAGGATGCGTGTTGTTGTAAGGCGGTCGGAAGATTGTCAACCGACGATTTTTCTTTTTCCCTTCTTTTCTCTCTTCTACAGCGGCTAAATACATGCCGATCGTCTATGTTTGGGGTCATGGGACACATAATTAAAAGAGTTATTGAAGAGGTACAAAATCTAATGCAAATTCAAATCATGCTGGACATCAGAAGGATTTATGAAGGGAAATAGGGTTATTTATATGTGGTATGTGAATAGGGTATGAAGAAAATAACAGTAACGCAGGCCACAGCAGATTTAAAGACAGCCTTCTTGTACTATGTATCTTCAATAATTAAAACATGCTTTAATCAAGAAGAAATGAAAGAAACATCGAAACATGACGACCCAACTACGAGCTGTCTGCCATCTAATCACTACTTGCGGGAGCCAAACATCTGAGAAGAACACGACCAAGAACAGCAGTACTGATCAAAGAGCATAAGTCTTGGACCTCGGCGAATCTGCAATTTTTAAGGTCTCTTCAATGAGCTTCTTGGCCTTCCTGCTTCTTATCTCTACTCTCATGCTGTCACTCTTCTCAATCTTATCATAAGGTTTCTTCATCTTCAAACCCCTTATTTTCGATTTCAAGCTCACCATCAAGCTCACCAGTCCCATCGTCATGTATATATATGGCTACTGTATACCTTCCTGTAAACATTTTTGAAAAAAAAGAACATTCTCATCACCTTTTAGAAAAAAACACAGAAGAAGATCGAGAGAGGAGATGAAAGAGAGCTCAAAAAACCATTACCTGCAAAAAGAGAGCAAAGTTGCAGAAAGAGGGTGGAGAGGAGTGAGTGGGGGGAGGAGAGACGAGGTGGAGAAGATGAAATGAATGAATGCAGGTGGCTGTGAGAGGTCACAATGGAAGCATTAAGAGCTTGGAAGGCAGACCACGCAATTTACTTGAGAGCTATATTGACCGTCTGATCTCTCTTGAACTTATATAAAATATCATTTATTAATTAAATTAATGCACTCGAGAGTTAATTGGGTGTGTTTTGTGTGTGTGTATATATATATAAAATACCAATTTATTTATTAATTAATTATTTTAATTATACTGTGTCGATAAAGTCAATATGAGGATATGTTTTTAAAAGTTATTTGAAAATTTGACTGATAAATAAATTGATTTGGAGAAGATATTCTTTATTAAGAAGATGTTCTTAATTTCTCGAAAATAAAAAATGTATATTTTCTTAAAATATTTAAAAAAAAATGCTATGATTGATGGCCTTCAAAAGGGATTTAATTATTAAAATTTTGAAATTATTTTTCGACAAGAAATAATGTTTTAGTCATGAAAAGTTTTATTTTTTCTTTAATTTCTTGAAAAACAACTATTCAGTAATTTTTTAAATATATTTTAAAATTTCTAGTTTATATTAATCCAATTTTTTTAAATATATATTTTAAAATTTTAATGATGTCATTTTCATTAAAATAATGCTCTCAGGATTAAAAAAATAAAAACAAATAAAGAAATTGGACAACAAATTTCGGTATTAACTTTCTCCGATATGATAACATTAATCTACTTCGCGTGACCATCGATGCCTCTTGTGACCTGTCATTGTCCTTTTTTTTTTTTTTTATAACAGGGATGTCCGAGCCAGTTTGCACGCATCACAACTAAATTTTCAGACTCACTAAACATCCTGCAAACCCAATGAGCATATAAGGCACTGCGAGAATGACAAACATACCTAGCGAGGTTTGAACCTGAAGTGAGAGGAAAATAGAAATCCTTCTTAACCACAGGCCAATACCGTGCTGGCCTGTCATTGTCCTATTATTATTATGGGAGGAGGGATTAGTTCTTCATTTTATTGACTTTATTGAAAATTTATAAAATTTAAATTTATAAATTTAATTTAGATTACGGCTCCGGGTCAGGTAATCGTTCTTTTCTCAATGTTAGATTTATTTACATGTGTTACTCTTTATTTTGATTTTTTTTTCTTAGTCCTTGAGAATTTTATCTTTTTATAGATTGATTATTGTATTTAATTTTTGTTTCAATTTCACTCTTTAAATTCTATTTTCATGGTTTCATGTGTTAATATTTATTTTTATTTATATTCTCACATGTGACTAATGTGTTATGACGTAGACGGAAATAACACAAGAAGAAGAACAATTACAAACAATACAAAATTCTACCGAATAAGATCACTACACCAAGTAATCTCCTTTTTAAGAGGTTCTTAACTCCATAAATAAATTCAGAAAACAAACTAGAGAAATTGTAAGTAAAAGAAAAGTAATGAGGTTCCTAAACAAATTAAGAAAAATACAATTATTAAACATAATATTTAATATTCTAAACTAAATAGCAAAAAAATATATATATAAATAACTAAGAAAACAATTAAATATAAATAACTATAATATTGAAAATAAATATGATTTAACTAAGCCGACCTACTTCATGCTATAATATCTAAATTAAAATATTTTTAATAATAAATAAACAACTTTAGTTGAATTTTGTTTTCTTAAAAAAGAAGAAGATATAAACTACATGATGAAAGTGTAATTTTTAAAACTAAAGAGGCAAAATGTAATTCACATCAAACCATATAGTTAAATATATTATGATAGCATTACTTTTTTATATTAAAAATTAATTTCAAATTTTACTTCGCAACATAGCTCTAATTTCCTCCAAAGTCAAACTAACAATTTTTAATTTGTTTTAGAGTTGACTGTGGAGCCCAATAATAATAATAATAATAATAAGAGGGGTATGTGCAATGACAAGACTGCCCCGCAAAGACAGACAACTAGGGTTTTCACGAAAAGAGCAGAGCTGGCCAGTCGAAGGAGAGGCGCTTAGGAACAGATACATAAATCAGTGGTCTCTGTAAAACCGCAACCGCAACCGCAGCCATGGGTAAGTAAAAAACCTCTCTCCGTTTCTCTTCCTTGAAATAAAAAGTAGTATATCTCTGTGTGCTGTGCTGTGTTCTGCTGTAAAATGGTGTCTCTGTTTATGTGTTTGAAGGTATCTCACGTGACTCTATGCACAAGAGGCGTGCCACTGGAGGGAAGAAGAAGGCCTGGAGGAAGAAGAGAAAGTACAGTTTCCTTAATTCTCCTTAGTTTCAATATTTATTTATTTATAATAATTACTTGCTTATTGGATCGATGAAGGTATGAGCTAGGCCGTCAGCCTGCAAGCACTAAGATCTCAAGCAACAAGACTGTCAGAAGAATTCGTGTGCGAGGAGGCAATGTGAAGTGGAGGGCCCTCAGATTGGATACTGGGAACTACTCGTGGGGCAGTGAAGCTGTCACTCGCAAAACCCGTATTCTTGATGTGGTTTACAATGCCTCAAACAATGAGCTTGTCCGAACCCAGACTCTTGTCAAAAGTGCAATTGTTCAAGTGGATGCTGCCCCATTCAAGCAATGGTACCTTCAGCATTATGGGGTTGACATTGGCAGGAAGAAGAAGGCTGCGGTGAAGAAGGAAGCCCCTGAGGTATTATTGTATATGCTTTACCAGAATAATGCTTCTTTTCTGTTTCTTTAATATTTGATTTTTTTTTATTTCACGTTGAGGATGTTTGCTAGATGCCTGTGATCGTAATTAACATGATTTTTAAGAATGGCACTCCTATGGGATCTACTGAATTTCGCCAACGTTGTTTATGAGTAGGTTAAGAGAAGTTGATCAGTTTTTTAGCTTTATGGAATCAATATGAACCCTCCTCATTTCAATGTTTCACTGCTCCTGTAAAGCCTTAAAAACTATCTTAAGCATGAATTTTGATTCAATGACTTTGACCCATAGTATATTCTCCCGAATAAGATTTTCATGTACTAAGGGCTGTGTGTGTGTGTGTTCAATGTCATTCCTCATTTTGATTTTTTCTTCTCTTGTATCCTATGTATTCTGGAGAACCATTTTTCCTCCGAGGTTTCTCTTCATTAATTTGATATTTAACATAACTTCAATACAAATATTGAATGCTGTGGATCATCCTGTTTGTTAATGGAATATAACAAAACTGCATTTTTTTTCTTTTTATTGAAGATTAGTAGAACTGCGAATTGATGATGTTTTGCCATGGTTCATTTGTGTGCTATGGTCGTTTGTGTTTTTCACGCTGCCAACGAGATAGAACCATGCTATATTTTAATAATTGTTTTTGCGTGGTAATCTGATGTTTTATCTTCTGCCTGTTTCTGGATTAGTTTCTTTATGTGGTGCTCTTAATTAAAATGTTCTGTCTTGTATATCAGCAGGAAGGAGAAGCAGCTTCGGAAGAAACAAAGAAGAGCAACCATGTGGTCAGGAAGATTGAGAAGCGTCAACAGGGTCGTCAGCTAGATCCTCACATTGAAGAGCAGTTTGGAGGTGGTAGGCTGTTGGCTTCCATCTCATCTCGACCTGGTCAATGTGGCAGAGCCGATGGGTGAGTTGATAAGAACTAGTTATATACAGATAGATAGTACATGGAGCTTTCGATGTCAACGTTTTTATTTTCTGACTTATCTTTTCCCCAACAGATACATCTTGGAAGGAAAAGAACTTGACTTTTATATGAAGAAGATCCAGAGGAAGAAGGGAAAGGGTGCTGCTTAAGCAATTCAATAACTGGACTCCTCTGCTTGTTTTCAAGCTTAGTTGCTTTACATTTTCATTCTATTATGCGTAGGACAAAAATTTTGTATTTCAGTACTGCTGTTGGAGTTTAAAGACCAAATATCTATATATTTAGCCTTATCCAGTGAATCGTGTTTTGGCTTGCTTGTAAACTCATAAATCAATTTCCAAATGAAATTAAAAGTTCTAATTGTTGGTCTCAGCCACCAATGTTATGGTCACAGTTACTGAAATTGCTTCCATTGAACGTCAGACAAGTCAAGTTTGTCAACATTAGGAGATCGGAAATTGTAGGCACCGGCCAACTTGATGAATGGTTTCAGCTGGAAAATTAACGTATGTTCTTTCCGGATGTTGCCATAAGATTGGCTTTTCCTGACACCTGAGCTCCGGCCGGCTTCTCCATGGTGTATCTTCCACCAAAATCTTGTCTAGCAGTGATGCGAATTTCTTTTGGACATTCTAAAGTATGAAAGAAATAGAAACTCAATTGTGTTTTATGGAGTGTTGGAATAACTCAGTGGTGGTCCAGAATAGGCACTGCACGGAACCTCAGCTTTCTTGATAGCTACTTCCCTCCCCATCCATTACATCCAAATTACTTTCCAAATGTGCAGTTTTTGGCAAGCTTCTTTCCTCTTGAAGAGGCCAATACACAGAGGCTAAAGATGGACGGAATAAAAATGTCGACCGGCCACTAATTTCTAGGACAGAGACTAGACAGAAGAGAGACAGAAGAAGACAATGCGATGAAACATTGATCACTCCTCCAATTTTCCAATCCTTTTCATCCAAAGTGATGCAAATGATTTAGAGGGTGTTTGGTACTGATTTTCAAAAGTATCTTTGAAAAATATCAACTTCCATGAATATACGACAAAGCTTGTGTTCCTTTCTGGCCAATAAAGACATGTCAGGAAGCTCTCAATTCACATCCAAAACTTATTTGTTTTTGTGTTTTAAAAATATTTTTGAAAAAAAATAATTTTTTTCTCTTCAAATAATGTTTGTGTTTTTGTATTGTTTTGAGGTTATACTGGTATTAAGAATGAATTTAAAAAAAATAAAAAATATATTTTATTATATTTTTAAGTCAAAAACATTTTGAAAAGTAATCGATAGTGAGGCTATTAAACCAAAAAACTTGAATTTTAACCTAAATGTTGACTTTTGAAGATTAATATGTGTTCTTGGAGGTTTGCAGTCGCATCTTATTCCATGGAGGATGGATGCCAATTTTGCATGGAAGATTTTTTATTAGGTTTGTAATTTAAAAAAACCAAACTATGGGCTATGGGCCAAGTCCAAAACTATGAAATGAAAAAACATCTACAAGAGAAGAGGCCCATTTGATAATTACCGGCCTGTGAAGAAATCTTAATTCATAGATAAAATCTCTAATTCCAGTTTCCAGCATCATCTCACTGTTAGATTAAGATTTATTTCTTTTCTTTTCTTTTCTTGTCTTTTCTTTTTTATATTAACTATTAATTAACTTATATGTTTTTAGCAAGCTACAAATCCACTTGTACGTTATATATTAAGATTTTATAAGGGAAAAATGCATGTTAATATTAATTAATTAGATGATGTTACATCACAAGCACTCATGCTATTCATTTTAATTATGTTTTTTTTTAATCTATGTTTTTTCAATTCATCCTTTAATTTATAGTATTAAGGATCAGATTTTATTAAAAAAACAATTATCGAGTTATAGGGTTAATCTTATTAACTCAATTTTTCCTTTTTTTATTGACTTTTTCTTAACCTTGTGAAATTTAATTATTGACACTTTTCCTGCTATTAAGGAAGAGAATCAAGATTCTAGTTCAAGTTCTGCCCTTGATCCCTCATTGCCTTAAAAATCATTAATAGAGAAGGAAAATAAAATAAAATAAAATAAAATACTTCAATAAATATATCTTAGAATATAGTGAATGTTACTCAAGCATTCCAAGGGTAATAATCAAAGGCTCTATGCATACCCCACCGGCACCGTCCATACCATCATCATCTTTTGATCTAAATTCTTGATCTTCCAAAATAAACTAGGGACATAATGTGCTTGATGTTTTTAGAATGCTAAAATGGGTGTTTGTCGTTTCAAAAAAAAATTAATTTTTTTTGGAGAATTAGATCAGTTTCATGTGTTGATATTAAAAATAATTTAAAAAAAATAAAATAGCTACTTCAAGAATTCTAGTATGAAATGGATATGAATGATAGAACTTATTAAATTAGGCTAAAAAGCGTAATTCTTCCATTGATACATTACGAATTATATACAAACGAAAACATATCTCAGCATTAAACGTGTTAGATTATTATAGGCTACTATTTAGGGATTAATACAATTAGAATATGCTAAATATGGTAATTGTTATTTCACAGGTCATGTTAACAATGAACAATCCCAGTATATTTTGTTTCTTCAAAAAAGAAGTCCAGTATTCCCCTTTCTTTATGTCAACATCAACTAAGATAACTTAACCATCTTTGAGTAACCCAACCACAATCTTGTTCAAATTCATGTGCAAGAACATTTGGACTGATTGCTGAGAAACCAAATTACCAGCAATGGTTAGGCAACCATTTCTCCTAAATCCCAACGGCTAATTCCTTTCTCTTGGATCAATTTAAATAAGGAAAGTTCTTCGATCTCATTTTTCTCATGGATACAATAAATTAATAACCCAACAACCTCTCAAGTCCCACTAGAGATTAATATAAATAATATTCTGGGTCTCACCTAATAGCTTAACCTTTTAGGTGAGATGGTTCCTAGACATGGTATCAAAATCTTGTTGACCCAGCGATCATGAGTTCGAATCTCACCACCCTCATTCTATTTGAAAAAAATCAAGTACAAGGTAGAGTGAGTCTGTGTGCAAGTTTCAAGCCCAAATAACTTTTACTTGAGGGGGAGTGTTAGAGAATAATATAAATAACATTCTGGGATCTCGTCTAATATATTAAACTTTTAGGTGAAATGATTCCTTAACACCATTACCCACCGGGCAGGGATGTGTAAGAGGTCCCAGCTGATATTTTATTTCAGAGAGAAGTAGATGACATGAATGATTAGCACTCTATTATCAAAGCATAAGATACTTAAGTTTCCACTGAAAATAAGTGGTGAGATGTGCATGGAATGAACTCAATTTCACTAAAATGCGATTTGCAATCATCCATAACTTTGCTCCTAAGCCACGCCAGCCTCACTTGGCACTAAATATAACCAAAAGAGAAGTCCAATACTTTCAGTTGAAGATACCTGCAATGCTAAACACCATGATGTGGCACAGTGTTCTTCATGAGCCTTGTGATTTCTGCCATTTGTTGACTGTAAAATGCGATCACTGTTTGATTATGTTATAATTCTTCTGCATCTCTATTCCCATGTGACCCTAGTCAAAACTCTGTGTACATTTCTGTGCCTGAAACAATGAATGAGAGAAGCAGCGTGAAGGAATGCAGAAGTCCATTTTCACCATGCTCTATTTGAAGCCAGGGTTGTCAGTTTCGTTCTGTTTCGGTTGAAACGACTAAAATATTTCGTATCAGTTAAAAAAACAAGACAAAACAACGTTGTTTTTACCTCGATTTAAATTTTGGCCCATTCCAGATTATTCAGCTAAATACCGGCCGAAACGTTCCGGTTTCGTTCTGTTCCGACTAAATAGTGTTTTTTTTTTAAAAATAATAAATAATTTTACAATATCAATTATATCTCTTAATCCGACCGTTAGATTGAGATGAAATTTTACGAGGAGTCTCTTGATATATTTATATATTATGTTAAAATTTCAAGGCAATCAAAGAATGTAATGACCTTGCGAGATTGATGATAACATTCTCGTAATATTATACATGTTCATAATTTTGTTTAGAAAAATCATTTTATTGTGTCTTTTTTAGATTAAATTGCACTATTCTAAATAATTTTATTTATGGATTTGAATTAATTTTTTTTGTGAATTAATATATTTAATTTTATATATATAAACAGTACAACCCCGAAATGACGTGGCGAAATGCTCTGAAACCGAAACATTCCGTTCCAATTGAAAAAACAAAACACCAACCAAAACAGAATTGACAACCTTGATTTGAAGACTTGGCTTGAATCATTTCCAGGTATATGATCATGAGGCTTTAACAAAATAAAGGGCATTTGCATCATGATTGTGATTTTGCACAAGCACTCAAACTTTACCTCTGTAAAGGATGTCAATGGAAAAATGGATGAAAAAACGTAAAGGCTTAAGAATTTTCGAAGCTCGCTATCAATTATTGATTACGATGCTTCAACACAAATAAAAGGTGTGTTATCTGTGAACCAGCAAGTGTCCTCAAACCTCGAGTCCAACTTTCACAGCTGTTAAAACTAATCATAAGTGGCCAAATATATGATCCATGTCCAGAAACATTATAAAAACATCACTATAGCCCCCATATAGTGTGCAAAATGCAAAGTTTGTTGTTTTACTTCACCATGAAGTTTAATGACTTTGAGTTTTCCGATGGAAAGAACTCACAGCATGGAACCTCCAAAAAGCTGCTTCTGCTGCTAGCCCTCAGTCTAGTTTTCCTCACCATCGTCCCTCTGTATCTTCTGACAACCTCACACTCACCACTGCCATCCCCTAAGATTGATATCAGTGATTTGAGAAACATAGGAATAGTGAAGGAATGCGACATTTTTAGTGGGAAATGGATTCCTTATCCGAATGGGCCTTATTACACTAATGCAACTTGTAGCCTGATCATCGACCAGCAAAATTGCATGAAATTTGGGAGGCCTGATACAGAGTTCATGGAATGGAGGTGGAGACCAGAGAAATGTGCGCTACCTTTCTTTAATGCAAAGCAGTTCTTGGAACTTGTTCGAGGGAAGATGATGGCTTTTGTCGGAGACTCCTTGGGAAGGAACCAAATGCAGTCATTGCTTTGTCTCTTATCCAGTGTAAGTCTTTAATCACTCATCGCTGCGTATGTTCATATGCATTGATTCACAAACTGTCGGAGACTTGCAAATTTTCTGACAAGACGACCAGTTTCAAGAATTTCTGATACAAATTTGATTCTGATTCCTGCTCTGCGTCTTTCAGGTGAGCCATCCTGAGGATATTTCTCATAGGTATACAGCAGACACAACATATTTCAAACGCTGGTTCTATGCTGATTACGGGTTTACTCTAGCAACTCTTTGGTCTCCATTCTTGGTGAAGTCCACTGATGCAGACCCCAATGGTCATTCCCTCAACAGCCTGATGAGCCTTTACTTAGACCAGGCTGATGAGGCATGGGCTAGTCAGATTGAAAATTTTGACTATGTGATCATCTCAGCTGGACAATGGTTCTTCCGTCCTCTTATATACCATATCAACGGTCAGATTGTTGGTTGTCATAACTGCTACATGGAAAACATTACTGCTGTCACAATGTATTATGGCTACAGAATGGCATTTCGAGCTGCGTTTGAGACCCTTCGAAGCCTGAAGAACTACAAGGGCATTACATTTTTAAGGACATTTTCTCCTTCACACTTCGAAAATGGAGCATGGAATGAAGGAGGGAATTGTATTAGGACAGTGCCCTTTTCAAGCGAGGAAATGAAGTTTGACGGGTATAACTTGGAATTCTACTTGACACAAGTTGAAGAGCTCAGAAAAGCACAGAAAAAAGGGAAGAAGAGAGGTTTAAGATTTGAGCTGCTAGCAACGACAGAAGCCATGGTGCTGAGGCCAGATGGGCACCCAAACTATTATGGTCGCTCAACTCATGACAATGTGACGGTGGCTGACTGCGTTCACTGGTGCTTGCCTGGCCCCATTGACACATGGAATGAGTTTCTGCTTTATATGATGAGGAAGGAAGCGTGGAGATCTTTTTATGAGAAGCTACAGTAAACTATTTCACGAAGATATGAATATTTTGTTTTATCTTCAACACATTTTATCAGCACTATTCATTATTCTTTGTAATCTTGGTTCTGTAATGGGTTATCGTTTACAAGTAAATTAAGTTTTTAAGAATATATGAAACAAGAACATGGAAAAGCTCTCTTCTTCCCCTCGCATTACACATACCAGTAGTCAAATCAACATTTTTTTATTTTTTGGATTCGAGCAAACTCTATTACTGGAAAATATATTTTATGGGTTCAGGTGAGCAAGTAAAACTCCAGTTATCCTAGGATCTTATAAAAAATGCATATCCTGATTCAAATTCAAAAGCTGTTGTGCAAATCTCAAACTCTTAGTCAAATCAACATACGAACGGGAATAGTTGCTTCTTGAGAAGCCATGGACAAACACATGATCGAACAAATTGAACAGCCCAATAGGTATTGAGCTACAGAATAGAGTACAAAAGGGATGATCATTTTGCAAGATCCTTCTTCCTTGGTACGGAGCCCGTTAATCCTCCCATTCATGTTACTATTCACTGTACTTCACTGATTATGTCACCACTTACAGATAATGATGAATGTTTTGGAATTGGATTATGCCATATTCATGAAGTTCTCATCCAACAAAATTTTACATTTCTTAGTTCAATCTCAATTTGAGAACATATAAAACTCTACGCATCACAGCTATAATGCTGTTTCCTCACTATAATGTCTTTGCTTTATCTTCTTTTTTCCCCTATTTTCCACCCACTAATCATTATTTTATTGTCTATGTGCAAGCCGTCGTCAATCGGGAGGTGCTAAACAGCTTCTTTGCTTATATATATATATATATATAGAGAGAGAGAGAGAGAGAGAGAGAGAATCTGTCCAGGAAACCAACTTCATTATGAAAGAGGAATTAATTAGTCACTTCTTTACAAAATAATGATTTACACAACGGAAATATCTCACATTCAAATATGGAGAGGAAAATGCAATTTCTTGATACTATTCAAAATGAAAGCTTGATGAAAACCACAATGTGCAAGAATAAAATGTAAATAACAAATGCCGACCTCAGGAACATGAGTCTCTGTTGGTGCTCAATTCGGCCACCGGTAGAATAGGGTAGCTTATCGACTATATAGTCTGCAGAAGCAGACCACTTGTCCGAGGTGCTTCTTCCAAACCGATTCCTGGCAGCATTGCTCTCTACATTGCTACTTTCAAGCTGCCTCCGTAATCCATTCAACCTTTCAAGCTCCATCTCTTTCAAATGAATTTCACCGACCAGACCCTCTGCTTGTTCCTACAAACAAGACAACGTTTTGAAAAGTTGGTGTTTATTTCATGAGGAATCTACTCCACATTGATACAGAAGTCACAAGTAGTAGCCAATTTGTAATAAATTGTAAAATCCACCTGCTTAGCTGCTAGTTGCTCGATTAGGCTATGAAGCTGTTTATCCAATAACTTCTCTCTCTGAGCTGTGGCAAAATTACTTTCAAGTCAATTGCATAGGTTTTCTTGTCATTGATTACAAAAGGTAAATGTTTAAGCACTGAACATCAACAAAACTCTGTGAGAGTTATTGAAAGAAAGACCATTTAGCAATCAGATCAAGAGATCACCATGGAACATCCACTACAGACAACAAATCTAATCCCCACCTGCAGGGTGTATAATCCTCCCTGAAGCCTAACATAAGACGCTTTCCCAAATGTTGTAATCCTATTCCAGGGAAAGCCTAGTCCAATGATATTAAAATCGCTTTTTTTAACTAGGATCATTAGAGGGTCCTGAAAATCATATTGTAAGATCGGATCGTAAAATCATAAGATTTCACTCTATAAAATAACTAACAAAATTAACAATACACCTATGCTCAAACAATAATATTATTAATTAATCATTTCTCTTGCAGCTATTGTAACCAGTTATTTTTTTCTGTTAATCATAAATATGTAATCTAATCATACTTGTGTCCTTGGACCAATACCGTGGTCATGCAAAACAAGGCCTAGCCACACTGAACAAATGTTGTTCCAGGTAGACAAACATTCTTGGGTATATCAAGTCATTCTATGGTATAAGATTTCATCAAGATGGAATTAGATTAGGTACTTTCATGAACCAAGGTCATATCAAATCATGCTACTCAGGCAGGCCTCTAAACTACTGACTCATGGAAGTCCAAAATAGCCCAAATTCTTATTTACCCAAAATTCCAAAAACATAAAATCATAAAGTAAAATTGGGGATTTTACCGATTCAACAGCCTATTTTACCAAGATCTTAGCCAATTGTGATTTTTAGCGTTTTGAATTGTTTACGCTATTTTACTTGTTGAGACGCGAATTTGACTTCCCATGAATGCTTGGAAATCAAACTCAAGTTTGTCCCTTTGACAACCTTCCAGAAAGCAAGGAAAGAAATATAAACTAAAGTCTGATCTCAGCTCCCTCTCCTTTTCTTTCTCACACATACACACACAATGATGAAAGAAAATCAAACTTCAAGAAGATTTCTGATATTCAAAACCTGGAGTAGGCTGCTTCTGTGTGTTCTCTTGAACTTGCATCCACCTTTTTTCTAAATCTTGAACAATTTCTTCCATTGAACTCTGAAGAGAATTAGGGCAGATTTTCAAGACCTTAAAATAAATGGAGTTGGTTTGAGAAAGAAAGCTTGTAAGAAGTGGATAAATGCAAATCTACCAATTCTTTTTTCTTGTTATCCAACTTCTCTATTATATCAGACTTTGCAGCTTCTGCATCTGATCCAGCTTCAACTGTTGTTTCAGATGCATTAACAGATTCACCAGAGTTTCCATGTTGTCTGGCATCCCTCTCAGTTTCTGCATTTTCTAGCTCCTCCATCAAAGTTTGCTCAGTCTCATCCATTTCCTAACATTTCATTACACAATAAAAAAACATTAAATTACAGGAAAAAAATAGAGGGAAAGGGGAACAAAGTCTATTTATTGAAACAGAAAAATCACAAAATATTACTCTTTAAAAAAGCATGCCAAGACACCAGGAGATATATGTTTATGACTAATGACAGACGTGATCATAGAAGAGTTGCACATCACTCATCAGAGAAGCATATAGACGTGGCAGGCAAGTCTGACCTGTAACTTCCTAAGAAGTAAATCTGCTTCCTGCATCCTCTCCTGTATGTTGTTCTCACAATTTAATAGAGCCTTTTCATATGCAGCATTTTCTTCCTGAAGGGTCACCTCTCTCAATTGGGCCTGTAATAAATATAGATCCAAAATACTAGTAGGTTAGAAGGGAATAATCATTTATTGTTATTAAGTAAAATTAAATCAGCCTTCAGACCAGAACTCATCCAGTTTCCCAGCAATACACATCACGGAGACAGTGACCGAAAACGGGTCATTATAGCAGGCAGCAATACACCAGGGGTGCCTTAGCTCGGAAACCGTAGGCCAGGACTCGTCAGCAGGCGCGTCACGCCATGAGATCAGGGATTGCGGGGAGGGCCGATGCAGGGACGCAAGCCCGACAATTTAATGCCACGCCCACGCCAGCTACGGCCCTCCACGCAATCCCCAACCATGGCCCTCCGCACCCGTTGCGTCAACCAGGTCTCCAGCTTGCTAGAGGAAGCAGGGGGCACTGTTGGGGCTGCCAGCACCTTCACGCGAGCTCGGCAAATGAATGCCAGGCCCACGCCATGGAGATCACTTGCTAGCCATCACAAATTAACATTTCACTAAGAAATAAATTTTATTTTTGAAAATGTGCTGATTAATTTACATTATTTGATTGGTCTTGTCATAGAGGGGAAAATAGAATTGACAACAGTAGCCAACCTCTCTGGGTTTACAGATATTCTGCAAATGATAATGCTTAAGTTAACCAAATATTTTTACATTTAGCCATTTGGAAGATAATGTTTTGCAAAAAAAGGCATTACCAGTGATGGTCCCACTAGATTAGAGCACAGAGAAGAAGAATTTGAAAACTATCCAACCAGTGTCCTTTATTGCATGAATGAATGCACTCTTAAGGTGACAACCTGAGACTTTTATAATTGCATCATGCAATGGACATCAAAATTTCCTCTAATAGGATCAACTAATGGCTTGTGGAAAAGAAAAGCTTTCTCTTGCTGTCAACCCAGGTTCCTCCAGAGCTTGGTCCTCCAGTGTACCAGAAACAAAGGAAATTATCAAATTCTCTTTAAACTAAATCTATAGTAACTGAATTTAAGCTTCTATTTCAATAGTCTCTCACTTGGCAAGGATACAAATTCGATGATCATCAGATTTCACATGTTGCCCTCTACTAATGTGAAGGTTGCATGCCACATAAATTATCAGAATGGATTGTCCTGCCACTAACAACTCCTTCTAACAGCACTTCTTTTAAGCAAAAGAACTAAATTATAATCACATCTTTAGAGAGATACTTCCAATTGAAATTTGCCTAGATAGATTCATAAAATGCCAAGAGTCAACTGAATATATGGCTTTCTATTGCAAGAAATTTAGAGCACAACTTGAGCACTTGATTCACACAGTAGAACTTTGCATGTCCAAGTTATCATTTATCATGCAAAACCAATCTGTGCATGCTGCATATTCTTATTTTACTCCAGAAGCCATCTAGCAGTTGGAAACTCCCTAACACAGTCACTACTCACTACATGATAGATTAGACCTGCACCATCACCTTCACCCCGACCCAAAAGAATTTACATGCCCTGGGGATCATGCTCTTTCTTTGAGCATGTAGATTAATTGCGCCACCAACTTCCCTGATCCCAAACAATTTCTCATATGGAGCTCAATCTCTCTTAAAATTGACCAACAAAGACCCCGAAAAATCCCAAAGCGAAGTTAAAATATCCATCACCTATTTCTTTACAAACCAAGTGTATTATTACATGCATATCCAATAACAAAATCTCTTTAAAGTGTCATATAAATATTAAATTATTATATATCATTCAAATTTTCTAAATGGAAAATGTTAAGGGTATAAAATTAATCACAATGAAACCTTCACTTGAAGAGATCGACAGCAATACACAAGCTAATATACAATTATCCCCTAAGCATTGCGATTTTTTCCATATTTATCAAAAGAAGAACAGCCCATTAAAATTAGAACCAATTTTAATATCCCAAATGAAAATAACAGGTATAAAGCGAACCACGAGCATGAAAACAAGACGAAACAGTAGCAAAACCCATCGGTTTACCAATATCCAAAAACACAAAAGACCCGGATGCCATAACCCAGAAACACAAAAACAGACCACACAATTCAGCAACAAACCCATCAAAAACAATCAAAAAACAACAGCCCGGATACAAATAAACCCCAGATCACCTCAAAGACTGCATTTTTACCTGCTCTTTGGTAGCCGAATGAGCATTCAACTGGAGAGCAAGATCAGCATTGGATGCAAGGGAATGAGCAAGAATGTGAGGTAAACGTTGAGAGATATCAGGTGGAGGTAGTCTAAGCCGTAGATCTTGGATCGTACGGCTCAAAGATGAAGCCTTTGAATCTAATTCTTGAACATACTTTCGTTGGTCATCAGTGAGCACAATTGGGATTCTGTCTTCTTCTAATTCATGGTTGTTACCATGAGCTCCTACGACATCTGCTGCCCATGCCAGCAATCCCGCCATGCCTGTATTCTTGCAGAAAAAATCAGTTAAGAAACTGTAAGACTGTGTAACTGTCTGAATGGCGCTGCAGAAAAATATTGGAAGTTGAAGAATAATAATGGGCTTAGGCTGGTCCATTTCTTTATCTTAGAATTTACAAGTTAACTAGCCTACGCGTTGCGCTTGACTTTTTTGATGTAGTAAACTGATTAATTATTCAGTTTGCAAAGAATTATTTAATTGATAGATAGCAAATTGTAATTATTAAATTTTGTTGTAGATTTTTTTTATTGTCTATATCGAATTAGTTGATTGTTATTATTAATTTAAGTGCTCGAATAATAATTTAATTGACAATTCTCAAGATTATAATCGATAAAATTTATTAAAGATGAATGAATTGTATTTTATAGTCAATTCATTAATGAGTGAACTTACTTAAATATTTTATCGATTTATATAATTTGCATATTGAAAAACTATAATTGATTAATTATTGGGTGTGTTTTAATTGTTCTGACAATTATTTAATTGGTGGACATAAATTTACAATTAATAAAATAAATAAAAATGAATTATTTTTTTCTTGCAATATAAAAAGAGATCTGTACTCGGCACAATGCTGATGCTGAGCACGCAAGACTTCAACTTCTAAATTACAAATTTCTTTGACTGTAGAGGAAGCGATTAATGTTTAAGGGTGGGACCCACAGTCAAAATAAATGCTAGCCGTATGGTTGTCCCAGACACCCACTCAGAAAACATTACCTTCCTTGACAAAGTCTTCACCTTTTTCTCTCCGTCTTGGCAATTCCTTGTCTGTCTCTTTCATTCTTAAATTCCTAGTGGTGTCACTTAAATTCTTGTGTTTTGTTTTCCTGAGATTCTTTGACATTTCTAATGGGTCTTTCTTAGTTTTGAAAAGGAAGTTTATTTTGGATTCCATTACTGTCCCATTGTTCTCTTAGTCTGGTTCTTTGCTTCTGATCTCTTTCTCTCTCACAATTAGGTAATCTCTATTGTTTTTCATCCCGGTCTGTTCTTTCATCGCTTGATGCTGGAAAAAATCCCCAAAAGAAAGATTGGAGGTGTTTTTATGTGTATAAAATACCATGTAGATCTAAGTACTGTACGTACTTGATACATTGCTGAATACTTTGGCACCCTTTTTTCTTTATCGTGCTCGTTGGAGTAATTGGAAAGTTCTTAATCACCTTTGCTGATCTATAACCTTGTGGCTTGTCTATACTCTATACTTAACTTTTATCTTTTTTTTATTTTTTATTTCAAGAAAATCCTTATTTTATGAATCTAGATAAACAAAGAGATACACATCTTGTCTCAAACTCGATAACTTTTATCTTCAACCTGCCTAAAATACTGAAATCTACTGCAATATTATCTACGATGCAGTCACTTTTATTGTTTCCAGTAAATCAAACACACAGCCTGCTCACATGTTTCCATCTACAGTTTTCCGGATGAGAGTGGTAAGATGTTTGCAAAAGCATATAGACGTGCATAGCTAGAAGGAAGCTTTATCGGGTGAGCAAAAAAACTGAAAAATCAATAAAAAAAACACAAAATAAAAGGCAAGAGACCAAGCTTCCATCGTTAGCCCGACCAACCTGTAGAAATCCCACCACAAGAAATTCTAAATAAACCTTCCTGTGCATGTTAGTGTGTGATTCCTGATATCATATGGCGGTGTTGAGAGCTGGCTTTCATTATTGTTTCCTACCATTATTATCTCTGTTCTGAACGTTACCTTCAACCAGTACTACTGTCATCTGGTCCAGTATATTTTAAATCTTTCAGAGCCAACTGTCATCACGTACATCTACCTTTTCTGTACAAATTTCTGGACTTGCAAGAGGATTAATTATTGCTAATCACATTACAGTAACGATTTGCTAATAATTTAAATAAATCTGTCTTTTTCACTGCTTAATTTAGAATTAGTTTCTTACCAGCAAATCACTTGGTGGTAACAACAAGAGCAAAATCTGATGCATAAACAGACAAGATCTTCAAAATGTTGTGGTCAAATTTCATAGGTAGATGAAAGTAACGACAGAGATCGAGCAAGTTATTTATTTTGTAAAATAATAATAATAAAGGTTTTTAAAATAAATAGTTAAGACTTTGTTTTCGAAGTGAAAACAGTATATGCTAGATTGTTCAAGAATATTTTTTATAAAATAGAAAGATTGAACTGCCATAAATATAAAACTTGACAGGAAAATAACCTTAATTCAGTGCCAGAAAGCTAGTTGCTGTGTCTGAAATTTGAAACTGTAATTGTTCCCCCCTTAAAACCACTATTATTATTATTACGTTGAATTACCAAAAGCACAAATTCCTCTCTCTCTCTCTCTCTCTCTCTCTCTCTCTATTTACTCCTTCCACCCATGCTACACTCCTTAGTCCTTCCTGCTAATGTGAAGTGGAGACTAAGGTTGGCCTTCTATCGTTGACCCCACGTTCTTCGCATATTTTGTGGGCACACACACCGTAATTTGCATGAAAAATAGAAAAGAAAAGGAGAGATATGCTCTTGAAAATACATCATTAGAATGCAAAGTTTGCAACTTGTAGGAAACAAAAGTGCCAAGAAATCTTCATTTTGAAAGACATGCAAGGGCTTTTCTCTTCTGTGTCTTCCTTGCTGTCTTTTTGGTGATCTGGGAATGCTGCCTCTGCGCCTTAAAATTGAAGAAGAAGATAGTTTTGGAGTCAGCTGGCTTAGGTGATCTCATTCTCCTTCAAGTTTTGAGGGATTTTTTCTTAGTCTAGTTTTGCTCGTTGTGGAGTTTGAGAACTGGGTCATGCTTAGTTTTTTGTAAATTTGGGTTCTTTAACCTGTGTCTGGGATTTAGAGGATCTGGGTCTTCCCAGTGAACAAGATAAAGTGAATTACTTGTGCTTGAGTTTTTGAAATGGGTTTTGTATATATTCTTATCATATGTTGAAGAATTTTGGCATTTGGTAGTGGAAGAACTGACAAAGCTCGAGTCTTTTGTATATTTGGAGCATTGTATCTGACAGGTGATGTAGTGTTGATGTTTGTGCGATGAGCAATGTAAGATTTAGGTTTTAGTTACCGATTCTCCTAAATTAGAAATGGCTTCGTAAGAAATTTAGAGATCTTGTTCTTGTTAGATACAGACATGGCTTCCTTAACACCTTCACCGGATTCTTCCCCCTCTTTAGTACCAATCTCTATTTCACCACCATCATCACCAGATTCTACAACCAATTCACCACCTCCTTCGACATCTCAGCCTGATCAGACCACTGACCCTCCAGTGCCTTCAACACCATCTAACCCTGCAACCCCACCTCCTCAATCCCCACCGCCAACCCCACCGCCAACCCCACCTGCTACTTCTCCTCCAGCTCAACCACTATCACCACCACCATCACCAATAATTCCCTCAACACCTCCACCATCTGCCCCACCACCATCTGCCCCACCACCATCTGCCCCACCACCCCCACCACAAGCCCCTCCAGCACTAACACTTCCACCACCTGCTACGCCTCCCCCTGCTTCTACTACTTCACCGCCCCCTCCTAATGAATCCCCTCCACCACCAGTAAGCACCTTCCCTCCTCCACAAGCCTCTACAACGACTCCTGTAACACCCCCACCTCCCCTTCAAGCTGTTTCACGATCTCCACCTCCTCCTGCAAATGTGCCGTTACCCCCCTCCACTAATTCGCCTCATCCACCAACAGTTAAGTCTCCTGAAACTCCTCCTGCACCTCCTACAGTTACCACCCCACCACCTAATTCTCATTCTGATATTACTCCACCGACAACAAATTCTCCTCTACCAACAGTAAAGTCCCCTGAAACTCCTCCTGCACCTCCTACAGTTACCACCCCACCACCTAATTCTCATTCTGATATTACTCCACCTCCATCAGTTCCATCAACCTCATCAACGCCCCCGTTAATATCTCGTCCTGCTCCAATTAATTCGTCAGCAACAGGAAGTCCTACCTCACCCATTCCCTCTATCCCAACAGAGAAACCAGCTGCTAGAGCAACTAACTACACCAATGTATCTGCGGATACCTCATCCAGTGGTCCAGGAGGTTCAAAAACTGGAGGTGCAGTTGCAATAGGCATTGTGGTTGGATTTGTAGCATTGAGTCTTTTAGTGATGGCTGTGTGGTTTGCACAAAAGCGAAAGAGAAGAAAAGAACAAAATAGTGGTCACGCTATGCCTTCTCCATTTGCCTCCTCGCAAAATTCAGGTAATTTATTGAACATTGCTCTATTGTAATCGGTCTTGCAGCTAGATCTGATTGATTCTCTGGGGCACTTATGGTGTTGTTTTAAAGCCCTTAGAGTTTATATTTGTTTTGCGAATGAGGACATAGAACATGGCTACTTGATGCAAAATCTGGATCTTCAGTAAAGTAAGATCTTTTTTGTTGGAGTGATAAGCCTTGTGAGGGGATATGTGCCAATCAGTGTAAAAAGATGATACTTGTCTGCTAACACAATCCCCTCGTAAGACATTCTAAAGACAAATCTGATAGCTTTCCCTGTTTGGAAACATGAAATTATATTGGATGCTCAGTTAATGATTTATAGAGCATCTCTAATGCATTGATCCACGCTGTTGACATCTAGCAATTTAACAAATTGTTTTGGGGCTGTAAAACAAGTCCTAGAGGCTGGATTGTATCTAAGCCCTTTTGAATTAGCTTTGCAATTACTTGTGTTCCAATCACTCTTTTAGACAATATCATATCTGAATTTGGTCTTGGTTTCTTGTTAACTATTTATTCTTCTAACACTTGGCTGGTCATTTTTGGCGCCTTTACTTGATCCAGAACAATCATCTTGTTTATTTCCTGGTTTCCGTATCCTGTTGACCTTAGTTTATGGAATAAGCATAATGTGTCATTTTTCTCCTTCTATCTACTGTTTTCAAATGAGAGGCAATGCCAAATATTCTCTATAAGTTTATTGGCTTCAAAGTTTTGAAGTAATGATGTTTTCTTTAATCGTTGAATGACATACTGAGGTTATGCTATCAGGTTGTCCAGAAAGAATATTTAAATACTTGCTGACATGTGATGGTAATTAATGAAAGTTTTGCTATACAGGCTCAATGCTTCTACAACCTTATCCTCCAGCTCCCCTGGTTGGCAGTCCTTCTGGCAGTGGTTTCATCTATTCACCATCAGAGCCAGGTGTAGTAAATAATTCAAGGTCATGGTTCACATATGAAGAACTCGTCCGAGCCACAAATGGGTTTTCAGCTCAGAATCTTCTAGGTGAAGGTGGATTTGGATGTGTATACAAAGGTGCCCTGGATGATGGAAGAGAAGTTGCTGTGAAACAATTAAAGATTGGTGGTTCTCAAGGGGAGCGTGAATTCAGAGCAGAGGTTGAGATTATTGGTCGAGTGCATCATCGACATCTGGTTTCACTGGTGGGTTACTGTATATCCGAGCATCAAAGACTGCTTGTCTATGACTACCTTCCCAACAATACTCTTTATTACCATTTGCACGGTAAGCTCATAGTTTAGAATATGAAATATTAATTTATGCCAGTTCCCTCCATGAATGATTTATCTTGATGCAGATGACATGATACATATTTCTTTCAAATTATCATGAGATATTTGCTTGGCGTAAAATTATCCAATCATATTGGGATTTTCACTGCAGATCTTTTAAGAATGTCCTGTGCCTTGAAAATTTATGTTGACTAAATTACTTGCTGAATTATGATGCCGGCAGCTAGGTATAATATTTGTGAACAGGTTTACAAAAACAATTATGTGACTTATGGCTGTGTTGGTTGCAACAGGCTATTATGCTTACTGGGTTTTAGATGTTTTTGTGCTGGCTTGGTTCTTACCAATCTATTGCTATTTGCTTATTTTCCCCTCTTATCCTATTCAATTAATTTTAGTAAAAGTATTTTCATTTTTATATTTTGGGGTGTTCATGTTTCATGCTTCAAGCTCCACTGCAAATAGTATTTTCTAAATTCCTATAGACCTATGCAGGTGAAGGCAGGCCGCTTATGGATTGGGCAACAAGGGTCAAGGTTGCTGCTGGTGCAGCTCGTGGCATAGCTTACCTGCATGAGGATTGTAATTTTCCTTTTTTTCTTTTACTTGACAATTTATGTTTACGAAATTGCATTGACAACAGAGGACATAAATGATTTGAGTCCTGGGACTAGAAGCTTTGTCCTTCTATTTTGAATTTCTGGCATACAAGTGCCAGTTATAATTTCTTCATCATTAGTTAATTAAGTGTAAATCCAAGACTCATTCTAGAACAATTTGATAATATGTTGAGAACCTTCTTGAGTAATTCGAATAGGAACAAGAACAATTGAAATGGTTCTTGGTTGTTAGCAGAATTAACATGTTGGCAACATGCATTCTTCATTCTGCAAATATTATATGACGCCATGCCCACATATGTTTCTATTTGTATGTTTGCAACATTGACAGACTGTTTTGTCTCATTTTTTTGTGTGATGTGTTTCAGGCCATCCACGCATTATTCACAGGGATATCAAGTCTTCTAACATCCTTCTTGACGAAAATTTTGAAGCTCGGGTATGTCTGTTTCTGAAAATCTTATATCATTAAGAACCAGGTTTTGGTCTGAGGAATCTGCCCCTATGGACAATTACTTTTTCCATCAGAATACTGATGGAATATTTCATTCCTTTATCTAGTAAACGATTTTCTTTGGCATTATTAGACTTGAAACCTGCCTAATATGTTCCATCTCTGTGCACTTGAAACATATTTCAGTGTTCTTCTGTTTCTATGATAAATTCTTCAAATTCCAATCCCTTTATTAAGCACATTTTATTATATCAGGTTTCAGATTTTGGGCTTGCTAAGATAGCTCTGGAACTGGATTCAAATACACATGTATCCACACGTGTGATGGGAACCTTTGGGTAGGTGCCCTAACTACCTATCTCTTTTATCATTCATTGTGATGCCTGTTCATATGAGTAAAGCTTGTGTCATGTAAGGCGATTTTCAGAGGTTGAAAAGAAAGCTAAATCTTTTCATAGCTGATGGAGCTTAGATGGCATTTTTGTACTCACATATTTTGTTGTGTGCCCTAACATTCTTTTATTTCTCTTTTGTGTTAAGGAGCCATCTCACCTAAAAGCTTAAGCTTGTAAGTGAGGCCCCATAATATGATTTATATTATTCTCTAACACACCCCATCAAGTGAAAGCCTTTTGGGCTTGAAACTTGCACAGGCCCACATCACCTTGTGCTTGGTTTTTATCAAATAGAATGGGGGTGGTGAGATTCGAACTCGTGACCGCTGGGTCAACAAGGCTCTAATACCATGTTAAGGAACCATCTCACCTAAAAGCTTAAGCTTGTAAGTGAAGCCCAATAATATGATTTATATTATTCTCTAACATTTTGAACATTGATCTTGCAGGTACATGGCTCCAGAGTATGCAAGAAGTGGAAAGTTGACTGAAAAATCTGATGTTTATTCATTTGGGGTTGTGCTTTTGGAGCTAATTACAAGCCGTAAGCCTGTGGATGCTTCTCAGACACCAGGTGATGAAGGCCTCGTTGAATGGGTAAGTTCAATAACCATTCCAACCCCATTATCTAGTGGATGCTATACATTCAAGAGCTACAGATATTTTATGGTTTATATGGTTGGTAAAATGTTGGAGACGTTCAAATATTACCCTGAGAACTAATTTCCCCATTTGAATTCTCTAGTAATGTCAAATCTTATCTTTCATTTGATTAAGCATTTTACAATGACTCAAGATCGAAGTTTTATGTACGCAGTCATGTTTGCTATTTTGTGCACCTAATTTCACAGCATTGACGTGAGCTTTTACTAATCTGGCTTCAAAGTTTTTCATATTCATCTTGCTTAAAAAACTTGAACTTTCTACGCGTGAGCAAGCCTTGGGCTCAGAATTTCTGGCAATCCCCAATCCAGAAGTGTTAGAACTGTTCAAAATATTGACTACCTGTAGCATAAGTCAATCATGCACGCGGGCCACAGCAAGTTCATTGGTGTTTGGTCGCAGCTTGGCAGGGTTTTGGCATATATAGTGCCACTTGTAAAATTAACTTCATGGTACACTTTTATTGAACATTCCAAATTGTCAGGCACGACCATTGCTTACCAGTGCGCTTGAAAGTGAAGACTTTGAAGCATTGGTTGATCCTGAGCTGGAGAAGAACTATGTTCCAAGTGAAATGTTTCGGATGATTGAGGCAGCTGCAGCTTGCGTCCGTCATTCAGCTGCAAAAAGGCCAAGAATGAGTCAGGTTGTCATGTGTCTGTGTGGAATATTTTCCTTATTCATTACCTTATTGGTCAAACCTGGCTAATAGTATTGTTGTTTGTTTTTTCCATTTTAGGTGGCGAGAGCCTTGGGCTTGTCAGATGACTCATCGGATCTATCTAACGGGATGAAACCTGGTCAAAGTGAAATATTTGATTCAAGAGAACACTCTGCACAAATCAGACTGATTCAGAGGATGGCATTTGGTAGCCAAGACTATAGTTCAGGTTTTTTCGATAGCTCTCAGAGTAGCTGGAGGAGTAGAGATCCTGGGGATTACGTTTAATCCTCAAATGCATGGCGGTATAAAAACTCCTACATTTCCAATCGAACTCGAGATCTGCTGTACAGATCGCAAGTTCTCTACCACCACGCCACACCCCACCCCTAGAAGACTTTAACATGGAATGTGGTGGTAGCTGATTTAAAGAGTGACGGTGCTCCGTCTTGGATTTTGAGGCCCGTGATTGTGAGATCTTATCCATTCTCGGCAAGAATTGCCACTGCCAACTCATGTACAATCTCTTCCATTTACCTGTATTGCTTTCTGACGCAGCAGAAAATCACGCGAGAACACGACCAACGTCAATATTCCGTAAAATCAAAGAAAACGAGATTAAATCTCAATCAAACTCAAAGTTTATTCAATAGAATGGTAGATAAGTCGGCTGCAGGTTTTACAAGGGATACTTAAAGTAAAAACCCTAGCCTAATTCAATACAGAAAAGGAAAGGACATAAAACATTAAATTTGCCATAAATGGCAAATTTGAGATAAATGCAGAATATAAAAGACCTATGAATTCTGAGAGAGTACCAATTGACAAAAGTCAATTCGGACTCTTAAATCAAAAGTTATTGCAAAAACAAAACTTTTCTAAAATAGCAAAAAAGACGATTTCGGGGCCGAAACGAAAGAATTTGGCCAAAAACCGGGTGAGTTTCGCGTCATTCCGACTTCGACGACCCGGTTGCCAAAATTCAGTTGCCTTTGAATTTCGGGTGATCCCTCTTCAGCATGTATGATTCCGCAACCTGTTCTACATCACTTTCACTGCCAGCTAACATGATATCACGTTCATGGCTGCCGCATTTTTTATTCTCAGATTACATATTTGTATATATATATATATATATAAGCAATGAAGATCCCCCTTCCACTTATTTCTACTGTGTCTTGCCCGTGCAGGTATGCAGCCAACTTTTCCTTGTGTTCCTCTACTTTTTGTTTATTGCCAGCAATTCGCTTTCATGCACGGTTTAAGACCTCCCAAGTTCCTAACACAGATTGCTCTGGCACGCCCAGAATTTTGCAAAGTAGCATAACTAGGGGCTGCACATGCGGCGAAAACTTAAGAATGTAAAAATGGATATGGAGTTTTTTATTTAGTTTATGGTAGCAGCCAAGAATCCTGACCGATAATGAGAGATTCTTGTTGCATGTGGAAGAGAGAGGCTGGCATGAGGAGGGATGAAGATGAAAGGTTGCTTGTGGTGTTTGGTTGGTGATGGTTCTCGGTGGTAGTTGAAAGAGGATGAGATGGAGAAAAGTTGCGGGGAAGGGAAGATGAAGGTTTGATTTTTTGTGGGTTTTTGTCTAAACCAGAATGGAAGGTCTGCGTGGAAAAATCTTGGGGCTCATAATTTAGTGTTTTTTTATGATTTAGATGTGTATTTATAATATAGGAGCTCCAAAAAAAAAAAAACTTGATTTGTTAATTATATATATATATATATAGGAGTTCCAAGTAACACAAACTCATATTCTTGTTCAAATTTAGAAGCATGATTCAAATTTAAAAATCAAAATTAAAAATGATTAACTAAATAACTTGATGATTTGTTTAACTGAAAATCAGGAGAAACAAGCATTAATTCTTTTATACATAATCAAATTGCAACTTCAATAAAAATATCAATCCTTGATCTTTTGTTCTAAGTTTTAACCCTTTTAAAAATTAATTTAAAAGCAAATTTAGATTATGAGATTATTTATGGTTTAAGTTATTCTCATTCTTAGCTCTTCATTCATCAATAAACTATTTAAGGTACTTTAGCATTTTAGAACCTTAGAGAGATGTGAATTGCTTTATGGTTTTATGGGATGAACTATGAAGTAAAAAAAAAAAAAAAGAATATTTCACAATACTTTATAAAAAGAGAAATCTTGTCTAGACTTTGCTATGTCAAAAACTGAAATTAGGATAGTGAATGCTTCATTGTGAAATATATGAAACCTTCTTTATCTAAGATGTGGAAACATTTCAATCTTTAGCAAATACAATTTTAAAACTTTGTTTATTTAAAATGAGGAGAAAAACAATATTTCTCATTTCTTATTGCTTGCAACTATTACATCTATATCTATTACATTTGATTAATTATTAAATCTCAATTCAAAGCTCTCTAAATGACTAGTTATTCCTTCTATAAAGTTTTAACATTGTCTTAAATAGATCTTGTATTCTCTACATCTTCAGCCCAACTTTTAATTAGCAATATGATTAGCTATAGACAATAACTTTTTAGCTTTAAAGGATGCTCGTATTTCTTACTGCATGTTCGAAAGTATGGTTTAAGCTGTTTTTGAAAGTGCTTTTCATTTATAAATGCATCAAAATGATGATTTTTATTTTTAAAAAATTATTCTTGACATCAGAACATGAAAATGATCTAAAAACACCAAAAAAAATAATTTTATTTTTCAAAAACACTTTTAAAAACACAGTGTCAAACAAGATCTTAGTCTTTTAAGGATTATAGATTTTCTACGTTATCATTATTAGTTTTAATCAGGATATCATATTGCACCATGCTCCACTTTACTTTCCATTTCTTATTTCTAAATGAAAAGCCCTTTAAATTTAATAAAAAGAAATCAGCGGAATTCCCTCCAAATTTGTGATATTTCCCAATTCTTTTGTACTCATTTTCATTTTCATGCATAAAAATAATTCATTTCATTTATCACATCTCATAGTAGCCCCAGACATAGCCCAATTTATTATTATTATTATATCAACATTTCAATATGTTAACCCCAACTTTACAACTAACTTCACTTATTTTTCCTTTTAAGATATGTTGATATTAATTCTAATAACATTGATATCATTAGTCTTCATCACCTGTAATCAGGCTTATTAATTCCGTTATGTTCCATCCGGAATGACCAGAACATTCTGTGCCATTAAAAAAACCGAGACGAAACGGTATCGTTTTCATCTTGGTTTTAATTCCGGCTAAATTCCAGCCGGAACGCCTCGGTACCGTCCCGGCCGTGCCGTTCCGGCTCCAAATCATAATATTTCTTTTATTTTAAAACATTTTACTATCATAATATTTTGGAATTTTAGAGATTTTTCTAATTTTGAGATTATGTTTGTTTGACTTTGTGTTTGTATTGTATAATTTAAATTTAATTTATCTTGAATTTAAATTATACTTGTTAAATTAATTTTTTTTTTCATATATATATATGTAATTAATTAATTATATATGAACAGTACAACCCCGAAATAGCACGCTGAAACGCTCCGAAACCAAAATATTCCATTTCAATAGAAAAACCGGAACAACTACCAGAACGATATTGACAACCTTGCCTGTAATAGGTGACTAATCAAATCCAATAAAGGTCAACATCAAGATAGTCACGTTGGCTTCATTAGACTCCGTCAACTAGAATGACTAATCAAGCCCAAATAATATCCATCAATTAGAATGACTAATCAAATCCAAATAATCAAGGTAGTCAAAATCGAGATTTTGACACGAATCGGAAAGGGCTCCGAAAAATCGGATCGTAAGATCGGATCGTAAAATCGTAGAAAGATCGTACCCGAATATGTCCGTACAAAAATTATTATTTTTAATTATATTTAAATTTAAAAAATGAATTTAAATATAATTAAAAGACCCACAATATTTGAGATTTGAAATTTAAACTACTTATTTTATGTTTTTCAAGTAATTGTATATTTTTTTTATGATTGTTGTATTTGAAATTAATTAATGTTATTTATTATCTTAAATTAATAGAATTTTTTTAAAAATTATTTTTTATGCTAATTATTATTGTTATAAACCTTATTATTATTATTATTATTATTATTATTATTATTATTATTATTATTATTATTATCAGGCTATCAGCCCCTCCCCCGTATATATTATTATTATTATTATTATTATTATTAATTTATAACAACCCTGACCCCCCCTAGAAAGTTAGTATAAAAGGGCCTTTTTACTAACCCTAAATCCTTAATCTTCTATTCTTCTTCTTCACGCCGCCGCCCACCTCATCAGCCATCTCCCTCATCATTTTCTGACGAAGCTGTTCTGATTTCTCTTCAGTTCAACGATATAGTGCACTGCAAGTGATGGTTTCTTGCGTTTGGGGAAGAACCGAAGAAGAGAACGGGTGTGTTTGAAATGAAAATTTCAAATGAACGAAGAGTCGAACTGTCGATTGTCGAAGAGCGAAGCGAATTTCGAGCCGAATTCTTGAACTCGTAAAATCGGACCGATTCGGTCCGATTTTACGAGTCAACCCGATTTTGACCGAGTTTGACCAAGTTTGACCGGGTTCGGTTTTTCTACCGGTTTAACCAGGTTTTCGGAGCCAACTCGCAAACTCGTACGAGTTTGCGAGTTGGCTCGCGATTTTGACTACCTTGCAAATAATGTTGACACCCATGTACACACAACTTAATGCTTTCTTACAAATTGAAAATTCTTACATGTCTTTCGTGGTAGTTTTATTACAGAAGACTTAATTACATTAGTAAGCTAGCACATCGGGTAAGACTGTTGCGCAATAAACACAGAATGCGATCGGTGGGGGCTAGATCTATGAAATAAATTGTTTGGTGGAAGAGTTGAATTCTCATTCCTCTATCTCGGGATAGGGCTTCCGTGGTCAACTTATAGTCACTTGCTTCGCATAGCATGGCAATAAATTAAATTTAATCGAAGCCATGTTCATCAATCTGTTAACTAATTTTTTTTTTTATAACCGAGGTGTTCGGGCCAGCTTACGCGCACCACAACTAATCCCCGGATTCACTGAACATCCTACTAACTCAGTGAGCATGTAAGGCACCGCGGGGATGACAGGCGTGCATGGTGGGACTTGAACCCTGATACAGAGAAAGAAAACAAATCGCTTCAACTGCTAGGCAAAAACCCCACTTGCATCTGTTAACTAACTTTGTTCCACGAGTGTGAGGTTACTATTTGAACAACAAAGCCACCTGCAGCTCTTCATAATTATACACATTCTAGATGATTTTCGAGGAATAATAATAAAAATAATATTAATAATTCATGAATGACATTGGAGCTTGACGTGTCAGCATCCAGGCTTCAGATCCAATTTTGTTTCTTTTCGGCTGAAACGGCATAAACATTTCATACTGGCTGAAAAATAAGATAAAATGGTGTTATTTTTATCTCGGTTTAAATTTCAGTCTATTTTGGATTTTTCGGTCAAATAAAGGCCGACACGTACTGTCTCGTTACACCCATTCTGTTTTCGGCTAGATAGTGTTTTTCTTAAATAATAAATAATTTTACAATATCAATCATATCTCTTAATCCGACCGTTAGATTAAGATGAAATTTTATGATGAGTCTCTTGATATATTTATATATATTATGTTCAAATTTCAAAGCAATCAGAGAATGTAATGATCTTGCGAGATTGATAATGATATTCTCTTAATATTATACATGTTCATGGTTTTGTTCAGAAAAATCATTTTATTGTGTATTTTTTTAGATCAAATTGCACAATTCTAAATAATTTTTTTTAAATTAATATATATAACCTTGAAACTGTTGGGTGAAACACTCTAAATAAAAAATATTTTATTTCAATTGAAAAAACAAACCGAACGATATTGACAACTTTGTTCTGACTTGCTGCACGGTGCCATTTGCTTTGTCACGATAACAACCCGAAATATCGGTCTTCATTTCGACTCGGAGACCATACTTACCACCCTCGTGGGATGTTGTGTTCCATGTATCTAATGTTCTTCCTATCTACCGCTTCCGAGCATTTTTAAAACGAGCTCCAGCTGCCAGTCCTCTTACTTTAAATGCCATGCACCTTACAGGGATCTGGACAGAAACACTAGAGAAAACCCTATGAGAACAATGGAAGAAGTGCAGCTTTTATCAAAAGCTTCACCTGTGCCAGCTTTCCGCTGGGAAGAGGGAAAACCCTATGTCGGGAAGAAATTCAGCTCTGGCTTGAATGCCAGAGAGAACAGAGTGGTCTGTGTGACAGATGGGAACTCGTTCCTGGGTTCTCATATAGTCAAAGAGCTCCTTTCTCGTGGCTACCTTGTTCGAGTCACTGTTCAAAACCAGGGTGAGTTGGTATATATACAGTTTCTGGGGCAAGAAATATCTGCAATTGTAGGGAAATGGATTGTAGAAGAGTTCATTTTCGTGGGTTTTTTCTTTATATGCCAGAGATGAGAAGGATTTGGTTGGATCAGCAGCCTGGCTTGTAGTTTTCGACTAGATAGTACTAACTCTGTATTTGTTGACCATGGTTGGTTTTCTATTTTGCAGCGGATTTGGAGGACTTGAAAGGGCAGATGAAAGAAGACGACATGAATAAACTAGAGAGTGTTGTAGTAGCAAGGATGAAAGACTTGGAAAGTCTTTGTGATGCATTTAGAGGCTGTCATGCTGTTTTCCACACCTCTTCCTTTGTTGATCCACACGGGATCTCAGGCTATTCAGTAAGTTACTGTAGTATCATAGTACAGGAACAAGTTTTAATGTTAATCATGCTTGAAATTTGAAGTTCTTAGGGCGTGACATGACTTGATAACAAAGAGCTTGAGATCTGCATAACAGGTCTTGAGTTCGAGCTTGTACTTCTTGAATAAGCTTAGGACAACCGAGATTTTAATCGCTCCTATAAATTGTGTTTTATAGAGGTGGGGTTTTCCTCAAATCCAAAAAGAGAAGATTTGTGAACTTTGCAGGGACAGAGATTTTTTTAAACTCCAAATGCTTTTCAAACATCGTATAATTAGTAAAATTCCATTGAAAATGCTATTCATTATGTCTTACAGTTGTATGCTGTTCGCATTATAATTTGCAGGAACAATCGGCATTTCTTGAAACTGAAGGCGCGAGGAATGTTATTGAAGCGTGCGGTAGGGCAGCATACATAAGGAGATGTATCTTCACTTCTTCTCTTCTTGCTTGCATCTGGACTTCTTCCAATTTGGACAGAGTTGTCGATGAGAGTTGTTGGAGCAGTGAAGAATTCTGCAGAGAAAATAAGGTGCTCAAACTTTTTGCATAAACTTTTTCTGCAGGAGTTTTCTTTGTAAGACCATTTAAACCATTATTTTGGTACTTGTTGAAAAAGCGAAGTGTTCATTCTCCATCGATTTTCAATTTGTAAAACAGCTTTGGCTTGCTTTGGGTAAGATGAGAGCAGAAGAGATTGCTTGGAGAAGATCAAGAGAATTGAAAGTGAAACTTGTAACTGTTTGCCCTGGCCTTCTCATTGCTACATCATTCCCCCATGCTCACAAAGAAACCTCTGTCCCATATCTTAAAGGTAATACCAACATTTAATCCATTTTTTTCCCACTTGGTTTAAAGTTTGAATCCAAGATTCTGAAAAGAAATTCCAGTTTTTAAAGTTTGGACTTCAGATTTTACATGCAAGTACAATTGGATCTTGTTCTCTACAATTGAAACTTAACATGTAAGATCTCATGGACAGGTGGTCCAATCATGCTACGACAGGGCCTCCTGGGATTAGCAGATGTGATGAAGGTGGCAGAAGCACACGTCCATGTTTATGAAGCTATGGATAATGGAGCTTGTGGACGATACATTTGCTATGAAAGAGTTATACAGAGATTGGATGAAGCCATTCAGCTTGAGAATGAATTGAATATACAAGGTCTGGTGTCAGGAGGAAGAAGTGGAATCTCATCAGAAGAAACACACAGCAATCTTTGTAATTCAAAGCTTGCCAGATTGTTATATCAGGCATCTCAAGTTTCTTGCAATGAATGAAACAGAAGTCCAGCATTTTCTATCTATAAATCTCTCATGCTACTAATTCATTATTACTGGGGTGGGGGATTGTTGATCAAATTTAATTTACTTTCAAGTCTTGCAAGAGACTGCAACCATTCTTATTATTATGGGACCGGTCTCCAATGGGACCTCATGGAAAAATTCTTTGCTTTGGAAAGAAACAGGGGGGATCGCTTAAATGATGAACCACTCTATCTTACATTTCTTTTTTTGGATTCCAGTAAATCCCATCCCATGAAAAACGTACTTTGTGGGTTCAGGCGAGTGAGTGAAATTCCGGCTGTCCCATACTCTTACAAGAGGTGCACGAGCTGACTCGAACTTGAAACCTGTTGTGCAGATCTCAAACTTTTTGTTATCACGCCACATCCCTTGGACCACTCCATCTTAAACTGCATTAAATAATGTCTTACAAGAATTATGAACCACTCTATCTTAAACTACAGGGAAAGTAAAAAGAATTATGAACCACTCTATCTTAAACTACAGGGAAAGTAAAAAGTAAAGATCATTTCATGCTCTGATGGTATAGCAGCAGAGGAAGCTGATCTGAGCTAAGTCCATTTTGATCCATTACCACCCTGCTTGATTTACAGCTCTTAAAAAACATTTTTCACACCCCAGAAATGAAGTTTTTATCATGGCAGTGACGTTGACTGGCAGGAAACACATCGGCTTTAGGAAAACCAGTACTAACAAATATAGTCAGCAGTCAGATTCTCAGAGCAGCATCAGAACAAAGATATTTCTGTCCCAGCAGCATCTTTTTTCTATTTTTTTCAACATTAGCATCAGATTCATAAACCTTCGGCCCGAAAATGGGGTTATCCAATGGTTCACCAAAACAGTGAGCTATGAATGGAACATTACCATGATCTATTGGAAGCTTTAGATGTTCTGTAAATCAACTGAGCCATGGCCATGGTTCTCGTGGAAAAAATCCACCATTATCGAGTGACTCCCTTTAGAGTTTCTAATCATCTCCTGTAATCACAAAGATTTCCCTCTCAAATGGGAAAATTCCTTTACTCGTTGGATCTTATTTTTTGTATGCGAGTAAAGCGCACTTTGTGGGTTTAATTAGCGAGTAAAACCTAGACTGTTCTAAATTCTAATAAATGATGTACACCTTTACTCGAATTTGAGACCTTCTGTGTAGATTACAAGACATTTATCATTATACCATGTCTTCTAAAGACTTGAAATCCTATCCATTAACATAAAAACTTCTTATCTAGTGTGGATTAAAGTTTTGTCTTGTCAACGCACTACTCACTCATGATTCTTTATTTGAGTATAAGATTTTAACAAGAATATTTATGTCGTGGAAGATTTTTTTTTCAACGCTAAACAAATATTAAAAAATAACTATTAATTTATGAAATTTGTTAACACCATTATTTTTAGTATTATCGCATCACGATTATCATCGACAATTATTATTATATCATTGTTGTGATTATAACCGTTACAAAATCATCATAACCCCAAAACCACACCATTATTTTATCATCATCACAATAACCTTCGATCACATTCACCATTATTATTTTTATCATTGATATCACTATCTTTTTATTATATCAATTATCATTGCATCATTATAGTCATCATCACTATTGCCACAACACAGCAAAATTTTTGTTACATCGTTTTATTATTATAATTATTATTATCACCATCAATATTATTATTATTATTATCATCATCATCATCGCAAATACTACTATCATAAGCAATTTTATTATTAGAAGAAGACAAATTATGGTGTTCAAATTGTAATTAGTGATATGCTATTAGTTACTTGATAGAATTCAATGTACAAAAAGAGACAAGCACAAGTGGAAAATAAAATAAAATTCATGACCTAAGAGATAAGAAAAATATCTCCACCTATGATTTCTATCTCTTACTTGTATGTATTTTTTTTTTAAAGTGAAACCCATTGATAACTACTATGATACTACTAGTTATAACTCTAGTAATGTAAAATTTCTAGTTATTATTGTAATTAACATCATCACAATCACAATCAATATCTTTACCTTTTTTTGGAAATATTCAACTTTTCTCATCTAATTATCATCATTAAAAAAAATTATGAAAAGTAAAAAGAATTTTTTTTATATAAGTTTTTTTCATTGATACATTAAAATAATGAAAAATAACTTATTTAAAAAAAATCAAAAAACAAACATACCCTAAGACTTTTTTTTTACATGTAAATAATAACATTCCCTATATTATTAGTTGTGGAAGAGTAACAAAAAAATATCACTATATTACTACTTCTCTAGTAAAACGCTTGAGAATGAATATAAATATTGAAGTTCCTTTTCTTTTTCTTTTCCTAATTGCCTTTTTTTTCTATTCCACCTTTTTCATTTCAAACTATTTTTTTCCTTTTAAATTCATCCTTAGACTATTTTTAATAGTTGTTTGGGTTGTTTTTGGATAAACTAAGTTAAACTTGATCACATCGAGAAAACTATCTAATCTAATAAAAAGTAGGGTTGAGAGATTATTTTTGTTAATTTTATCAGTTTCTCTCTCAATTTCATCCTTGAATTTTTTTACTGTCTAACCAGATTGTTTTTGGACCGACTAAGTTGATTGAATCATATCAAAAAAACTTGCACAGTGTTTAATTTTAAACCTGAGTTAGGCAAAAAAGTTTTTCTATGTTAATTTCATCCTCATACTTAGTTTACGGGTTAATAGGGATGTTTTTGGACATGTCAAGTCAATTTAATTATGTTAGGGCAACTCCTATAGGTTTTTTTTTTTTTTTTTAAATGAGCTACTTAAGAAATCAAATCAAGAGGTTTCAAGGTTGAACCACTGGATGGGTTTAATAAAAACACAAATAATTCTCTATATCATAGATATTTTCTATTATGTATTAAAAGATTGATTTGATCTACAATGAATTATACTATATACTAAAAGAGGTCAGATTCGGTTATTGTAGCCTGTGAGATAAATTACTGTGGATTACAATAGTATTGCTCAGTTTTTGGATCGGTTCGGTTCATTCAATTTGCCGTTTTACTAGTATTTAGATATTATTGCATAGCAAGATACGAAGAAGCGCCTGTAGCTCAGTGGATATAATATTTACCCTAAGTAGAAAGTCACAGTTTCAAACCTGTCCTTTTTATGTTTTTTTTATTTTTTTTCCCTTTGAATCATTTTTATTCCCTACTTATAATTTTTTTTTTTACTTATATATTTTTTTGATTGTTTTCTTATTTCACGTCAAATAATTTTTTTTAACTAATAATTTTATTTTTTTTTATTTGTTTTTTTTTATTAAAGTTATTGTTTTTTTTGTGATTGAATTTTTTTCTCATAATTTATCGTAACAATTCGGTGAAACTTAATTATTTTTTTAAAGTAATATTTTATTAGATAAAAAATAAAAAAATAATTGACCTCTCATCCTATGGCTTAAATCTTAAATTGGGGTCATGAACGGGTTTAGATCAATGTAAAATGTCACTGCTCTGTAAAATAAAAATAAAATAAAAATCAGTTGACTATACCCCTTAATTGCGTCCAATTGAATCATTTGTGTCGAGTGTAGAAACTAAACCTCTCAAGTCTCAAGAGTCAAGACTACTCATCCTCCGGAGAGAGATCGGATACAACTTGCCAGAACAAATGGGAGAAGAAAGGGAGGATCCACAGAAGCTTAAGAAAATAGCGGCGGCTGCTTATGATTACGAGAACGATTCTAGATGGGCTGATTACTGGTCCAACATCCTCATCCCTCCTCACCTGTCTTCTCGCTCTGATGTCATCGATCACTTCAAGCGCAAATTCTACCAACGCTTTATCGTCCGTTCACCCTCTCTTTCTCACTTTGATTTGCTTTTGGTTCTTGATTCTTGGGTCTTTCCGGATTGATTCTGAATGGGTCTTGTTTTTTTGGATTTAGAATCTTACTTGCAATCTGATCAGTTTTACATGTATGTAGTATTTTGATTGAATCCCGGATTTCCTTTTTATTTTCTAATATACTTGGGAGGTTTGGTACTGTTATTGACAGTGCTAGTTTCTTGATTCTTGATTTGTCTAGAAGCCAAAAAAAATAATTAAAGTTTGAATCTTGATTGAAATTATCAGTGGGTTTTTGGCACTGTTTGGAATTTTGGTTTTGAATTATTTAGTATTGCAGGGTATGTTGGTTTAATTGAATAATGCACTTGTTTCTGCAAATGGGATTTTGTGATACGATGGATAGAGTTTTGCTTTCTCATTTGAGGACATTTGCAATGTTTCCTCTCCGTATGACTAACTACTTGCAATACATGCCAAATGATGATTTTTTTCTCGCCTTTTCATTTTGCTGTTTCCATTTGTGCTTGCATTGTCACTTAGCGTGATTGTTGGTTTTCTTGCGGAAGTAACTCTTAAGAGGTGCTGCATATTTATATGCTGTGTTCATAATCGTTGTACACATTTAATTGGCAGGACCCTGATCTAATGGTGGATGCAATGCCTACAAATGGTTCAACTCAGTCAACAAGATCATCTGCGTCATCCTCTTCATCTTCAGCCCCTTCAAATGACCAGCCTCGACAACGCAATACAGGTCCGACACTCTGCTCCAGTTATTTAATTGATTAAAATATAGTCACATAGATCTGATTGTCTGCATATGCATAAAAGTTGAGTTCAATTTCTTGTTATTGTTCTGTCATTTTGCTTCTTTCATATGATTTGAGTAGTTGGACCAAAATTTCTCTGCTGTAGGGTCAACTACTAGAACCTCTGGGCCATCAGCTACTGCAGGTCAAAATCCAACTCCTGTTCGCTGGGATCGACAAACCATACAATTTTCTATCAATGCTTGGGTAGGGTATTCTTTCCCTTCATATGTTTGCAAGTGTAATATTTGCTGGAAAGACTTTGCCAAGTGTGCTACATATTTCTATATGTTTATAGACTGTCATTTTTTTTTTCTTTTTTTACCTTCTTACAAGTTGCTGACTTTTTTCACTTTGGAATTTCTTTTATAAAACTTCATCTATATTCTGTACCTTTTCACTATATGTAAACTAAATGATCAGCAAAGTTTAGAAAATCTGCTTTATTGACCTGATATTGTGTAGCATATTAATTATATAGAAGTCAATGGAGGCGAGAGATGATTGTTCTCCTTGAAATGCTATCTTTATCTCCTTCAGCAAGTTTATTTTACTGTAGATAAAGCCGGAAATGTAAATTTTTCTGTATTGATCATACACTGGGCAATCAATTCCATTTCCCAAGTAAAGCTCACAGCTCCATTCATGACGTAACAAAATTCTCTAGCCTGGTAGCAATGTTAAACTAGATGGTCAACATATTCAGCTGACTGTTTGTGCATAAGTCGTTCTTCTTTTACCTGTTTAGACTTTACCAATATCCAAATCCTTATCTTTGAATTCCCAAGTTCTCATAGAACTTAGATGAAACCTCAATTTTGATTTCCATGTGTCTGTTCTTATCTAGGTAGGTAGTTGGACTCCTTGAATTACTAGTAAAGTTTTGATCAGATGGGACATCAATTTTGGTTAGACACTCATTATAATGGAGCAGCTCTCATCTGATGTAATTTCAAATTTCACATTTGTGAGATTGGTCAAAAGCTGGTTCTGACTTTAAGAGCTCCTCATTGTACATGATTAGCTACTTCCTTCTGTTTCCACCCTCCTTTTGCCTCTTCCCACCACCTAGGCCTTTTGAACATAGCATTTCAGGGTTGATAAAATAAATAAAAAATAGATTGAGTTGGTTTCCTTGTAGAATTAAGAAAAGTATTGAAATTTCAGAGTTTTACATCTGCATTTCTCAGGAATTGCAGTCATGATCCTGTCAGATTTGCTCTTAGGTTTGGGCCATGTATTTTCTTAAACTTTGTGCAGCTATTCCTGTTTTCTTATACGGATGCATTTTATGAATGTCAATTAATCATAACTCTTAATCCTGTATGAACTTTGGTCAAAACTCTCATCCTGCACCTACAAACCTGGAAACTCAACAATTCCCTTGGCTTATAAAATTATATAGACCTAATTTTGATGAATCAATTCTTTTTTAGTCTAATTGGACATAATCAGAAACACTCTTCACTTCTGAAGGGCTCCATGTGGCTGTCCTAATTAAATTTCAAGCAAACATTTAAGGATAAAAGATAAAAATATATCCCATTGCAGAAAATAAGAATGAGATAAGAGAACTGAAGGGGGTTCTGGTTCTTGTATCCCATCCAGAGAAGGGTTGGGGTAATATGTTATTCTTTTTTAAACCTATAGCTATTTATGTATTTATTTTCTTCTTCTTGAGAATAGATTTTAAGTTTCCAATATAAATTATCTCTTAGTTGGTGTTAGAGAACTAAAAATTCTCACCTACAGGTTTTGACCATAGAAAATCAACATCTTGACCCCCCCCCCCCTGTAATTTGGGCTCTCTTTTACCCTATAGTACTTTCAACTCAATATATATTTCTCTTAATATGCTTCCTTGCCTGCAGGTTTTCATTGTGGCTGTGCTTGCAATTATTCCCTTTGTACCTAAACATCTTTCAAGTAGGGCATCTCGGCTGTCATTTATGGGCACTGCATGCTCATCTCTGTACTCCTTATACGCACTACATGGGGTAAACAAAAATACATATGCTTCAGTTTCTTTTTCCCCTTCCTATCCTATAACTCATATTTTTCAGTCTTATCTTCCTGTTATTACAGTTGCTGTTATTCATCACTAACTAGGGTCATGTCTTTTGTAGAGACCCAGGGCATGGAACTTGCAGGGTATTCAAGTTTACTTGCAGACAATAATTGCGACCAAAGATTTTATCTCCGTCATCTACTGCCTTACATTTGTCACTTCACATCTTTGCCTCAGATGTGAGCATTAATTGGCTTCAATTTTTTTATTCTGATTCTCTATTTTCCCAGCTAATAATTTTCTGATTCTTATTTCCATTAAATGGCCAGTTATTTTTGTTTCAATGTTATGTGGAATATTGATGCTGACCTTTTTTCAGTTGCTTTAATTCCCATTCTGTGCCGATCACTGGAACATGTTGCCAAATTCTTGAGGTGTAATTTCAGTCGTTCCACCTTGTACAGGTAGATATTAACATGTTTTATTTAGTTTCAGTAGTTTGACTAGCACAAGTTCTTATAGTTTGTCCTTGGTATTCAGTAGAGTTGATTTATTGTTACTGTTGTTTCAATGAGATTGTTTTCTTAACTAATGAAGTTGTAGCAGCCATCTTGTAATTCTTCTTTTTAATTTTCTTCTAAAAAAGCTTGTATATGGTTCTGTAGGAAGTACCTGGAAGATCCTTGTGTATGGGTGGAGTCTAACACAACTACCCTCAGCATCCTGTCCTCTCATTCTGAAATTGGGCTTGGCTTCCTCTTAATTGTTTCCCTGTTGTCGTAAGTTGTTGAAGTTAAAAATCTATTTCATTATTTTTGTTCTGACCTTTTATCTTTGGAGTTATATGCTGTTAAAGTTAAACCTATTCCCACCTTTTTTATCTGACCTTTTATCTTTTTGGAATTATATGTTTGATGTATGCAGGTGGCAACGCAACATAATACAAACATTCATGTACTGGCAGGTAAATTACTTTCTGATCTTAGAGAATAATATGAATTATACATTGGGATATCATCTAATAACTTAAGTTTTTGGGTTGAGATAATTCTTTGACAATATATCAAAGCCTCGTTTATGAGTTTAGATTTCACCACTCCTACTCTATTCAATAAAATTAAGTACAAGATAGTGGTGGACTTGTGTAAATTTCAAGCCAAGAAGGCTTTTACCTAAAGGAGAGTGTTAAAGAATAATATAAATTATATCTTAGAGTCTCACTTAATAGTTTAAGTTTTTGGGCTGAGATGTTTTTTTGAGTGTGATGAATGAATTTCATTGTTGAAAATGTACACAAATCCCCCCTTCCCCTTTTCTTTCTTTTCTTTTCATTTCCTTTCCTTTTTGTTGTTGTGGGGATTGGGGGGGGGGGTCTGAATAGGACATGCTTATTGTCCAAACATTCCTGTTGGGGAAGGAAACAATTGGTCCTCATCTATTTAAATTGAATCAGAGCTTTGATGGAAAAAATGATCTTTTGAAAAGTGGCGTGCTTATATAAGTGCCGTGTAGTGGCACAGTTTAAGAAATGAAGCCAAGAAGATGGAGAATATTCACACATATACTTCGGTAAATGTGTTCCTCCTATATAATTCATGGAAATTTCATGGGATTGTGAGGGTGTGGACGTATGAAATTGGATTACTACTAAAGAACTTGGAGCCAGCTTGAAAATTGTTGATCCTGCAAAAATCAAAATGATTGAAGCAAACTATGAGAAATTGATAGTACAATTATGTTCGTATAGTACTGATCAAATGAAGAAAGTGACCATAAACATTTGAGAGTTTGTGTTTAGGAAGGGCTACTATTAGGTTCTGCTCCTAAACATGTCATTGGTAGTTGTTAGAATGTGGTGACATCACTGTTCTTTGATTTTCACGGGATTCTTAAATTCTCTTTTTTGTGTTTAGTTGATGACATATCTTGCTTACAGGTAAGATAGTAAACTGACGTTTTATTTCACTACAGAGAACCTCATCCTGGGATCCAAAATATTTTAGAAACATGACCTAACCAAGCCTTTCTTTCTTGTTTTTGATTTTTTTTTTCTGACAGCTACTGAAGCTCATGTATAATGCCCCTGTGACTGCTGGTTACCATCAGAGCGTGTGGGCTAAGATTGGAAGGATCGTCAATCCGCTAATCCACCGTTACTGCCCATTCCTGAACACTCCACTTTCTGCTGTTCAAAGATGGTGGTTGAGGTAAATGTGCAAAGATAGCAATGGAGAGAAAGGAAGGACTCATGAGATGTTCGTTCTTATTGGAAAGAAAAAAAAACCAAAGCTAGATGTGTGGCCAATGAGCCAGCTTGGTCCTGGATGGATAAACCTTGACTGTTGATCTCAAACGGTCCTCTTCCCATTCCCTCTACTGTCTTTGAATTTCACTAGCGTTGAATTATAGTTTGCTGACATGATTCAGACCATCAACTCCAAATAGCTGGTTGCAATGTATTCAGAACATAGGCTGTAGAAGGCTCAATAACTTCCATGAAAATTTAAACAAAAACAGTATTAATATCTCTCTCTCGATTAGAACCCATTCAACATTAATCTAGGCCCGTTATATCATGATGTTTAATATGACGTGATGACGGTGGTGTTCTTGGATATAGTGGTCTTTGAAAATTCATGATGTTTTTGAGATTTTAAATAGATTCATTCAAATATAATTGTGTGATTGGGTGAATTGATGTGAATTTCTCTTTTATGGAATTTTATAAAAGATTTAAGAATACACATAATTGATCTGGGTATCTTTGATCAATGATGATGGTAGAGATCTAGAATTTATTTATTTATTCTGGGGTTTGTGCGTGTACCATGTCATCTTTGTATGTTTAATTTGTTCATAATTTGAATTGACTTCAAATTAATTATGTTGAATCCATTTGCATCAAAGTCTGAGTATAGATCTAGAATTTGAGATCAACTTGGATGGATAAACCTTGACTGTTGATCACAAACGTTCCTCTTTCCATTCCCTCTACTGTCTTGGTTCGGGATCAGAAAGTTTTCATTTTAATGCATCAGATTTATCACCATTTATAAAGAGTATCGAGAGAAAGGATACTGTCTTTGAATTTCACTAGCCTTAAATTATAGTTTGCTGACATGATTCAGACCATCAACTCCAAATAGCTGGTTGCAATGTATTCAGAACATAGGCTGTAGAAGGCTCAATAACTTCCATGAAAATTTAAACAAAAACAGTATTAATATCTCTCTCTCGATTAGAACCCATTCAACATTAATCTAGATCCGCTATATCATGATGTTTAATTTGACGTGATGATGGTGTTGTTCTTGGTTATAGTGGTCTTTGAAAATTCATGATGTTTTTGAGATTTTAAATAGATTCATTCAAATATAATTGTGTGATTGGGTGAATTGATGTGAATTTCTCTTTTATGGAATTTTATAAAAGATTTAATTTTTTTTGGATCTAATATACATCAAAATAGAAGGTCACTTTGGTTTAAACGTGATCCGGGTAATGTGTTATCAATACACAATTGATCAATAATGATGGTAGTGATCTAGAATTTATTTATTTATTTATTTTGGGGTTTGTGTCATCTTTGTACGTTTAATTTGTTCATAATTTGTATTGACTTAAAATTAATTATATTGAATCCATTTGCATCAAAGTCTGAGTATAGATCTAGAATTTGAGATCAACTTGAATGGTAAATCCAGTGATAGGGCTTCAGTTCAACCATGTTTCATTTTTATTATCTTTTATTTATATAATTTGACAATTTTCTTTCATTTCTATGTCATTAGCTATATCATAGTTTAGAAAACACAAAATTATTAAATCCAGTTCAGTTTATAACCCGAGTCGTGAGTTTGACAAGTTAACTAATGTTAATTTTTTGTACTTATATTTTTAGCTTCTTCCTCCATTATTAAATTGATTAAAAGTTAATTTTTATTGTTTATTGTTTATTTATTTTATATAAGGTTATTACGGTGTAAAATAAATATCTTAATATTGAGTTGATACTTAATTTCACTAGAATGTATTTTTATATCATATAATTAAATAAAAATAATCTGATGGGTTAATCCTAGAAGAATCTATGACTCAAATTATAGGTTTCATGAGTAAAATATTTGAACAAAAAAAAAGATATCTTGAATTTTTTTTTTAAAGTTAAAATAAATGTCTACTAGTTATCTGAGTTATTTGTAAATTTATCAAGTCAACCGGGTTATATTAAGATAATTCTCATATGATTTAATTTGAAACTCAAGTTAAACAAATAGTCAGGTTAAAAGATTTCAAGATTGACATGTTGAGTCAAATTTAACATTACCATTAGATAATTTTCTATAGTCGAGACTTATTTTTTATTTTAAAAACAATTTTAATTAGACCCAAAACATATTCCATATCAATTATTACACAATATACTAAGAGAAAAAATCAATTTTTGGAGTTATTATGCACCTATTCACAATACATCATGGATTGGAGCAATGTTTTCTTGTAATCTTCAATTTGATATTTAAAATTATATTTTGTGTGATTGAGCCCTTTTGATCCCAAATTAACCCCTAATTGCATTTTTCTAGAAGAAAATTTTGAATTGAAAGAAAGAAAATCGAAGTAAAAAAGATGAATCATATAAATGGCAGATTGAAAAACTCTTTCAAAAGTTCATAATAGTCTTTATCTTATTTAGCCATTACATGATCAATCTCTTGAATTTTACAAAATTCAATTATGGTTTTGATCTTTATTTCCTCATCTTTCAACTCTTTTTTGGTTGAAGAACGGGGAGAAGGCTGTCAAATTTTGACTTGAAGAGAAATAGTATTTACAAGGGACTAAAATAAAAAAATTACTTCTCTTTTCTATAAAATATTTAGGTAATTGAATATAATACCTGAAATAACACCATTTAGTTATTTACCAGTTTCAATCCAGTCGATATCCTAACTTAATTTTAGGAGATATTTGGGAATGCATTTGAAAATTGTTTTTGAAAAAAAAATTATTTTTATTTTTTATTTTAAATTATTTTTTTATGTTTTTAAATTATTTTAACGTTTTGATGTCAAAAATAACTTTTAAAAAATAATAAAAAATAATATTTTAATATATTTCTGAACGATTTTTTTTCTTTTAAAAAACAATCTCAGTCACAGTTATCCCAAACAATTTCAAATTAGTGACTCCATATGATGTAATAAAGCACTCCAGGAACACAATTAAACTTCTATTAATTAACCACCAACAAAGATTCAATAGTGCTATCAAATTAAGATAGATATTTACATTTTGACTTGATTTGTGATTGAACGAAGCACCACACGAAGCACGACATTGACAGGACTTGTAACCACCCAATACATTTGTCTTTGCTCTACTTGTTCATGCATCAGTACATTGAAAGGTAATTGATTTTGTCATTGGATCAATTATATACATGTTTTTTCCCTATATATGTTGACAATAATTACCTCACTTACGTCAATTGAAAGGTAATTGATTTTCTCGGATTCTAGTTAAATCTATTTTTGAAAATATTTTTTTTGTTTAAAAATATATTAAAATAATTTTTTATTTTAAAAAAAATGACATCAGTATATCTAATGATCTAAAAATATATAAAAAATTAAATTTAAAATAAAAAAAATTATTTTAAAAAAATACTTTTAAAATGCATCGTCATATACTCTTAATTTCATGAAGGTGCTTTTAGAGCAACTATACTTCGAAAGGTAATTGATTATTTTGGGAGTGTAGTTTACGTTATTTTTGAAAATATTTTTTGTTCAGAAATGCATCAAAATAATATTTTTTTTATTTATAATTTTTTTTTGATATCAGCACATTAAATGATCTAAAAACACTCAAAAGTTTTAATTTAAAATTAAAAAATTATTTGTTTTTAAAAATATTTTTGAAACGCGGTGTCAAATACTCTTTTAATTTTAATTTCATGAAGGTGATTTTAGAGCAACTATACTTTGAATTGTATAGGTGTTTCACCCTACCACGTCTTAGATTGCAACTAATTAACGATGTTTAAGACTCAACTAAATACCTAGCCTGGCGAGAAAACTCGTGGTTTGAATTTGGTGAGAAAATTGAGAAGGACACCTATCTAGAAAACCACGGGGTTATTTGCCCGCGTGTTGTGTTGGATTTTTTTTTATATAGAAAACTAATTAATTTTTTATGTGTTATAATTCATTATTTTAATATTTAAATAATAAAATTTTAATACATCAAATTTGTTAGAAATGAGTTTTTTTTCCCGCTTAAAAGGAATAGTTTAATCGAAACGCAGGGGAAGTGGTCCGTATATTTTTTAATTGTAGATAACTTGGATAAATTTTTCTACCCATTTTGTTTGTAAGTTGTATTTTTTCCCCAGTAATATCAGATATGAAATATTAAAGAATTTTTTTGTTACAAAAACAATCTCAAATCCAATAATCAAATATTTATAACAAATAAGCTTAAACAAAAGAGGAAAAAAATTAGAATTAGAACCTTTTTTTTAAGCGTTGTTTCTCATATTATTATATTAAAAGTTTTTAAGAACACTTATATTATTTGTTTGTTCTTTCAAAAATTCTAGGTTATTTTTTCTGTCTATATACATATTTTTAGGTGCTAATATGAAATAAAAATTAAAATATATAATTAGTCTCACATATTTATAAGAAAAAAAACCTAAATAAATGACAAAATAAAATTAAATATAGGTAGATAAAAAAAAAATGACCTGAAAGATAAATAAAAATAATCTAAAAAACAACAAAGAGAAAAAATAATAAATATATTTTTTCAAATGAACATCAACACAAATTAAAATGTTAATATTTAAAAAAAAAACACTTAACAAAATTGGTGAGACCATAATTATTGTTAGAGAAAAATTCTAGAATTTTTTATTTTATAAGATTTATTACGCATATTATTATATTAAAATTATTTTAGAGCAATGACAGTAATTTCCCCCCCAAAAAAGCCTAGGTTATATATATATATATATATATATATATATATATATATATATATATATATATATATATTTTCAGGTACTAATATCAAATAAATATTAAAATATATAATTAGTCTCACATATTTATAAGAAAAAAACCTCAAAAATGACAAAACAAAAATAAATAGGTAGATTTAAAAAAAAAATTGACTTCAAAGAAAAAAAAAATGTAAAAAACAACAAAGAGAAACCTTAAATATTTAAAAAAACCTTAACAACAATGAAATTAAAAGAAATTGGTGAGGCCATAATTATTGTTAGATGAAAATATTCTATAATTTCTTATTTTATAAGATTTATTACTCATATTATTAGATTAAAATTATTTTAGAGCAATGATAGTAATTTTAATATTAATTAAATTTGGTGAGACCATAATTATTGTAATGACCGTAACTCTCCCAAAAAACCTAGGTTAAATATTAATTTTAAAATGATCACCAATAAAAATTAAAATGTAATTATTAAAAAAAAAACTTAATAACAGTGAAAATAATAAAAAGTGGCGAGACCGTAATTATTGTAAGAAAAAAATAATTTTTTTTAAGATTTATTACTCATATTATTATATTAAAATTATTTTAGAACAGTTATAGTTTTTTTCCTAAAAAATATAGGTTATATATATTATTATTTTGAATGTCTTATCAATAATAATATGAAATTATGTGACTTAAAGGGGAAAAAAAGATAAATCATAATAATAATTAATTTTTAAATGATTACCAGCACATATAAAAATTTGAACATTAAATAAAAAACTTAATAACATCAGAAACGATGAAAATTTGAAAACAAAAACTAATAGCATGTATATATAAATGTGGACAGAAATAAAAAAAAATAAAGGAATTAAAAGTATAAGAGATAAAATTAAAAACAAACATATAAAATAAATATAATTTGAAGGACAAAATTAAAATAAATCCAAATATGGATACTAATAAAATTAAATAATTTAAAACAAAATTGAAAATTAAAAGAATTAGGACCGAAATGAAACTGAAATTTAAACTTAATTTGCATTGAAGGATAAAATTGAAATAACTCAAAACTTTGATATTGAAAATTTTATGGATTCCAGACCAATTTAAGAAATTCGAAGTTTAAGGACCGAAATGGAACTGAAATTTAAACTTAATTTGTATTGAAGGATAAAATTGAAATAACTCAAAACTTTGATATTGAAAATTTTATGGATTCCAGACCAATTTAAGAAATTCGAAGTTTGAGGACCGAAATGAAAGTACAGTATATAATTAATTTCAATTGAAGGATGAAATTGAAACAAATCAAAATCTATATAATAACAATAAGGACCAAAAAAACAAAATTTCAAGTGTAGGGCTTGAAGTGAAAATTCAGAAAAAACAGTTGTGCTGACGTCAGCTGGCGCAGGAGGAGAGAGAAAAGGGGTGAAAATTTTAAAACAACCATTTCAACGTCCACGCCCACCTTTTACTTACACGCACCGCACCAGTGGGAAGGGAACATTGATGAAAATCATTCTAGACGCCGTTTGGGTATTTTTGAACACCGGAGAACGCTGCACGAGCCGATTAAACAACGCGTGAGCGTTGAAGATGGACGGCGCGTCCTGCGACGCGCGAACAGTAAAGCGGCGGGAAATGAATAAAAAAATGGTAAATTAACAGGGAGCCCCTCATGGACAGAACATGATTGTGTCTTTTTCGAGGGATAATTTCGTTAATGCACTCCGGAAAAAGACAATAATATTGACCGAACAAACCAAATCAAACCTAACGAACCGAACCGAACAGAACCGAAAATTGAGCATAACAATAACCGTGAATAGTGATTTGTGAGAGGGTGAACAGTGGTAACGGGTCGCAAGCTGATTTAGCTTGTAAGATAATAAGTGAGGAATTCAACCACCTTTTATGTCAAATGTTCCATATAACCAGGGGAGTTAAAGTTAGGTGTGTTTTACCTTAAAAGCATCTAGAAAATCAGATCTAAGCTTTAGAAGATTTTTTGTTTTGGGTAATTTTTTAGTTTTAAGGCGGTTTTTGGTGTTCATAGATTGATTTAACAAGTTTTTAGGGTGTTTTATAACTTATTAAGATCAAGTATGGGTTGAAAATAATTTTTGAATAAAAAACAATAAAAGACCCCATGTTAGTGGTTGGATTATGGGATGAGCAAATGACACATTATTTTTTTTCTAGATGCTTGGGGCATATGACTTAAACTTTTTTTTAAAAAAAATCTCGCACGAGCGAGTCGTTGCTTAATTGAGTCAAACATTAGGCTTGACTATTCTCATTGTTTATTCTTTTATCTTTTTATATATTAATGCCTTTTATCATTTGTTTTTTTTAAAATCATCTATAGAGTTACTTCTTAATTACTATCCCTTCTATATGATTTTTTGGGATTTTTCCTTTATTGAATAATGTTTATTTTTTAATTATATTGATTATGTTTAATTTTTGTGTAAGTTAATATGATTAATATGTAATTATGTGCTAATTAACATGTAAAAATTTATATAAAAACAATTCTCCCATAAGTTCAACTCCCCTTTTCCTGCCGTGGATGTAGCTAAATAACCTTTGATACATGATCATATAGTATTGATTTTCTAGCTAATTACACAACTTTTCAAGCTCATAATTTAAAGATCGAGGACTGATTTATAGCTATTTATTTATTTATTTATTTTGATTTTGGTCATTGTCCTCGCTATATGCGCCTTATCATTTTTGCTCTGAAATTCCTAACGATCGGTGCGTGATATGTTTTCTTACAACCGTCACCACAAGTACGTCACCACAAGTGAATGTACATGACGAATAAAGTAGGGGCGGTGTATCATGGCCATGTGAGTATAAGGTCGTCAATTATCAACGGTGAACAGCGATTCTTGACTTGGAAGCTCCATCCTACTCGTCAATTCATTCCGGGGCCCTGATTGAAGTTACTGTTGGAAACTTTGCTTTTAAAGTTATTTGTGAAAGTATTTTTCATTCAAAAATATATTAAAATTATATTTTTTATTTTTTAAAATTTATTTTTGATATCAGCGTATTGAAATAATTTAAATTTTTTTTTAAAATTTAAATAAAAATAAAAATAAAAATAAAAATAAAAATTACTTTCTAAACGAATTCCCGATAGATCTGCTTAATGACGTGCATGAATCTCAAGAGTAAAGCTTGCTCGCTTGACTGTTCCATGCACAAGTAACTTTCAGTCACGACGATAAGGAAAAAAAAACCCTAGGTGCAAGACTTTTCTTCTATCTAACATGCAACACGACACGTGCACCAATACATAAGGAAAGATGATATGGAGTTTCCAGATGAATATGATAATTAAGATAGAATTGCTATGAGACAGAATATTTTAATTTGATTTTTGAGATTTTGAATGCTGCCGAAGTGCTACAAGCAAAAATCACTTCATGTACCAAAAGAGAGCAGACAAGGGGGCCTCTCCCCGGCGGAAGTCGCGGCTAATTGAGATCGGTCAATCTCCATGACAGAAATTTCCATGCATGAAATATAATTATATAAAATGTTACTATTATTAAAAGGCTACTATTATTGATAGAATTATCATCACACTATTACTGATGGAAACATGAACAAAGTTTTTGGTTGGTGATATATTTAATATACCAATGAAAATAGGGTAATGTATTGGTGGCTATAAATAAGAGCGCTAGAGAAGAGGTAATAACCATTCTAAACACATTAATATTTCCAGCATGAAGGCCTTTCTTACCATATGCATATTCTTAGCTACCACCGTCTTCTCTTTCTTATCCACCAGCACTGCTCGAGAGTTATCCCATGAAGGTGAACCCACCTTTTCAATCTGCTTTCGTTTCCATTGATCTTATGATTTTGCATGTACAAATCATATGTTCATGTATAGCACTGCATCTACGCCTGCTTTCATTTATGTGCTTGTCCTCCATATTTTGCTTTCTCTACTGTCAACAATATTTTCATTGCGGCACCGTATATATATTTACTATGAGTTTGTGATAAATTTCATAGCATGTTAACACATGTCCAAGTAAATCTTGCAGGTCCATACAGAACACGTGACACTTCCAAGCCACCTCGTGGCCCGATCCAGCCACCTCCTGTTCCCACCAAGCCACCAGGTGACCCCACCAAGCCACCAAAAGACCCCATCAAGCCACCACGTGTTCCCATCAAGCCACCAGGTGACCCAGCCAAGCCACCTCCTGTTCCCACCAAGCCACCAGGTGACCTCATAATCCCCAGGCCAAAAGACGTCCCCATACCTCATCCCATCGTGCCATCTCCGCCACCAGGTGACCTCATAATCCCCCGGCCAAAAGACGTCCCCATACCTCATCCCATCGTGCCATCTCCGCCACCAGGTGACCTCATAATCCCCCGGCCAAAAGACGTCCCCATACCTCATCCCATCGTGCCATCTCCGCCACCTCCCGAGTCATAGTAATGCTTACAAGCGGATTTGTGAAATCCCATGAAAATGGAAAACTTTGGATTAGAAGTGGCGATAAACAGCTACTAGTATCTTTATTAACAAGATAGTTTGAAATGAGAATATTTTATGTAAGAAAAATAATCTATGAAGTTCTCATTACATGTCGACAACCTTGTGTTTGCGTCATGAGGTTTTAATGTCTGTGGGTTTCGATCTCATGAGTTTGTATAATCTTAATGAAGTGGGTGCAAAATAAATAAAGTTGTTAATCAGCTTTTCTGTTGTTCATGTGAGTGTAGTACACTTCTCTCAAGATCCCAATACGTCACCGACATTTTAGAGGCTTTGAACGAGGACCTCTCCAAAAAAATCACAAATTTCAAACGTTTGTTGGGAGTGTTACTTTACGATTGAACGTAGGTTTGTCTGGTAATGAGTGAGAGAAATGTTTTTAAAAACAATTTATTTTTATTTTAAATTATATTTTTGTATTTTTAAATTATTTAATATATTGATATTAAAATATTATTTGAATTCATTTCTAAGTTAAAAATACATTAAAAAACTGGAAACTTCATTACAGTTATGTGTCATTCCATGATTGTGCTTTCACTTTCTTTACAATTTTTATAAATTGATGGATCCAAAGATAATTATTGATGGTAAATATTGTTTTTTCATCATATAATAGGGTGATTCATTGGTGTGGTTTATTTAGTTTTATCATATGTAACCGAAATGATGAGTTTTAAACTTGTAATTACTTAGTTAATAATTTTATATTATATTGAAATATTATCTTAATAAAAAACTTCAATTATTAAATAAAATTAATATATTGTCAGAGAATAATATAAATCATATCTTGTAACCTTACCTAATAATCTAAGTTTTTAGATGAGATTGATTCCTCGACATATTATCAGAGTTTGTTGACCTTGTTGCTACCCAATTTTTGACTCATTTATTTTTCTGAAAAATATATATCTTGGTACAAGGGCGAATTTGAGCAAATTGAGAGTTTAATGGTCGATTGAGGGTTAAACCGTGAAAATCAGGAGTCAAGGACCAGAATAAGGAGATCGCGCGAAGCTAAGGTTGAGATTGAATTTTTGATGGGTTAATTGCATAAATTCAAGATTAAATCCAATTGAGTGCATTTAAAAAATTTATAAATTGGAGGACCAAATCAGATTTTTTACCTTCAAAAATTTTGAAACATACACTGTTCCGGCGTGTATGCATTTGAATTTTTCAGGCGCATTGATCATAGCAGATCAATCAATTTTTCTTCCTATTTCAATTTGATCTTCTTCCCATTTCATCTCCGTCACAGCAAGACAGATCAAATTTGTCCCTAAGTCAATCGTGATTTTCTTACCAAATTATCTCCAGCGTGATCTCCTTCCTGATTTTATCGATTTGCTTAGCTGTTTCCTCAACACTGCATTAAACATTATGCATGGCCGAACTTGGGTCTTCTCTGCTATAAATAGCAGCCTGCACGGAGAAAGAAAAAAGAAAAGAAGAAGAAGAAGAGATTTTTCGTGGGAAATACAGGTGAAAAACACAGAAAACAAAGGTTTGCAGAAAAAAACGTGAAGGAGAAACAGAGGAAAGGAGGAAAGAATTAACAAAAAAAAAAAGAAAACCTCTAGCATTTTTCTCACACGAACCCAGTGTCATCAGCTCCTTTCTTCTTCTCCCTTGGTCTGTTTGGCCGTTTCTCTCTCTAAAACAGAGGAGCCTCTGTCTCTCTCTCCCTCCGGTCACCAACTCCAGCAGCCACCAATTCTGGCCACCACACTTCGTCTATACCTCTCCAGAAGCTCCCCCTCCATCGGCAACCCAAACCACGGTCCCAGGAAAGGTTGGAAGCGGTAGCAGCAGGTGCTGCGACGAAGGCACGTCACTTTCCGACGCATTTTCCGGCCACCCCAGGCCACTATTCCCGACGCCACCACGACCAGAAGAACCACCTCGACGTCCTCTACACAAAGGTGTTAACAGGTAAGCCTTTCATCACACTCGAAAATTTGCCATTGTTACTGTTCATCTTCCTCGTTTTTGCATGCGGGGGAGTGAATTCGTTCACTCCCCGGGTCGGGTCAGGCCGGGTTTGGCACCCGGCCCGAACACTAAAGGGACTGGGCTTCCAGCCCATTCAGGTTGGAAGCCCAGCCCGTGAGCATGGAGTTAGGGTGGGCCTTGGGCCCAAACCAACGAATCTAGCCCGTGAGCCCACCCCCATGTCGCCGGGCCAAGGGCCTCGACTATATCTCCAGGCTGAAACCTGGCCCAGGTTTTCTCTGGGCTGGCAGCCCAGCCCGAGACAAGCTGGGCTGGCAGCCCAGACCCTGAACTGGGTGGGCTGACAGGCAGCCCACCAAAAAAAATATTAAATAAAAAAATATAAAAATACAAATTTTCCAAAAAAATATTTTTATTAAAGAAAAAATGTGTTGTTTTTTTGCATACGGCCAATACACTAGCATATTTTAAAAATTGTTTTTCTTTTGAAAAAAATATATATTATCTTGGGTTTTAAAGAAAAAATGAGTTTTAGCATGGATTTCGTAAAGAAAAAAATCATTTCTTGCATTTTGAGATTTTACAACAGGTTTGTAAAATCCAAAGGCTATTGGCCAATATTTCAAAAAATATAAAATCCTATTTTTTGGGGAATTTATTATTCACCATCGGTATTTGGATAAATAAATCCTAAAGGGGTTAATATCCAAAATATTCGACGGGAATGATATGCTATTATTCACTGTTGGTATTTGGGAAAATAAATCCTAAGGGTTTAATATCCAAAATATTCGGCGGGAATGATACGCTATTATTCACCGTCGGTATTTGGATAAATAAATCCTAAAGGGGTTAATATCCAAAATATTCGGCGGGAATAATATGATATTATTCACTGTCAGTGTTTGGATAATTAAATCTTAAGGGGTTAATATCCAAAATATTCGGCGGAGTAATATCCCATTTGCCATTTAATTAACATATGTTTTGAGTCATAACAAATCATAAACAAACCAAACGTCAAGCAGCTTACCTTAGGTAGGGCGTACTCGGGGTGCTAAAACCTTCCCTTTGCGCAACCAGTCCCTTACCCTAGAAAGACTAGTCTTAGGTTTCCTAGTAACCATAATACTAGGTGGCGACTCCCTTTTTTCATGAAAATAAAGAATCCCTCCGACATTTAATCCCTCGCTCACGGGGAGGGTCGTCACGACGCCGCATTCATTTTTTTTGGGTGCGACAGACCTAGTGATAATGAGTTCAAATTTTAGCACCTGATTCTATTTGATAAAAAATAAGTATAAATTAATGTGGATTTGTGTGTAAGTTTTAAACCTAAATAATTTTCACTTGAGGGAGTGTGTTATAAAATAATATAAATCATATCCCGGATTTTATAGTTACTTAATATAAATAATTTATATTATATTTAATATATTCCTCTGAAACTTCAACTCTAAAATAAACTCATCACCAAACCTTTCCGAGTTTTGAATTGATGAAAAAAAAACCCGCAACCATCCAGCAACCAGTCCTCCTCCTCAAACAACTTTTCTGTAAGAAAATAGACCCAAACCTCCTCTGATAAGAAAAAAACACATCATAAAAAACAAATAATTTATAAATAATTCAAGGCTGCAATAGGGAGACAAGCAAAAATCACTTGATGTACCAAAAGAGAGCAGACAAGGGGGGGCCTCTCCCTAGGGGAGGAACTGCTGGGCCGCGGCTAATTGAGATAGGTCAATCTCCAAGACAGAAATACCATGTCGAAAATAGTATTAATAAGAATCTACTATTATTTATAGAATTACCATCAAAATATTACCGAGAGAAACATTAACAAAGTTTTTATTGGTGATATGTTTAATATATCATTGAATATATTAAACAAATTAAGTGAGTAATTATTTTTTATGCGCCTCGTGCATCGGCAAAGCCAATGATATATTCAATACCAATGGAATCACTAATAGAACAAAAATTAACGATGAGGATTTTATTGACGGATGATTTTTATCCGCGATAATATCAGAAAGATATTTACCAATAAATAATAAATTTAAATACCCACAGATATTGCTGTTGTAAAGTTTTTAATTGTGATTATGATAATAATATATTGGTGGCTATAAATAAGAGCTCTAGAGAAGAGGTAATAACCATTCTAAACGCATTAATATTTCCAACATGAAGGCCTTTCTCATCATATGCATACTCATTGCTACCGCTGTCTTCTCTTCCTTGTCCACTAGCACTGCTCGAGAATTATCCGATCAAGGTGAGCCCACCTCTTCTATCTGCTTTCGTTTCTATTGATCTTATGATTTTGCATGTACAATTCATATGTGAGTGTATGTTTATGTATAAAGCTGTATCTACGCCTGCTTTCATTACGGCACCGTATATTTACTATGAGTTTGTGATAAATTTCATAGCACGTTAACACATGTCGAAGTAAATCTTGCAGGTCCAGACAGAACACTTGATGACATTTCCAAGCCACCTCCTGGAAGGAAGCCACCTCCCGGGTCACAGTAATGCTTACAAGCGGATTTGTGAAATCCCATGAAGACGGAACACTTTGGATTAGAAGTTTCGATCGGCAGCTAACTCCAAAAACAATGAGATGGGAGTTAATTTCAGTTGCTTTGTTGTTACCATATATCTTAAGGGTGTTTTCCAATATTATAAAGAGGAACAAGTAGCTAGAGAAGAAGAAGTTCCACAAGGTCTCTCTCTCTCTCTCTCTCTCTCGCTCTCTCAGCGTGGTGATTGTTAAGATATTATTTGAAATCTTTCTTAACATGATAGTTTGATCATATGAGAATATTTTATGTAAGAAAAATAAACTATGAAGTTCTCATTACATGTCGACAACCTTGTATTGGCATCATTAGGTTTTAATTAATTTTATGCGGTTTTAATCTCATGAGTTTTTATAATCTTGATGAAGTGATGCAAAATAAATAAAGTGTTTAATCAGCTAGATTATAGTCTAGATATCTCATCTGTTGTTCATTTGAGTGTTATACATGATCCTTTTTTATTTTAAGGGACTGTAATTAAGATGTATTCGGTTACACTTCTCTCACGATCCTAATACGTCACCGATATTTTATAGGCTTGAAACGTAGACAAAATCACGAGTTTCAAACTTTTTGCTGGGAGTCTTCCTTGAAGATTACTAAAATATTATTTTAATATATTTTTAATCTAAAATTACTTAAAAAAAACAAGCTAAAAGCAGAAACTTCAGTACGGTTCTGTGCTATCCCATGGTTGCTTTCACTTTCTTTTCAATTTCGTGGATTGATGCATCCAAAGATAATTATTGATGGTAAATATTGTTTTTTCATCAAATAATAGGATGATTCATTGATGTGGTATATTTAATCTTATCAAATGTAATAGAAATGATGAGTTTTAAACTTGTAGTCACCTAGTTAACAAATTGTTTTCATTTCTGTAACTTGCATAGCATATCATCTCAGAAATTCTAGCTTGTGAAGGCAATCTTGTGTTCCAATTATCATCTCACCATATATGTGATTTCACTGAAGTTCCATGGGATGCCAATTGTCCCACCGAAGATTATGAGTGATCTTACCATTCCCAGCGATCTTATGAAATTGCTCCCACACAGATATTAAAGCTCGAGTAATTCTCACCAGTCTCCAAAAACTTCTGTCGAGATGGTAATTATATCATCTCTAAGCAGTTCTTGGATTAGCAGTTTCAGGGCTGTCCTCACGAAACGTTGGAAATTATAAATGATTTTCACGGTGTGTACATAAGTAAGAATGGGAAGTATGATTTTAGGTTTATATAAATGGTATGCTTGAGAGTTGGACGAAGGAATCACATCAATAGTCTTTCTTGCAAGGTTCTTTCCTCATATTGTGTCATCACATAAACTTATAATCTGTTTGGAAGTTTAGTAGTCAATGCTGTTTTTCAAAGTATTTTTTTTTGTTTAAAAATATATTAATTTTTTAAAATATTTTTGACACTAAAACTTCAAAATAATATGAAATTTCCAAAAAATTAATTTAAAATAATAATTTAAAATATTATTTTTATTTTTTTCTCAAAAACACTTTAATTTCACCATTGATAAAGTATTATTTATTTATTTAGTCTATACTATTTCAAAATGATGCTATAACTTAATAAAAATTTTAACCGCAAAAATAATGTGTCACCAAGCTAGTTACAAATAAGCTAAAACATATTGTTATTTCATTGTATACAAACTAAAACTACTATGGATTGGAACAATAAAATGATTGTTTTACCCCTTGATGTACCTTAATTTTAACCTTAGAATCAAGGGTGATTTCAATTTTTTACCATTTCATGCATAGTAAAATATCTAATCTAGGCCCCAATGAGACAAAAACAAGATTTTGCCTGCAGGGGTATCACGGTCCTTACACATTCTTCATGAACATTGCAAGAATTGAATAATTACCGATTTGCCTCTATAAATAACAAAAACAATGACATGATAGTAGATGGTAGATGATAATTAATATTTTTTAAAAACATTATTTTAAAAACATCAACTCAAACTGATGATGCGCCACCAGCAGCTTAGAGCCCTGTGGCACCCCAGGTTATCGGGACAAGTTCACCAAAGAAGCGTCCTGAACCCATTCGCCCCATCCAAATTCCTATCACCATGGATTTGACAGCCGAAGATCCAGAAGATGTTAGATTCCTCGATCATATGGGTCACGATAAATGGACCGCATTAGAAGAGAGATTAAGAGCAGTTGAAGGAAATGATCTATTGGGCCCGGTCCGAGCAGCTGAAGCATGTTTGGTGCCTAACATTGTGATTCCACGGAAGTTTAGGGTGCCAGAATTTATCAAGTACACTGGGATACAATGCCCAAAGACCCATCTTCGTTCCTACTATAATAAGATGGCGGAAGTCATACACGATGATAAGTTGTTAATATATTTCTTCCAGGACAGCTTGACAGGGTCGACCCTTAGCTGGTATATGAGATTAGATAACATCAGGATTAGGAAATGGACAGACTTGGCAGACGCTTTTTTAAAGCAGTACAAGTTTAATCTTGAGATTGCTCCCGATAGGACCAACTTGATGACCATGGAGAAAGGAGCTCAGGAATCCGTAAGGACTTACGCTCAAAGATGGCGGGACCAGGCTGTCAATGTACAACCGCCATTAATAGAAACAGAAATGGTGACCCTATTCGCTAATACCTTTAGGGCCCCATACTATGAGCATCTGATGGGTAGCTCCGCCCAACATTTTTATGACGCAGTGCGAATCGCCGAGAGGATTGAGCAAGGAATCCGGAGCGGAAGAATTATGGAACCCGTAGAGAAGAGGGGTTTTATTGGGAAGAAAAGGGAAGTTGAGGTAAATAGCTTAGAGGATAGGCATAGAGGGAAAGGTAGAAGTTACCAAAGCTACCAAATGCCCGTACCCCAAACCACCAGTATCAACTTTTCCAAACCTACTGTCGCGACTGCGATTTTTCTACGCACTTCGCGCCCCGTCATCACCCCTTTGATTCGGGGGAGACAACGGCGCGCGGTGAAATGGGGGTGTTTATAGTCGTAAAATTTACGACTATAATTATTAGGAGTCGCCACCTAGTATTACGGTCACTAGGAAACCTATTGGTCTGTGAGAGTCTTGGGTAAGGGGACTTGTTGTGCAAGGGGAAGACGCATCACCCTAGTGCACCCTACCTAAGGTAAGCTGCATTGTTATTTGATTGTTTTTCTAAGTTAAAATTTTTACACTGCATTTTCAAAAATACATTTTTGTTTGCAGGTGTACTTTACAATGTAATTTTACACCGCAGTTACAATTTTTTTTATCTACGGGTGTACTTTACAATGTAATTTTACACCGTAGTAAAAATCCTTTTTTATCTACGGGTGTACTTTACAATGTAATTTTACACCGTAGTAAAAATCTATTTTTATCTACGAGTGTACTTTACAATGTAAATTTACACCGTAGTAAAATTTATTTTTATCCGCGGGTGTACTTTACAATGTAAATTTACACCCTAATAGATGAAACAAAAATATTTATAATTATTTTTGACATTTTGGCCAAATTCCAACGGATAATCATAAACCGGTTACGATATCCAATTTTCGTTTCAAAATATGGAAAAGATGCAACATAATTTTTACGAAAAATATGTATGGAAAAATCATGGAATTTGGCCGTATGCACAAAAAGACAAATACATTTTTTATATTTTTGAATTTTTTGTAATAATAATGGTAGTAAAAAAAAAAACTTTTTTTTTGTCAATTTGTATTTTTCAATTTTTTTATTTTTTTGGGGCCGGGCTGTCAGCCACAGTGGGCTGACAGCCCACTCTTAGGGGGAGGCTGGGCTTCCAGCCACAGTGGGCTGACAGCCCAGTCTTAGTGAGCTGGGCTTCCAGCCCTCGCGGGCTGGAAGCCCATATAGGTCTGGGCTGGGCTTCCAGCCATCGGGGCTGGAAGCCCAAAGGATATGGGATGGGCTTCCATCGTGGGCTGGAAGCCCAACTTATTCGGGTCTGGGCCATCATTTCAGCCCATCTTCTTGCACGGGCCGGGCACAAAAGCCCGGCCCAATCCATTTAAATCCAGCCCTGCATGAACAGTGGGACAATTATGTCCCACTGCATGCAGGGACAGGAGGTAGAAGACGATGAATAGTAGGAATTTCAAATGTGGCGAATGGCGCACCTGTGGGTATGGTCGGGTAGCTAAGGTCGAGGTGGTTGTCCTGGTGGTTGTGGCGTCTTCAACGGTGGCCTGTGGTGGCCGAAGGAAGCTTCCGAAGTTGCCGAAGTTCACGTTGCAGCTGCTGTTAACACGTCCTTTGCTTCGCCGGAGAGTGTGGACGGGTTTCTTTCGTTGAGGGGAGGTTAATGGTGGTGCTAAGGTGGTGTGAGGGTGATTGACTGGGGGACAGGAACGGTGGCTGTTTCACGGCAGTTCCTAGAGAGAGAGCGAAGCGATCGGGGAGAGAGAAAGCTGCAACAGGAGCTGTTGCTTGTTTTTTTTTCGTCACCTTTGTTCTATTTTCTTCCGTCTTTTTCTCTTCCACTCTCAGTGTTCTCCTAGTCTTACTCTCAGTTTTTCTCTTCAATCTTTCCCTTTTTTTGCTTAAAACTCGCCTCCCCTTGCTCTGTGTAATCCCCTCTCTATTTATAGGGAAGCCTGGGGGTGCCTCTGCAAATTTGCAGAGGCAAATTTGTCGCATGGGTTGCAGCCTCTGCAAATTTGTTGCAGAGGCTGCAGCCTCTGCAAACTTGTTGCAGAGGCTGCAGAGGCTGCCTCTGCAAAGTCGTTGCAGAGGTGCAGAGGCAGCCTCTACAAATTCGTTGCAGAGGCTGCCTCTGCAACGAATTTGCAGAGAGGCCGTGGGTTGCCGTGGCTGTATTGTTTTTACAATTTGGTCCTTCAATGTTTGATTGGTTCAATTACACCCCCAATTAGTTTTCAACTTTTAATTTTATGCAATTGTATCCCCGTCAAAATTTCAACAGCAACCTTAAATGTGCCCGTCTTTTTATTTTGGTCTCTGGTTTCCGATTTGCGCGATTTAACTCTTAAGTGACCGTTAGACTCTCAATTCGTTCAATTTGGCCCCTGATTTCGCATAATTGACTTAAAAATTCAAATCGGTCTCCGAAAATTCCATTCTCAACAATTGAGCCCGGATTAAATTCAAGAAATTGATTTCTCATTGACTAAGCCCTTAATAAAATTATTTTGACCAATTTAAAGTATAATTAATTCCTTGCACTTAATTAAATCCTTCAATTGGACCTTAAATTAATTCCTGATCATAATTAAACTTTAAATTTGTCGACGATTAAATCGAATCAACCCATAAAAAATATAATTATGTCGTTTAACTTAGTTTTTACACGGATTCATCCAATGATAAATTATTTTTGCCTTAATTCTGTATTTTTCTATTTTGGAACCAAAGAGATACGATTGGACTCGCGAAAACAACCAAAATTTCCACATTGATTTTTTTCTACCCACGCCGGCTTCTTTTATTTTATTATTTTTATTTTTATTTTATTTTAGGGAGTAACCCAAAAATTGGGTTATGACACCTACCATCCCAAAACAGATAATCTGTTTGGAAGTTTAGTAGTCAATGCTGTTTTTCAAAGTATTTTTTTTGTTAAAAATATATTAATTTTTTAAAATATTTTTGACACTAAAACTTCAAAATAATATGAAATTTCCAAAAAAATAATTTAAAATAATAATTTAAAATATTATTTTTATTTTTTTCTCAAAAACACTTTAATTTCATTATTGATAAAGTATTATTTATTTATATAGTCTATACTATTTCAAAATGATGCTATAACTTAATAAAAATTTTAACCGCAAAAATAATGTGTCACCAAGCTAGTTACAAATAAGCTAAAACATATTGTTATTTCATTGTATACAAACTAAAACTACTATGGATTGGAACAATAAAATGATTGTTTTACCCCTTGATGTACCTCAATTTTAACCTTAGAATCAGGGGTTATTTCAATTTTTTACCATTTCATGCATAGTAAAATATCTAATCTAGGCCCCAATGAGACAAAAACAAGATTTTGCCTGCAGGGGTATCACGGTCCTTACACATTCTTCATGAACATTGCAAGAATTGAATAATTACCGATTTGCCTCTATAAATAACAAAAACAATGACATGATAGTAGATGGTAGATGATAATTAATATTTTTTAAAAACATTATTTTAAAAACATCAACTCAAACTGATGATGCGCCACCAGCAGCTTAGAGCCCTGTGGCACCCCAGGTTATCGGGACAAGTTCACCAAAGAAGCGTCCTGAACCCATTCGCCCCATCCAAATTCCTATCACCATGGATTTGACAGCCAAAGATCCAGAAGATGTCAGATTCCTCGATCATATGGGTCACGATAAATGGACCGCATTAGAAGAGAGATTAAGAGCAGTTGAAGGAAATGATCTATCGGACCCGGTCCGAGCAGCTGAAGCATGTTTGGTGCCTAACATTGTGATTCCACAGAAGTTTAGGGTGCCAGAATTTATCAAGTACACTGGGATACAATGCCCAAAGACCCATCTTTGTTCCTACTATAACAAGATGGCGGAAGTCATACACGATGATAAGTTGTTAATATATTTCTTCCAGGACAGCTTGACAGGGTCGACCCTTAGCTGGTATATGAGATTAGATAACATCAGGATTAGGAAATGGACAGACTTGGCAGACGCTTTTTTAAAGCTGTAAACCCCGGGAAATAAATGTAAGTGTTAAATTAAAAGAGAAATAAAATAAGTTGAGGGGAGGGTGAAATTGAAATAAATAAAAGATTGTGATTTAAATGATAAGAAGAGAAGAGGAGGAAAAAAAAAAAAGGAAAAAGAAAAAGAAAAGAGACATTTAAAATGGGGGGAGATATAAGAAGAGAAGAGGTGGAAAAAAAAAGGAAAAAGAAAAAGAAAAGAGACATTTAAAATGGGGGAGATAAGTTAGGGGGGTTAGAGAGAAAAAGGAGAAGAAGGGGGTTGTGCTCCGACAGCCATATCTCTGCCGGCCACCGTTAGATTAGGCTGAGTTTTGGATATGTTGGGCAGCTCACTATTGTCTAGCATCTGACCGGAGGGATTGTAATTATCTACCGTCGTTTGAGAAACCCGATCATCTGAAGATTTCTGGAAAACCCCCTCAAACCCGTCAGAGTCGCCGGACAGTTACTCCACCGTCCACCGTTGGATCAAGCTTATTTTTTAGTATTGTGTTCGCCTTGGTTGTTACTACATATTCACCTAAGGGATTCTCCTGGTTTTTCTCCGTTAGAGGTGAGTATTCTTTTGAAGAAAATAGCGAAATCTGCTTTCTTCTGCCAGTCAGAGTCGCCTGCTATTTTCGCTTCATATCACCGTTGGATGAAGCTGAAATTTGGGTATGTGGTGCTACTGAGTATGGTTAATGTTCTGAACGGTGGAGATGAGAAATTGACAGTCCAGCAAGGAGATATGTATGTTGAACAGTAGCTCTCCAGTTTAAGGTCAGTCTCCGGTTTAACTCCGATCTTGGTAGATCCAACCGTTGGAATACCCTGAAATTTGAATATGTTTTATATAAGGGGCTGTTCTACATATTAACCGTTGGTATTTGATAATTGTTGAGTTAATTGTGATTTATTGCTATTACAATGTTCGTTTCAAAACAGGTTTGTTAGGATTTTATTGAATGATTATGTGCTGAAATTTATGGGTTCAATGTGTTTCGGTTGGAATGTTGTTGATGGATTAGGTGTTGAAATTTATGGTTTCAATGTATGATTTTGTTGAAATAAGTATGGTGATGAATGTGAAATTGAAAATAGAAATATACTGATTTTTGTGGACAATGATGTCGCAGGCGGTGCAGTTGGGATTGAACCATCGTCCAAACAAGAACAACCCAGAAGTAGAGCAGGTAGGTGAATTACACCTCTCTTTTTATACTACACGTAAGAAGTATTTTAAGTTAAATATTATTCGAATGCGATAGAGTTTATATTAGATTGTTGAATGCTTAAATGTGAATAATCGATTGATTAGTTTCGGCTAATGGCATCCGAAAGGATGACTGGGATAAACGATAAATTGGTTTCGGCTAACGGCATCCGAAAGGATGTTTAAAGGTTGACAAAAGAATGATTAGCTTTGGCTAATGGCATCCGAATAATTATTTTTCTTTATTAGTTGTGGAACTATAAGTTACAATGTGGGTGCCTATTGATGAGGAAAATAAAAGGGGTAAAGGAAATGTTAGGGGATGGAAAAGAAGAAAAAAAAAGAATAGTTAATGATATCGGCGGGTGACGTCGATATCGGCATAATTTATAAACTTGATTAACTATTCGGTTTCAGAATAGTTAATGATATCGGCGGGTGACGTCGATATCGGCATGATTTATAAACTTGATTAACTATTCGGTTTCAGAATAGTTAATGATATCGGCGGGTGACGTCGATATCGGCATAATTTATAAACTTGATTAACTATTCGGTTTCAGAATAGTTAATGATATCGGCGGGTGACGTCGATATCGGCATGATTTATAAACTTGACTAGCTATTCGGTTTCAGAATAGTTAATGATATCGGCGGGTGACGTCGATATCGGCAAAATTTATAGACTTGATCAGCTTTCTGAGATGAAAGCGAAGCAGTCAAAAGAAATAAAGTTTCTTCTATATAATCTTAAAATGGTGAATATGGTTGTATTTAGAATCTCATGTGATCTAAGTAGATTGATGGATATGTTGTATAAATTCTTCTGTAAATTGCTAGTATTTACTAAATTGTTTTACTTATATGGAAAAAAATCTACATTTTGCAGGTTCTTCCCATTCTCGTCAGGAATAGATTTTAAGCCTTAATTCCTTTTTGTATAAGCTAGGAACTTAGGGAGTTATGGTGAAATTTTGATATGTAGAAGAACATGTAAATTGTATAGAATAGTATTTTTGTAAATTTTATTTCTGGAATATTAAACGTATCCACCTACGCTCGGGATATTAGAAAGTACTAGATTATCTTAGAATATTAAACTATGTTATGTTCTATGTATATGTATATATGTATCTATATGTGAAATCTTCGTGTGCGAATTGGCTTTTTAATTTTTATCTTATGCGTGTGATGTAAGATGAAGTTTGGGAAGGAATATGGTCCTGAACATATTCTGGAATGAATTATGCAGTTAATTGTATTAAACATGAATGTGATTGTGGATGAGCTATGATTGAAATTGTGTGCAGGTTGTGTTATTGGTAACTTGGGATCTCCCGATATAGGGGAGACTCTGCCGAAATTTCGTTAGAAATTTCGGCGAGAGAGAGAAAAAAAAAAAATTCATGTTTCATTTACCCTTTTATAGGGGTAAAGATTAACAAATAAACAAATAGGAGAGAGAGAAACAAAATATCGGGGTTGTTACAGTTGGTATCAGAGCACTTGGTCTTGATCCTGAGGATCAATGATGATTACATTGCAATGATGAATTTCAGGATGGTACGCAACCAACAAGGGACACGAATGGAACCGCCCTCCTTCGAAAGGAGGGGCGGGAACCAAGGTGCCCAAGGTTGGCAAGACGAAGATCCCTTGGGTGATTCGGCATCTTATGCTCCGATGGTATTACCCAATAAGTGTTTTGTAATGAGGATGTCATTTACTATACTGTAGCATTTTTATGTCAGGATGTTTACAAGGACATCTTTTGTTCAGTGACACAAGAAAATATTTAATTGTTACTCTCCTAATGGTGTTAAACTTGATATAATCTTAAGGATTTTTATGTTTTTTTTTATTGGCCAACTAGGAGTGGTCCACTTTGAATGATGTCGATATTGTTTTTTTTTGCTTTGTCAAACGAGATGGGTTGCAGTCGGATTGTTAGTTGGATGTGGTTGTTGGCTATGCATCCCTCCAAAGCCACTCTGGAAATATGAGTGATAGGCCGTTTCTTATGGGATGAATAGTCTATGGTGACTGTTTGATTATTTTCCCCTTTCTATGGTATGAGATGATGGATATGAGATGGATATTGTCTGAATGTAATGTGAATGTGGCCTTCTGCTGTACTTCAAGGTTTTTGGCTTTGTTTTGTTTGTTGAACATGGATGTGACCAACAGTTGCAGTAGTATCTTGAAAATTAACATGCGATGTGTTTTTTTGAGAAATGTAAGCCTATTGCTTATGAGATGGATGTTAAAGTCTCATTATGTGGACACATCGTGGGAAGCTTTTTGTTTGAATGGTGGTTGAATATAACACAGCTTATTTTTGTGGTTTGGTTGTGGTAGTAAGAGTGGTAGTTAGACGCTTGTTGCTCATGGTCTGGCTTCTATGCGTGTTCGATTAGAACTTAATAGTTATACATAAGTCATTGCGCTTACTAATGTTGTGGCAGGCATGTATGACGTGTTTCCTTTGGTTTGTATGCTTATGGTTTGGGTTTAAGTGTGCGTATATTGTTGTTTCCATGGTCTATTAATTGAAAGCCAATTCCTTGATTTCATGTAACCGAGGATCTAAAAAAAAAAATTGAATGTTTAAATTTAGGGACCATTTCCTAGTCTTGTAGAAAACCGTGCTAGTAAGGTAGAACGCAATATTGATAAGTAAGGATTTCTCGTCCAGTGCTTTGGTTTTGGTTAATGATTAAAATTTATGTTTGGTGGTTGCTAGTAGCTTGTGTTTAGTTATAGTATCGTATTCGATTTCATTATGTGGTGACCTCCATTACTTTGGTTAATAGAAATTATTTCATTATTTGCTTAGTTGCATTTGAATGAGATTGTGATGTTATGGTGTGGCAATTGTGGATGATGTGCTCGTTAGCATTTTGCTCTTAACATTTTTTGCTGCTGTCTCTCATATTAGGTACTAAAGGTTAAAATTTTTACTAGAGATGTGCCATGTTTGTAAAACTCGATCAAATGGCAGTTTGGTGATACATGACTGCAATAATTTCTTAGTTGTATATTATTGTGTCAGGGGTTTCATAATAGTTTATTTATTTATTGTGTTCTAGTAGATAAGCAGGAGAGTTTTGTGATGAATTCCTGGTTATACATTCCTAAATAGAATCAGGCACAGTAGAATATACAGGTCAATATACAGAAAGGCATGTTATTGTTGATTAGAGTAAGAGCTGTTGTTGGTCATACATCAGCTTGGCTATTTGCTCTCTGGTGTTATTTAACATCAAACTTTTTATCGCTCAAAATTGTTTGGAAGTTGATGCCACAAACTTAGTTGATCACTATGGTTGAAGTGGTGCACCACCACTACCACTTGCAAAGTGGTCACATTGGAGTCTTAGTTTACCTGTGGGACACCCCAGTTTATGTACTGCTCCTCAATTTTTGCAAAATTGACCTTGCAGCATGTTGAGAGAGTTTGTATAAAATTTATTGCTTTATCATTTGAACTGTTTCAAACTTCATGCAAGAACCCTCTTGCGGCAGCCATCGCTAGCATTTGTGATCAAACAATGGCCTTTAGCTCTCAGTCTGTAATGCATGCTGTACTTTGTGAATGTCTCAAAAAGTTGTGGCAGAACACATTGAAGGCCGTCTTCTCCAGTGGCAACGGCTCATCAATCCTTTTCTCTTATGTTGGTGTTTCTGTTTTTGTTTTGGTTTGGTTGCGCCATTCTCACTGTTATGTGCGGTGATTCATTTTTACCTTGTCTCCAAGGTGACCTGATAATGTAGCTAAGACGAATGGCTTCTTTCTAGATGCACGTAGTTATGTTTGATTATTAAACAAAATATGAAGCTGAAGATGTTGTGTTATAAGTTATTTACTCACTTTACTGCTACAGGGAATTTGAATGTGCATGCTTTAAAGTGCATGTCTGTGACATTGAGTTCTTAGTAGATTGGCCGTGTTAGGAGCATGGATGTACTGTATGTTTAGAAGTCTCATGATTATGCTCTACACTACCTTATTCTTTGCACAAAGAGAGCCAAATGAAGAACATGACTGATTCCATGGTATATGTATCATCTCTATTTTGGAGGAGATACACTTGTCTTTTCTGGGTTGGGGCTTTATGTATACAGAGACTTACCAATGTGTAAGATTTTTATACCAAAATGGAGAAACTAGTTGATGATACTTACACTAAACTGGATGGGAAGCATAAGGTGTTTCTAATCAGGCTATTGGGTTTTCCACAACAAATCCCAACATCAGAGTTGACACCTTGTTTCATCAATTGCATTACCCCCAAAGGCCTTTATTTCGAACAATGATTTCTGATTGTCTTGGTAAACCTGGATACCTATTTGGTCATAATGTAGTGCTACCAAAGCCAAATTTGTTTAATGGTCAGAATGCTATAGTGGCAGTTAATGTTCATCTGGGTTACAACCAAGCAGATTCATTGGTAATGAAGCGTGCTTCTTTAGAGCGTGGTATGTTTCGCTCTGAGCACATTAGAAGCTACAAGGCGAAGGTGGACAACAGGGAACTAACTGATAAGAGGCAGAAGTCTGAGGATTCTATTACTTTTGGGAAAATACAAAGCAAAATTGGACGGGTTGACAGTCTTAATGATGATGGATTTCCTTTTATTGGTGTTAATATGCAAAGTGGTGATATTGTGATAGGGAAGTGTGCAGAATCTGGGACAGATCACAGTGTAAAGCTGAAACGCACGGAAAGGGGCATAGTCCAGAAAGTGGTATTGTCATCTAATGACGAGGGAAAGAATTTTATCAATTGTGTATAATTGATGTATGTGGCATGAAATAGGATGTGAATGTTGTGTAATGAATGGTTGAGCATGAAAAGAATGAGGGAAGTCTTGTTTCCCAAGGCCAATTTTCGGCCAAATGCATGTGTTGCAGAAATTAACAACTTGACAGATTCATGTTGTGACTTTGAGAGAGAATTTGAGTGGTAAAACAAAGGAATTAGGGTCGGGTTCCTCATAGGAGTTGTAGTTCTGAATGTCTACTATCCAAGGAAACTTGTTTCACTTAATTTGGAATTTTATAACTCTAGTTAAGGGCCACAAAACGTGACTGTGTAGGACGGATTCTGCAGAATCCGCAGGTCTGTCACAATTGAGATGCATTTCGTAAATTTTGGGGACAGAACTGGGTTCTATTCCCTTCATAAGAGTTGTAGCCCTATATGTTATCTTTCTAACAAGATAAATTTTGTACAAAACGGAGTTCTATAACTCCAGTTATGGGGAAAAATTTGGGTAGAGGTTGAAATCCGACCTCTGCTGACAGTTTTGAAAAAAAAAAAAAAGGAGGAAAAGAGGTGGAAGGTCGCAAAACGATGTCGTGAGATGCATTAAAGGAAAAGAAACAAGTTATGTTTGAAAATGGGTGTTTATAATGATATTTTTAATGTCAAAAGCTAGAAAAGAATAACAAATGTAAAGGCATTTTGAATTGTTTCAGTGGGGTTGTTACAACATGTGTGGTGTGCGTTGTTGCCAAATTGATGTGTATTTTGCTAAGAATTTCATGAGTGTTTCGGCTGGAAATTGATGTGTGTTTTCTACTGAAATTGATGTGAGTTTTCAGCTGGAATTGGTGTGTGTTTTCTACTGAAATTGATGTGAGTTTTTTTTTCGGTTAGAATTGATGTGTGATTTTGTTGGAATTTTATTGAAGGATTTTGTGTTGAAATGTATGAGTTCAATGTGTATGTTGATGGGATTTTGTTGAGGGATTGTGGTGAAAATAGATGTGTGATTGTGCTGAGAATTTTATGCATGTTTTGGCTGAAAGTTGTTGAAATCATGGAATTTAAGCCATCCAGATTTTAGATCGGGATGAAATGATACTAAGGAATAAGAGAGTTATATTGGTGAGAGTATTATGGAGAAACTCACAAATAGAGGGAGAAACGTGGAAATGAGAGTCTGAGATAAAGAATAAGTGTTTGCATTTATTACCTGAAATAGGTACTTAATTTAATTTCGAGGACGAAATTTCTATTAGGAGGGGAGAATGTAAACCCCGGGAAATAAATGTAAGTGTTAAATTAAAAGAGAAATAAAATAAGTTGAGGGGAGGGTGAAATTGAAATAAATAAAAGATTGTGATTTAAATGATAAGAAGAGAAGAGGAGGAAAAAAAAAAAAGGAAAAAGAAAAAGAAAAGAGACATTTAAAATGGGGGGAGATATAAGAAGAGAAGAGGTGGAAAAAAAAAGGAAAAAGAAAAAGAAAAGAGACATTTAAAATGGGGGAGATAAGTTAGGGGGGTTAGAGAGAAAAAGGAGAAGAAGGGGGTTGTGCTCCGACAGCCATATCTCTGCCGGCCACCGTTAGATTAGGCTGAGTTTTGGATATGTTGGGCAGCTCACTATTGTCTAGCATCTGACCGGAGGGATTGTAATTATCTACCGTCGTTTGAGAAACCCGATCATCTGAAGATTTCTGGAAAACCCCCTCAAACCCGTCAGAGTCGCCGGACAGTTACTCCACCGTCCACCGTTGGATCAAGCTTATTTTTTAGTATTGTGTTCGCCTTGGTTGTTACTACATATTCACCTAAGGGATTCTCCTGGTTTTTCTCCGTTAGAGGTGAGTATTCTTTTGAAGAAAATAGCGAAATCTGCTTTCTTCTGCCAGTCAGAGTCGCCTGCTATTTTCGCTTCATATCACCGTTGGATGAAGCTGAAATTTGGGTATGTGGTGCTACTGAGTATGATTAATGTTCTGAACGGTGGAGATGAGAAATTGACAGTCCAGCAAGGAGATATGTATGTTGAACAGTAGCTCTCCAGTTTAAGGTCAGTCTCCGGTTTAACTCCGATCTTGGTAGATCCAACCGTTGGAATACCCTGAAATTTGAATATGTTTTATATAAGGGGCTGTTCTACATATTAACCGTTGGTATTTGATAATTGTTGAGTTAATTGTGATTTATTGCTATTACAATGTTCGTTTCAAAACAGGTTTGTTAGGATTTTATTGAATGATTATGTGCTGAAATTTATGGGTTCAATGTGTTTCGGTTGGAATGTTGTTGATGGATTAGGTGTTGAAATTTATGGTTTCAATGTATGATTTTGTTGAAATAAGTATGGTGATGAATGTGAAATTGAAAATAGAAATATACTGATTTTTGTGGACAATGATGTCGCAGGCGGTGCAGTTGGGATTGAACCATCGTCCAAACAAGAACAACCCAGAAGTAGAGCAGGTAGGTGAATTACACCTCTCTTTTTATACTACACGTAAGAAGTATTTTAAGTTAAATATTATTCGAATGCGATAGAGTTTATATTAGATTGTTGAATGCTTAAATGTGAATAATCGATTGATTAGTTTCGGCTAATGGCATCCGAAAGGATGACTGGGATAAACGATAAATTGGTTTCGGCTAACGGCATCCGAAAGGATGTTTAAAGGTTGACAAAAGAATGATTAGCTTTGGCTAATGGCATCCGAATAATTATTTTTCTTTATTAGTTGTGGAACTATAAGTTACAATGTGGGTGCCTATTGATGAGGAAAATAAAAGGGGTAAAGGAAATGTTAGGGGATGGAAAAGAAGAAAAAAAAAGAATAGTTAATGATATCGGCGGGTGACGTCGATATCGGCATAATTTATAAACTTGATTAACTATTCGGTTTCAGAATAGTTAATGATATCGGCGGGTGACGTCGATATCGGCATGATTTATAAACTTGATTAACTATTCGGTTTCAGAATAGTTAATGATATCGGCGGGTGACGTCGATATCGGCATAATTTATAAACTTGATTAACTATTCGGTTTCAGAATAGTTAACGATATCGGCGGGTGACGTCGATATCGGCATGATTTATAAACTTGACTAGCTATTCAGTTTCAGAATAGTTAATGATATCGGCGGGTGACGTCGATATCGGCAAAATTTATAGACTTGATCAGCTTTCTGAGATGAAAGCGAAGCAGTCAAAAGAAATAAAGTTTCTTCTATATAATCTTAAAATGGTGAATATGGTTGTATTTAGAATCTCATGTGATCTAAGTAGATTGATGGATATGTTGTATAAATTCTTCTGTAAATTGCTAGTATTTACTAAATTGTTTTACTTATATGGAAAAAAATCTACATTTTGCAGGTTCTTCCCATTCTCGTCAGGAATAGATTTTAAGCCTTAATTCCTTTTTGTATAAGCTAGGAACTTAGGGAGTTATGGTGAAATTTTGATATGTAGAAGAACATGTAAATTGTATAGAATAGTATTTTTGTAAATTTTATTTCTGGAATATTAAACGTATCCACCTACGCTCGGGATATTAGAAAGTACTAGATTATCTTAGAATATTAAACTATGTTATGTTCTATGTATATGTATATATGTATCTATATGTGAAATCTTCGTGTGCGAATTGGCTTTTTAATTTTTATCTTATGCGTGTGATGTAAGATGAAGTTTGGGAAGGAATATGGTCCTGAACATATTCTGGAATGAATTATGCAGTTAATTGTATTAAACATGAATGTGATTGTGGATGAGCTATGATTGAAATTGTGTGCAGGTTGTGTTATTGGTAACTTGGGATCTCCCGATATAGGGGAGACTCTGCCGAAATTTCGTTAGAAATTTCGGCGAGAGAGAGAAAAAAAAAAATTCATGTTTCATTTACCCTTTTATAGGGGTAAAGATTAACAAATAAACAAATAGGAGAGAGAGAAACAAAATATCGGGGTTGTTACAAAAGCAGTACAAGTTTAATCTTGAGATTGCTCCCGATAGGACCAACTTGATGACCATGGAGAAAGGAGCTCAGGAATCCGTAAGGACTTACGCTCAAAGATGGCGGGACTAGGCTGTCAATGTACAACCGCCATTAATAGAAACAGAAATGGTGACCCTATTCACTAATACCTTTAGGGCCCCATACTATGAGCATCTGATGGGTAGCTCCGCCCAGCATTTTTATGACGCAGTGCGAATCGCCGAGAGGATTGAGCAAGGAATCCGGAGCGGAAGAATTATGGAACCCGTAGAGAAGAGGGGTTTTATTGGGAAGAAAAGGGAAGTTGAGGTAAATAGCTTAGAGGATAGGCATAGAGGGAAAGGTAGAAGTTACCAAAGCTACCAAATGCCCGTACCCCAAACCACCAGTATCAACTTTTCCAAACCTACCATCCCAAACCAGATAATCTGTTTGGAAGTTTAGTAGTCAATGCTGTTTTTCAAAGTATTTTTTTTGTTAAAAATATATTAATTTTTTAAAATATTTTTGACACTAAAACTTCAAAATAATATGAAATTTCCAAAAAAATAATTTAAAATAATAATTTAAAATATTATTTTTATTTTTTTCTCAAAAACACTTTAATTTCACCATTGATAAAGTATTATTTATTTATATAGTCTATACTATTTCAAAATGATGCTATAACTTAATAAAAAATTTAACCGCAAAAATAATGTGTCACCAAGCTAGTTACAAATAAGCTAAAACATATTGTTATTTCATTGTATACAAACTAAAACTACTATGGATTGGAACAATAAAATGATTGTTTTACCCCTTGATGCACCTCAATTTTAACCTTAGAATCAGGGGTGATTTCAATTTTTTACCATTTCATGCATAGTAAAATATCTAATCTAGGCCCCAATGAGACAAAAACAAGATTTTGCCTGCAGGGGTATCACGGTCCTTACACATTCTTCATGAACATTGCAAGAATTGAATAATTACCGATTTGGCTCTATAAATAACAAAAACAATGACATGATAGTAGATGGTAGATGATAATTAATATTTTTTAAAAACATTATTTTAAAAACATCAACTCAAACTGATGATGCGCCACCAGCAGCTTAGAGCCCTGTGGCACCCCAGGTTATCGGGACAAGTTCACCAAAGAAGCGTCCTGAACCCATTCGCCCCATCCAAATTCCTATCACCATGGATTTGACAGCCGAAGATCCAGAAGATGTCAGATTCCTCGATCATATGGGTCACGATAAATGGACCGCATTAGAAGAGAGATTAAGAGCAGTTGAAGGAAATGATCTATCGGACCCGGTCCGAGCAGCTGAAGCATGTTTGGTGCCTAACATTGTGATTCCACGGAAGTTTAGGGTGCAAGAATTTATCAAGTACACTGGGATACAATGCCCAAAGACCCATCTTCGTTCCTACTATAACAAGATGGCGGAAGTCATACACGATGATAAGTTGTTAATATATTTCTTCCAGGACAGCTTGACAGGGTCGACCCTTAGCTGGTATATGTGATTAGATAACATCAGGATTAGGAAATGGACAGACTTGGCAGACGCTTTTTTAAAGCAGTACAAGTTTAATCTTGAGATTGCTCCCGATAGGACCAACTTGATGACCATGGAGAAAGGAGCTCAGGAATCCGTAAGGACTTACGCTCAAAGATGGCGGGACCAGGCTGTCAATGTACAACCGCCATTAATAGAAACAGAAATGGTGACCCTATTCGCTAATACCTTTAGGGCCCCATACTATGAGCATTTGATGGGTAGCTCCGCCCAGCATTTTTATGACGCAGTGCGAATCGCCGAGAGGATTGAGCAAGGAATCCGGAGCGGAAGAATTATGGAACCCGTAGAGCAGAGGGGTTTTATTAGGAAGAAAAGGGAAGTTGAGGTAAATAGCTTAGAGGATAGGCATAGAGGGAAAGGTAGAAGTTACCAAAGCTACCAAATGCCCGTACCCCAAACCAACAGTATCAACTTTTCCAAACCTACCATCCCAAACCAGCTTTTTCACACAAAATTCCCCGCGAATAGCCAAAATAACTACCAAAGAAGAGACTATCCACAACCTGAAGAACAACTACCGCCTTTGCCCATAACCCTAAAAGAGTTATATGCCCAGTTACTAAGTAGTGGGCATATTGCCCCCCTACTAGTACCACCTCCAAGACCACCTTTCCCTACCTGGCACAACCCCAACTTGACTTGTGAATACCATGCTGGAAATGCGGGTCATAGCTTTGAGACCTGTGTATCCTTTAAGAGGAAAGTTTTGCAGTTGATTAAAATCGGATGGGTCACCATTGAAGATCCACCCAATGTGAATCTAAATCCCTTGCCTAAGCATGCTGTAGGAAGTAGTGGGGTAAATGTAGTGGAAGTCGGTTGCAAAGAAATGGCTCTAAAAGTGACAATGGCTAGACTATACGATATGTTGGTACAGTCTGGACATTTGGAGGAATCGACCCAGTGCGACATGGGCAAAAATGACTTTTGCCCATTCCATAGCCAGGAAGGGCATCACATTGATGAATGTGTCAAATTTCATCAAAAGGTCATGAGGATGCTGATTCTAGGGGAGTTAAGGATCAAGGGTATGGATGGTAATGAAGAGATAGCAGGGTTGGAGAAGTGCAGGATCCAATCAACAACTAATGGGCTCTCAAGATTGGTGTTATATAGGCCCTCTGGTGCAAAGGAGGCAGACTATAGGGCGATGCCAGGCCATTACGTTTCTACCTCAAATGACGAAGCTCTTTTTTTCCAAACTGAGATAAGTGGTTTGACCCGAAGTGGCCGGTGTTTCACGCCCGAGGAGCTGGAAAAGCAAAGAAAGGCTAAGGGAAAAGAGGTCATGGGTTTTGAAAAAAAGTGGGAGGTAAATAAACCTGCCACGGAGGAAGAAACGAATGAGTTCCTGAAGTTGATGAAGCATAATGAGTACCGTGTGGTGGACCATTTGAAAAAGACTCCCGCCAAGATCTCCATCATGTCATTAATACTCAGTTCTGAGCCACATCGCAATGCTTTACAAAAGGTATTAAATGAGGCCTACGTACCTCAGGATATCGAACAAAGGACCATGGAGAATTTCGTAGGGAGAATTCATGCTTCGAATTACTTGTACTTTACCGAAGATGAACTGGATGCTGAAGGAACTGGACACAACAAGCCTTTGTATATCACAGTCCGATGCAAAGATTGTCTCATCGGTAAAGTTTTTATTGATAATGGCTCGGCCCTAAATGTTTTGCCAAGACATATGCTGAATGAGATGCCGGTGGACCCGTCCTATATGCAACCAAGTTTGATGATGACCCGAGCATATGATGGTTCACCAAGGCAAGTAATAGGGTCAATCGAAGTTGAGCTAGCCGTGGGACCACAAGTTTTCCTGGTAACCCTTCAGGTGATGGACATCCACCCTTCCTATAGCATGTTGTTAGGAAGGCCATGGATACATGCTGTAGGAGCAGTTACCTCCTCGCTGCATCAATGTTTGAAGTACATTGCCAATGGTGTCCTGGTTATCGTTAAGGCTGAGGAGACTATATCGATGGTGAAAAATGTGGCAGTCCCTTTCATCGAAGCTGATGATTGTGTGGATGGAAACCTACATGCGTTCGAGGTTGTGAATACCGAGTGGGTGCCTGAGAATACAATAATAAGAAAACCAGCGATCTTGGAGGCCACTAAAATGGCAGCTAAAAGCCTTTTAAAGCACGAGATTTCTTCCCGATTTCCTGCTCGATTTGACGCAGGAAAAAGGAAGGTCGAGTGGATTGACATAACAAAGTTGAAAGCTGCGGAACAAAGGTTTGGTCTGGGGTATAAGCCTAGAAAGGAGGATTACCAGCGGGCTGCTATTACAAGGAGAGAGAAGAGAATGGCAAGGATGGAAGGAAGGAAACCAGAAGAAGAAAACTTAATCATTCCTCCGATCAGGTTTTCATTCCCAAGGGCTGCATATGTAATACAACCTGACCCGGTTCAAGAAAGCTCTCTTCAGAAGCTCCAATCTATGAGCATAAACGCGATGGAAAAGGAGGACATCGATAGCATTGTCAGTAAGACTCGATCCGAAAGAAGGGATGAAGAGCTGCCATAGTTAACCATCTATGTTCTGGAGGAAGCTACGACCTCTACGCGTATTCGGAAGCTAGCCGAGGGAGAGAAGTTCCAGAATTGGGTGACCCAAGAAGCTCCATTGGTTTTCAAAATGTAATGCCTTGTTTGGATTGAAACATTTTTCCTGATATTTCTGTTTTGTTTTAGTTTTTGACATTTGAGGCTCAGCAGGTCGATCAATATGCTTCCTTGCCTGCAGGTTTTCATTGTGGCTGTGCTTGCAATTATTCCCTTTGTACCTAAACATCTTTCAAGTAGGGCATCTCGGCTGTCATTTATGGGCACTGCATGCTCATCTCTGTATTCCTTATACGCACTATATGGGGTAAACAAAAATACACATGCTTTAGTTTCTTTTTCCCCTTCCTATCCTATAACTCATATTTTTCAGTCTTATCTTCCTGTTATTACAGTTGCTGTTATTCATCACTAACTAGGGTCGTGTCTTTTGTATAGACCCAGGGCATGGAACTTGCAGGGTATTCAAGTTTACTTGCAGACAATAATTGCAACCAAAGATTTTATCTCCGTCATCTACTGCCTTACATTTGTCACTTCACATCTTTGCCTCAGATGTGAGCATTAATTGGCTTCAATTTTTTTATTCTGATTTTCTATTTTCCCATTTAATAATTTTCTGATTCTAATTTCCATTAAATGGCCAATTAATTTTGCTCAATGTTATGTGGAATATTGATGCTGACCTTTTTTCAGGTGCTTTAATTCCCATTCTGTGCCGATCACTGGAACATGTTGCCAAATTCTTGAGGTGTAATTTCAGTCGTTCCACCTTGTACAGGTAGATATTAACATGTTCATTTAAATTAATGCACTGATATTTAGTTTCAGTAGTTTGACTAGCACAAGTTCTTATAGTTTGTCCTTGGTATTCAGTAGAGTTGATTTATTGTTACTGTTGTTTCAATTAGATTGTTTTCTTAACTAATGAAGTTGTAATATCCATCTTGTAATTCTTCTTTATAATTTTCTTCTAAAAAAGCTTGTATATGGTTCTGTAGGAAGTACCTTGAAGATCCTTGTGTATGGGTGGAGTCTAACACAAATACCCTCAGCATCCTGTCCTCTCATTCTGAAATTGGGCTTGGCTTCCTCTTATTTGTTTCCCTGTTGTCGTAAGTTGTTAAAGTTAAAAACCTATTTCATTCTTTTTGTTCTGACATTTTATCTTCTTGGAATTATATGCTGTTAAAGTTAAACCTATTCCACCTTTTTTATCTGACCTTTTATCTTTTTGGAATTATATGTTTTATGTATGCAGGTGGCAACGCAACATAATACAAACATTCATGTACTGGCAGGTAAATTACTTTCTGATCTTAGAGAATAATATAAATTATATCTTAGAGTCTCACTTAATAGCTTAAGTTTTTGGGCTGAGATGTTTTTTTGAGTGTGATGAATGAATTTCATTGTTGAAAATGTACACAAATCCCTCCTTCCCCTTTTCTTTCTTTTCTTTTCATTTCCTTTCCTTTTTGTTGTTGTGGGGGTTGGGGGGTCTGAATAGGACATGCTTATTGTCCAAACATTCCTGGTGGGGAAGTAAGGAAACAATTGGTCTTCATCTATTTAAATTGAATCAGAGCTTTGATGGAAAAAATGATCTTTTATGAAAAGTGGTGTGCTTATATAAGTGCCGCGTTGTGGCACAGTTTAAGAAATGAAGCCAAGAAGATAGAGAATAGTCACGCATATACGTAGGTAAATGTGTCCCTCCTATATAATTAATGGAAATTTCATGGGATTGTGAGGGTGTGGACAAATGTGTTCCTCCTATATAATTCATGGAAATTTAATGGGATTGTGAGGTTGTGGTCGAATGAAATTGGATTACTACTAAAGAACTTGGAGCCAGCTTGAAAATTGTTGATCCTGCAAAAATCAAAATGACTGAAGCAAACAATGAGAAATTGATAGTACAATTATGTTCGTATAGTACTGATCAAATGAAGAAAGTGACCAAAAACATGTGAGAGTTTGTGTTGAGGAAGGGCTACTATTAGGTTCTGCTCCTAAACATGTCATTGGTAGTTGTGTTAGAATGTGGACTGTTCTCTGATTTTCACGGGATTCTTAAATTCTCTTTTTTGTGTTTAGTTGATGACATATCTTGCTTACAGCTAAGATAGTAAAATGACGTTTTATTTCACTACAGAGAACCTCATCCTGGGATCTAAAATATTTTAGAAACATGACCTAACTAAGCCTTTCTTTCTTGTTTTTGATTTTTTTCTGACAGCTACTGAAGCTCATGTATAATGCCCCTGTGACTGCTGGTTACCATCAGAGCGTGTGGGCTAAGATTGGAAGGATCGTCAATCCGCTAATCCACCGTTACTGCCCATTCCTGAACACTCCACTTTCTGCTGTTCAAAGATGGTGGTTGAGGTAAATGTGCAAAGATAGCAATGGAGAGAAAGGAAGGACTCATGAGATGTTCGTTCTTATTGGAAAGAAAAAAAAAACCAAAGCTAGATGTGTGGCCAATGAGCCAGCTTGGTCCTGGATGGATAAACCTTGACTGTTGATCACAAACGGTCCTCTTCCCATTCCCTCTACTGTCTTTGAATTTCACTAGCGTTGAATTATAGTTTGCTGACATGATTCAGACCATCAACTCCAAATAGCTGGTTGCAATGTATTCAGAACATAGGCTGTAGAAGGCTCAATAACTTCCATGAAAATTTAAACAAAAACAGTATTAATATCTCTCTCTCGATTAGAACCCATTCAACATTAATCTAGGCCCGCTATATCATGATGTTTAATATGACGTGATGACGGTGGTGTTCTTGGATATAGTGGTCTTTGAAAATTCATGATGTTTTTGAGATTTTAAATAGATTCATTCAAATATAATTGTGTGATTGGGTGAATTGATGTGAATTTCTCTTTTATGGAATTTTATAAAAGATTTAAGAATACACATAATTGATCTGGGTATCTTTGATCAATGATGATGGTAGAGATCTAGAATTTATTTATTTATTTATTTATTCTGGGGTTTGTGCGTGTACCATGTCATCTTTGTATGTTTAATTTGTTCATAATTTGAATTGACTTCAAATTAATTATGTTGAATCCATTTGCATCAAAGTCTGAGTATAGATCTAGAATTTGAGATCAACTTGAATGGTAAATCCAATGATAGGGCTTCAGTTCAACCATGTTTAATTTTTATTATCTTTTATTTATATAATTTGACAATTTTCTTTCATTTCTATGTCATTAGCTATATCATAGTTTAGAAAACACTATTATTAAATCCAGTTAAGTTTATAGACTAAGGTCACAAGCTTAATGAGTTAACCAAAGTTATTAAATCCAATGAAGTCTATAACCTAAGTCGTGAGTTTAACAAGTTAACCAATGATAATTTTTTGTTACTTATATTTTTAGCTTCTTCTTCCAATATTAAATTGATTGAAAGTTATGTTTCATTGTTTATTTTGATTTGTTTTATATAAGGTTATTACAGTCTAAAACATACATCTTAATATTGAGTTGATGCTTAATTTCACTAGAATATATTTTTATATCATATAATTAAATAAAAATAATTTGATGGGTTAATCCTAGTGGAATCCATGACTCAAATTATAGGTTTCATGAGTAAAATATTTAACAAAAAAAAGGACATCTTGAAATTTCTTTATAGAGTTAAATCAAATTTCTACTAGTTATCCGAGTTATTTGTAGATTTGTCAAGTCAACTAGGCTATATTAAGATAACTCTCATATGATTTAATTTGAAACTCAGGTCAAACAAATAATTAGGTTAAAAGATTTCAAGATTGACATGTTGAGTCAAATTTAACATTACCATTAATTTCCTATAGTTGAGACTTATTTTTTATTTTAAAAATAATTTTAGTTAGACCTAAAACATATTATATGTCAATTATTACACAATATACTAAGAGAAAAAATCAGTTTTTGGAGTTACTATTCACCTATTCACAATACAACATGGATTGGAGCAATGTTTTGTTATAATCTTCAATCCGGTCCTTAAACTTATATTTTGTGTGATTAAACCCTTTTGAGCCCAAATTAACCCCCAATTGCATTTTTCTAGAAGAAAAAAGAGAATTGAAGTAAAAAAGATGAATAACATAAATGGCAGATTGAAAATTTCTTTCAAAAGTTCATAATACTGTTTTATCTTTTTTAGCTATTAGATGATTAGTCTCTTGAATTTTACAAAATTCAATTTTGGTTTTGAACTTTATTTCCTCATCTTTCAACTCTTTTTTGGTTGAAGAAGGGGGAGAAGGCTATCAAATTTTGACTTAAAAGAGAAATGATTTTTATAGGTTATGAATTCAACCACCTTTTTGTGTCAAATGTTCCACATAATAACGAGAGTTTAAATTAGATGTGTTTTACCTTGAAAGCATATAGAAAATCAGATCTAAGTCTTAGAACATTTTTTATTTTGAGTAAATTTTTAGTTTTAAGGCGGTTTTTGGTGGTCATAGATTGATTTAACAAGTTTTTAAGGTGTTTCATAGCTTATTGAGGTCAAGTATGAGTTGAAAATAATTTTTGGATAAAAAACAATAAAAGACCCCATCTTACAAGCAACCATAGTGGATGGATGAGCAGATGACGCATTATTTTTTTTTTCCAGATGCTTGGGGCATATTGCTTAAACTTATAAAAAATAAAATCTCGCGCGAGCGGACTGATGCTTAATTGGGTAAAATATTAGGCTTGATTTGTCATACTCAGCAATGTTTATCCTCATTGTTTATTCTTTTTATCTTTTTATATATTAATGTCTTTTCTTATATGTTTTTTTTTTTAAAAAAAAAAATCATCTATAGAGTTATATCTTAATTACTATCCCTTCTACATGACCTTTTTAGGTTTTTTTTTCTTTATTGAATAATGATTATTTTTTAATTATATTGAGTATATTTAATTTTTGTGTAAGTTATTATGATTAATATGTAATTACATGCTAATATATATGTAAAAATTTATATAAAAACAATTCTCCCATAAGTTCAATTCCCCTTTCCCTGCCGGGGATGTAGCTAAATACGCTTTGATACATGTCATATAGTATTGACTTTCTAGCTAATTACACAACTTTTCAAGCTCATAATTTAAAGATGGAGGACTGATTTATAGCTATTTATTTATTTATTTTTATTTTGATGATTGTCCTCGTGATATGCGCCTTATCATTTTTGATCTGAGATTTCTATCGAGCGGTGCGTGACATGTTTCACATTATCGGGGGCTAGCAGGTTTCGTTTTCTTACAACCGTCAACATATGTGAAGGTACATGACGAATAATGTAGGGGCGGTGTATCATGGCCATGTGAGTGTAAGGTCGTCAATTATCAACGGTGAACAGCGATTCTTGACTTGGAAGCTCCATCCTACTCGTCAATTCATTCTGGGGCCCTGCTTGTGGTCGGCTTCACATTGTTGGGGTTTGAAGCTTTTGTTTTCTTGCAACCGTCACCACATGTTTTAGCAAAACTTTTTTTTTTTTTTTTTATAACTGGATGTTTTAGTTATTTTATACGTATCACAATTAATTCTTGAATTTATTGAATATTCTGCAAGTTTAATGAGCAAATAAAGCACTATAGGGATGACAGACATGCATGGTGAAGCTTGAACCTTGATGCAGAGAAAATGAATAAGTCTCTTATTTTTTTTTTCTGGGAAAATAATGTGTTGCCAAGCTAGTATATGATTGAGCGTTTGAGTGTAGTTGAAGTTATTTTTGAAAATATTTTTTATTTAAAAATATATCAAAATCATGTTTTTTTTTTTAAAAAAAATTTATTTATAATATCAGCATATTAAAATAAGTTAAATACATCAAAAAAATTTAATTTAAAATAAAAATATATTTTTTTAAAGTACTTTCTAAACGAATTTCAACAAGTTCGATAGATCTGCTAATCACGTGCATGAATCTCAAGAGTAGAGCTTGCTCGCTTGACTGTTCCATGCACAACTAACTTTCAGTCACGACGATAAAGAAAAAAACAAAAACCCTAGGTGCAAGATTTTTCTTCTATCTAACATGCAACACGTGCACCGATTTCTATCGTGTTACTTTTTTTTTTATTATTATTTTGTATGGATTGATTATTTTACAGTAATGAGTTGATTTGTGAAGTGATATTATATATAGAAAAAGTATTGTTATCTTTTAATTATAATTTAATTATATTGAATTCATGTATAACAAATAATTTTTAAACTATAAAGAGTGTAATCGCATACAAATCTTAAGAAATAATCTTATCAGATTATATATATATATATATTTTGAATGCTGCCGAAGTGCTACAAGCAAAAATCACTTCATGTCCCATAAGAGAGCAGACAAGGTGGCCTCTCCCTGGCAGAGGCCGCGGCTAATTGAGATAGGTCAATCTCCATGACAGAAATTTCAATGTTGAAAATATAATTATTTAAAAATGTTCCTATCATTAAAAGGCTACTATTATTGATAGAATTACCATCAAAATATTACAGATGGAAATATTAGCAAACTTTTATTGGTGATATGTTTAATATACCGATAGATATACCGAACAAATTGAGCGAGTAACTATTTTTTGCTCGTTTCATGCATGTTCAAAGTCATCGGTATATTCAATGCCAATAAAATCACTAATAAAACAATAATTTAGGACGAGGATTTGATTGACGGATGATTTATGTCCGCAATAATATCGGTAAGATATTTACCGATAAACAATAAACTTAAATACCAACAAATATTGCTGTTTGTAAAATTGTTAATTCTGAATATGATAAATAGGGAGAATAATTTATTGGTGGCTATAAATAAGAACGCTCGAGAAGAGGTAATAACCATTCTAAACAAATGAATATTTCCAACATGAAGGCGTTTCTTATAATATGCATAGTCTTTGCTACCACCGTCTTCTCTTCCTTATCCACCGGCACCGCTCGAGAATTATCCGATCAAGGTGAGCCCACCTCTTCTATCTGCTTTCGTTTCCATTGATCTTATGAGTTTGCATGTACAATTCATATGTTTATGTATAAAACTGTATCTACGTCTGATTTCATTACGGCACCGTATATTTACTATGAGTTTGTGATAAATTTCTTAACACGTTAACACATGTCGAAGTGAATCTTGCAGGTGCAGACAGAACACGTCTTTACACTTCCAAGCCACCTCGTGACCCCGTGAAGCCACCAGGTGACCCCATCAAGCCACCTCCTGTCAAGCCACCAGGTGATCCAATCAAGCCACCTCCTGTCAAGCCACCTCCTGTCAAGCCACCAGGTGACCCCATCAAGCCACCTCCCATCAAGCCACCTCCTGTCAAGCCACCTCCCATCAAGCCACCAGGTGACCCTTACAAGCCACCAGGTGATCCAATCAAGCCACCTCCCATCAAGCCACCTCCTGTCAAGCCACCTCCTGTCAAGCCACCAGGTGACCCCATCAAGCCACCTCCCATCAAGCCACCTCCTGTCAAGCCACCAGGTGACCCCATCAAGCCACCTCCCATCAAGCCACCTCCTGTCAAGCCACCTCCCATCAAGCCACCAGGTGACCCTTACAAGCCACCTCCCGGGTCACAGTAATGCTTACAAGCCGATCTGTGAAATCCCATGAAAATGGAGCACTTTGGATTAGAAGTGTCGATCGGCAGCTACTAGTATCTTTATTAACGTGATAGTTTGATATGAGAATATGTTATGTAAGAAAAATAATCTATGAAGTTCTCATTACAAGTCGACAACCTTGTGTTTGCATCATGAGGAATTTCCGTCGGTTTTGATCTCATGAGTTTGTATTATCGTAATGAAGTACTGGATGCAAAATAAATAAAGTGTTTGATTAGCTTTTCTGTTGTTCATGTGAGTGTTGTATATACACTTCCCTCACGATCCTAATACGTCACCGACATTTTATAGGCTTTGAACGAGGACCTCTCCATAAAAATCACAAATTTCAAACGTTTGTTGGGAGTGTTACTTTACGATTGAAGGCAGGTTTGTCTGGTAATGTGTGAGAGAAGTGGTTTTTTTTAATAAAAAAAATTAAAAAAAAATTATTTTTATTTTACATTATATTTTTATATTATTTTAATGTATTGATGTTAAAATAATTTTAAAAATATTATTTAAATACATTTCTAAATTAAAAATACATTAAAAAACAAGAAAAAAACAAGAAACTTCATTACGGCTCCGTGTCATTCCATGATTCTGCTTTAACTTTCTTTTCAATTTTTATAAATTGATGGATCCAAAGATAATTATTGATGGTAAATATTGTTTTTTCTTCAAATAATAGGGTGATTCATTGATGTGGTATATTTAGTTTTATCAAATGTAATAGAAATTATGAGTTTTAAACTTGTAATTACTTAGTTAATAAAGCTTTTATATTATATTAAAATATTATCTTAATAAAAAACTTAAATTATTAAATAAAATTAATATATTGTTAGAGAATAATATAAATCATATTCTAGGGCCTTAATTAGTTGCTCAAGTTTTTAGGTAAGATGATTTCTTGACATGATATAGAGTTTTATTGACCCAACGGTCACGAGTTCGTATCTCAACACCCTTATTCTATTTGATAAAAAATAGACACAAGGTAATGTGAGTTTGTGTGGAAGTTTCAAAGCCAAATGATTTTCACTCGAGGAAGTGTGTTAGAAAACAATATAAATCATATCCAGGATTTTAACTAATAGCTTAAATTTTTAGATGAGGTGATTACTAGACATAGATAATTTATATTATATTTAATATATTCCTCTGAAAACTTCAACTCTAAAATAAACTCATCAACAAACCTTTCTGAGTTTTGAATTGATGAAAAAAAAACCCACAACCATCCAGCTACCAGTCCTCCTCCTCAAACAACTTTTCTTTAAGAAAATAGACCCAAACCTCCTCTGAGAAGAAAAAAAAACATCATAAAAACCAAATAATTCATAAATAATTAAATGCTGCCGTGTTGCTACAAGCAAAAATCACTTCATGTACCAAAAGAGAGCAGACAAGGGGGCTTCTCCCTGGTGTAGGAGCTGCAGGGCCGCGGCTAATTGAGATCGGTCAATCTCCATGACAGAAATTTCGGTGTTGAAAATACTATTATTTAAAATATTACTATTATTAAAAAGCTACTATTATTGATAGAATTACCATCAAAATATTACTGAGGGAAACATTAACAATAAAGTTTTTGTTTGTGATATGTTTAATATATCAATGGATATATTTAACAAATTGAGCATATAATTATGTTCTGTGTACTTCGTACATCGAAAGCTATCGGTACATTCAATACAAATAGAATCGCTAATAGAACAATAATTAACGACAAGGATTTTATTGACGGATGATTTTTAGTTTTTGTTCGTGATATGTTTAATATATCAATGGATATATTTAACAAAATGAGCATATAATTATGTTTTGTGTACTTTGTACATCGAAAAGCTATCAGTATATTCAATACAAATAGAATCGCTAATAGAACAATAATTAACAACGAGGATTTTATTGACAGATGATTTTTATCCGCGATAATATCAGTAAGATATTTACCAATAAACAATAAATTTAAATACCCACAGATATTGCTGCTGTAAAGTTTTTAATTGTGATTATGATAATAATATATTGGTGGCTATAAATAAGAGCTCTAGAGAAGAGGTAATAACCATTCTAAACACATTACTATTTCCAACATGAAGGCCTTTCTAATCATATGCATAGTCTTAGCTACCGCTGTCTTCTCTTCCTTGTCCACTAGCACTGCTCGAGAGTTATCCGATCAAGGTGAGCCCACCTCTTTTATCTGCTTTCGTTTCCATTGATCTTATGATTTTGCATGTAAATTCATATGTTAATGTATAAAACTGTATCTACGCCTGCTTTCAATACGGCACCGTGTATTTACTATGAGTGTGATAAATTTCATAACACGTTAACACATGTCGAAGTAAATCTTGCAGGTGCAGACAGAATACTTGACACTTCCAAGCCACCTCGTGATCCTGTGAAGCCACCGCGTGACCCCGTGAAGCCACCGCGTGACCCCATCAAGCCACCGCGTGGCCCCATCGAGCCACCACACGACCCCAGGAAGCCACCTCGTGGCCCCATTGAGCCACCGCACGACCCCAGGAAGCCTCCTCGTGGCCCAATCGAGACACCACATGACTTCATGAAGCCTCCTCATGGCCTCATGAAGCCACCTCCGGGAAAGAAGCCGCCTCCGGGAAAGAAGCCACCTCCCGGTTCACAGTAATGCTTGCAAGCGGATTTGCATATAGGCAAAACCCTGAGAGTTTTCTGCGGTTTGCATCACTAGGTTTTAATGTTCTGCGGTTTTAATCTCATGAGTTTGTATAATCTTAATGAAGTGATGCAAAATAAATAAAGTGTTTAATTAGCTAAACTATATTCTAGCTATCTCATCTGTTGTTCATGTGAGTGTTATACATTATCTTCTGTTTTAAGGGGACTGTAATTAAGATGTATCGGGCTACACTTCTCTCACGATCCTAATAGGTTCACCGACATTTTATAGGCTTGAAACGTACGTAGACCTCTTCGTAAAAATCACCAATTTCAAACTGTTTGCTGGGAGTAGTCTTCCTTCAAGATTACTAAAATATTATTCTTATATATTTTTAAACTAAAATTACATAAAAAAACATTCTAAAAGCAGGAATGCTTTCACTTTCTTTTCAATTTCATGAATCGATGCATCCAAAGATAATTATGGATGGTAAATATTGTTTTTTCATCAAATAATAGGGTGATTCATTGATGTGGTATATTTAATCCTATCAAATGCAATAGAAATTATGAGTTTTAAACTTGTAATCACCTGGTTAACAAATTATATTCATTTCACGTAACTTGCATAGCATATCATCTCTGAAATTCTAGGTTATGAAGGCAATTTTGTGTTCCAAATTATCATCTCACCATAAATGTGATTTCACTAAAGTTCCATGGGATGCCAATTGTCCCACCAAAGATTATGAGTGATCATACCATTCTCAGCGGTCTTATGAAATTGCTTCCACAAAGATGTTATAAGCTCGAGTAATTCTCACCAGTCTCCAAAAACTTCTATCGAGATGGTAATTATATCATCTCCAAGCAGTTCTTGGATTTAGCAGTTTCAGGGTTGTCCTCACGAAACGTTGGAGTTTATAAAAGATTTTCATGGTGTCTTATGTCTAAGTAAGAATGAGAAGTATGATTTTAGGTTTATCAAAATGGTATGCTTGAGAGCTGGACGAAGTAATCACATCAACTGATTTTCTTGTATAATCTGTTTGGAAGTATATATCGAATTGTTTTTCAAAATATTTGTTGTTTTAAGATATATTAAAATACATACTTTTTAAAGAAATTATTTTTAACATTAACACTTCAAAATGATATGAAAGTATCAAAAATTTATTTTTTTTTTCAAAAACACTTTTATGATTGCACTTAAAATGATACACGAATATGCCTATTGTGTAGAAAGGATCCAGCAAGTTGTATATATCGACTTGTGTGAACATGTTTCTTTTATGTTGACTTGAAGTCAAGATGCATGGAAGCAAGTTTAGTATGCAAGGAGTTTCAAAGGACGTAGTGTGATAGTAAAAAAATTGAAATTTATCTTACAGATATTGAATTCGAGTCAGGATATACTGGTTTCAATTACTTAACCCGAGTTCTTAAATAATATTTAAAAAATAGCAGGGTTTCCTGAAATAAATAAAAAAGTTTAGTATATAAGGAGCCAGCAAGGCAACATAACATGTCTTGAGTAATATCGTCTACAAGTCGACGTTTCCAAAGAACATGTCGTGATGACAAAGAATTTGAGATCTGCATAGCAGGTCTCAAATTCGAGTCAGGACGTACATCTCTTGTAAAAATTTGAGACAACTGAAGTTTTATTTGTTTACTTGAACTCACAAAGTGTGATTTCCGGGAAGGTGAGAGACTTTGCAAGGTGTGTCGGGACCAGATTTTCTAGGTGAGATACGATGGAACAAAGCACAACAGCACTAATCGTAAGTTTTTTGTTTCTTTCATTATATTTTTTATGATTCAGCCGGGAGATATGATGAGACACTATAATCTTTACCTTATACACAGAGGATATATCAAACTCATAAATAGAAATGCAACCATACTTTTCAAAGGTGGCTTATTAAATAATTCAAAGTGTTTGATAAGAGATCAAAAAAGAAACACTTTGCTTTTAAGGGTTTATATATTATTAAATCAAAATATACATATTTATACAATAATGTTAAATTAACTTAGTCAAAAGAAATCACTACAAATCTCCTTTACGACTTGCAAGTCTATCCCGTAACCATTAGGCTCTCATCGGCATCTTAATATCCATCACAAATTCGGTGGCATGATATTGTTGACTTTCTTTGGTTACGCGACAATACTTTGTTGTCACCAATTCATACTAGACGAACTATTTGATATGCGCTTCGCTACGGGTTAAATTGTTTTGGTCTCATTTTAATATACTTTAAAAATAGTTATTAATATTTTCAACACATTAATTGTTTTGGTCTCATTTTAATATACTTTAAAAATAGTTATTAATATTTTCAACACATTAATTGTTTTGGTCTCATTTTAATATACTTTAAAAATAGTTATTAATATTTTCAACACATTATCTATAATAAAATTAATATATAAGAACCTAAATCATTAAAAGTTTTTTGGACAAAAAGAAAAAATAACACATTAATTTAGATTGTGTTTGATAGTCTGATAATATCTTATAATGATAATAATACTAATTTTATTTTTTTTCCTTTAATTTTGTTCTTCATATCAATTTTTTTCAATGCTGCTAATATTTTTTTTTTTATTTTCAATCATAATAATAACAATAAAAATAATAATTCATGTAATTTATCATTTGATGTTGTATTAATTAAGAATTATGTCTTGCAACTTCTCCACATATAATGTTTCAAATTTTATATCTCGGATTAATGATTTGAAAAAATTTTATGGTTCAATATTGTTTTATTTTTTTATCTTATTTCTTTAAAATTATATGACTTAATATTAATACTAAACAATTTTTTTTTTATTATAAACCAAATGATTATAATAATTATATTCATAATAGTAATAATATAAATTTTAATGTTTTCCTCTAATTTTATTCTTTTGTTCTTCAAATGAAATAAAAAAAAATTATGGTGATAATATTTTTTTTTTGCCTTCAATCATAAGAATAAAAATGATAATAACAATTGAAATAATTTATCGACTGATTTTGTATTTATTAAGAATTATTTTTTACATTTTCTCTATATATAATGATTAAAATCTAATAATTTATTAAGAATAACTCAAAGTTGTCTTTAAGTTTTTACCATATTTATTTAAAATTATATTATTTAACATTAGTATTCAACACAAAATGTTTTTCTATAATTAGTTTTTTTGACATTACCTAATTAAAATTCTGTTTAAGTTGATTATTTCACTCAGATGTATAACATCATAAAACAAATCTAGCATCATTAACATTTTTTTTACATGTTAAAAAAATCTAGCACCATTCTGCCTAGTTTTACCTTCTTATTTAATATTTTTATTAATATAATTAAAATTATAATTAGTATTATTATTATTATTATAAATGTTTTTGTCATTATTACTAATATTCATATTATTTTATGAGTTATTGGTAGTATTATCATCAAATCATAATTATTAACACCATAAACACTATAACTATAATAAATTAAAATTTTATTATCATTATGATTAATAATGTCATTTTTATTACCATGATTAATAAATGAAACTTTCAAATTACAGACGCCATTATTCAGTAAAGGCAAATTTGAAAATAGCCTCGATGTGTTGCCTAGGCCCAAAATCCCAGAAAAGATAAAGAACTGCTGATGCTAATGGGCTACAAATGAGATTTGGAAAATTTTCCGGTAGTGTTACCAAACAGGGAAAAATTCAGAAACATTCATGGCAATTAGCTTCTCTTTACTTGATTGTACTTGGAGGCTGTGGAATTCATCGGGATGAATCTTTACTCTAGATCTTCAAGGTCGCTTCCTTGAAGATGAAGGAGAGCCAGCAAGTTGGAATATTATATTTGGACTTGGGGTAAACCCCATAGTAGTGTTAAATGTTTATTGTTTATTTGTTATTTGATTTACTCTGTATTTGAATAAGTTCCTATTTACCAGGAACCAGTCAATTGTTTACCTATTTCTTAGGAAAATCCCAGCTGACTAGGTGACAGTTAGTCATGGGATAGATGCTGCATATTTTTCTACTTATCTGTTATTTGTATTCCTATTTAAGTTGAACTCTTCTTAATGAAAAATACAGAGTTGCAATTCCACGTTTCTTGTTACAAAGCTTTAGCTTCACTGTCACGTTTTCAATACAAAACTTTAGCTTTGAATTAGTGCAGAACACTTAGTGTTCAACAAGTAGTTGTCTTCCATGTTGACCCGGTTAACCTGTCGGGTCTGGGCTACGCTTTCACTATAGGGTGTCTTGATATAAACACAGGATGATTCTGCGAAGATGCCTTTCGTTTATAAAAAATCTATCAAGTTGGAGGACTATACACAGGATGATTCTTTTATATTGACTTGGAGTCAACGTGCATGGAAGCAAGTTGAGTATACATGGACCCAGCAAGGCGATATTAACAGGCTACCGTCGCCTACAAGGCTAGAATTTACGTGGCTGGCAATATTTTGTTACTCTAATCATGCATAGAGCTTATGCAAAATGGGTTGGATCAGCCTGTCGCAGTGAGTCAACCAGCTAGTCTTCGGCCATATAATTCTAAGATTAAGGTCGACGATCTGATTTTATGTGGATAGAAATCATGCACTCTAACTTTTCAAAGCTGGCTTATTCAATAATTAATGCGAAGTGTTGGATACGCTCATCATCTTAGAGCAGTTCCCTTCGAACAAAGGAGGCTATAAATAAGAGTGGTAGATAGGAGAGCAGAAGCATGCTAAAAACCTGTATTTCAAGATGAAGGCCTTCCTTATCGCATGCATTCTCTTGGCTACCGTTGTCTTCTCTCCCCTGTCCACTTGCACTGCTCGACCATTGGTCGAGAGAGGTGAGATTTTATTGCCAACATTCACTTCAGAAAAACAGTTCGTGTTTGTATATATTCTCTGTTTTTTTCATGCAAAAACTTTATTTTTTATAGAATTGATGGTTCAACATTTACATTTAGGATCAAGATTCTGGTCATTGTACATATATAATCCCTTCTACTTCATTAAACTATGTCAACCTTGTCTGCTAATCAATTTAAATGTTATGTAATTTCCATCAGCAAACTCGGTTGGCTTTCTTCTTTGATTTGGACGACTAATCGATCTCATTTGGGATTTTTTAATAACTTCCATGATTTCGCTGTTATCATATCAAGCTAACGTGCAAGGATATGTGGTCGTAGATCTTGCAGGTAGTGCACTCGCCCCCGGCAACATTCCATTCAATAGAGGTCCGGGCCAACGGTATGGCGTAGGGACACCACGAACAAAGCCTTGTCGTAGTCTTTACAGGCGTAACTGTTGAATCCCTTGAAAACTGAACATTTTGGAGCGGAAGCAGCGAGGTGTGGACGTCTGTTATTGCTGTGAAGTCCCTTGAAAATGGAATATAATTATGAACTCTTTGCGCAAGAGAAATAAATAAATTGAGGTTCTCTATGGACGGAAGCAATCAATATGTTTTTAAGGTTATAATTTCTATTTATCTTATATCTTATTTCCCATCTGGGACTCTGTAATATTCATGACGAAGCCTATGAAAGTCAAGGTTCTTAGTATTTAGTCCACTCTCTTGTCTCTTCACTATTCTCTTACATATACTGTGAAAGTAATTAAATAAATTCAGAAATTCAATGCTTTTATATTATTCCAGCACCAAAACTTTGTTAGACAGTAGCCAATCATCTACAGTTGCCCGCGTTGTTTTATTTTTTTTATATTTCATTAGTTTAGAAATTATCCAGATTAAAATTTTTTAATTTATATTAGTGATCATTAAAAAAATAATATTGCTTATTTTTTCTCTTTGTTTGTTTTTTTGTGTTTTCTATTATTTTTATTTGTTCTTTGGATTAGATGATTTTTATAATTTTATTATTTTTGCAATAATAATGATAATTTTAGTGATTTTTTTTTATTTTTTAAAAATGTTTTGCTTTTTTTTTTTTTAGTTTTTTGGGACAATTTAATGATTTTAATTGTTTGGGCACTAATGTTGATAATAATTTTAACTATTATAGCAATGATAATGACAGTAATGTAGGGATGAATTTTCAATTTATGTTTTTGTCTTTATATGAATAGAAAATTAACTATTTATTTTTGTTATTTTATTATTATATATATTTTCATAATTTATATTTTATCTTTGTATTTGATTTAAATTGAATTATAAAATGAACTAATCTTAATACAGTGACTTCAATAATTCAGATATCCAAAACTTCTTGCTTTTTTAACAATGATGATAATTTTATGTTGATTATTTCGTTGAAACCTACTAAATAGATAAATTTATATCGATTTAAAATTCATATATATTTTTTAGAAAACTTGCACTTGACAAGAATTCTGCACAAATTTATTATTTTGACTAAATTTATATTATAAAAAAAATCACACAATTAATATTTTTTTATATTGAAAAAATTATGATGCCACCCATAACAGGACAAGGAAGCATTGGCTGATATATATAAACTTGGAGTGTAAATAACTCTTTTATATTGACTTGGAGTCAACGTGCATGGAAGCAAGTTGAATATACTAGGACCCAGCAAGACTTTTCAAAGTTGTCTTATTCAATAATGCGAAGTGTTGGATACGTTCATCATGCATCTTAGAGCAGTTCTCTTCTAATATATGCTGCTATAAATAAGAGGGGTGGATAGGAGAGCAGAAACATGCTAAAAACCTGTATTTCAAGATGAAGGCCTTCCTTATCGCATTCATTCTCTTGGCTACCGTCGTCTTCTCTCCCCTGTCCACTTGCACTGCTCGACAATTGGCCGAGAAGAAAGGTGAGATTTTATTTCCAACATTCACTTGAGAAAAACAGCTCGTGTTTGTATATATTCTCTGTTTTTTTCATGCAAAAACTTTATTTTTATAGAATTGATGGTTCAACATTTACATTTAGGATCAAGATTCTGGTCACTGTACATTTATAATCCCTTCTACTTCATTAAACTATGTCAACCTTGTCTGCTGATCAATTTAAATGTTATGTTATTTTCCATCAGCTAACTCGATTGGCTTTCTTCTTTGATTTGGACGACTAATCGATCTCATTTGGGATTTTTTTTTAATAACTGCCATGATTTCGCTGTTATCATAACAAGCTAACGTGCAAGGATATGTGGTCGGAGATCTTGCAGGTAGCTACCGTAGAGTCGACCCCCGCGTACCGTCAACTCCACAAACGGCTTGTCGTCCTCATTACAGCCGTGGCTGTGGAATCCCTTGAAAACGGAACATTTTGGAGCAGAAGCAGCGAGGTGTGGAGGGTTGGTATGGCTGTGAAGTCCCATGAAAATGGAATATAATTATGAACTCTCTGTGGAAGAAAAATAAATAAATTGAGGTTCTCGATGGATGGAAGCAATCAATATGTTTTTGAGGTTTTAATTTCTATTTATCTTATATGTTATTTCCCATCTGGGACTCTGTAATATTCATGACGAAGCCTATGAAAAGTCAAGTTTCTTAGTATTTAGTCCACTCTCTTGTCTCTTCACAATTGTTATATATATTGTGAAAGTAATTAAATAAATTCAGAAATTCAATGCTAATATATTATTCCAGCACCAAAACTTTGTTAGACAGTAGCCAATCATCTACAGTTGCGTGCGTTGTTTTATTTTTTTATATATATCATTGCTTTCGAAATTATACAACTTAAAATATAACATAAGGAAATCATTCTTCAAACAATATAATATTTCTGAAAAATAATTTAATAATATTTTCTAGAATTTAATATTTCTTTTAGTACAAATCTTCCAGCAAGTAAAAAAGTTTATTTCCTTTTTTTACTTTCCTATATTTAAAATTTTAAAATATTTCTTTTAGTACACAATCTTGTGTGGATTCTATTTATGGCATTTTCATTTATGTTTTGCAAAATACTTTTATGTTAATCATATAGATTTTATATTAATTGATTTTTGTTCAATTTGAATTTAGAATTTCAAATTTTTTGTGTGTGCTCTTCATTTATGCTATTTTCATGTTTAATATATTTTTATGTTAATCATATAGATTTTATATTATTTGATTGATCGAATAGTGCCAAGTGGTTTAATGGACAAATTAAGTTGTCGTGACGATACCTCTCTTAGTGGAAGATCAGAATTCTCTTCATCACAAGACTGATTGGATCCGCCATAGACACCCAAGAGGCTAAAAGAGTTGAACTATAGGGACTAATTTATAATTTACTCAATGAAAAACTAAGAAGTTGAACTAGGTGTCTTGCTCCTATATAAATGCTCGTATTATGGAAGAAGTTATTATTTATCTTCAATTTTTAATTACCTTTTGAACCATCCACATATTTGTTATCTCTCCTATTATAACTCATTTCTGGGTTAAATTCACTCATAATAAAAGTAAAAATAAAAACTAAAAACTAAAAGGTACTAGCATATTGGAAAAATTAAGATAGAACTATGGACGAAGTCGAGAGCTCGATTACACCCCATTGTGCCCAAGACTAAAAAAAAAAAATGTATATTCAAGATCAAAATAAATGATTATTAGACAAATCTGCATAAAAAAAATAAATCCAAATGCATAATTAGAGTTTTAATAATTCAATTTTATTTAATCATGGGTCAAATTCAGAGTTTAAGTCCAAATCATGCCTCCTTTTATGACTTCTTCTCTTCTTCTCTTCTTCTCTCTGTTGTTGTCATTTTTTCTTCCTCTCTGGCCATCTTCTTATTATCAAAATAATCACATCAACAGACTTTCTTACCAAGTTTCTTTAAATATTGCGTGGCATGATATAAACACAGGAGGATTCTGCGAAGATGCCTTCCGTATATAAAAATTCTATCAAGTTGGACTATACACAGGATGATTCTTTTATATTGACTTGGTGTCAACGTGCATGGAAGCTAGTTGAGTATACATGGACCCAGCAAGGCGATATTTTATTCCCATCATGCTTCTTGTTGAAAGTAATTGAAATTAATTGAAGAAGATGCAGGCGTACTTGAAGCGTGGCTGAAGTTAAGGTGTAATGCCGTGCTATATAAGGCTTCCGTGTGCAATTAGAATTAGAATTAATTTCCTGTTTTGATCAATTCCGTGTATCTCGTTATTCCTTTCTTAGCCTTTTACTTCACATTGTAAACCTGTGTATATAAATACTCACAGAGTACTTAATAAAAGTTCTATACACATACTGGTACATTAAAATCCAGTTCTTGATTTTTCGGCTTGCCCACTGCTTGCTCTACTTTTCTTTATGGTATCAGAGCAGGTTGCGATCAAACCTATTTGTCTGCTAAAAGTTTAGCACAACTGTTCTTATTTGAAATTTAAGCAAATCTTGCTTCTATTTCTTGACTTGTTCTTGTTTGATAATTAAGCAAATCTTGCTTCTATTTCCCTTGACGTGATTCTGCTATAAAACTTAGCACGAACAATCACTGTTCAAATCAGTAATTGTTACTGGTGGATTGCCCAGAAAAACAGACACTGTGGAGATCAAGAAATTCCAGCCTCTGTTTTTCCAGAACTTAGCACAACTGTTCAAAGCAATCTTGTTGTTTCTGGTATTTCTTGATCCGATTTCTTGATGGAAGACTCTCCTGAACAGATTAGTGTTGATGACAACAGAACATCTAACACTTCAGAAGGAGAACTAAGCAATCCAAACCAACGTCTAGGCTCAACATTGTTGAATGAACTGAATTATCTTCCTTGGTCAAGAGCTGTGACAATTGCTCTTGGTGGACGATCCAAACTTGGCTATATCAATGGCCATATTAAGGCTCCAGACCCATCCTCAAAGGATTACGAAGCATGGCAGTGCAAAGACCAGCTTGTTATGTCATGGTTGCTTAACTCTATGGAGAACAATATTGCTGAAATATTCAGCTACTCAGAATCTTCAAAGGAATTGTGGGAGTCTGTGAAGGAGATGTATGGGAACCAAAATAACGCAGCACGTGTTTTTCAGATTAAGAGGGACCTGTCCAACCTTCAACAAAATGGGAAAACTTATGTGCAGCTGCTGGGGACTTTAAAAGGCATGTGGAGTGAACTTGCACTCTATCGTCCTCACACCACTGATTCTGTTGTGTTGAAAAAACGTGATGAAGAAGACAAGATCTTCCAGCTGCTATCCAGTCTTGGACCAGAGTATGAAGACCTTCGAAGCAGGGTCCTTATGAACTCTGAGCTTCCATCTCTTGCGTCTGTTTCTGCTACAATACAGAGGGAAGAGGCCCGCAGGAAAATTATGAACTCAGAATCAAGGGCTATTTTACCGGAAAATCATGCCTACGTTGCCAGAAATATGAAGAGCAAACCTTACAAAGGTAAAAGACCAGACTTAAAATGCACTCACTGCCATAATCTTGGTCACACTATTGGGCGATGTTGGGTTCTCCATCCAGAGCTAAAACCTGATTTTGACAAACCGAAGCAAACTCAAAGGGGCTATGAAAATCACGCTCACGCTCACGCTCACGCTGCTGCTTGCACTACTGGAAAATTTTCCACAAATGATGTCACAAATTTTTCCACAAATCCTGCTGCTCTTCTCAGTGATTTTGCAACATACCTCAAGGAAAAAGGTGACACTAGCTCGGCAGACTCAAGCAACTCTGATTCAACAGCCCTTCTTGGAAAGTTTGCTGGTTTTCTAGCCAATTCCACCCAGTTGTCACAAGAGAACATCGAAGGTATTTTGACTGCTCTTAAAATTGCCTTAGTTGCTAGCACTGTGCATAATTTTTGGGTCATTGATTCGGGTGCCTCAGATCACATAACCAATAAATTGACTAGCATACATGAATTCGAAAATTGTCTTACCCCAACCCATATATCTGTTGCTAATGGAAAAAACGTGACTGTCAAGGGGAAAGGTAAAATCAAATTGCTCTCGGAAAATATAGAGTCCCTAGTCCTATATGTTCCATCTTTTCCCTTACAATTACTGTCTATTGGAAAAATCACAATAACACTCAATTGTCGCGTAATTTTTTATTCCAACCGGGTTATTTTTCAGGACCGCGTCACCAAGAGGACGATTGGTGAAGGGTTCTTTTTTCAAGGGCTGTATTATTTTTCAAATAATTCTAAAAGGCTTCCGCAAGCATCTGCTCTCTCTTCCCTTGGTCAGAATCAAATCCTATGGCATCAACGTCTAGCTCATCCCTCCGAAAAAATCCTAGCAAAATTAGTTCCCAGTTTGGATGCAAAAAATTTCGCTTGTGATACATGTCATTTTTCTAAATCTACTAGACTATCTTTTTCACCTTCCTTGTCTAGATCAGATAAAATGTTTGAACTTGTTCACTCGGATGTTTGGGGACCAACAATTGAATCCATTGATGGTTATAAGTATTTTGTTTCCTTTATTGATGATTTTTCACGTGTGACTTGGATATACCTTCTGAAATTCAAAAGCGAAGTCATTGATGTTTTTAAGAATTTCCATATGCTAGTCATGACTCAATTTTCTGCAAGGCTTAAAATCCTTAGATCTGATAATGGCACCGAATACATGTCTCAAAAAATGACACAATATCTAGCTTCGTATGGCATTTTACATCAGTCTAGTTGTGTTGGTACACCCCAACAAAATGGTGTAGCTGAGCGCAAAAATAGAGATCTTTTGGAGAAGACTCGAGCTTTAATGATAGAAATGCATGTTCCCAAGAATTTTTGGTCTCATGGAGTATTATCTGCTGCATATATAATTAATCGGCTACCAAGCCGAGTGTTGTGTTTTAAATCACCACTTGAGGTTTTGCAGAATAAATCACCAGATATATCGCATCTAAAAGTGTTTGGCTGCACATGTTTTGTGCATCTACAAGCTCCAAATCGTGACAAGCTTGATCCAAGGGCCGCTAAGTGTATTTTCTTGGGATATTCCTCCACCAAGAAAGGTTACAAATGCTATCACCCGCAGTCAAAGAAGCTATTTATTTCGAGAGATGTTCAATTTGAGGAAGCCTCTCCATATTATGGCAAATCAAATTTGCAATCTGCAAAAGATTTATTTCCTCTACCGTATTCGGCTCCTGCAGTCATTGAAAATTCAGCACTACCTATCTCTTCAAGTGAAGAGACAGTCAGTCCAATTAATTCAGAATCAGCACACAGCAATGACCACATTGAAAATTCTAATGCTGATAACAGCACTTCTACTTCTACTGCTGATAATGCGTTACCTGCTGATATTTTCCCTTCTTCCTCAGACGCACAAGGGACTATTATAGCTAATTGTGAAGATGACATCCGAAATGAGCAGACTACATCAGATGGTCAAGTTGCTCCTCTGCCACAGGTTCGACAAAATCCTGTTCGCAATCGTGGACCTCCACTTAAATTACGAGATTTTGTCACGTATGCAGCCAGACATCCCATTCAAAATTCTCTCACGTATCAACGACTCTCACCAGCTCATGCTGCCTTCCTCTCCGCAGTTTCTAATGTCCATGAGCCACGGAATTTCCAGGAAGCCAACGCTTATGATGAGTGGAAACATGCCATGAATGATGAGCTGTTAGCCCTTGATCAGAATCATACTTGGAGTATTGTCAAACTCCCCAAAGGTAAGAACATTGTTGGAAGCCGGTGGGTATATAAAACCAAGTTTAATGCTGATGGGACCGTCGACAGACACAAGGCACGACTCGTAGCTCAGGGTTTCACCCAAACCCATGGAGTTGATTACAAGGAAACCTTTGCGCCGGTAGCAAAAATGAATACTGTGCGCGTATTACTATCAGTTGCTGTGAACAATGGATGGATGATGTGTCAAATGGATGTAAAAAATGCATTCTTACATGGAAAGCTGGAAGAAGAAGTTTATATGAAATTACCTCCTGGTCATCTGCAAGCTTCTGATCCTACCTTAGTGTGCCGACTTCACAAATCAATTTACGGTTTGAAACAGTCTCCGCGCGCATGGCATGCTCAATTAAGTTCTGTTCTAGAAAAAACTTGGCTTTAAGAGGAGTAATGGGGATTCATCCCTATTTGTTCAGCTTACACCCAAGGAAACATTGGTGGTTCTTATCTACGTTGATGATCTTATTATTTCAGGAAATAATGCTGAAGCTATATCACGTCTCAAGGTCACTCTACAACATCATTTTCCGATTAAAGATCTTGGCAGGCTGAAATATTTTCTTGGGATAGAAATGGCTACATCTCAGAAAGGATTATTCCTTAATCAACGTAAGTATATACTTGACTTACTCAAGGACGCTGATATGTTGGATGCTAAGCCAACCCCGACTCCATTAGACAGTAAATTGCAGCTTGCCGTGAATAGTGAACCTCTCCAGTCTATCACTCACTATCAACGACTCGTAGGTAAACTGATTTACCTCACTATTACACGGCCTGATATAGCATATGCAGTTAGCCTTGTTAGCCAATTCATGCATGCACCTACTATTTTTCACTTGAGTATGGTCAAGAGAATTCTACGCTATCTAAAAGGCTCTATTGGACGAGGAATTATTATGGCGAAAAATGGGCATACTCAGATAACTGGATACTGTGATTCCGATTGGGCGGGCAACGCTATTGATCGGAAGTCAATCACTGGTTATTGCATGTTTGTTGGTGGTAACCTTGTTTCATGGCGTAGCAAAAAACAAAATGTCATTGCGCGCTCCAGTGCTGAAGCTGAATATCGTGCAATGGCATTGGCAGCATGTGAGTTAATTTGGCTTAAAAGCCTTCTATCTGAACTGGGATTCTCAAGCAACGACCCTATGACCTTGTTCTGTGACAACCAAGCTGCCATGCATATTGCAGCTAATCCAGTATTCCACGAAAGAACAAAACACATTGAGGTCGATTGTCACTTCATTCGCCAACAAGTCCAGTCTCAAAATATTCAAACTCACTACATTCGAAGCCATGATCAGCTTGCAGACGTGTTCACTAAATCCTTGTCCTTTGCTCAGTTTCACCGATTATTGTCCAAGCTTGGATCAATAAATCCCCTTGATCCAGCTTGAGGGGGAGTGTTGAAAGTAATTGAAATTAATTGAAGAAGATGCAGGCGTACTTGAAGCGTGGCTGAAGTTAAGGTGTAATGCCGTGCTATATAAGGCTTCCGTGTGCAATTAGAATTAGAATTAATTTCCTGTTTTGATCAATTCCGTGTATCTCGTTATTCCTTTCTTAGCCTTTTACTTCACATTGTAAACCTGTGTATATAAATACTCACAGAGTACTTAATAAAAGTTCTATACACATACTGGTACATTAAAATCCAGTTCTTGATTTTTCGGCTTGCCCACTGCTTGCTCTACTTTTCTTTACTTCTGCTGTCTCTGCCTGCTCTTTTCATGCAACAACTTTTTTGTTATAAAATTTATAGTTCAATTTACATTTAGGATCAAGATTCTGCTCATTGTACATATATAATCCCTTCCACTTCATTAAACTATGTCAACCTTGTCTAGTAATCAATATGAATGTTATGTTATTTTCCATCAGTAAACTCGTTTCGATCGAGTTTCTTTTTTGATTTGGACTTGTCGATCTCATTTGGCATTATTATTATTTTCTTGAAAAAGCCGTCGAAAAAAACTCCCTATTTTTTAAAGTAAACTAGTTAATGTTCAAGGTAATTGCAACACCTAATATTGCTTCGAGTTTTCCAAAAGGTGAATTTTCCAAAAGGCTTTGTAAGACAAGCCCTCAGTATTTTGATACTAGTTTAATAACTTTCCATGATTTCGTTGTTATCATAACAAGCTAACGTGCAAGGATATGTGGTCGTCGATCTCGCAGGTAGCATTCCATTCAACTGCGGTAGGGGTAAACGGTATTGCGTAGGGCAACCATCAAATGGAATATAATTAGGAACTCTCTGGGTAAGAAAAATAAATAAATACAAGTTCTCAATGCATGGATGAAAGCAATCAATATGTTTTTAAGGTTTTAATTTCTCCTTATCTTATATGTTATTTCCTGTGTGGGACTGTGTAATATTCATGATGAAGCATATGAAAATTAAAGTGCTGAGTATTCAGTCCACTCTCTTGTCTCTTCACTATTCTTATATATATTGTGAAAGTAATTAAATAAATTCGGAAATTGAGCTTTTATATTATTCCGGCACCAAAGCTCGGAAATTGAATTTGAAAACAAAATACTCCATGTGCCATAAAGAAGGTATGCATCATAAAGTATACTTGTTTACTTGTTTTATAATTTTTTTCTATAAATGTTGTTGTGTGAATGTATAATTTTTACATGTTAGGATTTGTTTGAGATTTTTTAAAATTACATTTATTTATTTATAGATTGATTAAATTTAATTTGAAGTTTTTACTTAGATCTTCAGTGATGAAATTATTTAACAAAAGAGAGCACCATAGGATATTCGGGATTTATCTGATTGACCAAATATTGCCCCTTGGAGTAAATGCCCATTAGTAATAGTAAGAGGAGCCCCAAGTAGTTTGCCGGACAAATTGAGTTGTCGTGATGATACCTTTCTTAGTGGAAGATCAGAATTCTCTTCATCACGAGACTGATCGAATCCGCCATAGACACTCGAAAGACCTCCAGAAGGGAGTCTAAAAGAGTCAGAGGACAACAAGCAAAGAGTTTGCTTTCATTTCTTTGGTGAGATTGAAATCAAGTTCTTTAAAAAGGGGTAGGTATAATGCACGCAATCCAAGTCAAGAAAAGGGCTTCCTTACTTTGATTTCACAATTGTCTTAATGACAAGTAGTTTGAAGCCTTTTAATTGTGATTATGATAATAATATATTGGTGGCTATAAATAAGAGCTCTAGAGAAGAGGTAATAACCATTCTAAACACATTACTATTTCCAACATGAAGGCCTTTCTAATCATATGCATAGTCTTAGCTACCGCTGTCTTCTCTTCCTTGTCCACTAGCACTGCTCGAGAATTATCCGATCAAGGTGAGCCCACCTCTTTTATCTGCTTTCGTTTCCATTGATCTTATGATTTTGCATGTAAATTCATATGTTTATGTATAAAACTGTATCTACGCCTGCTTTCAATACGGCACCGTGTATTTACTATGAGTGTGATAAGTTTCATAACACGTTAACACATGTCGAAGTAAATCTTGCAGGTGCAGACAGAACACTTGACACTTCCAAGCCACCGCGTGACCCCGTGAAGCCACCGCGTGACCCCGTGAAGCCACCGCGTGACCCCAGGAAGCCTCCTCGTGGCCCCATCCAGCCACCACTTGAGTACTCCATGAAGCCTCGTGGCCCCATCGTGCCACCTCATGGCAGCCCAGGAAGCCACACACCACCACACGATCCCAGTAAGCCTCCTCGTGGCCCAATCGAGACACCACATGACTCCATGAAGCCTCCTCATGGCCTCATGAAGCCACCTCCGGGAAAGAAGCCGCCTCCGGGAAAGAAGCCACCTCCCGGTTCACAGTAATGCTTGCAAGCGGATTTGCATATAGGCAAAAACCCTGAGAGTTTTCTGCGGTTTGCATCACTAGGTTTTAATTTTCTACGGTTTTAATCTCATGAGTTTGTATAATCTTAATGAAGTGATGCAAAATAAATAAAGTGTTTAATTAGCTAAACTATATTCTAGCTATCTCATCTGTTGTTCATGTGAGTGTTATACATTATCTTCTGTTTTAAGGGGACTGTAATTAAGATGTATCGGGCTACACTTCTCTCACGATCCAAATTTTGTGTTCCAAATTATCATCTCACCATAAATGTGATTTCACTGAAGTTCCATGGGATGCCAATTGTCCCACCAAAGATTATGAGTGATCATACCATTCCCAGCGGTCATATGAAATTGCTTCCACACAGATGTTATAAGCTCGAGTAATTCTCACCAGTCTCCAAAAACTTCTGTCGAGATGGTAATTATATCATCTCTAAGCAGTTCTTGGATGTAGCAGTTTCAGGGTTGTCCTCACGAAATGTTGGAGTTTATAAAAGATTTTCATGGTGTCTTATGTCTAAGTAAGAATGGGAAGTATGATTTTAGGTTTATCAAAATGGTATGCTTGAGAGCTGGACAAAGTAATCACATCAACTGATTTTCTTGTATAATATGTTTGGAAGTATTTATCAAAATGGTATGCTTGAGAGCTGGACGAAGTAATCACATCAACTGATTTTCTTGTATAATCTGTTTGGAAGTATTTATCGAATTGTTTTTCAAAATATTTGTTGTTTAAAGATATATTAAAATATATATTTTTTAAAGAAATTATTTTTAACATTAACAATTCAAAATGATATGAAAGTATCAATTTTTTTCTTTTCAAAAACACTTTTAACAATGATACACTTAAAATGATTACACGAATATGCCTATTGTGTAGAAAGGATCCAGCAAGTTGTATATATGGACTTGAGTGAAAATGTTTCTTTTATATTGATTACACGAATATGCCTATTGTGTAGAAACGATCCAGCAAGTTGCATATATGGACTTGAGTGAAAATGTTTCTTTTATGTTGACTTGAAGTCAAGATGCATGGAAGCAAGTTTAGTATACAAGGTGTTTCAAAGGAAGTAGTGTGCTGGTAAAAAAATTAAGATTTATCTTACAGATATTGAATTTGAGTCAGGATATACTAGTTTCAATCACTTAACCCGAGTTCTTAAATAATATCTAAAAAATAGCGGGGTTTCCTGAAATAAATAAAAAAGTTTAGTATATAAGGAGCCAGCAAGGCAACATAACATGTCTTGAGTAATATCATCTACAAGTCGACGTTCCCAAAGAACATGTCATTATGACAAAGAATTTGAGATCTGCATAGCAGGTCTCAAATTCAAGTGAGGACGTGCATCTCTTGTAAAAATTTAAAATAACTGAAGTTTTATTTGTTTACCTGAACTCACAAAGTGTGATTTCCGGGGAGGTGAGAGGTTTTGCAAGGTGTGTCGGGACCAGATTTTCTAGGTGAGATACGATGGAACAAAGCACAACAGCACTAATCGTAAGTTTTTTTGTTTCTTTCATTATATTTTTTATGATTCAGCCGGGAGATATGACGAGACACTATAATCTTTACCTTATACACACAGGATATATCAAACTCATAAATAGAAATGCAACCATACTTTTCAAAGGTGGCTTATTAAATAATTCAAAGTGTTTGATAAGAGATAAAAAAGAAACACTTTGCTTTTAAGGGTTTATATATTATTAAATCAAACTATACATATTTATACAATAATGCTAAATTAACTTAGTCAAAAGAAATCACTACAAATCTCCTTTACGACTTGCAAGTCTATCCCGTAACCATTAGGCTCTCATCGGCATCGTAATATCCATCACAAATTCGGTGGCATGATATTGTTGACTTTCTTTGGTTACGCGACAATACTTTGTTGTCACCAATTCATACTAGACGAACTATTTGATATGCGATTCGCTACGGGTTAAATTGTTTTGGTCTCATTTTAATATACTTTAAAAATAGTTATTAATATTATTTTCATCGCATTATCTATAATAAAATTAATATATAAAAACCTAAATCATTAAAAGTTTTTTGGAAAAAAAGAAAAAAATTAACACATTAACTTAGATTATGTTTGATAGTCTGATAATATCTTATAATGATAATAATAATAATTTTTTTTTCCTTTAATTTTGTTCTTCAAATATTTTCATTTGTTCTTTATATCATTTTTTTTCAATGCTGCTAATATTGTTTTTTGTTTTACTTTCAATCATAATAATAACAATAAAAATAATAATTAATATAATTTATCATTTGATGTTGTATTAATTAAGAATTATGTCTTGCAACTTCTCTACATATAATGTTTCAAATTTTATATCTCGGATTAATGATTTAAATTTTTTTTATTGTTCAATATTTTTTTTTTTTATCTTATTTCTTTAAAATTATATGACTTAATATTAATATTAGATAAAACCGATTATTATAATTCAAGCAATTATAATAATTATATTCATAATGGTAATAATATAAATTTTGCTCATGTTCTTTGATTTTTTCCTCTAACTTTATTCTTTTGTTCTTCAAATGAAATAAAAAAATTTTATAGTGATAATATGTTTTTTTTTGCCTTCAATCATAAGAATAAAAATGATAATAACAATTGAAATAATTTATCGACTGATTTTGTATTTATTAAGAATTATTTTTACAGTTTCTCTATATATAATGGTTCAAATCTAATAATTTATTAAGAATAACTCAATGTTGTCTTAAGTTTTTACCATATTTATTTAAAATTATATTATTAAACATTAGTATTCAACACAAAATATTTTTTCTATAATTAGTTTTTTTGACATTACCTAATTAAAATTCTAATTAAGTTGATTATTTCGCTCAGATGTATAACATCATAAAACAAATCTAGCATTATTAATATTTTTTTTACATGTTAAAAAAATCTAGCACCATTATGCCTAGCTGTGCCTTCTTCTTTAATATTTTTATTAATATAATTAAAATTATAATTAGTATTATTATCATTATTATAAATGTTTTTGTGATTATTAATAATATTCATATTATTTTATGAGTTATTGGTAGTATTATCATCAAATCATAATTATTAACACCATAAATACTATAACTATAATAAATTAAAATTTTTATTATCATTATGATTAATAATGTCATTTTTATTACATGATTAATAAATGAAACTTTCAAATTACAGACGCCATCATTCAGTAAAGGCGAATTTGAAAATAGCCTCGATGTGTTGCCTAGGCCCAAAATCCCCCAAAAGATAAAGAACTGCTGATGCTAATGGGCTACAAATGAGATTTGGAAAATTTTCCGGTAGTGTTACCAAACAGGGAAAAATTCAGAAACATTCATGGCAATTAACTTCTCTTTACTTGTATTGTACTTGGAGTCTGTGGAATTCATCGGGATGAATCATTACTCTAGATCTTCAAGGTCGCTTCCATGAAGATGAAGGAGAGCCAGCAAGTTGGAATATTATATTTGGACTTGGGGTAAACCCCATAGTAGTGTTAAATGTTTATTGTTTATTTGTTATTTGATTTACTCTGTATTTGAATAAGTTCCTATTTACCAGGAACCAGTCAATTGTTTACCTATTTCTTAGGAAAATCCCAGCTGACTAGGTGACAGTTAGTCATGGGATAGATGCTGCATATTTTTCTACTTATCTGTTATTTGTATTCCTATTTAAGTTGAACTCTTCTTAATGAAAGATACAGAGTTGCAATTCCACGTTTCTTGTTACAAAGCTTTAGCTTCACTGTCACGTTTTCAATACAAAACTTTAGCTTTGAATTAGTGCAGAACACTTAGTGTTCAACAAGTAGTTGTCTTCCATGTTGACCCGGTTAACCTGTCGGGTCTGGGCTACGCTTTCACTATAGGGTGTCTTGATATAAACACAGGATGATTCTGCGAAGATGCCTTTCGTTTATAAAAAATCTATCATGTTGGAGGACTATACACAGGATGATTCTTTTATATTGACTTGGAGTCAACGTGCATGGAAGCAAGTTGAGTATACATGGACCCAGCAAGGCGATATTAACAGGCTAACGTCGCCTACAAGGCTACAATTTACGTGGCTGACAATATTTTGTTACTCTAATCATGCATGGAGCTTGTGCAAAATGGGTTGGATCAGCCTGTCGCAGTGAGTCAACCAGCTAGTCTTCGCCATATAATTCTAAGATTAAGGTCGACGATCAGATTTTATGTGGATAGAAATCATGCACTCTAACTTTTCAAAGCTGGCTTATTCAATAATTAATGCGAAGTGTTGGATACGCTCATCATCTTAGAGCAGTTCCCTTCGAACAAAGGAGGCTATAAATAAGAGGGGTAGATAGGAGAGCAGAAGCATCACCTGTATTTCAAGATGAAGGCCTTCCTTATCGTATGCTTTCTCTTGGCTACCGTTGTCTTCTCTCCCCTGTCCACTTGCACTGCTCGACCATTGGTCGAGAGAGGTGAGATTTTATTGCCAGCATTCACTTGAGAAAAACAGCTCGTGTTTGTATATATTCTCTGTTTTTTTCATGCAAAAACTTTATTTTTTATAGAATTGATGGTTCAACATTTACATTTAGGATCAAGATTCTGGTCATTGTACATATATAATCCCTTCTACTTCATTAAACTATGTCAACCTTGTCTAGTAATTAATATAAATGTTATGCTATTTTCCATCAGTAAACTCGTTTCGAATTTCTTTTTTGATTTGGACTTATCGATCTCATTTGGGATTGTTATTATTTTCTTGAAAAAGCCGTCGAAAAAACTCCCTATTTTTTTATAAAAAAACTAGTTAATATTCAAGGTAATTGCAACATCTAATATTGCTTCGAGTTTTCGAAAAGGTGAATTTTCCAAAAGGTTTTGTAGGACAAGCCCTCAGTATTATTAATTAAAAACCTTTCACCATGTATTTTGATACTAGTTTAATAACTTCGCTGTTATCATATCAAGCTAACGTGCAAGGATATGTGGTCGTCGATCTTGCAGGTGGCAACACTCCACTCGCTAACATACAACGCCACCACGACCAAAAGCGTTGTTACATCCCTAACTGTTGAGTCCCTTGAGAACGGAACATTTTGGAGCAGAAGCAGCGAGGTGTGGACGTCTGTTATTGCTGTGAAGTCCCTTGAAAATGGAATATAATTATGAACTGTTTGTGTAAGAAAAATAAATAAATTGAGGTTCTCGATGGATGGAAGTGATCAATATGTTTTTAAGGTTTTAATTTCTATTTATCTTATATGTTATTTCCCATCTGGGACTCTGTAATATTCATGATGAAGCCTATGAAAGTTAAGGTTCTTAGTATTTAGTGCACTCTCTTGTCTCTTCACTATGCTCTTACATATACTGTGAAAGTAATTAAATAAATTCAGAAATTCTGTCACGGCCCGAGTCCCGGATCCGTAACCGGCACATAGACAACGTGCATGGAAGCAAGTAAATTCAGAAATTATCTATTTTATATTGAAGTCTTAAAAGACCAAAAAAGATTTAAACTTGGAGTGTAAATTACTCTTTTATAATGACTTGGAGTCATCGTGCATGGAAGCAAGTTGAGTATACTAGGACCCAGCAAGGCGATATTTATAGGCGGCTAACGTCGCCTACAAGGCTGCAATGGTAAGGAGGCTCCAATTTACGTGGCTGGCAATATTATAATTATTATTATACCATAAACTAAAAGAGGACGGGATTCACTTTGCATTTTGAGTGAAAATACTGTGGATTTTAATAGTGTTTTTTTTTTTTGAACAGTGATCACTATGGACTATCGGTTTGATTTGCTATTTTTATGATACTTATATATTGTTTCACAGGGAGTAACAAAGAAAGGCCAGTGGCTTACAGGAAAACAGGCGCGCCTGTGCAAAGAGGGCAGGGTTCGATCCCTGCCTAGCGCGAGTTATAATTTATTTTTTGCTTTTAATTTTCTTTTTATGTTTTTGTTTGCTTTTTTTATTTTTATTTTCACTTATGATTTTTTTTTCATGTTTATTTCTTTTGATTGTTTTTTATTATTTTTATTTATTTATTTTGACGTCAAATTATTTTTTTTTTTATATTTGTTTTTCATTTTTTGGTTGGTTTTTTTGTTAAAGTTATTGATTTTGCTTTTCTTTGATTGAATTTTTTTTTTCGTTTTTTGAATAGTGTTTTAACGATTTTAACCCTAATAATAGGACAAAAAAAGGTTCCGGCTGAGGGTCACGGATATAATTGCGCGCGTACGACCAGTCCGGTTCGGTCCGGTCCGCCGCAACCTTTTTTTTTAATATTTTTTAAAATGGCTAAATACGGTTATAGCCCCTAATGATTTTTTTCAGCTAATAATTTTTATTTTTGTTTTATCATCTATTATATTTTTTTATTTGCTCTGTCTTTTAGTTTTTTATTGTTTTTTTTATATATATATATTTTCAAGTTAGATTAATCTAATTTTGTTTTTTTGCTTATTACGGAATAATAATATTAATATTAAGAATAATAATAATAATTTAAGTTTTTGTTCTTACTTGCTCTTTTTTTCTCTCGAGGTATTTTGATAATTGTTATTGTTTTGACAGTAAGAGTGATGATAATTTTAGAAGTTAACACTTCGATGTTACTGTTGTTATAACAGGGTATTTTGATTTGTTTTATTATATCAAACTTTACATGTAAAAATATTATATTTTAATCTGAACAGTTGTAAAAATTATTTGTTCCGCCCGCAACGAAGTGCGGGCCACTAAACTAGTTAAAACTAAAACTAGAAGATGTCAAAAACAAGAATTATAAGAAACAGGAGAGGGAAAAGGAGAAGAGAGTTGATTAAATTTTATCGTCGAATTTGGAATATTCATGGATCTATAGTTCTAGACTTGAATGTTTAGAATTAAACTCCGGCCAAGTATCTGGGCTTGATTCAAAATCTAAGTACTGATCGGGCTTGGTTACAGACCCATATGGATATAACCACAAAAACAATTGTTTCGGCACACGGAACCGAACACTATCGGAGCCGCGAAGCGGCACACCATAAGATGCCCCGTGAAAAATAGGCAGATGTGTAACCGGTCTGGCTGACAAGCTGTATAATTCAGGAATTTATTCTCATATAATCTCAGATTCTAATTTTATTGTTATTAATATGATAATTACTAAAGTTTTATATAATTATTAATTTATCTTAATATTTATAAAATTAATTAAGATATACAGAAACCTAAAACCTGAACTAAACTCCTATGTTAATAGAAAACAAATCGGCAGATGTCGTGGGCGCCTATTTCTTTGAAAATGAAAAACTCAGTTGATGTTGGTGGCGGTGGCTGTGGTCGGAAAAAAAGAGAGAGGATTGATTGACGTATGAAAGCTCAATCAACAAACCGCGTAAGGGTTAGGAAGTGGAGACACTGTTTTAGATTTTAGTGATGGAATCTGGATTCATGGTATGTCGTTTCCGACTTGGGAGTAGTGGAGAAGCCATCATATAACATTTGAATGGAACTATCTATGTGACTTCAGGATCAGATCATCATGGGGTCCATGCTCCTGTCAATACGTCGCACCATACTTCACAAAAATCTTTAAAAAATAAAATAGATGCATGACATCTAGCCTAATTATATACAATCTTAAATAGATGCATGACATGTAACCTGATATTTTGTTACCTAGTTTTCTTACAAAATGTGTTGGGTCAGCCTGTCGCCTTGAGTCAACCAGCTAGTCTTCGCCCATATAATTCTAAGCTTAAGGTCCACGATCAGATTTTAAGTGGATAGAAACCATGCACTCAAACTTTTCAACGTTGGCTTATTCAATAATGCGAAGTGTTGGATACATTCATCATGCATCTTATAGCAGTTCCCTTCGAATAAAGGTGGCTATAAATAAGAGGGGTGGATAGGAGAGCAGAAGCATGGTAAGAACCTGTATTTCAAGATGAAGGCCTTCCTTATCGCATTCATTCTCTTGGCTACCGTCGTCTTCTCTCCCCTGTCCACTTGCACTGCTCGACAATTGGCCGAGAAGAAAGGTGAGATTTTATTCCCATCATGCTTCTGCTGTCTCTGCCTGCTCTTTTCATGCAACAACTTTTTTGTTATAAAATTTATAGTTCAATTTACATTTAGGATCAAGATTCTGCTCATTGTACATATATAATCCTTTCCACTTCATTAAACTATGTCAACCTTGTCTAGTAATCAATATGAATGTTATGCTATTTTCCATCAGCTAACTCGATTGGCTTTCTTCTTTGATTTGGACGACTAGTCGATCTCATTTGGGATTTTTTTTTAATAACTGCCATGATTTCGCTGTTATCATAACAAGCTAACGTGCAAGGATATGTGGTCGTAGATCTTGCAGGTAGCTTCCGTTCAGTCTACCCCCGCGTACCGTCAGCTCCACAAACGGCTTGTCATCAATTTTACAGAAGTCGCTGTAGACCCCCTTGAAAACGGAACATTTTGGAGCAGAAGCAGCGAGGTGTGGAGGGTTGGTATGGCTGTGAAGTCCCATGAAAATGGAATATAATTATGAACTCTCTGTGGAAGAAAAATAAATAAATTGAGGTTCTCGATGGATGGAAGCAATCAATATGTTTTTAACGTTATAATTTCTATTTATCTTATATGTTATTTCCCATCTGGGACTCTGTAATATTCATGACGAAGCCTATGAAAGTCAAGGTTCTTAGTATTTAGTCCACTCTCTTGTCTCTTCACTATTCTCTTACATATATTCTGAAAGTAAGTAAATAAATTCAGAAATTCAATGCTAATATATTATTCCAGCACCAAAACTTTGTTAGACAGTAGCCAATCATCTACAGTTGCGCGAGTTGTTTTATTTATTTTTTATATATTTCATTACTTTAGAAATTATCCAGATTGAAATATAACGAAAGGAAATCATTCTTCAAACAGTATAATATTTCTGAAAAATAATTTAATAATATTTTCTAGAATTTAATATTTCTTTTAGTACACAATCTTCCAGCAAGTAAAAAAGTTTATTTCCTTTTTTTACTTTCCTATATTTAAATTTTTAATTTATATTTTTGTGTGGATTCTATTTATGGCATTTTCATTTATGTTTTGCAAAATATTTTTATGTTAATCATATAGATTTTATATTAATTGATTTTTGTTCAATTTGAATTTAGAATTTCAATTTTTTTGTGTGTGCTCTTCATTTATGGTATTTTCATGTTTAATATATTTTTTTATTGATGATATTAAAAATAAAAGTAATTCAAATGGATTTATCACAGAGTTTGTAATTAGTCAATTTATAATCTTGTTCAAATATATATATATATATATAGTAACTTGCATTATTATATATTATTTAATATTCACCAATATTTTCGATGTGAATGTGTGTTTATCGATGAGTTTCCTTCATGACAAACATAATTATTGATAAATCAAAATCTAAAGACCCACAATCCCCAAAAAGATAAAAAACATAAAAAAGTATGGTTACATGTTACAACTTTCAAGTAATTACCGACTAGAAGAGTCACATGTTACGTACTGATAATACACAAACAGTTGCTAATTTTAGGTTTATCTATGTGGCTCTAAATAAATCCTGTCATCTTAATATGTGGTTTTTCAGAATTCCTGATTTAAATTTATTAAGAGTTTTTACTTAGACTAAAATATTTATTTTTTATATGAACTCAATTTTAAATGTTAATTTTTATTACAGATTATTATAGTTTATGTATTTTGTTTGTATGTTTACATGTTTTATAGCTTTTTTTTTTCTATAAAATTTGTTGTATGAATGTATAATTTGTACATGTTAAGGTTTGTTTGAGATTTTGTAAAATTACATTTATTTATAAATTGATTAAATTTAATTTGAATTTTTGACTTAGATCTTCGGTGATGAAATAATATTTTCTTCTCCCAATGCTAGATATAGAGGTGCATAATAGAACGATATGAACATCATGAGCTACCCTGTAATAAAACCAATTGTTGCTGATAACCTGAGCTTGGAGAAGGAAAAGATGAGAGGGGTTGGCTTGATGGCTCTCTATAAAATAGCAGTTTTTTATCCTTTTGACCCTGTTCTCGATCCAATGTGAAAACAAGGTATGTTTGTTATACCCTTCAATGAAGGTTGTTAAACTCATTTTTTTGACACGGCACGGAAAGGGAGAAGAAAAAACGATGAAAAAATTATGATAGGGAAGAAATTTACGTAACAAAATTATACTTAAAACCCAGACGAGAATCACGCTTCGTCACCCTCGTCTCTGGCATTGACACCATCAGCTCCCTCTTTATATCCCTTTCAGGCGACCCTCTCTCTCTCTCTAAAACTAGCAGCCACCTCTCTCCCTCTCTCTCTCTCTCGTTCAGCAACTCTAGCACCAACTCCGACCACCTAACACTACCCTATCATCGCTAGTATTATGGTTACTAGAAAACCTAAACTAGTCTTTCAGAGATTCTCAGACAAGGGACTGGTTGTGTAAAGGGAAGGTTTTAGCACCCCTAGTACGCCCTACCTAAGGTAAGCTGCTTGGTATTTTGGTTTGCCTTATGATTGCTATGTTATTGATCTTTCAAAAATATGTTGGTTAAATGATGATGACGTATTATCCCTGTAAAAATATTTTGGATATTTACCACTTAAAGGCTTCTTTATCCAAATATTTACGGTGAATGAATTATCCCCGCTAATATTTTGGATTTTAATCTCTTTAGGATTTCTTTACCCAAATATTAACAATGAATAATAACGAATTATCCCTGCCAATATTTTGGATAGTAACCCCTTTAGAATGTTTTTATCCAAATATTAACAGTGAATAATATGAATCCCTAAAAATAAGATTTTGATATTTTTGGAATATTGACCAATACCCTTTGGATTTTACAAACATGTTGTAAAATCCAAAAATGCGAGAAAATGATTTCTCTTTGTTTATGAAATCCATGCTAAAATCATTTTTCTTTAAACTCTGAAATAATTGTTTTTTTTAAATGAATGTTAAAAATATGTTAACGTATTGGTCGTATGCACGAAAACAACACATTTTAATTTTTTTAAATATATTTTTTTTTCATGCAAATTTTGTATTTTGTATTTTTTTGCATTTATTATTATTATTATTATTATTTTGTGGGCTAGCTACCCAGCCCTAATGGGTCGAGAGGCCCATCATTTGGGTGGACTGCAGCCCCGGGTGGGCCAAACAGCCCACCCATTTTAATTTTTAAGCTCGAGTAATTCTTGATAGAGTATGAAGTGGAAATGTATGCATACTATGAGTATGCATACTATGAGTATGCATACATTGCAATACATACATACATAGATTTGGGTATAAATAGCTCACGACAGAGCATGTATTGTGTGTGAAAACAGAATAACAGAAAGGCCAACAGAATTGAAAGTCAAAATATTTTCTTCTCTCTCAAACAACCCCTTCTCTTCTTTCTCTCTTCTTCCTCTATAATTTCACCATTTCCACAATTCTCACCAGTCTCCAAAAACTTATGTCGAGATGGCAATTATATCATCTCTAAGCAGTTCTTGGATTTAGCAGTTTCAGGGCTGTCCTCACGAAACGTTGGAGTTTATAAAAGATTTTCACGGTGTCTTTATGTCTAAGCAAGAATGGGAAGTATGATTTTAGGTTTATCAAAATTGTATGCTTGAGAGTTGGACGAAGTATCACATCAACTGACTTTCTTGTAAGGTTCTTTCATCGTATCGTGGCATCACATATATGAAAGTATCAAAAACTTTTTTTTTCTTTCCAGAAACACTTTTAACGATGATACACTTAAAATGATTACACGAATATGCCTATTGTGTAGAAAGGATCCAGCAAGTTGTATATATGGACTTGAGTGAAAATGTTTCTTTTATATTTGATTACTCGAATATGCCTATTGTATAGAAGGATCCAGCAAGTTGTATATATGGACTTGTGTGAACATGTTTCTTTTATGTGGACTTGAAGTCAAGATGCATGGAAGCAAGTTTAGTATACAAGGAGTTTCAAAGGACATAGTGTGGTGGTAAAAAAATTGAGATTTATTTTATAGATATTGAATTCGAGTCAGGACATACTAGTTTCAATCATTTAACCAGAGTTAATAAATAATACCTAAAAAGGAGCAAGGTTTCCTGAAATAAATAAAAAAGTTTAGTATATAAGGAGCCAGTAAGCCAACATAAAATGTCTTGAGTAACATCATCTAATGTCGATGTTCCTAAGGAACATGTCGTGATGACAAAGGATTTGAGATCTGTATAGCAGGTTTTAAGTTCGACTCAGGGCATACATCTCTTATAAAAATTTGAGACAATCAAAATTTTATTCGTTTATCTGGACCCACAAAATGTAATTTATAGGGAGGTGAGAGCCTTTGCAAGGTGTGTCGGGACCAGATTTTTTAGGTGAGATACGATTGTTAAATATTACAGTTAGGATATAACTGTTAAAGTTTGTAAATTAGCATAACAGATTTTGTAATTTAGTGTTAGGTAAGTTTTGTGTGTTTTTTATTCTTTAGTGTATTTATTGCTATAAATACTGCACTGTAATCTTGAATTAGAATTGAACTGAGATCGAAAATACATTGCAAAAGTTAACATGGTATCAGAGCGAATTATTTGAATCCGAATTCGTATTTTGTCTTTCGAATTATCCAACCCCGAAATTTTTTCTCCAGTTTTTTCCTAGAAACACAGACTTTCCCAGAAACCAAACACCCCAGAATTTTCCCCAGATTTTCCCAGAAACCCATACTTTCCCAGCAACCAAACACCTCGATTTTCCCGGAAACCCCAGATTTTCCCGGAAAACCAAAACTTTCTCGGAAAATCAACCCAGAAATCACTCATCAACAACTTTCTACCAGAAATCACCCATCAACCCAGAAAATCCATCACCAGTCGTTATACTCAACCCAACAAGCGTATTCATCGAAAAGAAGAAGGGAGATCGCTACAGTACCTGTTGCAGAAACCCAGAATCCATCACTGCGTATTCATTTCTTCTTTTCAATCCATCACCTTCAGTGTATCCATCACTGCGAATCATCTTCATCTTCATTATCAAACTCGAACCCAGAACCCCCCCCCACAACTTCAACTAAAACTCAAACCAGAAAAACCCCACAACACAACCCTCAGATCCTCAAGATGCCTCCCACAGAACTACACAACCACAACCCTGAAATCTCCAGCTCCTCCGTGACAGAGGTACCCGCTAGAGGAAAAACCACAACACGCTATGATCTCTCCAGCTCCTCGGTGACTCCTAATGTTATGGAAGTTGAAGATTTGGATGCAACCGTGAGAGGTGATGGAGGGTTTGGATCCCGTGGGAGAGAACAAAGGAACGGGGCGGCGCGGTTTGAAGAAAGGTACAGAGGGAGAGAAGCAGAGCCATTAGGGCGTGTTTTAAAGCTGACCGGGTTGACCGGTTTTTGGGCTGACCGGTTTTGGGCTGACCGGGTTGACCGAGTTGACCAAAAATACAAAAATACTGGTGGACTAATATGTTCTTATTGTGGTGAAATGGGAAACTCAAAACAACGGTGTTATGAAATTACTGGCTACCCGGACTGGTGGGACTTTACGAAAAAACCTTGGAATTTTTTTCGAAAACCTTTGGTTCATCTGACAGAAGCGGATCTGACACAACCCCCAGCGAATGTGACCCATCCAGGTATCATCGAAAATGAATTTGCACACTCTATTATTACAAAGAATAGTACTTGGATAATTGATACAGGTGCATCTCATCATATGACTAGAGATTCAGATAATCTAATATGCCATAAACCCTCTTTACGGACAGATATATGTACTGCTAATGGTAGTACCTCCCCTATTACGGGGGAAGGATCTCTTGTTTTAACTGATACTATTACATTAGATACTGTTCTTATTGTTCCATCTCTTGCGTATAATCTCCTCTCGGTTAGTCAAATCATGACTACCCTTGAGTGCACGGTCACGTTTTGGCCTCTGTTCTGTGTTTTTCAGGACATTCTAACCCGGAAGATTCTTGGTTATTGTGTTAGACGGGGCAACTTGTATTACTTGGAATTAACGAAACAAGGGGGGTTAAAGTTAGGTCATGCACATCAGACCACAAGTACGGATCAAGCTCAGGCTCTTGTTTGGTTATGGCATCGACGACTCGGACACCTTTCATTTGGGTACCTAAAGAAGCTACAACCGCATTTATTTTCAAGGTTAAGTATTTTGGATTTTAAGTGTGACATCTGTGAACTGGCGAAAAGTCACCAAATTTCCTATCTGCCAAGTTTGCATAAAAGTGTAGACCCATTTGCAGTTATTCACTCTGATGTTTGGGGTTCTGCAAAGGTCTCATCTTTTTCTAATGCACGGTACTTTGTTACCTTTATTGATGAGTGTACTCGGATGACCTGGATATCTCTCCTCCAAAATAAAAGTGAAGTAAGTACAACATTTCAGGAATTTCATAAAATGGTGTTGACCCAATACCAACGACAGATTCGTACACTTCAGTCAGATAATGGTACGGAATTTATGGATCAAGTACTAGGTAACTTCCTACAACGTCATGGAATTCGACATTAGACATCCTACACATATACTCCACAGCAGAATGGATTAGCTGAAAGAAAGAACAGGCAAATTATGGAAATAGTTCGGGCCTCGCTATTTGGCATGAATCTGCCAAGATACTATTGGGGTGAGGCAGTCAAATCCGCTGTGTATTTAATAAATCGAACACCATCCAGTGCAATTGAATTTCAGTCTCCTCAACAGAAAATGGAATCTCTTCTCTCGGTTCCTCACCTTCCAAATTTGGAGCCTCGAGTATTTGGTTGTACGGTATATGTCCACATCCCTAAGGTTCTGCGAAGCAAACTTGATCCGTGTGCCAAACGGTGCGTGTTTGTCGGTTACTCGGCATTTCAAAAAGGATATCGGTGCTACGATCCTCATCATCGAAAGCTACATGTGACCTTGGATGCATCATTTCATGAATCTGAACCCTACTATTCAGGGGAGTTCCTGGTTCTTCTCTTCAGGGGGAGAGTAACAATGAAGAGAATGAAGATATATTTGAATTAGAGGAAATGAGACCAAGTCGGGATGATAACATTGAAGTCAGCACAGACTGAAATGATCTCAATAATGACCCCCCTATGTCTTTGGAATTACCAACGCCTACACCATTAACCAAAGAATCAACCGAGAATGTCTCTCCTCACTCACCTCAGGTAACCCTAAATCCTATCCCAATTGAGATAAATGAAATTCCTGTCTTAGAAAATAATGAGACCCATAGATACCCACAAAGACTAAACCGAGGAATCCCAAAGAAACAGTATGAACCTGATCCCAAACAAAAAACTAAATATCCCATCAGCAACCATATATCTACCCATAGATTATCGAAATCATGTGCATTTACTGTTAATCAATTATCCAATGTGTCTATTCCTAGTAATGTACAGGATGCATTAGCAGACCCAAGGTGGATCAAGGCGATGAATGAGGAAATGGAGGCACTGCAGAAGAATAACACGTGGGAGTTATGTCAACTACCAACAGGAAAGAAGAAAGTTGGGTGTAAATGGGTGTTCACAGTAAAGTTGAAAGCAGATGGGAGCATTGATAGATACAAAGCGAGGTTAGTCGCGAAGGGATATACGCAGAGGTATGGGGTGGACTACCAAGAAACTTTTGCCCCGGTTGCAAAAATAAACACAATCCGGATTCTCATATCGATAGCAGTGAATCGAGACTGGGCCCTACAACAATTTGATGTCAAGAATGCCTTCCTGAATGGAGATCTTGAAGAAGAAGTTTATATGGAATTGCCACCCGGAGTGAAAATTAGGTGCTCACGAGAAACGAAAGTGTGCAAATTAAAGAAGGCTTTATATGGGTTAAAACAGTCACCCCGGGCATGGTTCAGAAGATTCTCATCCACGATGAAAGAATTTGGCTATAAGCAAAGTAATTCAGATCATACTTTGTTTATAAAGAATAAAGGAGGGAAGGTAACGGCTCTAATAGTATATGTGGATGATATGGTCTTAACAGGAGATGATCCAGAAGAAAGAAAGGCTCTACAACAGTTTCTGGCATCGAAATTCGAAATGAAAGATCTCGGATAACTGAAGTACTTCTTAGGGATTGAGGTCTCGAGGTCAAAAACAGGGATATGTCTTTCACAATGAAAATATGTGTTGGATTTGTTGGCAGAAACTGGAATGCTTGCATGCAAACCAGTAGATACACCGATGGAAATGAATCACAAACTGGGACGAGCAGAAGATCAGACGCTAGCTGACAAAGGACGTTACCAACGATTAGTCGGGAAACTGATATATTTATCACATACACGGCCAGACATAGCCTATGCAGTCAGTGTGGTAAGTCAGTTCATGCATTCACCAGGAGAGGAGCATATGGAAGCAGTATATCGGATCTTAAGATATTTAAAAAGTGCACCGGGAAGAGGACTACTCTTCTCAAAAAATGAAGTTCGTGAAATTACAGGATACACAGACTCAAACTGGGTAGGAGATCAGACAGATAGAAGATCGACATCAGGTTACTTTACTTTTGTAGAAGGTAACCTAGTAACTTGGAGAAGTAAAAAACAGAAAGTGATCGCTAGATCGAGTGCGGAGGCAGAATACCGAGGTATGGCTCACGGTGTGTGCGAACTATTATGGATAAAACATGTGTTACAGGAATTGGGGGTTGATTATGGGTCACCCATGAGCTTATATTGTGATAATAAGGCAGCTATCGAGATTGCACACAATCCTGTACAACATGATCGTACCAAACACGTCGAAGTCGATCGACACTTTATTAAAGAAAACCTTGATTGGAAAATTATACAATTTCCGTTTGTAAGGTCGGAAGATCAATTGGCAGATATACTCATAAAGGCGGTTTCAGGAAAGACATTTCATGGAGCAATTAACAAGTTGGGCTTGATAAACATCTACGCTCCAACTTGAGGGGGAGTGTTAAATATTACAGTTAGGATATAACTGTTAAAGTTTGTAAATTAGCATAACAGATTTTATAATTTAGTGTTAGGTAAGTTTTGTGTGTTTTTTATTCTTTAGTGTATTTATTGCTATAAATACTGCACTGTAATCTTGAATTAGAATTGAATTGAGATCGAAAATACATTGCAAAAGTTAACAACGATGGAACAAAGCACAACAACACTGATCATAAGTTTGCAAGGTGTGTCGGGACCAGATTTTCTAGGTGAGATACGATGGAACAAAGCACAACAACACTGATCATAAGTTTTTTGTTTCTTTCATTATAATTTTTATGATTCAGCCGGGAGATATGATGGGACACTATAATCTTTACCTTATACACACAGGATATATCAAACTCATAAATAGAAATGCAACCATACTTTTCAAAGGTGGCTTGTTAAATAATTCAAAGTGTTTGATAAGAGATAAAAAAGAAACACTTTGCTTTTAAGGGTTTATATATTATTAAATCAAAATATACATATTTATACAATAATGCTAAATTAACTTAGTCGAAAGAAATCACTACAAATCTCCATTACAGCTAATATGACGACTTGCAAGTCTATCCCGTAACCATCAGGCTCTCATCGGCTTCAGTGGCATCTGAATATCCATCACAAATTCGGTGGCATGATATTGTTGACTTTCTTTGCTTAAACGACAATACTTTGTTGTCACCAATTCATACTAGACGACGAACTATTTGATGTGCGCTTCGCCACGGGTTAAATTGTTTTGGTCTCATTTTAATATACTTTAAAATAGTTATTAATATTATTTTCAACGCATTATCTATAATAAAATTAATATATGAAAACCTAAATCTTAAAAGTTTTTTGGACAAAAAGAAAAAAATTAACACATTAACTTAGATTGTGTTTGATAGTCTGATAATATCTTATAATGATAATAATATCAATTTTATTTTTTTCCTTTCATTTTGTTTTTCATATGTGTTTTTTTTTAATGCTGCTATTATTGTTTTTTTGTTTTACTTTCAATCATAATAATAACAATAAAAATAATAATTCATGTAATTTATCATTTGATGTTGTATTAATTAAGAATTATGTCTTGCAACTTCTCTACATATAATGTTTCAAATTTTATATCTTGGATTAATGATTTGAAAATTTTTTATGGTTCAATATTGTTTTATTTTTTTATCTTATTCCTTTAAAATTATATGACTTAATATTAATACTATTTTTTTTATTATAAACCAAGTGATTATAATAATTATATTCATAATAGTAATAATATAAATTTTATTTTTTTCCTCTAACTTTTTTCATTTGTTATTCAAATGAAATAAATTTTTTTCATGGTGATAATATTTTTTTGCCTTCAATCACAAGAATAAAAATGATAATAAAAATTGAAATAATTTATCGACTGATTTTGTATTTATTACGAATTATTTTTTTTACATTTTATCTATATATAATGGTTCAAATCTAATAATTTATTAAGAATAGCTCAATGTTGTCTTTAAGTTTTTACCTTATTTATTTAAAATTATATTAGTATTGAACACAAAATGTTTTTCTATAATTAGTTTTTTTGACATTACCTAATTAAAATTCTGTTTAGGTTGATAATTTCGCTCAGATGTATAGCATCATAAAACAAATCTAGCATCATTAATATGTTTTTCACATGTTAAAAAAATCTAGCACCATTATGCCTAGTTGTACCTTCTTCTTAAATATTTTTATTAATATAATTTAAATTATAATTAGTATTATTATCATTATTATAAATGTTTTTGTCATTATTAATAATATTCATATTATTTTATGAGTTATTGGTAGTATTATCATCAAATGATACTTATTAACATCATAAACACTATATAACTATAATAAATTAAAATTTCTATTATCATTATGATTAATAATGTCATTTTTATTACCATGATTAATAAATGAAACTTTCAAATTACAGACGTCATTATTCAGTAAAGGCGAATTTGAAAATAGCCTCAATGTGTTGGTTAGGCCCAAAATCCCCCAAAAGATAAAAAAACTGCTGATGCTAATGGGCTACAAATGAGATTTGGACCCTGATTGCATAGGTCCTTGGGGTTTTAGGCTTCGGACAAAAAAACACAAATTTTCCGGTAGTGTTACCAAACACGGAAAATTTCAGAAACATTCATGGCAATTTATCTTTACTTGATTGTACTTTGGAGGCTGTGGAATTCATCGGGATGAATCTTTACTCTAGATCTTCAAGGTCGCTTCCCTGAAGATGAAGGAACCAGCAAGTTTGAATATAAACCCCGTTGTTGCTGTATTCCATGTTGACCCGGTTAACCTGTCGGGTCTGGGCTACGCTTTCACCATAGGGTGTCTTGATATAAACACAGGATGATTCTGCGAAGATGCCTTCCGTCTATAAAAAAATCTATCAAGTTGGAGGACTATACACAGGATGATTCTTTTATATTGACTTGGAGTCAACGTGCATGGAAGCAAGTTGAGTATACATGGACCCAGCAAGGCGATATTAACAGGCTAACGTCGCCTACAAGGCTACAATTTACGTGGCTGGCAATATTTTGTTACTCTAATTATGCATGGAGCTTATACAAAATGTGTTCGATCAGCCTGTCGTAGTGAGTGAACCAGCTAGTCTTCGGCCATATAATTCTAAGATTAAGGTCGACGATCAGATTTTATGTGGATAGAAATCATGCACTCTAACTTTTCAAAGTTGGCTTATTCAATAATGCGAAGTGTTGGATACGTTCATCATCTTAGAGCAGTTCCCTTCGAATAAAGGAGGCTATAAATAAGAGGGGTGGATAGGAGAGCAGAAGCATGTTAAGAAGCCTGTATTTCAAGATGAAGGCCTTCCTTATCGCATTCATTCTCTTGGCTACCGTTGTCTTCTCTCCCCTGTCCACTTGCACTGCTCGAGAATTGGCCGAGAAGAATGGTGAGATTTTATTGCCAACATTCACCTCAGAAAAACAGTTCGTGTTTGTATATATTCTCTGTTTTTTCATGCAAAAACTTTATTTTTTATAGAATTGATGGTTCAACATTTACATTTAGGATCAAGATTCTGGTCACTATACATTTATAATCCCTTCTACTTCATTAAACTATGTCAACCTTGTCTGCTAATCAATTTAAATGTTATGTTATTTTCCATCAGCAAACTCGATTGGCTTTCTTCTTTGATTTGGACGACTAATCGATCTCATTTGGGATTTTTTTTTAATAACTGCCACGATTTCGATGTTATCATGACAAGCTAACGCGCAAGGATATGTGGTCGTAGATCTTGCAGGTAGCTCCGGTGCACTCGCCCCCGGCAACATTCCATTCAACTGCGGTAGGGGTCAACGGTATTGCGTAAGGCCACCACCAAAAAAGCCTTGTCGTAGTCTTTACAGGCGTAACTGTTGAATCCCTTGAAAACTGAACATTTTGGAGCGGAAGCAGCGAGGTGTGGACGTCTGTTATTGCTGTGAAGTCCCTTGAAAATGGAATATCATTATGAACTCTTTGCGCAAGAGAAATAAATAAATTGAGGTTCTCTATGGACGGAAGCAATCAATATGTTTTTAAGGTTATAATTTCTATTTATCTTATATCTTATTTCCCATCTGGGACTCTGTAATATTCATGACGAAGCCTATGAAAGTCAAGGTTCTTAGTATTTAGTCCACTCTCTTGTCTCTTCACTATTCTCTTACATATACTGTGAAAGTAATTAAATAAATTCAGAAATTCAATGCTTTTATATTATTCCAGCACCAAAACTTTGTTAGACAGTAGCCAATCATCTACAGTTGCCCGCGTTGTTTTATTTTTTTTATATTTCATTAGTTTAGAAATTATCCAGATTAAAATTTTTTAATTTATATTAGTGATCATTAAAAAAATAATATTGCTTATTTTTTCTCTTTGTTTGTTTTTTTGTGTTTTCTATTATTTTTATTTGTTCTTTGGATTAGATGATTTTTATAATTTTATTATTTTTGCAATAATAATGATAATTTTAGTGATTATTTTTTTTTTTTTTTTTAAAAATGTTTTGCTTTTTTTTAAAGTTTTTTGGGACAATTTAATGATTTTAATTGTTTGGGCATTAATGTTGATAATAATTTTAACTATTATAGCAATGATAATGACAGTAATGTAGGGATGAATTTTCAATTTATGTTTTTGTCTTTATATGAATAGAAAATTAACTATTTATTTTTGTTATTTTATTATTACATATATTTTCATAATTTATATTTTATCTTTGTATTTGATTTAAATTGAATTATAAAATGAACTAATCTTAATACAGTGACTTCAATAATTCAGATATCCAAAACTTCTTGTTTTTTTTAACAATGATGATAATTTTATATTGGTTATATCGTTGAAACCTACTAAATAGATAAATTTATATCGATTTAAAATTCATATATATTTTCTAGAAAACTTGCACTTGACAAGAATTCTGCATAAATTTATTATTTTAACTAAATTTATATTATAAAAAAATCACACAATTAATATTTTTTTATATTGAAAAAATTATGATGCGGACAAGGAAGCATTGGCTAATATATATAAACTTGGAGTGTTAATAACTCTTTTATATTGACTTGGAGTCAACGTGCATGGAAGCAAGTTGAATATACTAGGACCCAGCAAGACTTTTCAAAGTTGTCTTATTCAATAATGCGAAGTGTTGGATACGTTCATCATGCATCTTAGAGCAGTTCTCTTCTAATATATGCTGCTATAAATAAGAGGGGTGGATAGGAGAGCAGAAACATGCTAAAAACCTGTATTTCAAGATGAAGGCCTTCCTTATCGCATTCATTCTCTTGGCTACCGTCGTCTTCTCTCCCCTGTCCAATTGCACTGCTCGACAATTGGCCGAGAAGAAAGGTGAGATTTTATTCCCATCATGCTTCTGCTGTCTCTGCCTGCTCTTTTCATGCAACAACTTTTTTGTTATAAAATTTATAGTTCAATTTACATTTAGGATCAAGATTCTGCTCATTGTACATATATAATCCCTTCCACTTCATTAAACTATGTCAACCTTGTCTAGTAATCAATATGAATGTTATGTTATTTTCCATCAGTAAACTCGTTTCGACTTTCTTTTTTGATTTGGACTTATCGATCTCATTTGGGATTATTATTATTTTCTTGAAAAAGCCGTCGAAAAAAACTCCCTATTTTTTAAAGTAAACTAGTTAATGTTCAAGGTAATTGCAACACCTAATATTGCTTGGAGTTTCCAAAAGGTGAATTTTCCAAAAGGCTTTGTAAGACAAGCCCTCAGTATTTTGATACTTTTTTAATAACTTTCCATGATTTCGTTGTTATCATAACAAGCTAACGTGCAAGGATATGTGGTCGTCGATCTCGCAGGTAGCATTCCATTCAACTGCGGTAGGGGTAAACGGTATTGCGTAGGGCAACCATCAAATGGAATATAATTAGGAACTCTCTGGGTAAGAAAAATAAATAAATACAAGTTCTCAATGCATGGATGAAAGCAATCAATATGTTTTTAAGGTTTTAATTTCTCCTTATCTTATATGTTATTTCCTGCCTGGGACTGTGTAATATTCATGATGAAGCATATGAAAATTAAAGTGCTGAGTATTCAGTCCACTCTCTTGTCTCTTCACTATTCTTATACATATTGTGAAAGTAATTAAATAAATTCGGAAATTGAGCTTTTATATTATTCCGGCACCAAAGCTCGGAAATTGAATTTGAAAACAAAATACTCCATGTGCCATAAAGAAGGTATGCAGCATAAAGTATACTTGTTTACTTGTTTTATAGTTTTTTTCTATAAATGTTGTTGTATGAATGTATAATTTTTACATGTTAGGATTTGTTTGAGATTTTTTAAAATTACATTTATTTATTTATAGATTGATTAAATTTAATTTGAAGTTCTTACTTAGATCTTCAGTGATGAAATTATTTAACAAAAGAGAGCACCATAGGATATTCGGGATTAACCTGATTGACCAAATATTGCCCCTTGGAGTAAATGCCCATTAGTAATAGTAAGAGGAGCCCCAAGTAGTTTGCCGGACAAATTGAGTTGTCGTGATGATACCTTTCTTAGTGGAAGATCAGAATTCTCTTCATCACGAGACTGATCGAATCCGCCATAGACACTCGAAAGACCTCCAGAAGGGAGTCTAAAAGAGTCAGAGGACAACAAGCAAAGAGTTTGCTTTCATTTCTTTGGTGAGATTGAAATCAAGTTCTTTAAAAAGGGGTAGGTATAATGCACGCAATCCAAGTCAAGAAAAGGGCTTCCTTACTTTGATTTCACATTTGTCTTAATGACAAGTAGTTTGAAGCCTTTCAATTGTGATTATGATAATAATATATTGGTGGCTATAAATAAGAGCTCTAGAGAAGAGGTAATAACCATTCTAAACACATTAATATTTCCAACATGAAGGCCTTTCTAATCATATGCATATTCTTAGCTACCGCTGTCTTCTCTTCCTTGTCCACTAGCACTGCTCGAGAATTATCCGATCAAGGTGAGCCCACCTCTTCTATCTGCTTTCGTTTCCATTGATCTTATGATTTTGCACGTAAATTCATATGTTTATGTATAAAACTGTATCTACGCCTGCTTTCATTACGGCACCGTATATTTACTATGAGTTTGTGATAAATTTCATAACACGTTAACACATGTCGAAGTAAATCTTGCAGGTGCAGACAGAACACTTGACACTTCCAAGCCACCGCGTGACCCCGTGAAGCCACCGCGTGACCCCATCAAGCCTCCTCGTGGCCCCATCGAGCCACCACATGACTCCATGAAGCCTCGTGGCCCCGTGCCACCTCATGGCAACCCATGTACCAACATACCAGGCGACCCCAGTAAGCCTCCTTGTGACCCCAGGAAGCCTCCTCGTGGCCCAATCGAGACACCACATGACTCCATGAAGCCTCCTCATGGCCTCATGAAGCCACCTCCGGGAAAGAAGCCACCTCCCGGTTCACAGTAATGCTTGCAAGCGGATTTGCATATAGGCAAAAACCCTGAGAGTTTTCTGCGGTTTGCATCACTAGGTTTTAATTTTCTGCGGTTTTAATCTCATGAGTTTGTATAATCTTAATGAAGTGATGCAAAATAAATAAAGTGTTTAATTAGCTAAACTATATTCTAGCTATCTCATCTGTTGTTCATGTGAGTGTTATACATTATCTTCTGTTTTAAGGGGACTGTAATTAAGATGTATCGGGCTACACTTCTCTCACGATCCAAATTTTGTGTTCCAAATTATCATCTCACCATAAATGTGATTTCACTGAAGTTCCATGGGATGCCAATTGTCCCACCAAAGATTATGAGTGATCATACCATTCCCAGCGGTCATATGAAATTGCTTCCACACAGATGTTATAAGCTCGAGTAATTCTCACCAGTCTCCAAAAACTTCTGTCGAGATGGTAATTATATCATCTCTAAGCAATTCTTGGATTTAGCAGTTTCAGGGTTGTCCTCACGAAACGTTGGAGTTTATAAAAGATTTTCATGGTGTCTTATGTCTAAGTAAGAATGGGAAGTATGATTATAGGTTTATCAAAATGGTATGCTTGAGAGCTGGACGAAGTAATCACATCAACTGATTTTCTTGTATAATCTGTTTGGAAGTATATATCGAATTGTTTTTCAAAATATTTGTTGTTTTAAGATATATTAAAATATATACTTTTTAAAGAAATTATTTTTAACATTAACATTTCAAAATGATACGAAAGTATCAAAAAATTAATTTTTTTTTTCAAAAACACTCTTACGATTGCACTTAAAATGATACACGAATATGCCTATTTTGTAGAAAGGATCCAGCAAGTTGTATATATGGACTTGAGTGAAAATGTTTCTTTTATATTATTTACACGAATATGCCTATTGTGTAGAAACGATCCAGCAAGTTGCATATATGGACTTAAGTGAAAATGTTTCTTTTATGTTGACTTGAAGTCAAGATGCATGGAAGGAAGTTTAGTATACATGGTGTTTCAAAGGAAGTAGTGTGCTGGTAAAAAAATTAAGATTTATTTTACAGATATTGAATTCGAGTCAGGACATAGTAGTTTCAATCACTTAACCCGAGTTCATAAATAATATCTAAAAAAGAGCGGGGTTTCTTGAAATAAATAAAAAAGTTTAGTATATAAGGAGCCAGCAAGGCAACATAACATGTCTTGAGTAATATCGTCTACAAGTCGACGTTTCTAAAGAACATGTCATGATGACAAAAAATTTGAGATCTGCATAGCAGGTCTCAAATTTGAGTCAAGACGTGCATCTCTTGTAAAAAATTAGGACAACTGAAGTTTTATTCGTTTACCTGAACTCACAAAGTGTGATTTCCAGGAAGGTGAGAGGCTTTGCGAGGTGTGTCGGACCAGATTTTCTAGGTGAGATACGATGGAACACAGCACAACAGCACCAATCGTAAGTTTTTTGTTTCTTTCATTATATTTTTTATGATTCAGCCGGGAGATATGACGAGACACTATAATCTTTACCTTATACACACAGGATATATCAAACTCATAAATAGAAATGCAACCATACTTTTCAAAGGTGGCTTATTAAATAATTCAAAGTGTTTGATAAGAGATAAAAAAGAAACACTTTGCTTTTAAGGGTTTATATATTATTAAATCAAAATATACATATTTATACAATAATGCTAAATTAACTTAGTCAAAAGAAATCACTACAAATCTCCTTTACGACTTGCAAGTCTATCCCGTAACCATTAGGCTCTCATCGGCATCGTAATATCCATCACAAATTCGGTGGCACGATATTTTTGACTTTCTTTGGTTACGCGACAATACTTTGTTGTCACCAATTCATACTAGACGAACTATTTGATATGCGATTCGCTACAGGTTAAATTGTTTTGGTCTCATTTTAATATACTTTAAAAATAGTTATTAATATTATTTTTAAGGCATTATCTATAATAAAATTAATATATTAAAACCTAAATCATTAAAAGTTTTTTGGACAAACAGAAAAAAAAAAATAACACATTAACTTAGATTGTGTTTAATAGTCTGATAATATCTTATAATAATAATAATAATAATACCAATTTTATTTTTTTCCTTTCATTTTGTTCTTCATATGTGTTTTTTTTTAATGCTGCTAATATTGTTTTTTGTTTTACTTTCAATCATAATAATAACAATAAAAATAATAATTCATGTAATTTATCATTTGATGTTGTATTAATTAAGAATTATGTCTTGCAACTTCTCCACATATAATGTTTCAAATTTTATATCTCGGATTAATGATTTGAAAATTTTTTACGGTTCAATATTGTTTTTATTTTTTTTATCTTATTTCTTTAAAATTATAGGAATTAATATTAATACTAAACAAAAAAAATTATTATAAACCAAGTGATTATAATAATTATATTCATAATGGTAATAATATAAATTTTGCTTTTGTTCTTTGATTTATTCCTCTAACTTTATTCTTTTGTTCTTCAAATGAAATAAAAAAAATTATGGTGATAATATTTTTTTTGCCTTCAATCATAAGAATCAAAATGATAATAAGAATTGAAATAATTTATCGACTGATTTTGTATTTATTAAGAATTTTTTTTTACAGTTTCTCTATATATAATGGTTCAATTCTAATAATTTACTAAGAATAACTCAATGTTGTCTTTAAGTTTTTATGGTATTTATTTAAAATTATATCATTTAAAATTAGTATTCAACACAAAATGTTTTTTCTATAATTAGTTTTTTTGACATTACCTAATTAAAATTCTGTTTAAGTTGATTATTTTGCTGAGATGTATAACATCATAAAACAAATCTAGCATCATTAATATTTTTTTTACATGTTAAAAAAATCTAGCACCATTATGCCTAGCTGTACCTTCTTCTTTAATATTTTTGTTAATATAATTAAAATTATAATTAGTATTATTATCATTATTATAAATGTTTTTGTCATTATTAATAATATTCATATTATTTTATGAGTTATTGGTAGTATTATCATCAAATCATAATTATTAACACCATAAACACTATAACTATAATAAATTAAAATTTTATTATCATTATGATTAATAATGTCATTTTTATTACCATGATTAATAAATGAAACTTTCAAATTATAGACGCCATCATTAAGTAAAGGCGAATTTGAAAATAGCCTGGATGTGTTGCCTAGGCCCAAAATCCCCCAAAAGATAAAAAAAAACTGTTGATGCTAATGGGCTACAAATGAGATTTGGAAAATTTCAGAAACATTCATGGCAATTAGCTTCTCTTTACTTGATTGTACTTGGAGTGATCTGTGGAATTCATTCGGAATTCATTGGTACTCTAGATCTTCAAGGTCGCTTCCATGAAGATGAAGGAGAGCCAGCAAGTTGGAATATTATATTTGGACTTGGTGTAAACCCCATAGTTGTTTTATTCCATGTTGATGACCCGGTTAGCCTGTCGGGTCTGGGCTACGCTTTCACTATAGGGTGTCTTGATATAAACACAGGATGATTCTGAGAAGATGCCTTTCGTTTATAAAAAAATCCATCAAGCTGGAGGACTATACACAGGATGATTCTGCGAAGATTCCTTTCGTTTATAAAAAATCTATCAAGTTGGAGGACTATACGCAAGGCGATATTAACAGGCTAACGTCGCCTACAAGGCTACAATTTACGTGGCTGACAATATTTTGTTACTATAATCATGCATGGAGCTTATGCAAAATGTGTTGGATCAGCCTGTCGCAGTTGAAAGATTTGAATGCTTCTGGTGTTAATTAACCAGAGAACTGCACTTCAGTGCTTTATATATATACATTGATTTACACGAGTAATTGGACTATGAAACTAAGTGTTACAACTGATAAGGATTAAACTTGCGTAACTGATAAATCTAAGGAAGAGTTTGAGTTACAGTAGGAGACCATCAATCATCCACGTCTGCACTTTCAATCCTTGAAGACTTCTTCAACAGCAAGGACTCTGTCATTATCCTTAACATTCCCCCGCAAACCAGCAGGGAGCTCCACCACTGACAGCTTGTCTCTAAGGAAGCAGAAACGATCAGCTGTGTGCCCTTTTGTAAAGATTCTGCTGGTTGTAGAAAAGATGGAACATGTTGCAGGATTATGTCTCGGTTTGTTACCTTTTCTCTCACAAAATGGTAGTCCACTTCAATGTGCTTCGATCTTGCATGAAAAATTGGATTAGAGGCCAGGGCTAATGCACTGATATTATCACATCAAACAACAGGAGCCGAATCAAGTGCAATGTTCAGTTCACACAATAGCATTCGTAGCTAATATACCTCAGCTGTAACTAATGTCAAACACCGATATTCAACTTTTGTACTGGACTTTGACACTATTGGTTGTTTCTTGGCTGACCAAGAGATGAGATTGTGACCCAAATATACACCATAACCACACGTTGATCTTCTATCATCGGGATCACCGGCCCAATCAGAATCACAATAAGCATTGACAGAAAATGTCCCTTGTTTGTAGAATAGACCAAAATCCAGCGTATTCTTTAGATATCGAAGCACTCGTTTGGCAGCAGTCCAATGAGTGGAAGTGGGAGCCTGCATATGTTGGCAGAGTTGGTTCACAGAATAAGCTATGTCTGGCCTGGTGAGGGTGACATATTGTAAGGCACCAACAGTTTGCCGATATTCAGAAGGGTCTAGAAGAGGTTCACCATTGAATTTTGCCAGCTTGGTTCCTAAAACACATGGTGCTCGATATGGACGAATACCAAGAAGTCGAACACGATTTAATAAGTCAATGATGTATCTTGTTTCGCGAAGATGCAGACCAGATGAGTTTCTCATAGCTTCAATTCCCAGGAAATAAGATAATTGCCCAAGGTCCTTCATAGCAAACTCAAGTTGCAGATTAGAAATAACAGAAGCAATGAAGCTTTGAGCATTTGCTGTTATAAGAATGTCGTCCTCATATACTAATAAAAATGCATGAATTGAATTTCGGTGATATGTGAATAGCGAAGGATCCACTTGTGAGCTGTGAAATCCGAGAGATAACAGAGCAGAAGACAATCAATTAAACCAAGCCCTAGGGGCTTGTTTCAAGCCATACAATGACTTGTTGAGCTTGCAAACAAACTGGGGGTGCACTGGATCTTCAAACCCCTTCGGTTGAGCCATATACACTTCTTCTAAGATTCCATGAAGAAAAGCATTGGAAACATCAAGTTGCCGAATATCCCAATTAAATGAAACAACAGTTGCTAGCACCATACGCATAGTGGATGGTTTAATAACTGGACTGAAGGTTTCATGGAAATCAATTCCACTTCTCTGGAAATACCCAACAGCCACTAATCTGGCCTTATGTCGCTCAATACTGCCATCAGGTCTACGTTTCAATTTAAAAACCCATTTGCAAGGAACAACATTTTTACCCAGTGGACGAGAGCACAATGACCATGTATTATTCTCCATCAAAGCCTGAAATTCACTGGCCATTGCTGCACACCATTCAGGTCTAGTGGCAGCTTGAGCATAAGTATGAGGTTCTGAAATTGTCACACCTGCATGCAAGGCTTTAAGAGGATGACGGGTGGTGTAGTGTAGGTGGTAGTCAGGAAACATGCGAGGTGCAGAGTGACCAGTTTGGGATCTAGTGATCATACGAGAGGATGGCTGAGGAAGGGGAATTTCAACAGTCGAAGAAAGAGATGATGCAGGGTCGAGTGAAGTACTGGAGTTGGTACCCAGAGATGAATTGGAGAGAGATAGAGTTATGGGGTTATCAATTCCTTTAATTGGTTGTGGTAGAGAGGCAGAGGAGGTGAGATCAGGACAAGGGGCTGTGGGATTTTGCTCCAATGTTTGAATCGGAGGTGAATTTTGCTCAACGATTTCAATCTGAACAGGGTTGTCAGAGGGAGGCACAAAGATGCAATTAAATGATGGAGAAGAGAGGGGGAGTGATAGAGAGTTAGAAATACCTAAGGAGACGACGCAATTGGCAGGATCAATGAAGATGGATTGTTTGTGTGCTGGGAAAATTTCTTCGTCAAAGAGCACATTCCTGGATATGTATACTCGTTGGGAAGAAGGATCAAAACACCGAAATCCTTTGTGATTAGAACAATAACCAATGAAAATGCAAGGGGTGCTACGGTAAGACAATTTATTAGAATTGTAAGGACAAAGACATGGAAAACATTGACAACCGAAAGTTCGAAAATAGGAATAATCAGGTGACTGGAGAAACAGACGTTCATATGGGGAGGAATAATCAAGGACTTTGGTGGGCAATCGGTTAATAATAAAAATGGAAGGGAGAAAGGCATCAGGCCAAAATCCCTTAGGTAAACCAGATTGAGCGAGCAGAGTAAGTCCCATTTCCATAATATGACGGTGTTTCCTTTCGGCGCGACCATTTTGTTGGGATGTATGAGGACATGAAAAACGATGCAAAATTCCACATGTGATTAGAAATTGCTTAAAGAGTGTAGAACAATATTCACCCCCATTATCACTTTGAAATTGTTTAATGGTGTAATTGAATTGTTTTTCTACCAAAAGCTTGAATTTAACAAATGTAGAATAAACATCGGATTTATGAGAAAGAGGAAAAAGCCAACAAAAACGAGTGTAGTCATCAATAAAAATTACATAATACTGACAACCACTTAACGATGGGGTGATAGTAGACCAGACATCAGAATGAATTAACTCTAGAGGAAATTTTGATTCTCTTGATGAATCTGAAAAAGGTAATTGTTTTGATTTGCCCAAGTGACAAGACACGCAACTACCCTGTGTTTTTATGGAATTAGTAACTAGAAGAGAAAAATTGGAAAGAACAAGACTTAATGTTTTGGCCGAAGGATGTCCTAGACGACAATGCCAAATGGAAGTAGAAGCTTTGACCCCGACAGTCATAGTAAGAGCTTGAAATCTTGAAGAAGAGAGTTGACGAAGATTAATTGGGTACAATCCATTTTCACTTGGCCCCGTCAGAAGCGTGTCCCCCGTCAGCATGTCCTTCATAGAAAAATGAGTTCCAGTAAGTTCAAAGAGAACATTATTGTCTTTGCAAAATTTGTTAATGGAAAGAAGTTTAGCCGAAGCTTGAGGACAACAAAAAACATCTTTTAACATAAGAACAGAGGAAGGAGTTTGAATGACAGCAGTACCAGTATGGGATATGTTTAAACCTGCCCCGTTACCTACACCCACAGAGTCATCACCCTCATAAGGCTGTGAGTTTTCGAGATTGGCAATGTCAGAGGTGACATGAATATTGGCTCTACTGTCAGCATACCATTGATTTTGGTTGAGATAGGTTGTATTAGCCTCAACAACCATGGCAGCTAATTCTGTTGGTGGATGTCGTCCCTGGTAGGAGTAATTCATCCTATTAAAGCAATCCAGTGCTTGATGACCATCACATCTGCAGATTTGACATGGAGATCGAGAGCGATTTGTATTATTGGATGAAACGGGTGTAGATGAGGAAGGTAAGTGAGGCAAAGGCTGCCTGAATTGAGAAAGAGCAGGACTGGAGCTTTTTGTAGCTGCAGAAAACCGAGGCTTGTTTTGACGATAGCCTGTTTTGGGAACAGATTTATGCGAATAGAAAGCATAAGAACTTGTCTCTTGTTGAATGTTGTGGCTGTGAAATTTCTGCATGAGATCGAAGTTCAACAGTTCTGCATGGAAGTCTGAGAAAGACATGGATTTTTCCTTAGCCATTAGCATGTATGTCGTGACAAAGGAGTGAAAGGATGAATTGAGACCATTGAGGATAGAAAGAATCAAATCTGAGTCCTCAATTGGTTTTCCCACAGCAGACAATTCATCTGCAAGAGCTTTGACAACATCCAAAAATTCTTGGCACTGCATAGAACCTTGTTGTAAGGATTGCAGCTTTCTTTTGATGAGGGAGATACGTGAAGTAGAGGGTGCAGCAAACCTTGCACCAAGTGCTTGCCAAGCAAGCCGAGAGGTCTCAAGACCATAAATAGTGGAGACCACCGCAGGAGACAGTGAAGAAATAATCCAGCCAAGAACAGTCTGATCTTTATATTGCCAAACCACATAACCAGGATTAACAATTCCTTGGTTTTTATGTTCAGTGCTGGTAAATTTAGGAGGACTTGTTTCAGAACCATCAACTATGCCCATGAGACCATAGCTGCGAAATAAAGGGAGTAGCTGAGCACTCCATGAAAGAAAATTTGTACCATCAAGTTTAATAGCAATAACTTGAGATGGAAGATGAAATGCAACGGAAGAAGGAGAATCTATGATGGAAGACATTGGATCAATGAAAGCGTGAGCTGTAGTGTACTCTGATACCATGAAAGATTTGAATGCTTCTGGTGTTAATTAACCAGAGAACTGCACTTCAGTGCTTTATATATATACATTGATTTACATGAGTAATTGGACAGTGAAACTAAGTGTTACAACTGATAAGGATTAAACTTGCGCAATTGATAAATCTAAGGAAGAGTTTGAGTTACAGTAGGAGACCATCAATCATCCACGTCTGCACTTTCAATCCTTGAAGACTTCTTCAACAGCAAGGACTCTGTCATTATCAACTCTGTCATTATCCTTAACAGCAGTGAGTCAACCAGCTAGTCTTCGCCATATAATTCTAAGATTAAGGTCGACGATCAGATTTTATGTGGATAGAAATCATGCACTCTAACTCAATAATGCGAAGTGTTGGATACGTTCACGTCTGCACTTTCAATCCTTGAAGACTTCTTCAACAGCAAGGACTCTGTCATTATCAACTCTGTCATTATCCTTAACAGCAGTGAGTCAACCAGCTAGTCTTCGCCATATAATTCTAAGATTAAGGTCGACGATCAGATTTTATGTGGATAGAAATCATGCACTCTAACTCAATAATGCGAAGTGTTGGATACGTTCATCGTATGAGAGCAGTTCTCTTCGAATATATGCTGCTATAAATAAGAGGGGTAGATAGGAGAGCAGAAGCATGTTAACAACCTGTATTTCAAGATGAAGGCCTTCCTTATCGTATACTTTCTCTTGGCTACCATTGTCTTCTCTCCCCTGTCCACTTGCACTGCTCGACAATTGGTCGAGAGAGGTGAGATTTTATTGCCAACATTCACTTGAGAAAAACAGCTCGTGTTTGTATATATTTTCTGTTTTTTTCATGCAAAAACTTTATTTTTTATAGAATTGATGGTTCAACATTTACATTTAGGATCAAGATTCTGGTCACTATACATTTATAATCCCTTCTACTTCATTAAACTATGTCAACCTTGTCTGCTAATCAATTTAAATGTTATGCTATTTTCCATCAGTAAACTCGTTTCGAATTTCTTTTTTGATTTGGACTTATCGATCTCATTTGGGATTATTATTATTTTCTTGAAAAAACCGTCGAAAGACCTAATATTGCTTGGAGTTTTCCAAAAGGCTTTGTAGGACAAGCCCTCAGTATTATTAATTAAAAACCTTTCACCATGTATTTTAATAACTTCCATGATTTCGCTGTTATTATAACAAGCTAACGTGAAAGGATATGTGGTCGTAGATCTTGCAGGTAGCTACGGTGCACTCGCCCCCGGCAAAGCTCCATTCAACTGCGGTAGGGGTAACCGGTATTGTGTACCGTCAGGACCAAAAAAGCGTTGTACTCCTTACAAGCGTAACTGTTGAATCCCTTGAAAATGGAATATAATTATGAACTCTTTGTGTAAGAAAAATCAATAAATTGAGTTCTCGATGGATGGAAGCAATCAATATGTTTTTTAGGTTTTAATTTCTATTTATCTTATATCTTATTTCCCGTCTGGGACTGTGTAATATTCATGATGAAGCCTATGAAAGTTAAGGTGCTTACTATTTAGTCCACTCTCTTGTCTCTTCACTATTCTTATACATATTGTGAAGGGAATTAAATAAGTTCAGAAATTCAATGCTAATATATTATTCCAGCACCAAAACTTTGTTAGACAGTAGCCAATCATCAGCAGTTGCGCGCGTTGTTTTATTTTTTTATATATATCTCATTGCTTTCGAAATTATACAACTTAAAATATAACATAAGGAAATCATTCTTCAAACAATATAATATTTCTGAAAAATAATTTAATAATATTTTCTAGAATTTAATATGTCTTTTAGTACACAATCTTGCAGCAAGTAAAAAAGTTTATTTCCTTTTTTTACTTTCCTATATTTAAATTTTTAATTTATATTTTTGTGTGGATTCTATTTGTGGCATTTTCATTTATGTTTTGCAAAATATTTTTATGTTAATCATATAGATTTTATATTAATTGATTTTTGTTCAATTTGAATTTAGAATTTCAATTTTTTTGTGTGTGCTCTTCATTTATGGTATTTTCATGTTTAATATATATTTTTATTGATGATTTTAAAAATAAAAGTAATTCACATGGATTTATCACAGAGTTTGTAATTAGTCAATTTATAATCTTGTTTAAATATATATATAGTAACTTGCATTATTATATATTATTTAATATTCACCAATATTTTCGATGTGAATGTGTGTTTATCGATGAGTTTCCTTCATGACAAACTTAATTATTGATAAATCAAAATCTAAAGACCCACAATCCCCAAAAAGAACAAAAACATAAAAAGGTATGGTTACATGTTACAACTTTCAAGTAATTACCGACTAGAAGAGTCACATGTTACGTACTGATAATACACAAACAGTTGCTAATTTTAGGTTTATCTATGTGACTCTAAATAAATCCTGTCATCTTAATATGTGGTTTTTCAGAATTCCTGATTTAAATTTATTAAGAGTTTTTACTTCGATTATGTCAATATTTAGGAACTGAATGATCACCCCTCTTGGGTGTCTTCTCCATTAAATAGAATGTAAATAGATTTACATGATTTTCCTATACTTTCGGGCTAAGATTGAAAGAATAAGTGTTCAACTAAAACACTACTATTTACAGTTAATTATCTACTTATTACATTATGAATTCCCGTGACATCCCCCCTCAAATTGATGCTGGTCGATCAAGAAGCATCAATTTGTCAACTAAGAATTTATGCCGATGCCGAGAGAGAGCTTTAGTGAAAATGTCCGCAGTTTGGTGTTCGGTAGAAATGTGAGGAAGTGTAATTTCATAGCGGTGAACAGATTCACGAATAGAGTGATAGTCAACCTCAATATGTTTTGTACGCTCATGAAAGACAGGATTAGTAGCAATCTGAATCGCATTGGTATTATCAGCATGAAGAGAAATGGATTGAAGCTGAGCAAAACCAAGTTCCCCTAATAATCTTGGAGTGTAAATTACTGTTTTATATTGACTTGGAGTCAACGTGCATGGAAGCAAGTTGAGTATGCTAGGACCCAGCAAGGCGATATTTATAGGCGGCTAACGTCGCCTACAAGGCTGCAACGGTAAGGAGGCTAGAATTTACGTGGCTGGAAATATTTTGTTACTATGATCATGCATGGAGCTTATACAAAATGTGTTCGATCAGCCTGTCGCCGTGAGCCAACCTGCTAGTCTTCGGCCATATAATTCTAAGCTTAAGGTCCACGATCAGATTTTATGTGGATAGAAATCATGCACTATGACTTTTCAAAGCTGGCTTATTCAACAATGCGAAGTGTTGGATACGTTTTTTTTTTTTGTATAAACCACGCGGTGTCCTAGACACTGACCCAGACTAATCCACGTTCGCACCGGGTGGGCCTCGAAGGGGTGAAAGTACTCCCCAAATAGCCGGCTCCATACAAGAAGTGTTGGATACGTTCATCATGTATCTTAGAGCAGTTTTCTTCGAATAAAGGAGGCTATAAATAAGAGGGGCAGATAGGAGAGCAGAAGCATGTTAAAAACCTGTATTTCAAGATGAAGGCCTTCCTTATCGTATTCATTCTCTTGGCTACCGTTGTCTTCTCTCCCCTGTCCCTTTGCACTGCTCGACAATTGGCCGAGAAGAAAGGTGAGATTTTATTCCCAACATTCACTTGAGAAAAACAGCTCGTGTTTGTAATATATATTTTCTGTCTCTGCCTGCTTTTTTCATGAAAAAACGTTTTTGTTATAAAATTGATGGTTCATCATTTACATTTAGGATCAAGATTCTGGTCACTGAACAGATATAATCCCTTCTACTTCACTAAATTATATCAACCTTGTCTAATAATCAATTTAAATGTTATGTTATTTTCCATCAGCAAACTCGTTTCGACTTGCTTCTTTGATTTGGACTTATCGATCTCATTTGGGATTATTATTATTTTTTGAATAATCCGTCGAAGAAAACTCCCTACTTTTTAAATAAAACTAGTTAATAAGACCTAATATTGCTTGGAATTTTCCAAAAGGCTTTGTAGGAAAAGACCTTACTACTATTAATTAAAAACCTTTCACCATGAATTTTGATAATAGTTTAATAACTTCCATGATTTCGTTGTTATCATAACAAGCTAACGTGCAAGGATATGTGGTCGTCGATCTTGCAGGTGGCTACGGTTCACTCAACCCTAACAAGCCTTCATTCAGCTGCGGTAGGGGTCAACGGTACTGTGTAGCGCCAGCACCAAAAAAGCGTTGTCTTCCTTACAAGCGTAACTGTTAAAACCCTTGAAAACGAAACATTTTGTAGCAGAAGCAGCGAAGTGTGGACGGCTGTTATGGCTGTGAAGTCCCTTGAAAATGGAATATCATTATGAACTCTTCGTGTAAGAAAAATAAATAAATTGAGGTTCTCGATGGATGGAAGCAATCAATATGTTTTTTAGGTTTTAATTTCTCTTTATCTTATATGTTATTTCCTATCTGGGACTGTGTAATACTCATTATGAAGCCTATGAAAATTAAGGTGCTGAGTATTCAGTCCACTCTCTTGTCTCTTCACTATTGTTATACATGCTGTGAAAGTAATTAAATAAATTCAGAAATTCAATGTTAATATATTATTCCAGCACCAAAACTATGTTAGAAACTAGCCAACCATCTACAATTGCATGCGTTGTTTTATTTTTATATATATATTGTTACTACCCAATTTTTGACCCACTTATTTTTATGTTTCGGAAAAAAAATAAAAAAATATCAAAAAAAACAAAAATTCAAAAATATCTTGTTAGCTGCAGCCGACCAAAAAATACAACATCAAAAAACCCTAAACATGGATCTGTTCCGAATATTCTTTTTACGAGGCATAAAATCACGGAAAACTCATCCACGATAGATGATCCTTTTAAGACATCTACATGGATCTGTTTCTTGATATTTTATTTGGGTTCACTAACTATTAATAAAATCTCAAAAGCTAGATTTATTCACATGAATAAATACTACCCGTCAAAACGTTCAAAATCGTGTCAAGATATGCAATGCAACTTACCTCAGGTAAGGCGTATTAGGGGTTTTAATACATTCCCTTTACGTAACCAGTCCCTTACCCTTGAATCTCTAACCAGACCAGTGCAACCGGGTTTTCCTAGCGACTCTCAACCAAAGTTGTAAAATCCGTTCCGGGTATCGTTCCGGTTTTTTGTTTGGAACGGAACGTTCCGGTTTCGGTGCATTCCGGCGTTCCGTTCCGGTTTTGTACTGTTCATATTTATTTAATTATATATATGAAAAAAATAAAATATTAAGGTTCATGCATGATTCAAAATAATTGAAAAATACATTACAAAACAATTATGTCCATAGAATTTCATTAGATAAAAATTAACTAAAAATAAATATTTTGTTGATGTGAAATATAAATTAATTAATGTTATTTATTATCTTAAATTAATAGGATTTTTTAAAAAATATTTTTATGCTAACTATTTTTTATGCTAATAATAATAATAATAATAATTATTATTATTATTATTATTATTATTATTATTATAAACCCCCATATTATTATTATTATTATTACTATTATTATTACCCCTCCCCCATATAAACCTACTTTTTTATTATTATTATTATTATTATTAATAATAATAATTTATATAACCCCCCCCCCCCCTTAGAAAGTAGAAACCTACCTTCTTCTTTTTTATTATTATTATTATTATAATAACTAAGTATAAAAGCCCCTAACATAACCCTAAATCCCAATTTCCTTCTCCCATGCCGCCGCCGCCCACCCTCATCTCCTCTTCTCCATTTTCTTTTCTTCCTCCTCATCCTCTTCTCCTTTACTCTCTTCCTTCTCATACTCTTCTCCTTTTTTTTTTCTTACCCATTGTACCAGAAGCATCACTTCCCCCATAGAAAGTTGCATGGGCTTGTTGCCAAGCCGCAGAGCCGAAGCGACATTGTGTGCAGTATATACCCAGGAACAAAAAGATTGCGTAGCTTAGAACAGAAAGGCTTGCCATGATATTATCTTTCCTCCACGACAATGGAGGCTGGTTTATTTGCTATATATTGCTAGAGCTAGCTAGTTTAATTTGATGAAGAAGATGCAAAACTCGGCAACTATTTATATTCACTACTTGCATTCCATTCCAAACGACGTCGTTTTGGCTTGACCCGGAACGGAATGCCCGGTACGGAACCGGGGCGTTCCGGCCGGAATTCGGCCGGATTTTCCGGAACTGGCCGGGATTTTGACCGGGACAAAAACGTCGTTGTTTTGTCCCCGATTTTGCATTGGAACGGGCCGTTCCGACCGGAACGGCCGGAACGGAACGGGATCAATAACTTTGCCCTCAACAGCCAGGTGGCGACTCCTCAACTCTATTGCGAGATAAAAACCCTCCCGGGGACGCCGCGTGGTGACATGCAACAATCTTACAACAAGTAAATATAATATTACTCAAAACTAATTTAATATAACATAAGAAAATCATTCTTGAAACAATATAATATTTCTCAAAACTAATTTAATAATATTTTCTAATATTTTTTTAGTACACAATCTTCCAGCAAGTAAATAAGTTTATTTCCTTTTTTTACTTTCCTATATTTAAATTATTAATTTATATTTTTGTGTGGATTGTACTTATGGCATTTTTATTTTTTTTTCAAAATATTATTATGTTCATCATATAGTTTTTATCCTAATTGATTTTTTTAATTGTAATTCAAGTTTCTTGTGTGTGCTCTTCATTTATAGTATTTTCATGTGTTTTTTTAATATATTTTTATATTGAATATAAAAGTAATTCTTTTGGATTTATGAATCAATCAATTTATAATCATGTTGAAATACACACACACACATAGACACTTATATTATTATATATTCACCAATATTTTCGATATAAATAGTGGTGACTTTTCTTCATGATAAACTTAATTATTGATTAATCAAAGTTTAAAGACAAAACACTGTACCAATTTACATTCACCTGTAAACACATATCCAAACTGTAGACCCTTATCTCCTGTATACATCTCCAGTTTTCATCATACAAATAATGGTCAATTTCCTTGAAATTTTTTGTTCATATTTACATTTCTTTAATTCTTTTTACAAATCAAGTGTGTTTTGAGTTTGAACAAAGATCTTGATATTGTTGGTCTTGGCTTATTCAGTCGCATCAGAAAACTATTTGATTTTACATGTATAAAATTGGTATATTAGCTAGACACCTCTCACCCGCGAGCTACTAGCACAAAGGCAAGCTTAAGCTTTTGTGGTTGAGGTTTAAAAATGTCACATACTAATTTCTATTTTATTTCCTATTTTATATCATTGTTTCTTGTTTAATTGAAAAATACATAGTTAAGACAATGTTCTTAGAAAGAACCTGAAGAACAGGCCAAGAAACTGAAAGGGAAAACACGAATTAAACATATCAAACCATGTCTTCAATGCAATTTAAACATAGAATATTGATTACTGAAATATATGGAAGAAATATGGGAAAATAAATGGACCAAAATTGTCCTAAAAAAATAGTTAAGGCAATGTTCTTAGTAAGAACACGAAGAACAAAAACCCACCCACTATCCAGAATATTACTAGCCATTTCCCACCCTCTAAAGTTAGTATTTTGGCTTTCAAAACATGCATTTTTTTATCCCAAAAGGTCATACCAACTTATATAAACACATTTGGATCAAAAACCCTAAAAAATCAAGACATTAAAATTAAGCTTATGAACCAAATTATCAAAACATTGGATAGCTTATGTATTCATGCAACATTGATTCATAATTGGTTTTCTGAATTCATTTTATGCATGAATAGGCTCAAACATGCTAAGGATGAATATCATTTTATCAGCATGCATCAATTAGGTTAAAATATAAACTAAAGAAAAGAACATTATATATAACAAAAAATAAACTAAAACAACAATTTGAAGGTATCTAGCTCCATATTCATGCATTTTAAGTTGCCACCCCGATCAACCAAAATTGCCAAAATAGAGTCTAAATGACATGTCATTCATCTTCTCTTCTTTAACATTAAACGACGTGTCATCCATATAAGATTTAGGTTTTTAATTTGGGATTTGGAAATTTTCAATTCAATCTCTGTACTTCTAATCCCTTCTATTTACACTCATAATTACCTATAAACTTTCACTTTCTTTAATTTTAACCCCGTCGAATTCAAATTCCATCTTCTAAGTTGATCGTTCTATTTATTGAAGTCCCTGGTTCTAAATTTATGTAATATAACCCTTAATCAATCAGCAAAATTTTAATTTCTTTAATTTAGCCCATGATTCAATTACTTTAAGCCCCTATATTCTCACATCTTTTTTTTTAGTTTGGTACTTAGTTTTGGAAATCTTTAATCAAGTCATTAATTGTCCATAGAACTTTAAATTTTATGCAATTAAACCCCTTATTTGAACAAATTAACTCTTAAAAAATGAAATTTAATCCCCAAACTTTAAGTTATTTCAATTAAAGCCTAAATTGACTTTAAAAAATCAATTGTTTGTTTCAATTAAACAATTAATAATAAATAAAAAAAACCTTGAAATATTCTAATTGAGTCCTTAAACATCCAATTTTGAAATTTACCAATTGAGTTGATTTTTTTTGTAAATAGAGCCTTCAACAATAAAAAATACTTTTTTTCAGATTTTCCAATCTTGTATATTTTGACAATTTCTTAGGTGTTCTAATATACTCTTCTCACTAATAAATGTTTTTTATTTTTATTTTTTTCAAAAAAAAATTATGTACTCTCTCTCTCTCTCTCTCTCTCTCTCTCTCTCTCTATATATATATATATATATATATATATATATATATATATATATATATATATATATATATACTATGTGTGGCCCCAAAATGAGTAACAACAATCAAGTTCATCTTGATTAATCAAGTTAATAATAGTTTTTATAGGATTATAGGTACAATGCATTAAGTGAAGATCATTTCAGGTATCTCGAATAGTGTCGGCATAGATAATACTCTAAGCAAGGTTTGGTTGAATAGATAAAAGAATCAAGGATAAACCATAAATGAGGGATTCGGTAGCAAAATTAAGTCATCAACAAATCTAAATTTATTTTTAGCTTGATGAGCTAAGACATAGAGTGATACCAAGTATTATAAGTTTGATAACTCAATAAATGAAAGAAGACAATGGTTTCTAGGTTGTCAAGATGATATGTAAAAAGTAAGGGTTATTTGCTATAAAAAGTAATTAGTAACAAGGTAGATTGTATTTTGGTTTTCAAAACGTGTATTTTTTTTTATCCCAAAAGGTCATACCAACTTATATAAACACATTTGGATAAAAAAACCTAAAAAATCAAAATATTAAAATTAAGCTTATGAACCAAATTAGCAATAACATTGGATAGCCTATGTATTCATGAAACATTGATTCACAATTGGTTTTCTTAATTCATTTTGTTCATGAATAGGCTCAAACATGCTAAGTGTCGCACCCTCCGCGAGAGCGCGGCGTCGCGGCGACCCTCTCCGTTAGCGGGGAATTCATGTCAAGGTTTTATCTTTATTTTATAAAAAAGGGAGTCGCCACCTAGTATTATGGTTACTAGGAAACCTAAACTGGTCTTTCAGAGATTCTAAGGCAAGGAAGTGGTTGCGTAAAGGGAAGGTTTTAGCACCCCTAGTACGCCCTACCTAAGGTAAGTTGCTTGGTGTTTTGGTTTGCCTTATAATTGCTATGGTTTTGATCTTTCAAATAAATGTTGGTTAAATGATGATGACGTATTATTCCCGTAAAAAAATAATAATTTAGACTCAACATCAAAATAAATTATTATTTGACAAATCTGTGTAAAAAATAAGTTCAACGACATAATTAGATTTTTAGTAGACCAATTTGATTTAATCATGGATAAAATTAAGATTTAACTTATTTTAAGAATTAATTTGGGTCCAATTAAAGGATTTAACAAGGTGCAAGGACTTAATTATACTTTCAATTGGTCAAATTAATTTATTAGGGAATTATTTGTGAAAAAAAAATAAGTTTGAGAGCCTAATTTGGGCTTGATTGAGAATATTAGAATTTTAGGAAACCAAATTTAATTTTTTACCAAGCTAATTAATGGAAATCAAGGGCATAATTGAAAGAAAATTGAAAGTTTAGGGGTCAATTAAAATCTATTTTAAAGAAATTCATAGTCAATTACCATTTTGTAAAAGACATCGAAATTTAGAGGTGAAGTTGAAGTTCATCAAGGGCAAAATTGTGAAAAATTAAAAGTTTAGAATCAATGCAGGGTGTAATTAAAGCAATTAAAAGACAAAGAAGTAATTCAGTTTTGGCCAAAATCCCTATTTGTTTGTCATTGCAGCATCCTTGCTTTCGTGGCTTCTTCTCTTCTTCTTTCTGTTGTTGCCGTTTTTTTCTACCTCTTTGGCTATCTTCTTATTATCCAAAAGGTAATAAAATCTCGGCTATTATATATATATATATATATATATATATATATATAAACTTATATAAACTTTAATTAGCTTTTGAATAATTGAATTAGCAGTTATAGGGCAGCACGTTCTGACGAAAATATTTTTATTTTGTGTAAGGACGAAATAATCACATTAACAGACTTTCTTACCAAGTTTATCTAAATATTGCGTGGCATGAAATGAAGATGAAGGAGCCAGCAAGTTGGAATATTATATTTGGACTTGGGGTAAACCCCATAGTTGCTGTATTCCATGTTGACCCGGTTAACCTGTCGGGTCTGGGCTACGCTTTCACTATAGGGTGTCTTGATATAAACACCAGATGATTCTGCCAAGATGCCTTCCGTGTATAAAGAATCGATCAAGTTGGACTATACATACATACATATATATATATATATAAAACACTTGGAGTGTAAATAACTCTTTTATATTGACTTGCAGTCAACGTGCATGGAAGCAAGTTGAGTTTACAAGGACCCAGCAAGGCGATATTTACAGGCTAACGTCGCCTACAAGGCTGCAGTGATAAGGAGGCTAGAATTTACGTGGCTGGCAATATTTTGTTACTATAATCATGCATGGAGCTTCTACAAAATGTGCTAAAACTTAAGGTCGACGATCAGATTTTAAGTGGATAGAAACCATGCACTCTAACTTTTCAAAGTTGGCTTATTCAATGATGCGAAGTGTTGGATACGTCATCATCTTAATTAGAGCAGTTCCCTTCGAATAAAGGTGTCTATAAATAAGAGGGGTGGATAGGAGAGCAGAAGCATGTTTTTGAAGATGAAGGCCTTCCTTATCGCATTCATTCTCTTGGCTACCGTCGTCTTCTCTCCCCTGTCCACATGCACTGCTCGAGAATTGGTCGAGATGAAACGTGAGATTTTATTCCCAACATTCACTTGAGAAAAACAGCTCGTATTCTCTGTTTTTTTCGTGCAAAAACTTTATTTTTTTATAGAATTGATGGTTCAACATTTACATTTAGGATCAAGATTTGTACATATATAATCCCTTCTACTTCATTAAATTACATCAACTTGTCTGCTAATCAATTTAAATGTTATGTTATTTTCCATCAGCAAACTCGATTGGCTTTCTTCTTTGATTTGGACGACTAATCGATCTCATTTGGGATTTTTTTTTAATAACTGCCATGATTTCGCTGTTATCATAACAAGCTAACGTGCAAGGATATGTGGTCGGAGATCTTGCAGGTAGCTACCCTTCAGTCGACCCCAACATACCGTCAGCTGCTTGTCATACTCTTTACAAACGTGACTGTGGCCCCCCCTAAAAACAGAACATTTTGGAGCAGAAGCAGCTAGGTGTGGACGACTGTTATTGCTGTGAAGTCCCTTGAAAATGGAATATCATTATGAACTATCTGTGGAAGAAAAATAAATAAATTGAAGTTCTCTATGGACGGAAGAAATCAATATGTTTTTGAGGTTTTAATTTCTATTTATCTTATATGTTATTTCCCATCTGGCCTATGAAAGTCAAGGTTCTTAGTATTTAGTACACTCTCTTGTCTCTTCACTATTGTTATATATATTGTGAAAGTAATTAAATAAATTAGAAATTCAATGCTAATATATTATTCCAGCACCAAAACTTTGTTAGACAGTTGCCAATCATCTACAGTTGCGCGCGTTGTTTTACTTTTTTATATATATATCATTGCTTTCGAAATTATATAACATTCTTCAAACAATATAATAATATTTATAGAATTTAATATTTGCTTTAGTACACAATCTTCCAGCAAGTAAAAAAGTTTATTTCCTTTTTTTACTTTCCTATATTTAAATTATTAATTTATATTTTTGTGTGGATTCTATTTATGGCATTTTCATTTATGTTTTGCAAAATATTTTTATGTTAATTACATATTTTATATTAATTGATTTTTGTTCAATTTGAATTTAGAATTTCAATTTTTTTGTGTGTGCTCTTCATTTATGGTATTTTCATGTTTAATATATTTTTATGTTAATCATATAGATTTTATATTATTTGATTGATCGAATAGTGCCAAGTGGTTTAATGTGATAAAGTATGAAGTGGAATGTATGCATACCATGAGTATGCATACATTACAGCACATACATACATAGAAGCTTGGCTATAAATAGCCCATGTAATGTGCGTGATTCCGTTAGCAAAACAGAAATAACAAATCCGGAAAAACTGATTCTGGTTCTCTCTCTTCTCTCTCTCAAAATATCTAAATACCTTAGCTTACAAATTCACACATGGTATAAGAGCCTCTATGCTCATGCAAGAAAATTGATTGAGATTGATCCAAAAACTGATCTCTCACGCAAGCAGATTAATTGATCCGAAAAGTTGATCTCTGCTGCGATTTTTCTTCATCTGCAATTTCTGCAGAATTTGAAGAACTTTGTGACAAGTTCACTGTGATAATCACAGTGATTATAAGGTGTTTTCTCGTCAAGAATTTGACTGAAGAAACGATTTACTGCTGCTATTTTTCGAAATTTTCATCGATTTTATCGATCTTCTGCTGCAATTCACGCTCTGCTGCTGCAGCTTCTTTTGTTCTTCTGCAACTTGAGACTTTTTTCTGCAGATTGTTGAATCTGCTGAGAAAGTGATAAATTGATTCTGCAATGTTTTCGAAAAGTTGATTATCTGCTGCAATCTTCGAAGCATTCATCTCAGCTGCGATTTTCGGAAAAAAATTTCGAAAATTTCACCTCTGCTGCCATTTTGAACTGCTTTCTGCAGATTTCTTAATCTGCGAATTTCTTGCATCTATCTCTGCTGCAATTTGCTTCTGCAATTTGCTTCTTATTTCACAGTAGCATCACACGAATCAACTTTGATTTGCTGCTGCGATTTTCGTTGCATTTTGTTTCAACAATCTGCGTCTGCTGCAGATTATTCACCTTCAAACTGCACTTTTGGAACACTCTCTACAGATTACTAAATCTGTGGTTATTTGCTGCGATTATCTGAGATTTTTGAAAGTTTCTGCAGCTTATTGCAGCAACGATCCACTGCTGTAATTTCTCGAAAATTCATTGAGAGTTTCTGCAGATTCTGGAATTTTGAGCTGCTGCGATTCCACATTTGCTGCATATTCTGGAAGTTCATTTCTTAGGGCTGTGCTTTGCGTCTGCAATCTTCGTAACCTTCTGCATATTCACGTTTGAGCTGTGATTTACACAGCTGCAAGTCCTTGCATTCTCAGCTGCTGCACTTAGCTCCAAAACTTGCTGCAGATTTCGGTTTTCTCTTTGCTTTTGCATTTCTCGGCAGCAGCCTTGTCAGACCACATCAGCTCTTCCACAGCTTACCTACACAAATCAGCAGCCATGGTGACTGCCTCGCAACTCCAAATCCTCCAATCTCCGATTGTAGGTCTGATTTCCACAATCTCCACAGCTGTAAATGTGAAATTGGATGATTCAAATTATCTTAATTGGCATTTTCAAATGCAATTATTGCTAGAGAGTAATGGCATAATTGGCTTTGTGGATGGTTCTCACTTGTGTCCAATTGATGAGAGTGAATTAAATATTTCACCCTCATCTTCAAGTGATGAATCCGAGAATGTGTTGATATGGAAGATGCATGACATAGCGGTCATGCAGTTGATCACTGCTACCTTATCACCTATAGCCATGTCCTGTGCTATCGGTAGCAGAAGCTCAAGAGACCTGTGGAATAGATTAAAGGAGCATTTTTCCACAGTGTCCAAAACCAGCATATTTCAGCTGAAGTCTGATCTGCAAAATGTGAAGAAAGGCACTGATTCCGTAAGTCAGTACCTGTTAAAAATAAAGGAGGCCAGAGACTATCTAAGTGCAGCTGGAGTATTCTTTGCAGATGAAGATATCGTGATCTTGGCCTTGAATGGCTTACCCCCTGAGTACAACACATTCAGGTGTGTGATACGAGGTAGGGAGAGTGTAATTCCTTTGAAGGAATTCAGATCGCAATTGTTGGCCGAAGAACGAATTGTGGATAATTCAATTTCGGCCACCCCTGCGTTTCTAAGTGCTATGCATACTGTTGCAAAATCGGCACCACCAGTGCATTTTCAGCAGTCCCGTGGAGTGCATAGTTACAATTCATCTGGAAATGGTGGATATAAACCATTTCACAGAAACAGGGGAAGGGGAAGATTTGGCTCGCAGCAGCGGGGTTATCAGCAGAAGCATCAATTTCACACCAGAATGCATGATATAGCAGTCATGAATTCTGGTGGTGTTGGTCCGTATCAGTCTGCTCCATCAATGTCCAGCAATTTGGTGTGCCAATTGTGTAATGCTATTGGACATGCAGCTCCGATGTGTGCACTGAACAGAAGCCAGAGGCTTCAGTGCAATATTTGTGGGAAGGATAATCACAGTACATTGTATTGTTTTTACAATAACAATGGTCCAAATTACTTGGGTAATGCAGGCTACTCTTCAGCTCAGGGGTTTCAGCCTAATTACCAAGCATCCCAGGACCATCATGTGCAGCAAAATGCCATCCACGCAATGAATACTGTTTTGCAACCATCACAGAACAGTTTTCATGTGCAGCAAGCTCAGAATTCAGGTCTGCAGCAACCTCAGAATTCAGCTCCTGTGTGGATAGCAGATACGGGTGCTACAAACCATATGACAGCAGATTTGAACAATTTGTCATCATCCACCACGTATCTCACAAATGATACAGTCCAAACAGCAAACGGTGAAGGTTTGCTAGTATCCCATGTTGGAAATTCTATTATTCCAACACATACAGCACTCATTAAGCTAAATTCTGTTTTACATGTGCCTCAATTGACTCAGAATTTATTATCGGTCCATCGTTTATGTTTGGATAATCAGTTTCGGCTAATCTTTGATGCTTTCTATTTTTGGATTCAGGACAAGGTCACAGGGAGGATTATATACAAAGGGCAATGCAGTAATGGACTCTATTCCTTACCTTTTGCTCCTCATCGTCAGTCCTTCCGGTCATATCTTGGTCAGTTAGTTCTCTCGTCTACTTGGCATCATCGCTTAGGTCATCCATCAAATAAAATTGCTACGATGATGTTAGACAAATCTCATATTAAAATTCCCATTGATTCTAATCATTCTGTGTGTCATAGCTGTCTTCAGGGAAAATTTTTGAAACTTCCCTTTCAGTCCAGTAATCATAAATCTGTAATCCCATTTCACACTATACACAGTGATGTTTGGGGTCCATCTCCTTGTGTTTCAATAGATGGTTACAAATATTATGTGACTTTTATTGATGAGTTTTCGCGTTACTGCTGGTTATTTCCACTAGTCAATAAAAGTGATCTTTATGCTGTGTTTGTCAAATTTTATTTCTATGTTCAAACACAGTTTTCTTGTTCCGTTAAAATTCTGCAAAGTGATGGGGGTGGTGAGTATGTCAGTACACAACTCCAAAAATTCTTAATTTCAAAAGGCATTGTCCATCAAAAATCCTGCCCCTATACACCTGAACAGAATGGTCTTGCGGAACGCAAACATAGGCATTTAATTGAAACTACAATTACATTGCTTCAACATGCCAAATTGCCAGCTTCATTCTGGACCTATGCAGTACATACGTCTGTATATCTTATCAACCGAATGCCGTCTGTGGTCTTACTGAATAAATCTCCCTACGAGATTTTATTCAAAACTACTCCTTCTGTGTCTCACTTACGCATTTTCGGTTGTGCTTGTTTTCCACTTTTGCGACCCTATAGGCTTCATAAATTACAGCCTAAAACAATTATGTGTGTATTTTTGGGATATGCCTCTCAATATAAAGGCTATCTTTGTTATGAAATTGACAGCAAACACACATATATATCTCGACATGTCATTTTTAATGAGCATGTCTTTCCATATGTTGACTTAGCTACTCATGTTAAGGGCACTACTGCATCTCCTTCCCTGTCTTCACATGTGCCCTTTCCCGTTGTTACCAATGACAACATTGTAGTTTTTCCTTCTGCTATGTCGCATATTTCGGGTCACACGTCTTCGTCTTCACACTCTTTGTCCAAACCTGTGTCCTCCGTGTCAGAGTCTACTACTGCTGTCCCTTTGCCATTATCATCCATACCTGCTGATCCTGAATCCAATTCTGGAAAGTCATTGGAAGGTAATCAAGCCCCAATTGATTCTTTCAGACCTGAGTGTATTTCAGTGGTTCTTCATATTCCAGATATGAACTTACATCCTATGCAGACGAGGAGTAAGAGTGGAATTTTTAAGAAGAAGGCGTGCCTTGCCACTTCTACTTCCACAACCACGGCTGATCTGAATTTGGTTGAACCAAGCAGTTACAAAGTTGCTTTGACCATCCCTGTTTGGTTGAAGGCCATGAATGATGAAATTGCTGCTTTGTAGTCGCAGCATACATGGAATTTAATGCCTCTGCCATCTGATAAAAATCTGGTTGGATGTAAATGGATTTTTAAAATCAAGAGGCATGCTGATGGGACTATTGCCAGGCATAAGGCTCGACTGGTTGCTCAGGGTTTTAGTCAGGAGCCTGGTTTGGACTATGGGGAGACATTCAGTCCGGTGGTCAAACCAACTACAGTGAGGATAGTATTGGCACTTGCTGCACAGTTTGGTTGGGGTTTACGGCAACTTGATGTTAAGAATGCGTTTCTACATGGCACTCTTAATGAGGAAGTGTTTATGTCGCAACCTCCTGGTTTCATTGATCGAGCACAGCCTCAGCTGGTATGCAAATTGCATAAATCTCTTTATGGTCTGAAGCAGGCCCCTCGTGCATGGAATGACAGGTTCACATCTTTTCTGCCATCTTTGGGATTTCATCACACGTATTCAGATTCTTCCCTCTTTGTGAAATATCTGGATGCGGGGATTATCATCTTGCTGGTATATGTTGATGACATTATCATCACGGGGAGTGATAGTATTGTCATCAATCAGGTCATTGCCTCCCTCACTGCAGAATTTCAGATCACAGATATGGGAGACTTGCATTTCTTCTTGGGAGTTCAAATTATTCATACTTCTGCTGGCCTGGTTCTCTCCCAGTCCAATTACATACAGGATTTGCTCCTTAAGACTGACATGCATGCTGCCAAGCCATGTGCTACCCCTTGTCTTCCATATCAGCGTTTACTCAAGGATGATGGAGAGCCTTTTGATGATCCTTCCTTGTATCGAAGTGTTGTAGGTGCTCTACAGTATCTCACTTTTACCAGGCCAGACATTGCGTTTGTTGTTCATCAGGTGTGTCAATTTATGCAGCGTCCTATGGTGGATCATTTTGTGGCTGTGAAACGCATTCTCAGGTATCTTAAGGGCACTCTCTCTGTTGGGATTACTTATCAGAAAGGGTCCTTAGATCTCACAGCATTCAGTGATGCTGATTAGGCTGGTGATCCTAATGATCGACGATCAACAACTGGTTTGGTTGTGTTTCTTGGTGCCAATCCCATTTCTTGGTCGTCTAAGAAGCAGCAGACTGTGTCCCGATCATCCACTGAGGCTGAGTACAGGGCTTTGTCTTCGGCATCGGCTGAGCTTGATTGGATCAAGCAGCTACTGCAATTTTTACGTATTACACTTCATCAGCCTCCTGTTCTTTTCTGCGACAATTTGTCTGCGATTGCATTGTCTTTTAACCCTGTGCAGCATCAGCGCACAAAGCACATTGAAATTGATGTGCATTTTGTCCGTGAGAGGGTGGCCAACAAGCAGCTGGAGGTTCAGTTTGTCTCCTCACAGGAGCAGTTTGCAGACATTCTTACCAAGGGGCTGAGTTCTCCTTTATTTCTTGCTCATTGTCGCAATCTCGGGCTAGGTTTATGTGCGCCTGTGATTGAGGGGGGATGATAGAGTATGAAGTGGAATGTATGCATACCATGAGTATGCATACATTACAGCACATACATACATAGAAGCTTGGCTATAAATAGCCCATGTAATGTGCGTGATTCCGTTAGCAAAACAGAAATAACAAATCCGGAAAAACTGATTCTGGTTCTCTCTCTTCTCTCTCTCAAAATATCTAAATACCTTAGCTTACAAATTCACACATAATGGACAAATTAAGTTGTCGTGACGATACATTTCTTAGTGGAAGATCAGAATTCTCTTCGTCACAAGACTGATTGGATCCGCCATAGACACCCGAGAGACCTCCCGAAGGGAGGCTAAAAGAGTTGGAGGACAACAAGCAAAGAGTTATGCTTTCATTTCTTTGTTGAGATTGAAATCAAGTTCTTCAAAATGGGGTAGGTGTAATGCACGCAACCGAAGTCAAGAAAAAGTTCCTTACTTTGATTTCACATTGGTCTTAATGACTAGTAGTTTAAAGCCTTTTACTTTTTTGATTCGGTCGGCGACATATATTTTTTTGTTCTAGGTTCAAGAGGAAAAGAGGAAGGAGAGGAACCACCTCCCATTTTATGAAAGTATGGTCACTGGTGTTTAATTAATACCTTCTCGATACTATCGAACCTGAAACCACCTCTCAAGGGTAGGAATCATTTTTGTATCCTGGAGTTAAGTCATTGGACCTTTTTTATCGGTTGAGAAGCTCCTCTCTTCATCCACTCAGACCGAAAGAGTAACTAGGACAAATTTAGTCATGTTTTCTGGATCAATACGTTCAACAGGAGCTAAATTAGTTAATTTTATTATTGATTTGAAATTTTCAGTAAATATATAGAAATTTGACTTTATGTAGATAATTGATAATGAAATAGTTTACTATTAAATATTTTTGAATAAGTTTGACTTAAAACAATGTGTTGTTATTTAATTAGTTTACATAATTAATTAATACATGAAAAGTCATTCCAGCAAGGAAATATCATGAGAAGTCAAAGCCAAGTCACAAACTCCTAGCTTGTAGCAACACCTTGTTTTGTTATACCATGAGCCATATGATTAGTTTTATGTAAAACATGTAAGAGAGACATAACCAAAATATATGAGAAACGAGCTGCAAGTATGAAAAGCTTATGAAATCTCTATCTACTCTACCACATTAGTAGAGTTAGTAATCTGATTTAAGAATGAAGTTTACTCCGAAAAAATCCTTTCATGATGAAGATAATTTAAGAGTTTTAATCATAATTAACAACTCTGTTATGTTTATACCTGATCTCAATAGAAGTAGAGAAAAAAACTCAACACCAAACCTTTATGATCATGAAGAACCTCTGTGCTACTTGTTGGATCTCTAGTTAGAATTATAAGAAAATAGATGTCATGGTCAAATAGTTTATGATTGAAAAGTAACTCATTTACTAGTTATCTCTTGTTAGCTAACCCATTTTGTTATCTCTTCTTAGTTAACTATCACTCACCCAAATATCTTATAAGATCTTCATGCATATTTGGTCAAATTATGTATATTAACCAAGTGAACCTCGCAATAAAGTCGTGTTTCCTATTGCTGAATTATCTCAAAGGGTTTCCTAGACAAGGAACTTTACTTTTATCTCAAAATGATTTTTATTTTCAAGACTATTATGATTAGATTAAGCTAGTTGTCTTATCACTCATGGATCCACTATAGGCTTTTATATCGTGATTGGCTTTAGTCATATCTCATGGAGCATAGTAAATTATAAGTTATTCCCTTTGGTTTTGCAAAATGATTTAAATAGTCTTTCTAGTTGGAAAAATAATTAATTATTCTTTGACTAGTGTTAGACCATATTTATTTTAATATCTCTTTGTTTTAAAAAAAATATTTTCATTTCATCAACTTTTTATATTTTTTTTTTTCTAGTTCTTAAAATAAATATATTTTTAATAAAGATCATGAAATGGGTGAAAATGGTCAAATTACACACACACACACACACACATAATTTAAAGAATAATTAATTATTTTCAAACTATAGGGACTAATTTATAATTTACTCAATGAAAAACTAAGAAGTTGAACTAGGTGTCTTGCTCCTATATAAATGCTCGTTATTATGGAAGAAGTTATTATTTATCTTCAATTTTTAATTACCTTTTGAACCATCCACATATTTGTTATCTCTCCTATTATAACTCATTTCTGGGTTAAATTCACTCAAAATAAAAGTAAAAATAAAAGTAAAAATAAAAACTAAAAGGTACTAGCATATTGGAAAAATTAAGATAGAACTTTGGACGAAGTCGAGAGCTCGATTAGACCCTATTGTGCCCAAGACTAAAAAAAAATGTATATTCAAGATCAAAATAAATTATTATTAAATAAATCTGCATTAAAAAATAAGTCCAAATGCATAATTAGAGTTTTAATAATTCAATTTTATTTAATCAGGGGTCAAATTCAGAGTTTAAGTCCAAATCATGCATCCTTTTATGGCTTCTTCTCTTCTTCTCTCTGTTGTTGTCATTTTTTCTTCCTCTCTGGCCATCTTCTTATTATCAAAATAATCACATCAACAGACTTTCTTCTTATTATGAAAATAATCACATCAACAGACTTTCTTACCAAGTTTCTTTAAATATTGCGTGGCATGATATAAACACAGGAGGATTCTGCGAAGATGCCTTCCGTCTATAAAAATTCTATCAAGTTGGACTATACACAGGATGATTCTTTTATATTGACTTGGAGTCAACGTGCATGGAAGCAAGTTGAGTATACAAGGACCCAACATATACAAGGACCCAACAAGGCGATTTTAACAGGCTAACGTCGCCTACAAGGCTACAATGGTAATTAAGGAGGCTACAATTTACGTGGCTGGCAATATTTTCTTACAAAATGTGTTGGGTCAGCCTGTGGCCGAGTCAACCAGCTAGTCTTCGGCCATATAATTCTAACTCAATAATGCGAAGTGTTGGATACGTTCATCATCTTAATTAGAGCAGTTCCCTTCGAATAAAGGTGGCTATAAATAAGAGGGGTGGATAGGAGAGCAGAAGCATGTTAAGAAGCCTGTAATTCAAGATGAAGGCCTTCCTTATCGCATGCATTCTCTTGGCTACCGTTGTCTTCTCTCCCCTGTCCACATGCACTGCTCGAGAATTGGCCGAGAAGAAAGGTGAGATTTTATTCCCAACATTCACTTGAGAAAACAGTTCGTGTTTGTATATATATATTTTCTGTGTATGCAAACACGTTTTTCTTATAAAATTGATGGTTCAACATTTATATTTAGGATCAAGATTGTACATATATAATCCCTTCTACTTCACTAAATTATATTAAACTTGTCTAATAATCAATTTAAATGGTATCTTATTTTCCATCAGCAAATTCGTTTCGACTTTCTTCTTTGATTTGGACTTATCGATCTCATTTGGGATTATTATTATTTTCTTGAAAAAGCCGTCGAAGAAAACTCCCTATTTTTTAAAGTAAACTAGTTGATATTCAATGTAATTGCAAGACCTAATATTGCTTGGAATTTTGCAAAAGGCTTAGTAGGAAAAGCCCTTAGTACTATTAATAACTTCCATGATTTCGCTGTTATCATAACAAGCTAACTTGCAAGGATATGTGGTCGGAGATCTTGCAGGTAGTGTAACAAGCTACGGTTCACTCGACCCCGGCAAAGTTCCATTCCAGTGCGGTCAGGGTAAACGGTATTGCGTAAGGCCACCACCAAAAAAGCCTTGAGAACGGAACATTTTGGAGCAGAAGCAGCGAGGTGTGGACGACTGTTATGGCTGTGAAGTCCCTTGAAAATGGAATATAATTATGAACTCTCTGTGTAAGAAAAATAAATAAATTTAAGTTCTCTATGGACGGAGGAAATCAATATGTTTCTGAGGTTTTAATTTCTATTTATCTTATATCTTATTTCCCATCTGGGACTGTGTAATATTCATGATGAAGCCTATGAAAATTAAGGTGCTTACTATTTCGTCCACTCTCTTGTCTCTTCACTATTCTTATACATATTGTGAAGGGAATTAAATAAATTCAGAAATTCAGTGCTAATATATTATTCCAGCACCAAAACTCCATGTCTTTAATTTGGTCCCTGACTTCGCATAATTGGCTTGGAAAAATTCAATTCGGTCTTTGAAAATTCCAATCTTCTCAATTGAACCCGAATTAAGCTCAAGAATTTGATTTTTCATCGATTAAGCCCTTAATAAAATTAATTTGACCAATTTAAAGTATAATTAAGTCCTTGCACTTAATTAAATCCTTCAATTGGATCCTAAATTAATTCCTAAAAATAATTACACTTTAAATTGGTCGACGATTAAATCAAATCAACCCATAAAAATATAATTATGTCGTTCGACTTAATTTTTACACACATTTATCCAATGTTAAATTATTTTTGCCTTAAATTTGTACTTTTCTCTATTTTCGGAACAAAAGAAATACGATCGGACTCATAAAAACAACCCCTTTTAATTTATTTTGTTATTTTTGGGTAGATTTTGGAGAGTAACCCAAAAATTGGGTTATGACATCAAGTAAGGCTCATTGATTATTCCTTATTTCTCAACCACTCTTCTCATCGATAAGCCTTTGCATTTGTTTAATTTCATGATTATTCATTATCATATAGCAACAAAATTTTGTAGCCATTGATCACCTTAAAAATTTTATGCGCAAAAAAGTTTCACATCAAAGACTTAGATTCTCTTAAATATTGATTCAAGAATTTAAGTTTCTCGCTCCTATATAAATATACATATAAACTTAACGAATAATTAATTAATTTTCAAACATTCTACGGATAAGTTAAACTTAAGGAGTAATTTATTATTTTTTAAACTACATGGACTGATTTATAATTTACTCGATGAAAAACTAAGAAGTTGAACTAGGTGTCTCGCTCGTATATAAATGCTCGTGTTATGGCATAAGTTACCTCTGATCAGTAAAGGTTTAAGTACCTTTTTAATGATCTAATTCAAAAGACAGAAGTAAATTCAGTTTTGTCCAAAATACCTAATTCAAAATTCAAAATGTTTTGAAGAAAATGAATATTGGACAGGTCACCCATTACAACAAGACCATCTTTGTTTTTTTACCATCTTCATCATCTTCAGTTGGGAAGGTTGCCTATTACAATAAGACCATTCTTGTGCCTTTTAACATCTTCACCATTCTCACTTGGGAAGGTTGCCCATTACAATAAGACCATTCTTTTGTCATTTTCATCATTTTCACTTGGGTAGGTCACTCATTACAATGAGACCATCTTCATCATTCCCACTTGGGTAGGTCACCCATTACAATGAACCATTTTCCTGTATCATTCACAAACATCATCATCTTTCATCCTTTGAGTGTCCTATTTAGGCCTCAATTCTTAGGTAGTGCGCTCTCTAGCCATATCTTACCATCCCTTCTAAGTGTGTTTTATAGCCCTCATTCTCACTTTCGGATGGATTAACCAATTCTTGGTCTGGTAAATCCGCTTTTTTTTTCTTTACAGCACTTACTATCTAAAGTCTTTTACAAGACTTTAGTTGTAAGCATTGTAAAGAGAGGGGCAACTGTCATAACCCAATTTCTGGGTTATTCCCAAAAATCTACCCAAAAATAACAAAAAAAAAAATAAAAGGGGTTGATGTCGGCAGAAAAATCAAGGTGGCGTTTTAGACGTTTTTGAGAGTCCAGTCGTGCCTCTCTTTTGCCCAGAAATGAAGGAAAATGCAGATTCAAGGCTAAAATAATTTATTATTGGATAAATTTGCTTAAAACTTAAGTTGGAAGGCATAATTATATTTTTATGGGCCAATTTGATTTAATCGTTGGCCAATTTAAAGTGTAATTATGTTTAGGGTTTAATTGAGAGCTCAATCGAAGGATTTAATTAAGCTAAAGGGCTTAATTATACTTTAAATGGGTCAAATTAATTTTATTAAGGGCTTAATTGGCGAGAAATCAAGTTTGGAAGCCTAATTTGGGTTAAATTAAGAAGATCGGAATTTTTCAGTGACGAAAAGTTTTGGGTGAAATCCGAAACTAAAATTAAAAATAAGAACATCGTTCTTCCAGTCGAAAAACTCTTTTTATAATAACCCGTTTTTTTCAGTGTATTTTATATTAAAAAAAATCAGTTTTGAACTGACTGGACAGTGGCACTGCCGGCAGCCATACTTTGCAAACTACCCCCTGAAAACACCATGCTTTGGACATCAATCCCATACCTGCAAGTTGCAAGATGAGCCTATAAATAGGGGGAATTTGTAGAAGAAAACCATGAACGAATGGTGGGTGAAAATGTTGAGCAAACCACCAGGGAAGACAATGACACAGTGAAATTATAGTGCAACTACCCCAAACCTCCACTTTCCTCTTTCCTGGACGCAAGTGAGGCTACTCCAGCAGCACCATCTCTCTCCCTCCGTTGCAGCTCCTCTCTCCTCTCCATTGTAAATCCCCTTTATCTCTCACTAATGATCTCTCTCTCTCTCTCTCTCTCTCTCTCTCACTTTTTTTCAACTAGCAGCAGCCATAATCACAACACAAGCCACCACGACCCTCTCTCTCCTTCCTCAAGCCCACACCAGAGGCATCACTTGAAGACATACCATCTTCTTTTCCATCTCCAGCCAGCAGCAGCGACAGCGGGTGCAGCGACAGCAGACCAGCCAGCTACCCGCCCTCATTCCGGCCAACACAGACCGCCATTTTTTACACCACCACCACATGGACAACCACTCGGCCTTCTTTACCCGGTGGCAGGTGAGCCTCTCGTCGTGGTCGGCCGACCACCTTGTTACTGTTCACATAATATGTGAATAGTAGGCAGCCCGTGTTCATTTTTTCTTTCTTTTATTGTTTTAATTCCTTGGGATGGACTGGTCTCGATCCAGCCCAAGTCCAGCAACCCCCTTTGCGGGGATGGCCCATTTAGTAGGGCCAGACCGAGACAAAAAAAAATTAAATAAAAAATAAAAAATTTACATTTGAAAAAAAACAAAAAAAATGTGTTGTTTTTGTGCATACGATCGAATTCCTAGGTTTTTCCATGTATATTTTCTTGTAAGAAAATATGTTTCATCTTTCACATATTTTGAAACGAAAATTGGATATCGTAATCGGTTTATGATCATCCATTGGAATTTGTCCACAATATCAAAATAATTTAACAATTATTTTGTTTTAGCTATCGCAGTGTAGAATTACATCGTAAAGTACACTCGTAGATAGTTAAAAAAAATGTTTTTTTTAAATGTAGTGCAAAATTCTTTTGGTTACTCCTTCAACTCGTAACGATTTAGAGATTCTCTCACGAAGAGAGATCTACATCAAACTTTAAAAAAGACAACAAAAAAATCAAACTTAGGAAAAACAAGTAAACAACAATACAGCTTGCCTTAGGTAGGGTGCACTAGGGGTGATGCGTCTTCCCCTTTCACAACAAGTCCCCTTACCCAAGACTCTCGCAGACCACTAGGGTCCTAGTAACCTTAATACGAGGTGATGACTCCTAATAATTATAGTCGTAATTTTACAACTATAAAACACACCTCCCATTTCACCGCGCGCCGTTGTCTCCCCAATCCAGGGGATGGTGGGGCGCGAAGCGCAAAAAATCATCATCGCGACAATCCATATGAGATTGAGTTTTTTAATTTGGGATTTGGAATTTTTCAATTGAGTCTCTGTACTTCTAATCCCTTCTATGTACACTCATTATTACCTATAAACTTTCACTTTCTTTAATTTTAAACCCCTTGAATTCAAATTACATCTTCTAAGTTGGTCATTCTATTTATTGTAGTCCTTGGTTCTAAATTTATGTAATTTAACCCTTAATTGATCCGCAAAATTTGAATTTCTTTAATTTAGCCCATGATTCAATTACTTTAAGCCCCTATATTCTCACATCTTTTTTTTAGTTTGGTACTTAGTTTTGGAAATCTTTAATCAAGTCATTTATTGTCCATAGAACATTAAATTTTATGCAATTAAACCCCTCATTTAAACAAATTAACTCTTAAAAAATGAAATTTAACCCCCAAACTTTGAGTTATTTCAATGAAAATCTAAATTGACTTTAAAAAATCAATTGTTTGTTTCAATTAAACACTTAATAAATTAAAAAACAAAACCTTGAAATATTCTAATTGAGTGCACAAACATCCAATTTTGAAATTTACCTATTGAGTTGATTATTTTTTTTGTAAATAGAGACTAGATTTTTCAAACGCATCAAGTCAATATATGGCTGGAAACAAGCTTTAATTGATTAGTTTATTAGATCTTAAATATTTTTTCAAGAGTTTAAGTTTCTCCCTTCTATATAAATATACATATAAACTTAAGGAATAATTAATTATTTTTCAAACATGCAAAGGATAAGTTAAACTTAATGAATAATTTATTATTTTTTAAACTACAAGGAGTGATTTATAATTTACTCGTTGAAAAACTAAGAGGTTGAACTAGATGTCTCGCTCCTAGATAAATTCTTGTGTTTTGGCATAAGTTACCTGTGATCAGTAATGGTTTAAGTATCTTTTTAATGATCTATATATTTTTCATCTCTCCTCTTATAACACATTTCTGGTTATATTTTAAATTCACTTAAAATAAAATAAAATTAACATAGATGAAAAATAAAAGGGACTAACAAGGTGGAAAAATCAAGCTAGAATTTTAAAAGAAGTTTTGAGTCTAATGTTAACTTGTTGTGCCCAAGACAAAAAAAAATAATGCAGACTCAACATCAAAATAAATTACTATTTGACAAATCTGAATAAAAATTAAGTTCAAAGACATAATTAGATTTTTAGTGGACCAATTTGATTTAATCATGGATAAAATTAAGATTTAACTTATTTTAAGAATTAATTTCGGTCCAATTAAAGGCTTTAACAAGGTGCAACGACTTAATTATACTTTCAATTGGTCAAATTAATTTATTAGGGATTTAATTGTGAAAAAATAAGTTTGAGAGCCTAATTTGGGCTTGATTGAGAATATTATAATTTTAGGAAATCAAATTTAATTTTTACCAAACTAATTAATGGAAATCAAGGGCATAATTGAAATAAAATTGAAAGTTTAGGAGTCAATTAAAATCTATATGAAAGAAATTCATAGTCAATTACCATTTTGTAAAAGACATCAAAATTTAGAGGTGAAGTTGAAGTTCATCAAGGGCAAAATTGTGAAAAATTAAAAGTTTAGAATCAATGCAGGGTGTAATTAAAGCAATTAAAAGACAAAGAAGTAATTCAGTTTTGGCCAAAATCCCTATTTGTTTGTCATTGCAGCATCCTTGCTTTCGTGGCTTCTTCTCTTCTTCTTTCTGTTGTTGCCGTTTTTTTCTACCTCTTTGGCTATCTTCTTATTATCCAAAAGGTAATAAAATCTCGGCTATTATATATATATATATATATATATATATATATATATATATATATATATATATATATATATAATCTTTAATTAGCTTTTGAATAATTGAATTAGCAGTTATAGGGCAGTACGTTCTGACGAAAATATTTTTATTTTCTGTAAGGACGAAATAATCACATTAACAGACTTTCTTACCAAGTCTATCTAAATATGGCGTGGCATGAAATGAAGATGAAGGAGCCAGCAAGTTGGAATATTATATTTGGACTTGGTGTAAACCCCATAGTTGCTGTATTCCATGTTGACCCGGTTAACCTGTCTGGTCTGGGCTACGCTTTCACTATAGGGTGTCTTTGATATAAACACAGGATGATTCTGCAAAGATGCCTTCCGTGTATAAAAAATCAATCAAGTTGGACTATACATACATACATATATATATATATATAAAACACTTGGAGTGTAAATAACTCTTTTATATTGACTTGCAGCCAACGTGCATGGAAGCAAGTTGAGTATACAAGGACCCAGCAAGGCGATATTTACAGGCTAACGTCGCCTACAAGGCTGCAGTGATAAGGAGGCTAGAATTTACGTGGCTGGCAATATTTTGTTACTATAATCATGCATGGAGCTTCTACAAAATGTGCTAAAACTTAAGGTCGACGATCAGATTTTAAGTGGATAGAAACCATGCACTCTAACTTTTCAAAGTTGGCTTATTCAATGATGCGAAGTGTTGGATACGCTCATCATCTTGTGTACTTTCAAGAGCCGTTCTCTTCGAACAAAGGAGGCTATAAATAAGAGGGGTAGACAGGAGAGCAGAAGCATGTTAAGAACCTGTTTTTCAAGATGAAGGCCTTCCTTATCGTATGCATTCTCTTGGCTACCGTCGTCTTCTCTCCCCTGTCCACTTGCACTGCTCGAGAATTGGTCGAGAGAGGTGAGATTTTATTTCCAACATTCACTTGAGAAAAACAATTCGTGTTTGTATATATTCTCTGTTTTTTTCATGCAAAAACTTTATTTTTATAGAGTTGATGGTTCAATATTTACATTTAGGATCAAGATTCTGGTCACTGTACATATATAATCCCTTCTACTTCATTAAATTACATCAACTTGTCTAATAATCAATTTAAATGTTATGTTATTTTCCATCAGCAAACTCGTTTCGACTTGCTTCTTTGATTAGGGTTTATTATTATTTTCTTGAAAAAACCGTCGAAGAAAACCCCCTATTGTTTAAACAAAACTAGTTAATGTTCAAGGTAATTGCAAGACCTAATATTGCTTCGAGTTTTCCAAAAGGTGAATTTTCCAAAAGGCTTTGTAGGAAAAGCCCTCAGTACTATTAATTAAAAAGCTTTCGCCATGTATTTTGAAACTAGTTTAATAACTTCCATGATTTCGCTGTTATCATAACAAGCTAACGTGCAAGGATATGTGGTCGGAGATCTTGCAGGTCGCCTCGATGCACTCGCCCCCGGCAAAGTTCCATTCAACTGCGGTAACGGTAAACGGTATTGTGTACCGTCAGGACAAAAAAAGCGTTGTGGTCCTTACAAGCGTAACTGTTGAATCCCTTGAAAATGGAATATAATTATGAACTCTTTGTGTAAGAAAAATCAATAAATTGAGTTCTCGATGGATGGAAGCAATCAATATGTTTTTTAGGTTTTAATTTCTATTTATCTTATATGTTATTTCCCATCTGGGACTCTGTAATATTCATGATGAAGCCTATGAAAGTTAAGGTTCTTAGTATTTAGTCCACTCTCTTGTCTCTTCACTATTCTCTTACATATTGTGAACCAATATTCTTATACCAAATTTAACAAAACATAAATCAAAATAATCCTCTCATATTCGATCATACAATGGTATGGTTTGTTCAGGCTAATTGACAACATACGAGTAGCGATGCCCGCTCAAAAGTTAACAACTAAAACAACTTTTAGGTGTCAAATTTGATAGTTCATGATAACAACTTTGAGTCAATGATTGGGATCATTTCAAGTTGAATCAAAAGATGAGATTTTTCTCTAAAAAGACAAGATTGTCTCTTCCACCAACTATAAATATGGTTGATTCCATGCCCTAGGCATCAAGGAACTAAGGTCCAAAGTGGAAAAACAACCTTTGACTTGGATATTAAGGTCCAAGATTCTAGTCCAAATATCTTTTTTAATTATTTTTATTTCTTCTTATTAATATTATGAATTTTATTTTTTTATTTTATTTTCCTACCTCGTATTATTATGATTTTATTTTTAATATATTTTTCTAGTTTTTTCTATATAAAGAGTTGAATGGCTTTTTGAAAAGTGAGATGTAAATGAATAAAAAATAAATATTTTGAATATTTATCCATAATAATAGTGTTTTTAGTCTTTACAGGTTTTGATTTATAACAAATTCTTTGCTCTTAGTTACAATAACGGGCTTGTTTGGCACAGCTGTTGCGGTTGCTTTTGAAAGTGCTTTTCATTTAGAAATACATCAAAATGATATTTTTTTTATTTTTTAAAAATCATTTTTGATATTAGCACATCAAAATGATTTAAAAACACCAAAAAAAATTCATTTAAAATGAAAAAAAATCAAATTTTAAGCAAACAGCGGTACAACCGCAGAAATAAACAAGCTCAACACCAAAATAGAGTTGATATAAAACTTATTTATTTCTTTAAAACAAACTTCAACATTATTGATAGATTAACATTTAGAAAAACATGCTCTAAATTACAAGTATTTAGTATCCCGATTGATTATATCTCACTTTTAGAATTTAATCATAATTCTTTAGTATGTCTCATAATGTGATTCTTTATTGTTTTTAATTAATCATAACTCATTATTTGATGAAATAATTTTTATATATAAGGTTGTAATTATATTTCAATTAATAAAAATAATGTGGTTTTTAAATAATATTTATGAATTAATTAAATAAAATTACAAATCCTTTGAATATATATTGCTTGATCACCATTTCAATATCAATTATTTCCTTCCTCCAATTTTTAACAATTCTAATTAGATTTTCATGTGACATAAAAAAAATTAAGTGCATTTTGGGTTTTTTATTTATCATTGTCAAATAGTTCATAAAATCATTTGAACTTAAAAGTAAAATCAAACATGGTATTAAATATTAAAAAATACATTAAAAATCTCAAAAATAACTTTTATTAAAAATTAATTAAAATATTTAAACTAATTTTATAAGCTTACCCTCAGCAACAACAAGTATCTTCTCCATCGAACGGAGGGGAAAGAGCCTAACATACACCTTGACGTACCACAACATCGTCTCTCTCCGTGTCAAATAATTAGTTAAAGGAAAAAAAAAAAAAAGGCGGCTCATTTCTTAGAAACCGAAAGTCGAAAAACAGATCCAAAATTTTGTTGGCTTCAGCTTCTGCCTTCCTCTGCTAGTTACTCTCTCGTGTGTCACTAAACCAAGTCTCACTTCCAAAGCCTTCTTTCTATTCGTTTCCTGTTTGGTTCCTGAGAAATTTCAGGTAAGTAAAAAAGAAAACAACAATTACTCAATATCTCTCCTTTTTGCTCTATTTCTCCTTCCGTTTTAAATTACGCGCTAAAGATGATTAATTTGCATGTGTTGTTTTGTGGTTTGTTTGGCATTAATTATTTTTTAAAATTAGAGTGTTGTTGTTTTTTGTCGAAGAGGTTAGAAATGTGCTGATTGATAATTGGTGGTAAGTTTTTTTAAGCGCGTAATTTTTTTTTGCTTTGGTTGCTTGAATCAAGAGGCCCTTTTTGATATGTAAATTTAGATTATCATTATTGTTATTGCTAAGATTAGTTGGGATGCGTTACTTTTGGTGGTTTTAATCGTTTTTCTTTTCCTAATCTTCTGGTTTTGATGATAATTTTTTTAGATGAAATTGTTATTTTATGTAGTGTAAATACAATATGATGGTTATCAACATGAGCATTTGATATGAAAATGTGCTTCTATGAAACTCAATTTGGGTTTTATTCTTTTCTTTTTTAGTTAGAAACTTAAAAGATTGATTTTTTTTTAATTAAGGTGGTAAATATTGGTTTTCTTTTAAGTAACTAGGGTTTGTCATATGCAGGGTAATTGAGGAGGCTTGGTTGGTGGACTTGCTAGAAGTGAAGCTCCTTTAAAATTTGAGTATGGAAACAGATGATATGACCGGCCTCCCTGGTTCTATTGATTTTGGATATAAAAATGAGAATGATGAGCTTTCCAGGTCTGATTTAGGGCCAACTGAATCTCGCTCTCAACCATGTAGTAATGAGGGTAAAGAAAGTAAGGATGACGAGGAAGATTTGGAGCTTTGTGAAGGTGTGGTTGAAATTGAAGAAGGTATAGTCGATCCAGGGTGTTCAGGGCTTAATGTAGATGATACCGGAACTGAAGAAGCTGCAACAGATCAGAGTAATTTGGTGCTTGAGGAAAGTGAGATTGGATCTAAAGGTGTCCAGTTTGCAGTGGAAACAGAGGCTGACATAGTTTTGGTTGATTCTCCTGTCAGACAAGTGAATTTTGAAGTGGTTGATGCTGTTATAGTTTCCAAGAAGCCAAATATTTCCAGCATCAACTTTGAGGACTGTTTACTTGAGACACCAAATAATAGTCTTGTCCAACAAGGCAAGGTGGATGGCAGTCGTATCCTTTCTAAGCCTCCGATAAGTGATAACTTAATCATTTATTGTAAATTCTCCTACTCAACTCTAGATGAACTTGTTAGATTTAGATCATAATTCCAAAAAAGCTTCTCATCCAGAAATAAATGCATCAAACATCCTTAATACGTCAATCTCAATTTGAGAAATGTTATATCCATGAAAATCACCTTTTTAGGCAGTTTATTCTGATTTCCTCCCCTTTCTGTCATGTATCCCTCAATCTAATATGCCAGATATATCAGGCGTCAAGAGAAAAAGGATGACAAATGATGAACAGGAACCTTCAGTGCATGTCATGTATAACTCCTTAACAAGGTCAGGGTGGAAGTGTTTATAATAACTTGGCAATCCAAGAGTTGTTAACTGTATGTTATGATTTCTTGTTGAATTAGCAGTGACTGTTATTGTTCTGTACTTATTATTGGAGGCATCATGTCTTATTACAATTAACTAAGATCCTCGTTTGTTGAATTCTTGGTGATCTCCTTGCTCTTCCCAGAGCTAGCAAACAAAAGCTTGAGGAACTTTTACAACAGTGGTCAGAATGGCATGGTCAACATAATTCATCTCATGTAAGGCTTAGTTTTCCTGCCAATTAAAATTGCAATACTATGTGAAATTTTGTTTTTAATCTTTTTTAGTTTGGTTGCTTGGCCTGACCAATGCCAAGTTAGGAAAGTTTTTCAAACATGTAATCCAGAGTGGATTGGTAGAAAATTATGCAGATATCCTATATGGTGAATGCATGCAATCTATTGCTGTTGCTTTGTGGCTTCCTATTCCTTATTAAACCAGTGGCTAGTCTCAATTATGTATCTCAATCTTTCAGGATACTGATGAAATGCTACAATCTGGTGAAGACACTTACTTTCCTGCCCTACGTGTTGGCATGGAGAAGTCCTCTGCAGTGGTAATTTCCATTTTTTGCTTCTTTGGTCCTGAATGCATATAGTTTTAAGCCAGAAAGACTAGCCAATTATTAGCTATGAAGAACTTCTTGTTTTTGTAACTTTAGATGCTTTAGGATTTATTTTCTGTTTTGCCATTAGCACGTTGCTTCGTTAATAAAGCTAGTTTAATTGTGTGTGTGTGTGTGTGTGTATTTCCATTTTTTGCTTCTTTGGTCCTGAATGCATATAGTTTTAAGCCAGAAAGACTAGCCAATTATTAGCTATGAAGAACTTCTTGTTTTTGTAACTTTAGATGCTTTAGTGTGTTGAATCATAAAGTTTATATTGTCCAACCATTACCTACGTGGAGCCTTATTATCACCCTGGAGGTTAGTTAAATTTTCCATCCCCATTGAAATTAGATATCCACAAGCAGAATATTTTTTCTGTTTAAGTTCCCAGTTCTCATGCAATGTACCATTGTGAATTTTTTCCTCTTTTCTCTTTGTTTTACCTTTCTCATCCTGTTTTGACCAGAAAACTTGCACTCTTGACTCACCACTTTATTCACTGTAGAGCAGATGTTAGGGCCCTAACCATCACAGGGCAATGATATTCCTTTCTTATTTGCATTTAGCTTCACTAAAAGAGGTTAGAATATAGGATTTCATGTCTTTGTTGTTTCATCTAGTTTTTCATTAAATTGGTTACTTCTTATTTGTAGTCCTTCTGGATTGAGAACCAAGCAAGGAAACAGGAGGACAATGATTTAACTCTTTTACATAGTAATTCTGTGCCTCTATATGATCGTGGATATGTGTTGGGTTTGACTTCAGCAGATGGTCCAATTAACATAGAAGGGTAAATGATCTTTGACTTGTGTACCTCTCTTAGATTTCATGTTTTGAAAATGTTACATTTTTAGTCTGTCCTACATGCTCAGAATTGTTGCAAATATTTAAGTTCAAAACTTGTTGATTGTCATTTTATGTTGAGCAAGATTGGGATTTTAGCATTGAATGTATGTTATCTTCCACTTCCTATTGCCTTCCATTTTTGTAGAGGCTTGGAGATAGTGGATGCTGCTGCACGTTGTTTTAACTGTGGTTCGTACAACCATTCTTTGAAGGAATGCTCAAAACCTCGTGATAATGCTGCTGTTAATAATGCTCGCAAACAGCTCAAGATCAAGCGAAATCAGAATTCTAGTTCCCGCAATCCAACACGCTATTATCAGAGCTCTTCTGGTGGAAAGTATGATGGCTTAAAGCCAGGTTCTCTTGACACTGAAACGCAACAACTTTTGGGTCTTGGGGTAAGAGCCTACTAGATTGAATCAAAGCAAAAATTTAATTTCTCCTATAATATATTAAACATAAAACCATTAGAGCCTAGTTGGCTCAAGTATAAAATCCCATACACAATAGAACACCAGATCAAACTTCATATACAATTTACAGAAGTCCACAATGCATGGATTAGATAATGAGATGGATTGATAGTTGAATCATATTGGTGTTTTGTTCATGAGATATTTGTTTTCCCTCTTTTTGATTTTGTTAAACAGGAGCTTGATCCTCCACCATGGCTTAACAGAATGCGAGAGCTGGGATACCCACCAGGATATCTAGGTAATGCACGCAATTCTACGGTCTGATATTCCAAGCCTTCATAGAATTGTCTATTATAAACTCTCTCACACACACACACTGGGATAAAATAGTTGTGATTCCTCTGTTGTGTTTGATTTTCTTCTATGTTTTCTGGGTGTTCCTCTATATGTTTGAATTGTCATTTTATTGCCAATTTCCCCTCCAGGAAAAGTGTGGTCTTCTAAAGAATCTGAACAATGTATTCAAGGATTATCATAGATTCTTGGCTAACACATGGATTGGAGGCCTAGTTTCATGTGATTAATTTTAATGGATTTGTAAAATGTAGAGTATGACTGGTTTGATTTGATAAATGTACTCTCAGCTCATGAGGCCCTAAGGTCAGTAAGAATGAAAAAGGTTAGTGCAGCCCAAAGAAAATACTGGTGGTTTCAACTGAGCAGATAGCTCAACTGGCACCAGGATCAGAAGGAACCACCATCATGACTACTACTTGCGCTTGTTCTCCAGCAGTGGAATAAGTCAAGTTGCGGGATCATGAAAAAAAAATGAAAACAGTGTGCATCTCCAGTTCAAATCTCTACTGTGTAACAAAAAATATCTCTGATTATTCATTGAAGGCAATAATCATATCCAAAGTCCTGCCGCTGTAAATTTAGATCAATACTTTTGTTTTCCCTGAATTTGAGGCTATGCATATAAAGGGCAAGGACTCATGGAGATATCATTGAGCTTGTTAGAAATGATGCTTGGGCTAATTACCTCCCACGTATAAGGAAGAATGGACCACAGCAAATCATCATAATTCCAGAAGAGTAGTTCATTGCACTAGACCAAAATTGTGGTCTTTTGCTGCTGCTGATGTTGTCATCCCCAACTATTATTGTTGTCGGCAGCTTTTATTTATTATTATGGTTGCCATTGTAACTCCTTTACATTCATATTTCAGATCCCGATGATGAGGATCAGCCTTCTGGGATCACAATATTTGCTGATGGAGATGTCGAGGAAGAACAGGAAGATGGGGAGATTATGGAAACAGACCATCCTGAACCACCGAGGAAAATGTCAATTAAATTTCCTGGAATAAATGCACCCATTCCAGCAAATGCAGATCAAAGACTTTGGGAAGTGGGGCCTTCAAGTTCTGATCCATTTAGGCCCCGATCACGCCATAGATCAAACCATTCTTCAGAAGCTACAGGCAGATGGCATCATCATGAACAGAGACAGTATAGGGATTTCATTAACGATGGGCCACCAGGTGTTGATTCCGTGTTTAGTCCATCCATGTCCAGTTATCCTCCAAGGTATGGTCATCATGACTCTAGTTACAGTTCTGACAGCCCTAGAGATCTGAGCCCCGCCTTAGGGAGGTCCAATTCTGATAGAGGAAGGACTGCTTTGGTATATGAAGATGTTGTAAGTCATGGTTCTTCATCCCACTCATCCTCAAGGAAACGTTCTTCACCACAGAATATTGGTTCAGCCAGATACCAGACTAATAACAGCCGGGATGACTATGACATGGACTATTCATATCGGGATTATTCATTTCGGAGTGAGTATGACAATGATCGCCATCGCCGTCGTAGTAGGAGGTAAACGGGGTAGCCATGAGTGTAACAGGGTAGCATGGATGTGATATTCTCTGTACAATACCTCCTGTCCTTCTCTTTTATTTTTTCATCTAGACTAGAACTGCACCTTCGATTCCTTTCTCCATCAACTAGAGGAGAAGGTTATGTACAGGGTATCAGTTTGTCTCCCCTAGTATAAGATGTTTTGTATCCATACATCGTCTGCAGTACTACTCCTGTGGGAGCCATTTAATAATTTTTTTTCGCTTCCATCTTTGTTGCTCTATGAAAATTGCGAATTGTCTGGGAATTTCTGGAGGACCTCGTGGATGTGACCTAGATTATCAGGACACAATACCAATAGAAGTCGAAGAAGGCTTAAAAAAAGAGTGACCTAGATTAGCAAAGAAGTAAACCATGGTGAATGGTATGCTAAAGATGGCATAATACTCTTTTCACAGTAGCCCGGTGATGGCGATGCATGAACTGACAGATTCTACTTATAAAATATGCAATGTATGGACTAGTAAAGCTAAGATATTGAAGAGAGCCGACAATACTTCTATAGAGTGCGGGATGCAAGAATGAATTACCATTGTGCTGAGTAAGAGTCATGGTAGTAGACATGGGAGAGATAAAGCTCATATCAAGTAAATTTAAGCTAAGCCGAACTATGAAGAAATGTATTTTTTTAATACCTATTGTTGAATGACCCAATTTGTAGATACAACTATTGATAGAGTTAAGCAAATCATGATTGGTTTGATTATAGAACTAAAAGTATCATTGAAGTAAACACCTTCTTGTTAATGGTATCTTTTTACTATTAAACGAGTTTTGTACTCTCAAGTGAACCCTTAACCCTTTTTTTTTTTTTTTTTTTGAAACACCAATTTAAAGTCATTGAGATCCATATAGGTTTGTAAGGAATAAGTGACCATATTTTATTTTGTAATAAAACTATGAATTCTTCATTCAGCCTCGCACCATTCATAAGATTTTAAGGTCATTGTATGAGATGTTGGTTTATTAGTTGGACTTTATGATAGTGGGACAATTAAGATTGATGTTGTTATAAAATGACTGAATATGACTTATGTAAGGTGGGTTTTAGAAAGATAGGTTGTTGTGCCATATAAATTTAATTTGGGTTTATAAATGTTTGAAGTTAACCTTGCTTGCATGGAATGGTTTATAGTGTAACTCAATCTCACATATTCTCTATGGAACCAAACTCTAAATTAAACAATAGTAAGATGGGGTCCAGAAAAGGAGTTGTTTGGATAAAGAAAACATGTTATGGTTGTGAGATTGAGTTTAAGGGAACCTAAATGTTGAGAGGAAGATATGTGACTTCGAAAGATTTTTCTAGAGAAAAATTGAGTCCTACATCAGAAGAGTTAATAAAATAAAATGCAACTCCATCAAACACCATGTTTTCAAAGACATAAAGACAAAAAAAAATTATTAAATTATAATATTTATATTCTTTGTTTCATTATAACCTATGAAGACATAGTTAACTTAAATTGATTCAGGGTTTTTTAGTGTTGTTTTTGTTTACTTCATTTAACCTTGGTATTTTTCTCTCTATCCTTTCTTTTAATTTATTTTCTTATATCTTATATCGTGTTTGATGAGTTAGTCGTTAATCTAGGTTGACTCGGTTTTTTTCTTCAATATTGTTTTTTAAAAAATAATATTTTTTTTTCAATTCCAATGTTTAACATTAGATTATCAGGTTACATGCTCGGCATAGGTATTATTTCAGCTTCAGCTTAGCAGTTTTATGCCCTTGCTGAAAGGGCTATGGCTCGTATTATTTCTGAAAATCCTTGAATTTATTAAATAAAACCCCTCACATCAATACGTTCCTTAATTGAAATGAAAAATAGGTTAGGGGCCTAACCACGATTGACCTTTAAAGATTAGGGTTTTGTATGAGAATTACCCAAAAAATCAATGTTCAGTGAGCAACCAAATCTATCACAAATCAATTTTACTCCTAGGTATGCCTACATGTCGTCATCAAAATGATTGACAAACTGAAACTAAATCATTGATTATCCAATACTCTCTATCATAAGGTGTTCTTGTTCTTACAGATCATCGACTCTTCACTCTTCCTTGTACTCGAAGTGGCATCATACAACCTAACAGGCAGAATAAATGAAAAAGAACACGGATTGAGATGGCAGTTTCTTCAAACCGTCATTCCTGCAAGGTGAAAAACACATTTTGATACAACCATTTTGGAAAATGTGGTAGATTGTATCCAGTGTCTAATACTCACTGGTCATTGCTACATCAAATGATCTACCTCGTTCTAAGAGATAAGAGCAGCTTCAAAAAAATCCTGAATCCTAACAAACCAAGACCAGGGGGGGCGAAAACTAGAGATCCCTTGCACCTGGTTTAAGACTTGAAATCATCATAACATTTAAATTTTAATACACACTACTTCACATCAAAGATCTCCTAACAGCAATCCTAAAAAAAAAATTGGAACAATCAAGAATCCATTCAAGTCACCCAACTGGAACACAAGATTTACTATCATTATGTCGTCAAGAAAGTCCAGAGCTTCTTTCCTATTGAGACTTCACCAGGATGCATGGACTCTTCCTCGTCCCCGTCATCATCCTCATCTTCATTGTCATCTCTAGGGGTTTCACTTCTGTTCTCATCTGCAATACCGTACTCTCCAGCCCCTTCTTGCGTTCCATTTATCTCTTCACTCAGTGCTGCATTCTCATCCATCTTTCTTGCACTGCCATCACCATCCAGAGTGTCCATGATGTTTGAACACTGCCCACAAAAATACATCACGTCAAATGGAAGTGAGAAAAGAAACACTATTGCTTCTCGCACAATGTTCTATAATCATTATCCCAGAGAAAATGACATAAAGAGCATGTTTTTTGGAACTCACCCTTACAAAATGCGTGCTTTCACCATTCTCACTGGCAGTCCCTGCAGAAGCTGCTTGAGCACTTCTCAATAGATTTCCATCCTGTGGACTGCTAACACCATCATCCTCTTTCTCCTTTTCATTGTTCAGGTTGGATGAGGCTTTAGCAGTTACGACGGCGACTCCACTGACAGCCATTAAATAAATCCATTTATTAGTGGCCAGCAATGCTACAAAGAAATTGTATGAATACTCGTAAAAACAATTATGACAAGGCCCATTAAGCTATTTTACCACGGGGTGAAATTATCACTTTTGTATGCATCTAAATAGATCTTCTCTTTCCTTAATAGATTTGAACCACTAAAACTAAAAGGCAGCCTCTTGGATAAGTTTACACCAGTGAGATGTTATCCTTGAAATATTTCCACCTACTGAAAAAAGAAGGCAGCCCCCTTGGATTGGTTTACAACAGTCAAGGATGACAGACCCAACATGGAATTTCTCAAACTATACATCATCAGATGATTATTGAGGAAACTGATTTAACTCTACAAGAAAATCTGTGTCAATTGAAAAACTGCAAAGTGTTCATGTAACAGCAAGAGTGAATAGGTAATTTCCCTTCTGAAGTGTCATGCTTTATATGGCTTTCCAGTCTAGGAATTTAATAAAGGTCTATTTGGAATATAATGAACAAGAAAACTTACAGTTTGCGTCGCCGAAGATTATATTGTGTTTGGCCTTGAGTTTGATTGGGAACAACCTTTTGCCGTCTCTTCCTGCGATCACCAGCAGTGACACTATCAGAATGACCTTCACTGTCATCTCCGTAACGGTCACTCACTGAAATTTGAGATGTCTGAGTTCGATTCCGCTTCCGAGCACTTCTTGGAGCTCCTTTATCAACAAGACTTGATTCATCACGGCTTTCTGACTTCAGAAGGCCAGAATCTTCAGCCTCATTAAGTTCGAAAGCATCCCCAAGGAGAGTTTTGGCATCCTGGACAACTGCCTTGACAGATCGTGTTCTGCTAACTCTAGGCCTACCCCTTTTACGAGGTTGGGGATCTTGCTTTAATTCAGAAGGTTGGGAATCTTCCTGAATTTCTAGAGCTGTACCATTATTGTTGCTCTGATCATTAATCAACAAATCATGTCCAGCTTCAACCTCTCTGATGCTTGAATCAGAGAGCACCCTCTGGGCATCAAGCGAATCATTGACAATTGCAAAAGATAGTTCTTGTTCATTTTCAGTAAAATCTAATCTTTTTGACATTTCTTCTGCATTAACCTGTGCACCAGATAGGGGTGTGCCATCAGTCAAATTTTGCAAAGCAGCAGGCTCAATCTTTTTACCAGCAGAGAACCTGAGTATCTTTGATGTGCACTTGCGCAGCCAAGAAACTGGAGATACAGAATGAGCTTGAGGGGGAGATATGTCAATGTCATGCTTCTCAGAAGCAGCCAGATTTCCATCATCTCCAGTCACATGATTATTAAACAGCTTTGATGTAGGAAGGGTGTCAGCTTTCTCAATTTCTAGTGAAGATATCAAATCAGAAAGCACAAACTCAGAGGTCAATTCACCACAGTTTTTGCAACCCTTGTTTTGTTCAACAAATACAATGAAACGCTCTCTCTCTTTTATGAATTGCTCCCTGTGGTCCTTCAACTTTCTACTAAGATCGCCCAGCTTATCAATATCTTCTCGCATTTCAAGTTGTTGCTCTTGAAGATGCCTTTTATTTTCATCAACTTCTTGCTTCTCTTTCTCTATCCTAAGCCTTTCCAATTTCATATCTTCCATTTCTCTTCTAGCTACATCTCTTAAGAAATTAATATTCTTAACTTCTCTCTCTTTCTCTTCTTCAAACAGTTTCTCCTTCTCTTGCAAAAGCCTGTCCATCTCCTCCTGCCTTTTTTGCAATTCATTCTCAAGCTCAGTCTTATGCATGTCAATGCTATGTAGCATCTGGTTTCTCTCGTTTTGAGCTTTCTCAGCCATCACAGACTGGTCATGCTCCATTGTGGCCTCAAATGATTCCTTGGCCACTTGCAACGCTTCCAGTTCTCTTTTTACATAGTCTTCTGTTGCCTTTCTTTCATTTCTTATTCTTTCTTCTTCAGAGAGTCTATGTTTTTCAAATTTTTCTTTCTGTTCACAAATGCTCTTCAACTCTTTCTTAGTCTCGGCCCTTTTTTCATCCAGATCTTCCCACTCTCTCTCAAAATTCCGCTTTTGCTGCTTTAAATCATCAACCTCCTTCAAAAGCAGCTCTTCCTGAAGCCTACATTTATTTATTTCCTCCTTGAGCTCAGCTTGCAGGCGGGCATACTCAGATCGCTCTTCCTCGCTCACTTTGAGACGCTCCTTCTCTTCATGGATTTTCGAAAGCTGTTCTTCATTTGAAGCCCTGGTTTTTTCCAGTTCAGCTTTAAGATTTAGAAAAACCTCTTTGGCAGATTTCAGTTGGTTATTCTCTCCCTCCAAATTCTTCTGTTCAGATATGATGGCCTTCTCCCTCTCCTTCAGAGATTTTGACTTTGATTCAAATTCATTCTCTTTCTCCTTAAGCTTCTCCAGTTTCTTATCCAATGCCTGCTCCCGTTTTGCAACTTTCTCTTCCTTATGTTTGATTTCAGTTTCCCTCTTTTCTACCTCAATTACCTTGTTTTTGAGATCATCATCCAAAGATTTCTTCTTTTGCTCAGCTTCCAACTCAAATTCATGCTTCTTTGCATCCAAAATGGCATTGTGTTCATCAGTTAGTTTCTTAATCTCAACCTTTGGATGTCCCATGCAAAAGGAAAATCAAATAGAATGATAAGTAACAGCTAATTATATTAAAAAAGGGGGGGAAATGATAATTGCAAATGTGATCTTTAGTGATCAAAAAGCAAAATTCTAGATTAGCGGACCATTCTGAAGGTTTAATTTTGGAAGTTTGTGTACTCTAATAAAAAGATGCACAAGAACGATTCAACAGATATAGAGAAGTGTACTCTAATAAGAATATGCACAAGAATGATTAACAGATGTAGGGGAAAATGATGATAATACACACACATCACCAAAACCTTGCTCAAATTGGAAGAGCCAGAGAAAAATTCTTATTGGAATATCTAGATCAATTATGGTGATTTATCGTTTGCTGAACCACTAAGGATCCAATCTGATTGTCATTGTGTGACTTATCAGTTACTTGTGGCATAGAACCAGAACAACATGCATGTAGAGCATTTAAAACATGTCATCATATGAGAACAAGGAAAAAAAGTATCCTGCGTAGACTCACTCTCTCTCTCTCATTTAGCTTTTCTTCTAGCACACGTAACTCTACTTCTTTCACCTCTAATTTCTTTCTTGTAGCATCAAATTCCTGCACAAATCAGACAGATAAATTAGAATATACATTTATTACTGATTCAATAACAGAACACGATGATGAAAAAACATGCCTTCTCCTTTATAGTTAGAGTAGTGAGCCGGTTACTAATATCATCTTCTTTCCTCTTCAAAATTGAGTTTGCATCCTCAATCTTCTTATTTGCCTCTTCAAGATCCTTCTCTTTCTGCTTAAGTATCCTATCATTTTCATTTGCCCTTTCTTCTCTTTGGTTAATAATTCTTTGACTCTTTGATAGCCTATCTTCTCCTTCTTGTAATTTCTTCTCCCATTCTTGCAAGTCCTCCCTTTGCTTAGAAAAAGTGGTCTCGTACACCTCTTTCCTGAGAGAAATGTAATGTCAGCAACATAATTAACATGTGCACAATTTGAACTCTAGTCATACTGAAGAGTGCAGACAAAGAAGGGAGGAAGCAGATTCGTTAGTAACTAGTAAAGGCAAAGTAATTGAGCATACTCAGCAATGAAGGACAAGCGCTCCCTTCGAAGATCCCTTTCTCGAGATTCCACATCCAGCAATTTCCTCTGAATCTCAGAACTCTTTCGGCTCACTTCTGCAAGCTTGGCATCAGCAGCACGCAATTTTGCCTCTACCTCCAGAGACTTCTCGTCAATACTCGTAACTAATGCATTTGCCTCAGCCAGTTTTGAATCGGCTGTAAATTTAAGATCTGCATTTTCTGAACGCATATCGCGCACTGCCTTCTCTAACTACATCAACCAAAAAATTCACAGATTACTCAGAGGTTCACGGCAGAAAAGTAGAAGAAATTTGTCATTAAAAGGCGCCTTTACACAAGCAGAAGAAATAAAATAACAAATTTGCACAAGTAGTGAGGGCAATTTAAAACTCTTAAACAATGCATGGTAACATTATCTAGAGCAGGAAAAAGTAATCTGAAAGTCGAACTTGAGCTGTTCATTTTACCCCTCATTGGAGAATTTTTCACCACAATAAGAGGAAGTCAAGGAAATCACCGTGGAGATAAAAATATCTGGCAAACCTTCTTGCATGACATCAGCAATGCAAGTCATTCTCCAGGGCTTAGCAACATTCTACCTTAGGGAGTTTCTAATTTAACAGATGCTAACCCTTAACATTCCCTATGATCAGAGTAAGTTCATTTGTTCAAGTTATCAAGTGATCAAGGGAGACAGATTATGCATGACAGCAGTCTATTTAAAAAGCAAGTGAATTCTGTTAAAAATATTCATTTATAATATCAAAGAAAGACATTATTATCTTACATCAAGCACACATTGTTTCTCAACACCCAAGGCCCTTCTCAAATTCTCTTCCTGCTTTTCAGCATCAGAAAGTGCAATCAAATGTGCAGCTTGTTCCCGTTTGACTGCTTCCTTTGCTTCTGTAAATGCTTGCACGAGCTCTTCATACTTAGAACCCCACTCCTTCTTCTCAATCAGGAGAAGCCCCATATTGTACTGGTACTCAAATAACTGGGATACAGATCAGCAGATAAAATGAGCAGAACAGTATAAAGGCATCCAACTTCCAGTCAAAGAAAGACTGTCATTAGCTGTTAGAAACTTGCATTGTGTGGTTATGCAGTCTAAGTCTATATAAAGTTAGCTAGGACTTTATCTTATGACTTATTCTACTTCTTAAAGATAGCAGAACAGTGAATTCAACAGCCTCACATGTTTTGCACAACTTATTGTCTAACCACATCTTTTAGTTTCATAAAGTGCCATTTTAAGTCTGTCGTTTAAAGGTTTTACTAGAAAGGCTACAAGTTAGGAAAATAAATAGTCTTTTTCTCCCTTTGATTGCATAATTAAATGCTTTGATTGATTTCTACACGTTCATTTTAAAACACTCTCTCTCCCTTTATCTGTTCACTTTTTACTCTTTTTCTGAAGCAACTAGTTTTTGCTGCCAGAAAATCTACAAGTCATTTTTTCAATCAATATATCAGATTTCTACACCAAAGTTCATTTACCACGCATATACATACCCTGAACAATCATGACATTCCTTATTGGTTCAAACTCTAATTCCCAAGTTTTAACCAATACAAACACAGAAAAGATTGTTTGAATCAGTTCAACTTCAACTCTGCATTGATTTAGATGCATAAATGCAACTATACAAGCAGGCCTTGGAGAACAATATTTATGGACACGGTATCAGAATTATTAAGATCAATTTCATTTGCTTAATTTCAACAAATTTATTCGATAAAGCAAGAATTACATGCAGCATATTTGACATTGAACAGTTGATTTAATCTAGCTGTCTCATCTCTCTTCTTTCTGTGGTGAGAGGAGGCCAGAAGTGGTTGAATTTCAAATAAATGAAGACTTGAAATCAAACAGCTTCCATTCAACGCTACAAGCAGGAGGCAAAATCTAACAGAATCTAAATTTGCCACCCAGAAACATAAATAATGATTGCATTTATGACTCCGAGGAGCTTAGAGACAGCAACCGATGTAAAATGTGCAGTAAGCACTCTTAACGATTTACCAACTTTGAACTCCACTTTCTTGCTAATCAAAATGGCATACGCAGACATTACACAACAGCCACAATCTGGTCACAGTACCACATCCAAATCAAATATCAATAGTTTCCTATAGCACAGTGAAAGCAGGGGAGGAAAATCAAAATACACAACTAACTATTCTGCGTCCCCACCATCCAATCTACTATTACAAAGTAATTCCATCAACTAATTCATCACTATTAGGATTAACCAAAAATCCTCCAATAAAAACCCACCTGACTATAAACACTAGAAAAAAGTAACAAACTTCATACTCTATGAGCACTAAAATCAAAAAAAATAAAAGCAAAATCTAAAACCCCCCATCAAATTCAAAGAGAACCCAACTACAAGAAATGAAAAAAAATCTTTGAAACAAAACAGAAGGTGAAAAAATTAACGAGACCCAAAACCAGAAACTAACCTCATTCTCAAGCTTTGAAACCTTATCCGCCAAATCTTCACCGTCCAAATTGGGTCGCACTCCATTAGGCGTCACTTGTTCAACAAAATCCACACTCTTCCCCTTCGGATCCGACCCGGACTCGCTTCCATTCTTTTGACCCGCTTCGCTTCTTGGCGTCAACGACCACCCCGACCACACTTTCCTCTGTGGCGTAAGCATCAGAATTGCCCCTCTTGCTTCACTAAATCTATAAAACCCAAATTTATAAAGGCCCTAGCAGTGAAAGAAGCCCTGTGATTTCTACAGATTTGAGGTTTTGGAACTGAGAATCATAAAAAAGACTGAAAGTTTGAAGGTTAGGAGCAACAGAGGGAGAAAGAAACCCTAGAATTAGAAGAGGAATTAGGGATTATTATTATTTGAATTGAAATTGAAAAACACTAGACCGGACGCGAAATAGGAGTGAGTAAATTCCGGCGGAATGTTGCTTTGGAGTCCGGTAACGTCTCTAAAACGAACTTTTCCTTCTTCCTTTCTCTCTCCACAACTTTATCTCTTATTTCTTCTCTCTCTAAGAAAAATTTTTGAGCCCCCACTATATTTTTTGTTGTTGTTGTTCTTTGGCGTCTGCTTTGTGTGATCCACTCACGTTCCCTTCTTTTATTCTCTTTCTTTCCCCTTTTTTTTAATTAATAATGGACCCCACCAACACTCATTTCCTATCCAAATTACCATTTAACCCTTACTCCTTTTCATATTTTTCAGGTTACGCGAGGGTGGTTTGGGGATTCGAAAGGTGATTTCTGGATTCGGAGCGTGGGGATCAGATATAGTGACGGAAATGCCCCCGATTTGGTGGCTGGGAGTGGAGGTGATGGAAGGGTGATTTGGATATTTGAGGGGGTTAGAGAGAGGAGGAGATAGAAGAATATGCGACTGCATGATGGCATGGAAATGCCACGGTGTTTTAGAGCTGTTATGAGTTAAAAGGAAATGGGGAAAGAGAGAAGCAGCTTCAGCTTCGGCTTCGGCTTCGGCTTCGGCTTCGGCTTGAAGATAAGCATCTATTTTGTCCCACATGAATTTCAAGGCCAAACACATGCATGCCTAAACTATACACTTGGAGTCTTTACAAGACTGAAAAGCATGGACCCACTGCCTCTTTCTCTCCGCTGAGAAAAAAAAAAGTTAGGAAAGGTGAAAAAATTCAGGAGCCTCGTGTGTGTTTCCAAGGAAGGACACGGAGAATTCCTGTGATGGACTGTTTGGTACTGTAGTTATGGTTATTTTAAAAATATTTTTTATTTTTTTAAAATTATTTTTAATATTAATTTATTAAAATAATTTAAAAATATTAAAAAATTAATTTAAAATAAAAAAAATTAATTTTTTTAAAATATTTTTAAAATACAATGTCACACACACATTTATAGTCATCCCAGAAGACCACAGCTTACATGAGATGTACTTTGGGTAAAGCATGATAAGTATTGATTAGTGCTTATGCTTTTACTAGAAAGATAAAGGAGATATAATATGATTTTATTCTCGTGAGAGAGAGAGAGAGAGAGAAGGGCTATTAGAGATACACATGTTAGAATCAGTAATGTTTGATTGGAGGAGGATTTTTTATGAAAAGTTATTTGTTTTATTATTTAGTTTTATTTTTTTCTAATTTAGGAAAATAAATATTTTAGTTAGTAATTATATTTCTCCTAGATTTTTTAGGATTTTTATTGTTTTTTTCTTTATTGTTCATGTTTCCTATTTTGTTCATGTTAGTTTTTGAGTTTTTGATTAGGATGATTACAACATTGAAATTGAATGTTTTGAAAGTCTATTTTATTCGTGGATTGAAATTGGGATGTGTGGCACATGCTTGAGAATAGCTTTTAATAAAGTTTAAAAAAATTAAAATGACAGCATTATAATTAATAAAATTAATCCAGGTGCAAGTGGGGTCTTGACCTAGCGGTTGAAGGGACTTATTTCCTTCCTCTGCACCAGGGTTCAAGTTTCACCATGCACGCCTGTCACCCCTGCTGTACCTTATATGCTCACTGGGTTTGCAGGATATTCAGTGAGTCCGAGAATTAGTTGTGATGCGTGTAAGCTGGTCCGGACAATCCGATTATAAAAAAAATAAATTAATCCAGGTTAAGTCACCAAACCCTTGAGAAACAAAAGTGTTAATTAAGAAAACTCGCCGCAGCCAGGGTTTGACAAAGAGACAAAGCAAGCAGCCAAAGTGTACATTTATTTCTTTTGACGACGGCAATGTAGACTTGTGCTTGGCTTTGAACGCACACCAGAGAATGTTTAAGGTAATTCCAGAGAAAGTTGAGTCAACTTTCTACTTTCTCGTCGAATACCAAGCTAGGAATTTCAGCACTGTCCATTCAATCCTCTACATGGGGAAGAAGGATTGAAAAAGAAGTAAAAGTTTCCCCCACTCCGATGCAATTGATCCTCAAATGGGGCATAAGACGTCAGAGATTGGGATTTATCCTCAAATATTTGAAGGAAAATAATCCAAAATCAACCATTATCTTAGGAAATTACTTGACATGTAATTGTCTGATTAAATGCATGTTTAGGAGTGTGGTTGAAATTGTTTTTTAAAGTGTTTTTTGTTAAAAAAATATATCAAAATGATATTTTTTTTATTTTTTAAAAATTATTTTGACATCAGCACATCAAAATGATCAAAAAAACACTAAAATTTTAATTTAAAGTAAAAAATAAAAATAAAAAAAATTCACTTTTTTTTCAAAAATGTTTTCCAAACACACTCTCAAACACAACCATTTAGTGAATGGTTAAGTGATAAGAGTTTGAAACTAAAAGGTTTGTTCTCCCTATCGTCTTAGGTTCGAGCATGTGATTGATAATATGATAATCACTATAAACTTACATTATTATAAAGAAATCAAAATGCATGTAAGTTAATCCGTAAATTAATTAAAAAAATAATGAACTTTTGGGCTGCTTTTTTTTTTTGTGGTCTTCTCGAGTGCATTCTATATTTACTTGTCCCCAATGTCTTGATTAGTTTTCTTTTACAAGACAAACCTGTGCACATGAGCAGGGTTACAGGAGAAGGTACTCAATAAAAAAAAGGCACACAACATTCTTAATCTTAGTTCATGCCTCTTGTCTTCATCATGCAAGCTGTCAGTTCTTTTATTTTTATGCTTATTTCACCATTTAATATTCATTTTAATGGCAGGGGACTGAGAGTTCACATGAGGCTGTCAATGGAGGAGGAAGAAGAAGAAGAAGAAGAAGAGAACCTAGCCAGTGACAGCTCCATGGTAGTGGGCTACACAGTTTTGTTTCTAGAATCTCTCATGTCTCTATACGAGTTTGCGTGCGAATCCATTCTAATCACTAGCAAGAACTGTACTCAACACAAGACTTGTTTCTCCTATGATGTTTAGTCCTTAAACTTCTTGACATCATGGCCCAATGATGGGAAAGAAAACAGCTGAGTCAATGCCAGTGATCGTGAGTTGTTTTTAGCATATAAAATAAAATAAAAAATTTAATAAGATAATATCATGTTTAGAAAAATAATATATTATAAAATATTATAATCAAAGTTTTGATATACCTTTACGATAGTAATTATATCAGTTAAAAGTTAAGTTGTTAGATAAGATTTCAGAATATAGCTATTTTTTAATACACTCTCTTAAATAAAAGCTATTTATACTTGAAACTTACATGGGTTCACATTATTTTATGCTTTATTTTTATAAAATAAAAGTTATCTTATACACAAATTCGAATTCGTGACCGCATGATCAATAAGGTTTTAATACAATTTTAAGTAATCATCTCACCTAAAAGTTTAAACTTAGCGCTCACGAGCTCGAATCTCATTACTCTCATTCTATTTAATAAAAATCAAACACAAAATAATATGGATTTATGTATAAGTTTCAAATTCAAATAACTTTTATTAGAAATAATATGTTAAAAAATAATATAAATAATATTTTCCCGCAAAACTTTCTTTCATGTATCATTCTTTCTTCTTTGTTTTCTATTTTCTGTTTGATTCTACTAATGAGTCTAGAATTAAATGATGTTTGCCTGATGTGATGTAATTGGTACCAATATTATTTGTATTAAAATAATTTTTAATTTTATATTTATGTAGTTGAAGTTATTTTTAGAAATATTTTTTATTTAGAAATATATTAAAATAATTTTTTTATTATTTTTTAAAAATTATTTTTGATATCAGCACTTGAAAATGATTTAAAAACATCATTTTTTTTAATTTAAAATAAAAAAATAAAATTTTTCAAATTTTCTCAAAAGCATTTTTGAAACACAGTATTAAACACCAAGAGATAAAGGATTTGTAGACGTAAATATTATGTTTGGGACACGAATTAAATTGACAAAACTATGGTTCCCTGTGATTAAAATCTAATTTTGAGTTCAGCTATAGGTTGTGTTTGCAGTTAGAAGGTCTTCCTCGTAAAACCTTGATGCTTCTGTGTTTATTTTCTTCTGTGATCACCTACTGTTTCGCGGCCAAAATCCCTTGATAATCCAATTATAGTGTCGAACATGTGCTCCAGTTATTTTTTTTATAATCAAGATGTCCGAGTCAGCTTACACGTATCACAACTAATTCTCAGACGCACTGAATACCCTGCAAGCCCAGTAGATAGGTAAAACACCGCGGGAATGACAAACATACAAAGAGGATCGAACCGGATACAGAAAAAGAGAACAAGTTCCTTCGTCGCTAGGCTATGACCTCAAGTGCTGATTTTGATGATTTTCATTTTTTCATATGTTAATGAGCTATGTTGTGATCAAAATTGCAGCTCTTGACCAATTTAACTTCACTCTTGGAGGTCCGTGAAGCTTCCACTTTGTCTTCCTGTTGACTCTTAAAGTGTGGAAGCGAATACTTGCATCAAAATCTTTGATTGTTTGTGTTCAACGACACTCGGATGGACTTGTCATAAGCTGTTTTTATGAACTACGTGAATTTTTCAACGACCGTGTCTGAATTTTTATGAAGTTCTCTACCTTGTATTGCAGAATGAAAATGTGCTCTTCGTGTTGTGCGTATCAGGATCATCCAGTTGCATGTAGGATTTGATGATCACAAGCTACGCTAAAACACACAGATATATAAGTTAAATCAAGGCCATAGCAGCAGCAGAGGCACCCGGATCTTCTTGTTGGTTTGCAGCAGGCATAAGCTTGACTTCGAAAGGTCTTTCGTTGTTTCGAAGGCTTCCATAGTGACAGTAACACTCAAGAACACATAGTCATATAGAGCTAGAATAAAGCACTACTATGGAGTTTTGCTTTCTGGGTTTGTTAATTCTTTGATGGTGGTTACCGGGATTGGTCCCAAAGTCGTGGTAGCAAAGGACTAGAGATTTACATGGCATGTCTCGAGTTCGAATAAAGGCGTACATCTCTTGTAAGAGTCTGTGACAACTGAAATTTTACTCATTCACCTGAGTCTACAAAATACATTTTCCAAGTTCGAATCTAAAAAAAAAAGGTTATTGGGACTGATCTCAGTGAATTTCAAAGGAATTTTTATATTTGTTTAGTATGTATTATAACTTATTGTAATGGAAATAGACAGACCCATTTGTTTAATTAATCTTATTAATTGTGGTCATTATTGTCATGTTAATATTCTAAATTTGGGGATCTCTTTGAGTTATTAATTCATCATTATTTATTAAATTGATAAGTTATGGAGACCAAAATTAATAGTGTTGCACTAGTATGAACCGGTCAAATAAGTTAGTTTTATTTTAATTAGACTATAAAATAATAAGTAAAGACAACAAATTGACCAAATTTAAAAACAATATCAAGATAAGTTAGAAAAACAATAGATAAGGAAAAAAATAATTTTTTTGGTCCGAGTGAAGTTGATTTAACATGGCAAACACGTACCTAGCAATTAAGACTTAACCAGCTCAAATTATTCTATCAAATTATCAATTAAGTCATGAGTTTATAATAAGTTGATTGAGAAAACAATTCAAAAAATAACAAAGCCTATTTTTTTTAAAAAAAAGAATTAATGTCGGACAATGAAAGCAAAGGAAAAAAAAGAGTAATAACAAATAATATCAATTTATGTTAACTTTTTAAATTTGTGATCTGAATTATTAGACAAGAAGTATCATATGTGAAAAAATTATAAAATTCAATTCCTAATAAATTAAAACCTTGGGACCGCAAAACAATAAAGGAATTTTTAAAAATAAAGTGCAGTGTAACCAACATAAATTAAAATTTCAGAATCAGAATGGAACGTAATAAAAGTAAAACCCCGATAAAAAATAAAATGACAAAATAAAAACAAAATCTAAAAGCAAAAATGCATAAATATGGACAAAAAATAAATATTGTCCAAGAAGGACAAAAAAACCAAAGGAATTAATAAAAAAATTAAAAAAATAAGTGCCAAAATGAAATACAAAATATATAATTAATTCCAATTGAAGGATAAAATGAAACAAATCAAAACTTCAGGACCAAAAAACAATAAAGGGATTTTAAAAATTCAATACAGTGCAATTGTTGAACAAATTAAAAGAATAAGGACAGAAATGAAAAGTAGCATATATGACCAATTTCAATTGGAGGACAAAATTAGAACATATCTAAATTTGCATACCAAAATTATTAAAGGAACCAAAAACAAACCAAAAATCAAAAGATGAATGACCGAAATGAACCTTACTGTATATAATCAATTTCAATTGAAGGGCATATTTGAAAATAATCGATTTTTCCATTGAAAAATAAGTAAGAAAAATGAAATCAAAAGATTAGGGACCAAAATGAAATGCATACCAATATGATGGTTTGTCTTGTACTTTTCGGCGGCGGGAGAGAGAAAAGAGGGGGGAAAGAAAAATCGTTCACCGACGTTTACACGATCACATTTTAATGTCATGCGCTGCGTGTGGAGGTAGATAACATGAAGGCGAACTAGGAGACACGACGAACGAACAATTTTCACCTCCGGAGGACACCGCACGCGCCGCCTGAAAGACACATGCGGGCGGAACATTGCAGGCATGTCCGTACGATGCGCCTACACTGTCCGAGGAAAAGAAATAATAAAAAATTGGTCAATTACCCATACACCCCTAGACCCATAGATATCTACAAAAAAAACTAGGTGTGAAGGTATTGCACTACCCCCGGTTTCAGAGGATGGTTTTTGTTGTTTAAGAGGGCTAATTTCGTCGTTTTACTGTGCAACAAAACCAGAAATACCATCCATGTCCCTTGAAAATTCAAAAATACCCCTGATCTTGGGGTTTAAAAATTTTCAATCCAGTGCTAAAATGATAATTTTACTGTCACAATGAATAGTAATCTGAGTCTGTGTGAACAGTAAAAAACTGCATAATCGATTTTTCCATTGAAAAATAAGTAAGAAAAATGAAATCAAAAGATTAGGGACCAAAATGAAATGCATACCAATATGATGGTCTGTCTTGTACTTTTCGGCGGCGGGAGAGAGAAAAGAGGGGGGAAAGAAAAATCGTTCACCGACGTTTACACGATCACATTTTAATGTCATGCGCTGCGTGTGGAGGTAGATAACATGAAGGCGAACTAGGAGACACGACGAACGAACAATTTTCACCTCCGGAGGACACCGCACGCGCCGCCTGAAAGACACATGCGGGCGGAACATTGCAGGCATGTCCGTACGATGCGCCTACACTGTCCGAGGAAAAGAAATAATAAAAAATTGGTCAATTACCCATACACCCCTAGACCCATAGATATCTACAAAAAAAACTAGGTGTGAAGGTATTGCACTACCCCCGGTTTCAGAGGATGGTTTTTGTTGTTTAAGAGGGCTAATTTCATCGTTTTACTGTGCAACAAAACCGGAAATACCATCCATGTCCCTTGAAAATTCAAAAATACCCCTGATCTTGGGGTTTAAAAATTTTCAATCCAGTGGTAAAATGATAATTTTACTGTCACAATAAATAGTAATCTGAGTCTGTGTGAACAGTAAAAAACTGCATAGTAAATGTAGGACGCGGTTTATTTTATAGTTAATATGTAGGCTCCCCCCCCCCCCCCCCCCCCCCCCCCCCCCCCAAAATTCATTAATATAAAGTTATTATAAATATATTTAGGATATTATTTTGAAATAATATTATAGCATTTTCTTATAATATTAGAAAGCTTTTTTATATCTCTTTATGATTATTTCTTTTTATTTTTTTTCTTTTCTATGAATATTTATTTTAATTATCATATAATTTCCCATGCCAACAAATGAACAATATATTGTTTTTGTATATTTAGATCAGAATATTATTTTTTGGGAATTATTTTTATAATTCTCATATAAAAAAGGAGAGAATTAGTAAGATAAAAAATAATAGTTAGATTTTTATTTATTCTTATTTGAAATCATTTAATTTCCTATATTCTTTCGCTTTCAATATTTATCAAATAAAGAATATAGTTTTTAAAAAATAAATAAAATAAAGAGAAATTATATTAGAAAAATAATGTTCTTTTATATATAAATTTTAAATTTTTATTTTTATATAATCGAATAAAAATATATTAATACACTTCTATTTCTTAATTTATTATTTATTCAACAATAAATTATTTATTTATTTATTTTATTAAATAAAAGCAAGTCCTTTTATTGTACAATTAATTCTTTTATAATTCAAAAAAAGAGGATTAGTCTATTGGTTTAATCTAAAATAAATCAATATATGTATTATTATTATTGAATTTTGTCCGAAACTTATAAATTACAATACAGATAAAGTAGTACTAGCTCATGTTTTCCAATTATTATAGTAGGTGGAACAAATACATACTTATCCTGCAATTTCATTACACAGCGGGACAGGCCATCATCAGACCATCAAAAAACCAAGAAGCCTTTCACCACCATTGAAACCAAAAAACAGAGAAAGAAAGACGGACTCTTTGCATCTATCCGCATGTACTGTTTCTACTTTCACAAAGAAACAAGAAAGCATCAATCTTTATTGAATTAAGTTTTGAGGTCATGGCAGCAGCAGAGGCCGCCAGATCTTCTTCAGGTAGTGTTGGTGGGGCATCAGCTGATTCCTATGTAGGCAGCTTGATTAGCTTGACTTCAAAGTCTGAGATTCGTTACGAAGGCGTTCTTTTTAACATCGACACTCAAGAATTAACCATCGGCTTAAGAAATGGTAATCATTTCCATTTTTATTTTTCTGGGTTTTCTTTTCTTTTTGTGGGACTTTGCTTTCTGGGTTTGTGTTTTTTAGGTTGTTGAGACAGGGATTCTTTCATTTTTGTTTTGTTTTGTTTGTGTCAATGTGATTTTGTGATGTGGGTTGGAGCTTTGGAGTGCTTTGCCTTTTGGTTTAGTCATTTATGTATGGATATGGATGTTAAAATATTAGTTGTATTTAATACTGGAAGGTTCATTTCTACTTGGGAGATTTTCTACTGGGAAAGAAAATTTTGGGAGCCCAGTTCACTGTTGTTTGCTGAATGGGAGATGGTAAAAGATATTAGCATAAAAACATAGCTATTTATCGGAAGAATAGATGTTGTGTTATTGAACTAATGCAGCTATGGTTGTAAAATATGCTTCATGGTCTTTAGTACCAGACATTTTTGTTAATGATTCACGGTGATAACTATTATTCAACGAGAGTAAGGATGCCATGATGGTAAGAAGAAAGAATGAAAGGTAGGGCATAACACTCTTGTGCAATCCTTACAATTTTCAATAGTGTCATGTCTTAATTGGAAGGAACTGTTGGTTTTGTAAGTTCTGAAATTCCGTTGATAAACTAGTTACACATTAACTGCTCCATAGAATGTCACTGATGTTTGCATATAACATAAATGTAAGTTTCGATAGAGAACAAAACTGGACCAAGGGAGTGTGCATCATATCTCACTTCTTTTTCCAGGAGTTACATTTGATGAATGATTTGATGAGATTTGTATGTAATCTGGAATAAGTTCTCATCCAAAGTAGATCATAGAATCTATCTCTTATCGAGGTCAAAATGTTTTGTAGAATTCCCTTACAAAGGATAACAGTATTGTTTCTAACAGTTGTGTGCGGGTGTTTCATCTCTCATTTCTGGTCGTAACATTGGTATTCTTCACTCCCATCCCAACTAAATTGCTTTTTTGAAATCATTTTGTTAGATTTCTCTTCCACACCAGGGGAGGCAAGACATACTGGCAACTTGCATTCCATTTATATGGTAGTGTGTTAAACATTCAAAGGCCTAAAGCATTCTCATGCCACAAGTTTTTAAAATTTTGAAATTTGGTTCTTAATTCTTTTCCAATCCTGACTTCTGGTGTCTTTTATACTCACATCTTGATGAAGTCATCAAAACCAACCAGGAAGATGTCCATCTCTTGATTTTATGGTCTTTTATTTTAGTTTCTGCTGTGTTTTTCTACATGTTTGTGTTTCTTTCTGCTTTCCTTTTCACGAGGATCATTACTTGACCTTGGAAGTAGCTACTAATATACCTTTCTTTTCATAAAACAGTAAATGGAGATGCCCTTAGGCATTCCATTTTCAAGCTTACTTGTAATTACTAATTAAGATGTTATATTCTCGTTAAAAATTTGTAAACCAACCATGAAGCTGTTTCACGTTTTACCTCTCTTTCTAAGCTACTAGTCCATTGTTTCCCTTACATCAATGGCCAAAGAAAGGTGTTTTCCTTAAATTATCTCTTCTTTGCAGGCAAAATAGCAAATTTTGAAAAGTTAAACACTCAATGAGAACCAATTATTGTTTTGGTGGTAGGACAGCAACTGACAGTCTGACACAAACAAATTTGTCTAAAGAAATGTATTGCATGATAAATTATTATGAGCACAATTCAAGTTGCTTCAGTCTCTTAAATATGCTGTGTTGTCTTGTGCCCTTTTTGCTTCTATAATGTAATTATTTATAGGAAAAAACGAGACCCTATCCTAATGCTAGATAATATTGCTACACATACGCAGATATCACATCATTTTCATATGAAACCAGCGATATTTCCCTACCATAACAATAGCTTTTGTTGATTTTATGCCTGCTGAAACACCCTCTATTGTTTTCACTTTACCACACATTTTTTGATAGAAAGTTTTATACTTGTGCTGGAACCATAATGTGGTAAATTTGGGTCACAATCTTCTTTGTTTTGTGCTAATCCTAATTTAAATTGCTATAGCAGCAACCACATTTTTCTAGAATCTATGTGATTTAATATTTTTTTCAGCCACTTCAACTTTCTTGTATTTCTGAGGATAATGAAATTGTGAGTCTCAAAAGATAGTAAAAGTTAATCTTTGGTTATACGTTCTGCTTTCAAGTTCTGTATTTATTCCTTCTCTTTCTTCTGGTTACTTTTTAAAGATGCAGAGCATATCTTTTGGTTCTAAATCACGTCACTTAAATTTGCAGTAAGATCATTTGGAACTGAAGGGCGTAAAAAGGATGGTCTACAAGTTCCTCCAAGTGATAAAGTTTATGAGTTCATACTCTTCCGAGGAACTGATATCAAGGTATACTGATTATCTGCAATGAGAATCATATGCTGTGCATATGAAAAACTGAAGTCTGGACTAGGTGTTAAGAACCTCTTTCTGGGAACATGCATAATACGTATTATGATCATCCTTGCTATCATTGCTTATGCTTGATTTCTTCTTGGATAAACTGCCTGTATTAGACCATACAGTTTGGAACTAGAAAACATGCATTTTTATTTTTTGAGTCCAATATTGTTGTCTCCGGTCATTCCTGCACCTTTTTCAAAAGATTGACCGTTTATCAACCACACACTTTGGCATTGTATGGATGGTCTAATATGAGGCATACAACTTTGAACTTGTCAGCCACAGATAGACAAGGATTTTTTTCATGGCTGAGTTTTTTGACACCATGTTGCTAGTTGTGATGGTTTTGTACATTTTTTATTTGCATTCCAGATGATGTTCTTGCTTAGATGTGCTAGGCTTGATTTTGAGCATGAATTCATCAACCATGCTTGCTTGACCTGGACAGGGATTATATACTTTTTAAGCCTGTGCCTCTGCAGCAAAAAGTTTGGTGCAAAATATCATAAATAAAGTGCCTCTACAATTCTTGACACTGTTTCTTAGGACATCTCATGCTTAAAATCAGTTTCAATTGATTTTATTAAAGCTTTGTTGCACACCTGCTAACATAAACATGACATAAATAAATCCTTCATTTGTTGAGTTCTGGAAAATCCTGTTGAATATTGAAGGAGTTACAGTATACCATCACTGATTTTACTGTTTATGGGCCAAACACTTTGTTTAGGTGGCCTCTGATACTCTTCATTTTAAATTATTATTGGATAGCTCATTTGTATTCTTTCTTTGGTTCATTTGGTCACAGGATTTGCAGGTCAAATCTTCTCCACCTGTTCAGACTGCAACACCAGTACACAATGATCCTGCAATCATACAGGTGAAGAAAATAGATACTGGTCTCATGCATTTCTATAATTGCATCAATTAGATATTATTGATGTTCAGGTAAATAAATTAGGACTGATTTGGATACTCTTAGTGTCTTACAGCAATTACCATGGAATCTCTACTAAAACTAGTGTCGCCTCTTTATTTTGCAAGGGAGAGGTCCTAGGGTTTAATTACAGAGAAAACTCTGGGTAGTGTGGGTTGCCCCCACTTCATAACTCATGTCATAAACTTGAAAAAAGAAATTTACTAATATAAGTGATTTGTTTGCATATATGGACATATGTGGTTCCAGAATAACTTGTTTTATTCATCACTGGATAATACCTGATAAATATCTGTATAGCGCTTATTGTATATTGGCTTGGCATGGACCGATGAAGAATGTCTTGCCTTAATAACAGTATCATTTATTTGACTTATTTGTGCAGTCTCAGTATCCTCAAGCAGCAACTGCATCCATGAATTTGCCTTCTTCTGCTGATGGATCTCTAACAGATCCAAGTTCCCATGCTTCATCCAATGGTCTTCCTAGGGCAACATTTCAAGGGAGTCTTCCCCAATATCAGCCTGGTGCAAGTTTAGAACCATGGGGTTCGTTACATCTTCCTCCAACCACAAACGGTAGTGGGCTTGCCATGCCAATGTATTGGCAGGGATACTATGGGCCCTCAAATGGAGTTCAGGCCTCGCAGCAAGCTTTGCTTCGACCCCCTCCCAGCATGTCAATGCCACCTTCCATGTTGCAATATGTGCAGTATCCTGCCATGAATGTGTCCAACACTTCAGCTTCTCCACTGTTAGAAAACCCCCCTCCTTTGTTGCCACCAATTAGTGCAAGCACCTTAAATTTACAGACTTCTACCCTTCCTTCATGGTCTTCTGCAATGGTTTCAGACTCAACAAATTTAATTCCTGATAGGTTTTCTGCTCAAACTCATCCTAGTAACTTGCCATCAGCATCCCCATTGACCACTGCTGTAGATAAAGTTGCCGTTGCATCATCAGGTTCTGACATACCGAAGACAGTGCCAGATCCAATAATGCCTTTTAAAAGTATTTCTGATCCTCCAACTTCCTTTTTTATGGCATCAAGTTCAGTTATGAACGAGGGAAAAACACCTTCTCTGGTTACACCGGGCCAACTTTTGCAGCCTGCCCCACATACAATGCCCTCACTGCAGTCTTCACATATAGCTCAAAAGGATGTTGAGGTGGTGCAGGTACCATCACCAGAATTGTCACCACCACCACCACCACCACCAGCTGTGACTGAAGTACAGGAACCCATATTACCCCTACCTTTACAACCTGAACATAAGGTAGGCAAATTTACCAAGAGCTGCATTATTGTTGACTTGACAAAATTTGAAATTGACCACTTTAAAGTGATGTTTCCTGGTGACTGTTTGGTGATAAATGCTTTTCTACAAGTTTCTCACTTAAATTGTTGAATTGTAATCTACCTCATCTGTTTCTTTTCTCCTTGAAGGTATATGGAGCTCCTATGTACACTTATCAATCTAGTAGAGGAGGACGTGGAAGGGGAAGAGGAAATGAGGTGTGCTCTTTTCCTTGCTTTTTTCCATTCTGGAAGATTTAACCTTTTTCTTTTTCATGATCGGGAAATTTGACTTTGATTCTGTATAACATGGCCAATGTAAAATAAGAACCTTATATTATCCAATGAGCTGTTCCTTCTAAATATAAAATTGAAAGTTTCTGAAAACATCCACTTTAGTTTCACATGCTCTAATTTCTTTTATCCCTTTCCTTTGTTATTCGTGTTTTGTTTTTTAACAATGCAATTGCTAGTTCTAGTTACAGAATAGTCTTAGTTTTTTTGCTTAATTTCTTCCTTTTCTTTCTCAATCACTGATAGCTCAATGGTAACACCACAAAAGCAGTTTGTCTGTATTGCTTTTCCAATCCAAGATAGTTATGGCCAATATTGTTTGAGGTGATGATATTGGTGGACTTCGATTTTCAACAAACCAATCTTTTGGATTGCAGATTGCACATTCTGCTACCAGATTTGAGGAGGATTTTGATTTTACAGCAATGAATGAAAAATTCAACAAGGAAGAAGTATGGGGTCACCTTGGTAAGAGTCACAAAGCTCAAGACAGGGATGATTTACAAGATGAAGATGATGTTGGATCATCAAAACATGTGACCAAGGTAAACTGTCTCTCTCACACTCACGCTCACACACGCACAAAGCTGCAGAAATTGAAAGGATCTGCTGTCTCCAATCCAATCCAATGTACTTGTTCTTACTCTTCATTTCCTTTTCTGCAGCCTGTTTATGTGAAGGATGACTTTTTCGATTCCATTTCATGCGGTGCTCTTGATGGTGGATCACGTAATGGGAGGGCTCGGTTTTCCCAGCAATCAACAAGAGATACCAATGTATGTGTTGTTCCCTATAATCCTCATCAGTTTACTATTTCTAATCTTAGAATTTAATCTGATAAAATTGGTCAACGTTTTTAAGAAGCTACTAAATTATATTGGATTGTCTGAATAGTTTTGTTTTGTTTTAGAATAGAAGTTTCAAAAACATTCTGAACTGCTGAAATGATGAATTTTTTGTTTTCAAATGCCAGGATCAGTCCTGTTTCTCTTTGTTCTGGAATAGTTTTTGTTTCATTATCACTGAGCTGAATTGCTCTTGATTTAAAATTGCAGGCATTTGGTAATTTCTCCCACCATCGGGGTGGTCGAGGTGGCTGGGGACCTGACCGAGGTGGTTGGGGACCTGATCGAGGTGGTCGATCACGTGGTGGCTATCATGGAAGAGGCTATGGCTATGGCTACGCTGGACGCGGTCGAGGTTATGGCAATGATGCCTTCTAATTATCACTCGAGTTTACAGTGCAATATTTAGTTCCTGTCAACGTCATCTCATACCAACCTACACCGAGTTTGTAGGGTAACGGTCGGTTTGGTGCTTAGAGTTTGCAATGCAATTATCAGGTGTAACCTACTGGTAATGCCTGACCGAATTGGAGATATTAATGGCTATTAACTGGTTCTCCGGTTGCTTTGAAAGGTGCTAAAAATAAACAAAAGAACATATTTTGTTGAATGACTACTAATTTATTTGCTTGCGGAGTTACCCCACCTTATATGTTTTGTTTCTTGGCCCAAGTAAAATTCAAGACTAGCAGTTCTCTTAAAATTACTCCTCTTGTTTCCTCCGTTCACTGATCAGCCATAATCTGTTCCACCCTTACCTTCTTCATACCTCGTTAGGGAGCAGCACCACATCATCAGCAATATATCATACATCGTTAATGGTAGGCATATATTTTGTAAATTTTAAGGGCTCAACCCTCCAAATGCTCTCGAGAATCTGGGTATCACCTTGCCGTTTCTTTAATCTGTTATGATATTATCGATACCCAGAATGAAAGTTTCTGCACATTCCATGGTCAAAAATTGAAAAATCATGAGCAATAATAAATCATTAGACAAGATGAAAATTCCCTTGAATGAAAGAACTAACCTTGCTATAAGCTCACATATATAACCAGATTTGTTTTTTACTTAGGTCACATAACCATATTAACTGCCTAATGCTTTTGCCGCCCAAATTTTCTTAGTCTTCTCCTGTGAACCCTCCAGATACCATCTCTCTCTCTCTTCTTCACTCCCTTAACCTTTGCAAACAAAAGAAACAAGAAGAACCAGAACAAAACTTTGTCACTCTTTCCATGGCAACCGTGCTTCTCTTCTTTCTCATTCTCTTTTTAATCTCTTCCTCAGTTCTTGCAGCTTCTAGCCCTTTCTCGAATGCCTTGGAGATCCTCTCAGCCTCTGGCTATCTGTCCATGGCATTAACCCTTGAAATCACTTCAAAAAGACTCAATCTTGAATCATCTGCTGCAACTATATTCGCTCCGTTGGACATTGCTTTTGCAAGAGTAGGCCAACTTTCTGCTCTTGATCTCCAATATCACATCTCGCCATTGAGACTTTCTGGGGATTACCTCAGTAATCTTCCTTTTGGTGCAAAAATCCCCACGTTGTTGCCAAATCACTCATTGACTGTCACTACAAGTTTGGGTTATTTTGATGGAAAGTTGTCAATCAATGGAATCTCGATTGAAGAATCGACCCTGGTTGATTTTGGGTCTCTGATCATATTTGGGATGGGTGAGTTCTTCAGTTCTTCTCTTGAGATTTCTCCTAATCTTACACCAGCACCAAGTCCTAGTCCAGTCACTAGTCTTGGTGATACTTCTCAGAATGAACCATCTGGCATGGATCCCGATTATCTTGGCCAAGCTTCACATTTACTAATGTCTAGAGGTTATTCAATAATGGGAACATTCCTTGACGTGCAACTGTTTGGGATCAAGAACAAGACAAGATTGACAATCTTTGCACCAGTCGATCAAGCAATGGAGGAATATGCAAAGAATGCCAGTGATTATTCATCGATATTTCGGCATCATGTGGTTCCTGGATTGTTTCCACGGCAAGATTTGGAGGGGTTCAATGATGGAACAAGTCTGCCAACTTTCTTTCGAGGTTTCATGATTAATTTGACTAGGTCTGGTGATGTGCTTGTTCTTAATGGCGTTCCTCTCATCTTTCCAGACATGTATCAAAGTGACTGGCTGGTAATTCATGGCCTTAACCAGCTGCTTATGCCACCGATAAAGGAGGAGTTAGTGGGGGAGTCATTCTCAGAGCTTGATGGGGGAGAAGATAAGCCAGATGTTCTTGATTTTGATGAATATGTATACGGATCACCATGAATGTGTAAATGATCAGTAGTAGTTTAATCTCAAACCCTATTTCAGTATTTCTGCCACTCTTTTTTAGTTAAAATCTTACTTAGTTTCAGGTTAATTTCTGCAAATAAATAAATAAATAATTTTTTTGAGGGCAGGGGAGTCTTAGCAAATCAAATGTTGAGATTCTTTTGTATAGAGTTAACTGTTTTTCAATGGAGTTTACATATTATATATGTCACTATAACATTTCCGAATTAAATTTATTTTTAACTAATTTAGACTTAAATAGTTGTCTGTAGTAATCTGTGATTCTGTATCTATAGTTATAGTGAAACAAACTATAGTAAAACAAACTGAGTTGTTTTAGCTCTTTGATGATAATTGTCCGTGTAAGATTTCATTTTGTAATGATTATTGATTAAATTGGGTTTAATGAAAAAATGAATTCTAAAATATGTGTTTTTTTTAATATATTTTTAAAGTTATATACAAGGAGAAATGATGAGGAATTAAACATTTAAGTATTTGTTTTAAAATTCTTATGAAAATACTAAAATACAAAATCATGAACATAAATTAACACGACTGTATACTATTCATGTCCTGCATTTTTATTATATAGTCCGAGAAATTAATAAAAGTAAAGGAAACCCCACATGGCGCGGACGTGGTAGTCAGTGGTAAAACACTAAAACCTTGAAAAAATTGAAGTTGGAATTTTCTATTCTTCGTAGTCCTTCCTCCGTCTCTTAGACAAGAAGTCACCATTGTTACAAAATCAAAAGCTACCGATCAAACAAAGGAAGGCATAGATCCAAAAGCCAGACCCTTTAATAAAGCCAGACCCTTTTCTTGCTCTACATTTTTCTCCCCACCTTTGCAGCTATTGTAATTTATTTTATTTTTAAAAAAAAGAGAAGAAGAAGAGGAAGAAGAGGAAGAAGAAAGAAAAATGGCAGTTCCAGTGATAAAATTTCCAGTGTTGATGAGGTTGATTAGGTTAATGGGGGTGTTAGTAGCTTCTCTGGTGTTGACATGGACTGTTCATTACAGAGGAGGATTGGCTCTTGTCTCTGCTAACAAAGATCTCATCTTCAATGTAAGAACTCCAACTCTCTCTCATTGGTGCTGTGATTTCGAGATTCGGGCTCTTTTTTTTTTCCTTTCTAGGTTTGGATGATTGGTAGACTTAATGTAGTTTTTGTGCCCCTTTTGTAGGTACATCCTGTTTTGATGGTGATTGGGCTTGTACTCGTGAATGGTGAAGGTAACTATCCCTTTCAGCTCTTTCGGCATTACTGGCGAGTGAATTCATTTGTGTTGGTGTGGGGATGATTAATCAAGAGAATGTACATCTAAAATCCTTTTCATTTCTGGAAATAGACAAAATAATAAGTAGCCAAATAGATCAAAATTAAATATCATTATCATTATTCATTCAATAACATCTTCATTCATGCTTTCCTCTCCTTCAAAAATGAAAGTTTTACTTGTTTCTCTGAATCTGTTCAACGGTATTGTTGAATAATGAAAGTGTGGCTGGTGTTTCTCTTTTAACTTCTCCTTCCTAGTCTGTTTATCTCCTACTTTAAATATATTCTCGTGTTTCGTAATCTTAAATTTGAGCTGACTCCTCACTGGTGGCATGTTGGTGTTTTCTGATTTTGTGTTTCAAATGTTTGTTACGGACTCATGCAGCCATGCTAGCCTACAAAACGGTGCCAGGAACAAAAAGCTTCAAAAAATTAGTTCATCTGACACTACAATTCCTCGCATTTTGTTTAAGCTTGATTGGCTTTTGGACTGCTTTGAAATTCCACAATGACAAAGGCATTGACAATTTTTACAGCCTGCATTCTTGGTTGGGACTCGCTTGCCTTTTCCTCTTCAGCATCCAGGTCTTTTCCCTTTTACTTTTTCATTCCCTTTCTTGGTTGCACACATGCACTACGCTTCTTCAAGTAAATGAACTAATCGTAATCGTTTCTTCATGCCAGTGGGTTTCTGGGTTTGTAACCTTTTGGTATCCGGGAGGTTCAAGAAACACCAGGGCCACCTTGCTTCCATGGCATGTCTTCTTTGGGGTTTATATTTATGCTCTATCTGTTGCCACTGCTACCACTGGGATCTTAGAAAAAGTCACTTTCCTCCAAACCAACAAGGTAATATCACGCTACTCCACTGAAGCTTTGCTGGTGAACTCATTGGGTATTTTGATGATTGTTCTGGGTGCTTTCGTTGTTCTTGCAACAATTACTTCTCTGAATAGCAAAGGTGACATCCCTAGAAATGCAACAGAGTAGGCACAACATGTACATTTCTACAACTGATGATTGATTAAGTGGTGTGTTCTTATTGCATATGAGTCACAAGTTTATAATTTTTTGTTAAAAGATCAATGTACCACAAAGATTCGCATGGAGTTCTATTTGTCTGCATGTTGAACATTGAGAGAAATTCCGAACTTGGTATTTTAGCGAAGGTTGAGCAGAGTGGTTTCGTTAAGGCTGCAAATATTATGTTCTTGGTGTTTAAAGGTAGAATCAAAATTTTCTTCCCCCACTTACATCAAACATTTTGAAACCCTAAAACCAATCATTCCGGCACATGGGAAGGGTGGAGCTTCTTGATCAAAATGTAGCTATTGCTTGCACCTTTTTCTGTAAGATCTCCTTGTATATGCCATTGTCCATGATCTTGAGCTAGGAGAGGATCCGGGTTAATGGAAAAACAGTTGGCTTTCCCAGCTTGAAATCTCGACGATAATTTAACTGGATAGATTTACCTATTATCGAACAGATGAATGAAGTTCTTTAAGTGGTACATGTAAATGACACGAATGTAGTGTTACATTGTGGAAAATATAAAATTGATAGCTCCTTTTCATGACCATTGTCATTTGATCAATTAGGGACTTAGACATATTGGTGGAAATAATGTGTGCGCAGGCGGGCATTTTATATTAAAGAGTGTTTTGAAAAAAAAAAATCATTTTAAATAACTTTTTCTTATGTTTTTAGATTATTTTAATATGTTAATGTTAAATAAAATATTTTTTATATTTTCAAATAATACCTTAAACAGTCGCTAAGTTAGACAACCCCTAAGTTAGTCTCATGTTTAACTTGGAAGATAACATGCCTCTACTTAACGAATTAAATAGTTGTTGACGTTGTATGCATAAGCCCTTAGCCGATGAATGTTTGATCGCAATTAAAACCAATCTGTAGTAAATACTCAGTTAATCTCATACTAAAAGTTGAGAAAAAAAATCCTATCGAGATGGATATGAGAAAAAATAAACATTAAAATTAACTAAAACAAATAAAAAATCAACATTTTTTTATCATTGAATCGAATGATCCCATTTAATAAATCAAAAGAGATAAATATATATATAGATTGTTAAATGAAAAGAATACAAGGAAAGGAAAACTAGAGCTCTATTTGAATAATTCTTTGGTGAAACAAATAGATTTGATATATAAGTAATAATAACATAATTATTTTAGAAGTTAAGGGATAGTTTTTCATATAAAAATAAATATTAATAGATAATTGTAGAAACATATCCTGCTTTCACGAGAATCTACATAACCCTTTTATTTTAAAAGTTAAAGCTTTTAAGTAATAAATACTTTTTTTCCAAAAATATTTTCAAGATATGAAACAGAAGCTTGATTATACCACATTTATTTCCTGATAAAAGTTAAAACACATGACTTTCAGCAATGCCAACCATGAAATGGAATAATAACCTCATAGTGCAGTGTACTTTTAGAGTAGGTCTGAAAAGGTAAAATTTTTCCATCTAATTCATTCAAATATTCCTTCATGAAATGTACATGTAGTCAAGTTGCACCAGCAGCTTTTACCACATGAAAATGTCACAAGGAAAAATAAAAAGAAAGAAAAACAAATGAATGGTTTTCTTTTCAAGTCAGAAATTCAAATACATTTCAAGGTGTAAGCTTCTGGCAACAAAATTGTCATCTGCTGAAAAATATTTGTTTGACATCCCAAAAGGGATACATCTCTGTCACAAGTTCACAACATACACGAGTATGCATGGCTAAATCTTCCCGGAGAGGCAAGAATTGCACTCTACACAGTCAGGAAATAAGAAACAAAAATGTCAAAAACTCAGCATCATTCCACAACTGTGACCAAGAGAAAGAAAAAAAACCACTTGATTAGCAGTTTTACTAGTCTTGTCGCTCCAGTTGCATTGTCTGGGAAGGCAGATATTAGCATGGGCAAAATTTTTGAGGAACCTGGATGATATATCTGAATGTATCTATATCCACAAGTGTTCTCTTCGATAATCTCTTACTATGACAGGCACACTCGTGGGTGGAACCTGAAAGCACCAAATAATTCAAGTCAACTGTAGCTTATTTAACAGTTGAAAAAAAACAATTTAAACATTAAATAAATAAAGTTAAGATTGAAAGAGCAATTGCTTCCTCTCATTTCATCTCATTCCCATCAGTCTCAGGCCCAAGGACACCAGATTGATCACCTAGCTTGAAAGTTGGGAAATTTCTAGCAGATGTGTATTGATGTGTAAATGCACATGTATCAAATTTCAATTGGAATAATGCCCTAAATACAGACATGTGAAACCACCATTCACTTTCATAATAGCAAAAAAATTAGTTTGAAATCAGACAACCTACCATGCCATAATCAGTGATTATCATTGAAATGTAATCTGATGGTGTTGCATCATAACTGTCCATCATCAAGATCCAAGGTCAGGTTCAGAAAACCAAAATCTTTCATAACACCAGTTAGTATCAAACGAGCTTACATCAAATTCAGAAGCTGGAGATTTTCACTATTGGTCGATCCATCAAGGAAGTTGATATCCTCTCTTCCATGAATTTTTGAAATCACATCTGGATCACCTGCAGGAAACGGACAGGTATTGGAGATATTAAGCATGCAATTAAAAGTCAGTCATTGATTGTAAGAAGCACCTCCTATAGCCAGAAATGCATACCCAGCTCATTGGAACATAATGAGTCAAGCTGTACCCTTTCATGAAATTTATATGCTTCACAACAAACTAATACTGGTACGCGGAATGCATGAGCAACCATAGCAACACAAGCAGTCCCAACTTTTGAGTAAACTGTTCCGTTGGACAGCACTGATGATGCACCCAGAAAAACTCGAGTAACTTCATGCATGATATAAGAAATGGCATTTACATGAGTGTACGTACAGTTGATTCCCTTTCCAACTAACCTATGAAGCAACAGTTGCCCTTCAAGCTTTGGACGAGAATCCACTACCACAACACGGAACTGTTTGCCAAGTTCATGAGCATGCAATAGTACCATTTCAACTGCAGAAGGTGACCCATAAGTAAGTAGAACATCACCGTCACTGATCTTTGTAACAGCATGCTTGACTATCACCTTGTCTGCAAGTATGATCTTCTCATTTATGAATCTATCGATGTCTGAACGAAGAGTCACTTTTGCTTCCAATTCAGACAAAGTCAAAGGTAACTTGGCAATTCGATTCTTTAGAAACCTGATTGCATTCCCCATGCTGATTGAAAGGGGGCGGCACTCAATAAGAAAAGAAAGGTAACTACCTATTTTTGCTGTTAAGTCTCGAGCAAGAGTTTTTTCAGAGGGTGTTGAGTAGTCTTTAATGGCCTCTTGGAATGCTTGAAGCATTGCAATGCAGCGAGCATTGCTGCCACATATATCTCCATACAAATACTGTAATCCAACCTGCCAACAAGAGGAAAAGCTCAACAAGACAGCAAAACCAGAATACCTGATCCCTCATTTAATGATCTTCAGCAAAAGTCCAAATAAATGATGCATGAAAGCCTTAATTTGGGCTGAAGAGTTCTCTACAATCAATATAGGTGGATTAGTGATTCATAATAAGGGAGATTAGGTTTTGAAACTGGGTGCTTAAGAGGTAGAAATGAGGCAGGAAAGGTGATCTGAGTGTGCTGGAAATACATTTTAACCTTAAGTAAGAGCCTTGATTATTCCTTAAGAGAGGGAAAACTTTAATGGAATCCTGCCAGTAAGAACTTTGCAAAATTGAAAAAACAAAATATTCTCAAAATATCTATGTTTAGAAGCAAGTACAATGTTGGAATGTATAGAGTCAAAAGAAATCCCAATCTAGGAAGGAAAACTAGAAACCACAAGGAAAAGTAAAGAGTACTCTTAAATCATTAAGAACAAACCCTTCAAATTAATCATTCTAAAATTAAACAAAACAAAACCGCTAATAACCTTAATTACCAACAGGCATATTACTGCAAAATTGCAGAAATATCCCTGCTTAAGGTTCAACAATAATTTCATACTCTCATGACCATCTAGCTGAAAGTCATGATCATCTAGAATCACAATGTGGACTAGATCATGGTTAGCTGGTACCATACAAAAGAACAAAACACCAAAACAAGAAACAACATTGTGTAGACTTGAATATCTAAAACTATATTCCAGTTCACATAGTTTACCTAGGATTGTTTAATTCATTCAATGTATAATAACCAGAAGATATGTCCATCAAAGGTTCAAACTAACAACTTCAAAAGAATACCTTGTAGACAGCTGGGTGCACTGGGTCAAGCTCAAAGAATTTGGACTGAAGTTCAGTACGCTGAGTTCCACGTTCATATTGAGGCAAATGCCTGAACAACTCCACTCTATTCCTAGCTTCTGTTTGCTTTACCACAGCACGCCTCTTTGCCTTTTCCACCCGACTCTTGTCATCAAATTGCATTCGTGGTTGAGGGACTTCCTTCTTTCTATCCTTTTCGGGTGGCCTATCACCTGCCTTCTTCTCCAAAGCTGCAAGTGCAGCACTATCATTCTTCTGTGAAGGAGGCGGCTTCACAGATTTACCTGACTTCACAGAAGCTGCAGCCCCAGATGCAGCAGCAGGTGTCTTACCATCTTCAGCTAAATAACACATGATAGAAACCATAATTAATGATAGGATTATTATAACAAAGCCTTAAACCAGCTTTGCTAGACAAAACAATACTGATGGCCATAATCAAATTAAACATCAAAGGCATCGTTGCATTTATTCCATGAGTAATTTGAATACATAAAAACCAAGCAAGGGACAAGTGACAACTCCATGTGATCATAACAAAAAAAAATGTAATTAAGACATCTGAGCACACAAAATAGCAATTAAACATAACTAATTACAGTCACCATTACTAAAACAAACTTTAGCATTGAAAAAAAGGGACAGAGTTTGATGTTTTAAAAGAAAATGAAACAGCTATATTCACCTTTGGCAGTGGCTTTCGCAGCTCGTTGAGCTTCTTGAAGAGCACGCCTCTCTGCTTTTGTAGTTTTCTCTTTCAATGACTTTGAACGTGAAGATTGATCATCTTGCATTTCCACCGCCACCCCGCCACCCTTCTCTGAAATCACATATATTTTTTACACTCCTATCCATACAGAGTTCAATTACCATGCTTTTTTTAAAAAAACAAAATCCCTAAAAAGAATTCATGCACTACTTCAACACAAAATAACAAATTACCAGACACTCTAAAATGATTTAGTAAGTTAAACAATCAGCTTAAAATAGTTAATAATTGAATATGATAATTAAATCATATTAAATAAAAGGAATACCAAAAATACCAATAGGCAAATTGTTAACAACCGAGACCGTAGTCAATCCACTAGCGGGAACACTACTCGCCGCTGATTTAATGGCCGCAATATCAAACAATAACCCTCCCGGCAAGCTACTCGAAGCAGCAGCAACACCCCTCCCCTTCATCGTCGACACCACATCATCGGAGAAAGAGGTGGAGGCGGTGGGAGAAGCAGGAAGGGGGAAGAATTCAGCGGGGTCACGGCGGAGAGGGGAGAGAATGGAGGAGGAATGGCGAGGAGGAGGGATCATGACAGGAGAGAGAGAGTTTCCGGCTGAAGGAGGGGAGTTGTCGACGGTAGAAGGAGGAGAAGTGGGGAAGGAGGAGATTGGGTGGTCGGGTGGACCCGGTAGAGAACGATCTGGTGGGTCAGTAAAAAACCCGACTTTACGGACCTTCGGGTCGCTTACGGTTCTTGGAGCTCGCCGAGGGTCCATAATGTTGGAGAGAGAAGGGGGCGGAGGGAAAATTAGGGTTTCATTATTAAAATGGGGACTTCGGATTCTGTTGTCGGAGAGGGAGGAGAGGAGATTTGGGGATTTTTATTACAGTGATACAGTTGCGACGCCGAAAACAGTTCACTCAAAACGCTGCCGTTTCTCTGCATTTCAAACTCTTCTTCCTGTCAACACAAATATCGGTTTGACTGTTGATATTAACAGTCAACTATATTAGTATATTATTTTAATTATTTAAGAACGTATTCGTTTCGGAACTCAATTGGTTAGACACAATTTGGTATTGTAGTTTAACCATATTATTATTATTATTATTATTATTATTATTATTATTAGATTGATTGATTAAAACATCACGTGAAACATAAAAATACATATATAAAAATGAGAAAAAAGACCCCAACAAAATAAAATTTATCATAAAATTTAAAAAAATGATAATTTATTTATAAATATTCACTTTTATCAAATACTTAATATTTGTTTAGGAGCATCTAATGAAAAAACATTTGTTATCAATAAAATTGTAAATGGGAAACTTAACCTCTTATAGTTAATTGTATTTGAGATAATTTGATTTTATATGAAAATAAGATCGAATATGAATTATTTGTTTTTATAAATAATATAGGTTTGGTAATTAAGTTATGTTTTTCCCTTTGTTTTTTTAATTAAATAATATCTTTTTTTTTTGTCATGTATCATATTTTAAATATTTGTAACTAAAATCTCATTTTTTAACATATTTTATAATAGATTTTTATTGGTTTGGGTTTTCAATCTTTTTTAAAACAAAATTCTTTATATTTAATTTATTTTTCAAGTAATGATAATATCCATCAACACATAGATTTTTCACATATTCCACGTGATTTAACTAATTTATATGAAAAGAAAGAAACCTTAACATAGTAATAAATTATATAAAAGACTTTATATAAGAGCAAAATCTATAAAAATAAAAAAGAGTACAAGGACAAAATATACCATTCAATCCATAGAAATTTATAAAGGGACATGATTTATAAAACAAACAAACAAGATTACAAGAGCAAAACACATCAATAATCCAATAACTAACTATTTAAATATTATACATAAATAAAGTTAAAGAGAAAACTTTGTAGAAACATATATGGTTATCAATAAACTTTGTTTACTTTTTAATTTTTATGAGCTTCTAAAAAATAGTAAAATGTTGTTGTTTTTTATGAGCTTCAAAAACTTTAAAGATGACAGTGCAACCAAATAAGAAAACTCCAATAAAAATGATAAATAAACATATCTCACATTCAAATAAAATCAAATCACCTTTATGGTATTTGAAATCAGTTAAGATTTAAGAGAATATTGCCCACAATAATTATGCAATTTGTTATTATGATTAAATATAAGTTTCTTTTTGTATTAGTTTAAGATTACTGCTTAGGTTTTTTTTTTTTCAATTATAAGAAAACAATTTCTTTTCATTCAAACACCTTTATCATTTCTAATTTTTCTTCTTGTTATTAGAGACAATGTGATCACAACACATAAATCAACAACTCTCTGTAACCATAACCTTACTAACTCTGAATGCTGATAGCTTCATTGCCCTTAAACTCAATTCTATAAATTATATATTGCAATGTGGACAAGCCTTGTCTCTTATAAAAAGCCAAGAATTGGTCAACCATCTTACTAATAAAGATAATGGCCCCATTAAATACACCATACAAGATTTAAATAGTACCACAAATACATGAATCTCTTCACCAAGATTAATCAAAACATATATTGCCTAGCAAAAGACAAATCATCTTCTTTGTGTATGGATAATTGAAACATTATATGAAGAAACACTCAACCTCATTGCTGGCATAAACATAACTTATGCTATCTCATACACACTAAAAATGCATATATAGAAGATATACAAGAACATGAATTCACACCCAAACAATATATAACATAACTTTTCAAAGAAAATGACAAAACCATTAAATAACATGCTCATATCAAGAATTTATGCGATAGTCTTGCAATTATTGTGAAACATATCTTGTATAAAATGATTTTTCTACCTTCTTATTAGTCTTAGCCTTCAATATGAAACTTTCATCATTGCCTTACTAAAACCACTAAGGCTAATCGTATTATAGAGCTTCTTAGCCTTCAATGCTAAAACTTTCATAATTTACCTTCACAGTAAATTACTCAGCAGTCTTAGATTTTTTTATAATACGATTTCTATTTTTAAATAATATAAATTTAAATTTAAATGTGGGATCGAGTCTAAATCTGAAATAAAATAGGTTTAAGGTTAATGGTATGCAAATCTGGTCAACATAATCATGGTGAATAAATAGAGTTAGAAACTTCTGCAATTACAATTTATATAAATTGAAAAAATATTTTTTTGAGGGTAAGTGTGTGCCAACTTATTGAGGAATGGTCCTATTTGGATATATTTATCCTATAAAGTTTTACATATAAAATGGATATTTAGGGTTCTAAGAGTTTTCTTTGTGGTAAGAATTTTAATTTTTACTAAGTTTCAAGTTCAAAACCGAAAGAAAAGAAGTGAGGATTTGAGAATTTCGTTGGAAAGAGCTTATAGATTTTTTGTCGTCTGAGAAATTAATTATAAATAAAAAGTGAACTTTTATGTTAAAACAACAAAGAAAGAAAAGTGGATACTTCTCCTTCCTCAGTTTGATTTCCTTATTCTCCAACACCTGTGTTTGGCACAGCAGATTTTACTACAAAAAACATGGTATCTCCGGTAGTAGAATCATCTCTGCTCTTCTACAGGAAACAAACTGTGCTTTTGCTCGACTTATTAACAACGTTTTCGATAGTTTGAAACCAGAATAAGCTAAGAGTAACTGGAGACATCGATCTGTAAGAGAGAAAACTTTCACAGGTTATCCAAGTTCGAGGTGATGATCATCAGACAAATTTTCAAGAACATCATTTTGATCATCAATCAGTATTTATAGCTGATCATCAATCTGTAATCAGAATTTTTCTACTTAAAACACAAGATATCTATATGATTATTTTTCTTTTTACAAGAATTTCTCTCTCTTTTTATTTCCATCCCTCCAAACAGGACGTAAGCAACTCACTGCACCATTGCCGACTGGTCAAGGGCCTCGCCACCTAAACCTAATAACTATTTTCCCTTTATAAAATACACCAGTAGGCCTCTCACGTACTCTATTACTAGCAGCTCTAGTAGTGCTTTCCGTGCAACGCCATGCTCTCTGATCGCGATCCACTGCTAGTTCCAGATTTCTGGATTGACGTCGAGTGGCTCGCCCAGATAAATTAATAAAGTACATATACGGTTTACCTAATCTGTCAGCAGAGTTCTCGCAACCAGAATATAAAAAATATTTATCAATCAATTCTTTTGACTATCAAAAAGCTGACTCCTCGAGAATACTAAGATCTCTAGCTAGTACATTTATTTTTATGGTAATAAGGCGTGATTTGTTCGATGTTTTATCATAATAATAAATTTAAGACTATTAGTTCATTGATGCACACTATAATTTTGTATGAAAAACAAATCTTGGTTAAGAAAATAAACTAAAATTTATAGCTTTTGTGAAATTCCCAGTAAAAACTATCACGATACCTAACACATAACAAGCTCGCTGTGCATTTATTCGTCATCTATCCAACTTTTACAACAAAAACATGTGGTTCTGAGAAAGCCTGGTCCTTGAAAAGAAAAAAATGAAGAGACACCGCTAATCTATCAGGACCCATGAGCAGCTCCTACTTCTGTAGACTGCAAGAACTGTGATGTCCATATAAAACTAACTGCCACGTACTATGTTCGTATATAGGACTCTCACTCATTCAAGTAGAAAACAAAATCTTCGCTAAAAAGTTAATATGAAAGAGGAAAGTTCAAAGAGTTCTCATTGATATTATTGCTAGCTAGTTCACTACCTCAAAAGAGCTCGGCCATAAAGAGGAGCGGTACTCACTTTTATCCTTGATCTCTGTTCATCAGTTCCCAGAGAGAAAGTAAGTCATGAGTACTTATCGCTGTTTTCATGACTTCTTCTTCTTCTTCTTCTTCTTCTACGATTTTTTGTTTCATTTTGTGTCTCTTTCATTCTCAAGCTTTCACTGTTTGATTTGAATGTTACTGTTGCTTCTGGTGTTATTTTAACTGTTACTGTTTGCATTGCTTTGTCCCATGAATATATAACTATACTATAATGATTGGCTTCTGATAAATTGGTGAAAAGAAAAGGAAAATTAAAACAAGGGAAGAGAAGTTGTTAAGTAAATGAAAGACCATATAGATGGTTTTGCAAAACGTCTGCATTTATATAAATAAGGGGTTATATTTTTATTATTTATCAAATTAGGGTTATTTAATATTTATTTATAGTAATAATTAAATGTACAGGAGATATTAGCTGCTCTGTTCATTATGCTTTGCTCTCTTCACTCCGCCCCACTTCTCTCTCGCATCTGTCTACTTTATCCATACACAAATTCCACTCATCAATATGAGACACATACAAATTAGAAGTTAAAGCTAGATTCTTTTTTATCCAGATCCAAGCTGTGATATACTTTTTCTTTATGTTTTTTTTTCCAGCAACATGAATGGAAGTTTCAGATATATATATATATATATATATATATATATATATATATTGTGTGTGTGTGTGTGTGTGTGTGTGTTTTCTTCGCCTGCAAACTGAATTGTTTGGTTATTTTAGGTGCCGATTTTGTTTTTCCCATTTCTTCACTGTTTTAATGGCATTCTCTTACATTAATTGCCCAGTGTTAACAAAATCCAGCAATGATGATGGAAGTGGATGTACTTTAAGGTAAGACAGAAACCAAGAACGTCCCTACCGTTATATTAATTTTATACATTAAGGTTTACAGACATTGCTGAGATTTGTTCTAGTGAGATTGCTTTATGAATGACATGCATATAGTTGACGAGCTTGGAAATGACTTCATGAAATTGTGTGATTCTATCTATGTATTGAAGCAATATATATACACAAAGATCGTTATAAATCAAAATCTTTAAAAACTAAGAACGAAGAAAAATACATAAAACATTTAGTTTTTGTTTGTTAAAATCTTCCAGCGAAAAGGTCATTACAATCATTTAATTATAAAACTATAATATTTTAACTTGAATAGAAAAAAATATTTCTTTTAAATAAAAAAACTCTAATAATACTAAAAAGAAAAATAGAATTGAATCCTAGAGTTATTATTAGAACTTTCTAATAAACCACTTGCTTAATTAAATAAAACTAATAAATCTTTTTTTTATATATCAACTAAATAAATATTACGATGAAAATAATTAATTTTAAAATAATGAGACTTATGTCCCACATCATGTGTCATGTAGCTTACATGAGTATGAAAGGATAGATGTTGTGGGAGTAATAATAATTGATTAATTTTGGTGGGTTTTTGTTACAAAGCAAAATGAATTAAAAATAAAGATATATATAGGCCAAAGGTGTTCGATAAGGCTAAAAAGGGTTGAAATGGTGACATATATATAGTTTGTTTACAGGGGCAGAAGCAGAATCCCCTTTTAAAGGAGGCGCAACCACGCAAAGTAAGTCCTTTTCTCTATCAATTATATGGGCTTAGATCTTATGTTTCTTGCAAGTTAGCTAGTATTTGAAGTGGTAAATAGTTAATCAGGAGGAGAGTATGTATTAATTTAAATTCTATCACATATTTTATCACTCACATGCTGATAATATTATAGTTTTCTCACCAATTAATCTAAATTCTTAGTTTGAGCTATGATTGAGGCTTTATATTAATTTTTATAAGAGCTCAGTGGTCAGAATTAATATTGATGAGGTTTATGGTGTAGGACTTTATATTCTATATTTTGTAGACATGTTTCATTCATTTCCTATTATTATGTTTCAATGAATGCTCTTAGGAGCAAACCCTAAAGGGATCTCAAGCTGAAAGCTTCTAACAAAAAAAAGAAAGATATACGCTTTAGTTTATGGAAGGGAAACATGATAAGCATTCTGGAAAGAATTTACATGCATCAAGAGTGTGTTGAATTTATTATCTCCTTACTACATGTCAACCTTTATGATGCCTAATGGGTTTGCTAAATTGATTACCTCTATTCAAAAAAATTTATTATGAGTTGGAGTTGCTCAAAAGAAGATTTGTAAGGTGCAATAAAATGTAGTGGTCAAGGAAAAAGATAGAGGTGGTTTGGGGATAGGATCACCATTGGGGGAAAAATAAAGCCATGATATTCAAATGGATCTGGAGGATTAGTTCAAAAAGTAAGCCGGAATGGAAGGACTTCCTTTTTAAGAAGTACCAACCATCATTTGAAAAATGACCTTACAACCATCTTAAAACCTCTTTTTTGAAATCTAAAAAGGAATAATATCTATGATCAATCACCAAGATGATGCTTTTGACATCTTAATGAGATGCTCAAACAATATCTCATGGAATAGGGTAAATGTTACAATTTGATTGACACAGGGTTAGGAGATACCCTTTTATGGTATAATTTTCTAGATTATACAAGTTATCAATTAAACCAACTACAAAAATATATGATATGGGTGAATGAACATATGATACCTGGATTTGAAATTTAATTTGGTGAAGGAATGTGAGAGCTTTTGAGTGGGATTAGATTAATTTCTTACAGCTATAGTTGAATGATGTCTAACTAGTACAGGCTAGGGGGAAAAGATGTTAAAATCTTGAATATCGATAAGAATGGAAAATTGATAGTAAGAACTTGTAGTACCTTGATTGATAAGTTGACATATCACAGTGACTAATCCTTCACTCCAAACTTTTAGAATGAAGTAGCACCGCTAAAAATATTGATATATTTTTTTATTGTTGGCAATAACAAAATCATATGTATACAAGATAATTTCTTCTTAGTCAACACCTTTTATTATTGGACAAGCTTTATGCCTATTTTATTCATCAGGGATAGAGTTGACAAATCATCTTGTCCTCCAATACTATTTTGTTTGGAAACTATGAAAAAAGTTCCTTACATGGTGAGGGGTCTCTTAGGGAGTTCTAAAGACTATGGATAACCTTTTAGTTCAATGGACAACATTTATGGATGGTAGATTCTATAGGAAAACATGCAACCTCCTTTCATATAGCATTGCTTGGACTATTTTGTTAAAAATGAATCAACTAATCTTTAAGCAAATATAGTCAAACTAGGAATTATGGTTTTCTTTAATTTTACATTGGTTATGAACATGGTTAAGGAGTTGTGAAGGAAATTTTGGTTACATGGGTAATGATTTGTTAAGAAATGAAAATGATATTAACAGATAGTCCAACTAGGATCATGATCATTGATATTTTTTACATAGATGAATTGCAATTGTAATTTTAATCCTTTTCCTTTTCAAAACTACTAATTTACTTTCAACCATTGTTTTTCTTTCTTAGCCACCCACTATATGACTAGTTATCATCAATAATTTTCCTTGATTATCATAAAAAAAACATATTTAAAGTCCATAAACTAATCTCCATTATCACCTTATTTTATTGAAGTAGATTGGAGTTAGAACATATGGCGAGGAGTGGGAAATTGAAGGTTTTAATTTTAATTTCTCCTCAACTAGCCATACGATAGGCCGCAGCACCATAGAATATTGCCGAGGCAGAGGTGGAGCAGACGGCACAGTAGTGGAGGGCAGCTGTGGAAGAGAATAAGTGGAAAGATCCACACATAGATCCAAACTGGGAAGAGACTGATCCGAGTGTCCAAATGATGGAGACAATGTGGATGGCAAAGCTGGAGAGTCCGCAGCCGAGGAGGAAGGGGATGAAGGTTGAACTTGAGCCGCTGATCCTGTACCTGCATAATGATCAATAGACATAGATGGAGATGGTGAAGGAGCAGACTGGTTAGTGAAAGGAACGGGTGGTGCTGGGACGGGATTTACGGAGGAAAGGGTGAGGGAAGGGAGGTTGGAGATAGCCACGGGTGTAGAGTTGGAGTTGGTTGACCTTATGGTTGACTCAATAAAAGGGAAAACCTGTTCATTAAAACGGACGTGACGGCAAATGTATACGCGGTCAGACGACAAGTCAAGACAACGATAACCTAGATGGGACGAACTGTAACCAAGGAACACACAAGGAGTGGAGCGATAATCAAGCTTATGAGCATTGTAAGGACGAAGAAACGGAAAGCAAAGACACCCAAAAACACGCAAGAAAGCATAGTCAGGTACTTGACGAAGTAAACATTCAAAGGGAGACTTGTTGCGTAAAACCGCGGTGGGCATACGATTAATGAGGTAGACCGATGTTTCAAACGCATAGTTCCAATATTTTAGAGGAGCCTTACATTGGCCTAACATGGTGAGACCAGTTTCAACAATATGACGATGGCGACGTTCAACGGTACCATTTTGTTCATGAGTATGTGGACATATGAGTCGATGGTGAATACCAATTGTTTTGAAGAAAGAATTTAATTTGCGGTATTCACCACCCCAATCAGTTTGCACATTTTTAATTTTGCAAGAGAATTGACGTTCAACAAGTAATTGAAATTGTTGAAAAACATTGAACACATCGGATTTGAGTGCAATAGGATAGTACCAAATAAATTTTGTATGAGCATCCACAAAAATGACAAAGTACCGAAAACCATCAGAAGAAAACATCGGAGCAGGACCCCACACATCACTAAAAATAAGTTCAAGAGGAGTTGATGTTTTATGACCCGTGGGTCCTAATGACAAACGCGAGGATTTTCCTAGCGGACAAGCTTGACATTGAAAATTTGAAATTCGAGGAGTACAAACGACCTTTTTATTTGACGCTAAGAGGCTCAAAATGCGGGAACTAGGATGACCGAGGCGACGATGCCAAATATCGGCAAAAGTGGCCATGCTATTGGACAAAAAAGCTTGTGGCAGGAATGTGGCGGACGACTCGGAAAGAACGTAGAGGCCATCTTTACTCTGACCGGAAAGAAGGACTTCCTTGGTGATGAGATCCTTAACATAAAACAAAAACGAGTGAAACTCAAAGAAGACATGATTTTCACGGCAAAATTGTTGAACGGATAACAATTTCTTTTTAATATTAGGGACATGTAATATGTTGGACAAGGTGAAAACTCTTTTTGGGGTATGCAAGAGATTATGAGCAATATTAGAGATAACAAGTCCTTTACCATCACCAACATGTAATTGATCATTACCAAGATAGGGATTTACGGAAGTCATACCATTAATGTCCGGAGTAACATGATGATTCGCACCTGTGTCGGGAAACCAGTCAGCCGACTCTTTCATGGCTGGATCCTCGGCTGAACCATTGCGGAATGAGAGATTTGCCGAGGCTTGAGTTCCATGATGTGCAAGTTGAGAACACTGCTGGGCAGAATGACCATATGCATAACAAAGCTGACATTTTACTTGTTGACGAGGCCACTGATTTTGTGATGTTAATCGGTTTGGATTGCCTTGCCATTGTCGGGGCTGCTGCCATTGTCCACTTCTAAAGGACTGCTCATTTTGCTGATTATAGTTTCCACGTGAATGAGTTTTCCATCCACCACGTCATCCCCTAAAGCCATTACTTTGGCCACCAGAATATCCACGCTGAGCAACATAAACTGATGGAGGCTGCGCTGGTGTGGAGAGAAGAGGTGCAGCAGCCACAACATTGCGATGGATGAATTCATGTGTAGATAGGTGGCTGTGGAGTTCAGAATAAGATAACGGTTCGGCTTTGGTTGATAAAGTGGTAACCAAGTCACGGAAATCACCACGCAGTCCCCGAAATACATATAAATTAAAATCAGTGAGGGAGATTGGTCTGCCAGCTGCAGCCAATTCATCAAACAATCCCTTTGCTCGCTGCAGATAAAGGGTGACAGTGTCATCACCTTGGCGCAAATCCTGTAGAGAGCCATGTAATTGCATAATTCTGGAGTTAGATGGGGAAGCAAGAGCACGTTCAAGGGTGCTCCACACACTAGCAGAAGTGGGACAATCCACCACCAGATGAAGAACTTCAACCGAGAGAGAGGATAGCAAGGCACTTAGGATTAGTTGGTCTTGCTGTTTCCAGGCCAACATTAGAGAGCAAGAACTGTCCGAAGCATAGGGAGAAGGACATTGTGTAGAGCCATCAACAAAAGAAAAGACTCCTTGACCGATTAAGTACGGCTTCATCTGCATACGCCAAAACAGATAATTGTTGTTGGTAAGTTTGAGACTTATAACCTGCTGTGTGTTTGAGAGAGGAACAAGTGCAGCAGGTGCAGTAGAGGAGGAGATGACTGCGTCTGGTGTTGCAGCAGACTTTGGAGAAGAGGGACTGGTATTGATTCCAGTGTTGATGCTGTCTGATTGTGCCATGATAAACCAGCCAAATATGGTCACGTTTGCAGTGGAGAAGAACGTCAAATATGTTCCCGTAACCAGCCAAATATGGTCACGTTGGCAGTGGAGAAGAACGTCAAATATTTCCCGTAACCAGCCAAATATGGTCACGTTGGCAGTGGAGAAGAACGGGAACAGAGTCGAAACAGAGCAGCCAAGCAGCCAGGTTGAAACGGCGCAAGAGAAGAGAAAACAATAGAGCAGCCAAGCAGCCAAGTTGAAACGGCGCAAGAGAAAAATAAAACAATAGAACAGACGGCGCAAGAGGAGAAGAACCGATTAGGCTCTGATACCAAGTTGAAGCAAGTAGTTGATTTGTAATGTATTAAGCATAATACCTAATACGGCTGCTCCTCATGTATTTATATAAGTAGGGTATATGTACATGTGTTATGGTGTACCCTATTACACAAGATAAGTCTATACAAGTATTTCCTATATAAGAATACATTCCCTAATATCCTTAAACTCAATTCTATAAATTATATATTGCAATGTGGACAAGCCTTGTCTCTTATAAAAAGCCAAGAGTTGGTCAACCATCTTACTAATAAAGATAATGGCCCCATTAAATACACCATACAAGATTTAAATAGTACCACAAATACATGAATCTCTTCACCAAGATTAATCAAAACATATATTGCCTAGCAAAAGACAAATCATCTTCTTTGTGTATGGAAAATTGAAACATTATATGAAGAAACACTCAGCCTCATTGCTGGCATAAACATAACTTATGCTATCTCATACACACTAAAAATGCATATATAGAAGATATACAAGAGCATGAATTCACACCCAAACAATATATAACATAACTTTTCAAAGAAAATGACAAAACCATTAAATAACATGCTCATATCAAGAATTTATGCGATAGTCTTGTAATTATTGTGAAATATATCTTGTATAAAATGATTTTTCTACCTTCTTATTAGTCTTAACCTTCTACATGAAACTTTCATCATTACCTGGCTAAAACCACTAAGGCTATCATACTTTGAGGTGGTCTCACAATTCCAAAGTCTTTATCAATAACACAGTTAGTTCTATAATCATATATATAACCTAAATTCATAAACTTCTTATATGGAATTTCATAAGTAAAAACAATACTTCCAATGAACATCCTTAGGATATCATGGCAATAAAAAAATCATATAAATTAGATTTTAAGAATAATAACCAAAAGAATAAAAACATTATTATTTTTATAGCTCTACTTTGGAATTTCAATAAAAAAAATCTTTCGTCACTTGGTGAATATCATATGATCCCTACAAAATGAGATCCTTCTAGTGGAAAAAAATGTCGACAGTTTGATATATTATAAAAATATGATATTAGGTACTTAAAAAGATAGCTCAACATGGTGACATACCACATGCTCTAACAACCCTCACCTTGAACAAACCAACATTGAAATATAATGAATCTTAAACATAAAAGCCTCTAACTATAGATAGATAAGCCATGCATGTTAATCAATATTCTTAACTGTTGCAACCTCATTTTTATTGGTAATGGTTATTGTCTACCAATTCTTGGTATCAAAGATTCTAGCATTAAGGAAAAACAATAATACTTTACCTCTTGATGATGCCATACTACTTCCTAACTTAAGAAAAAAAATCACTCTTTATAAGTTAGCTAACAACTCAAAATCACTCTTTAAAAGGACTAATAAATAGGATAATTAATGATCTTAAAGAGGCATAACAATGGTTTATATATTTTTCTTACTTTGCACCAAACTTTTCTTCTAACCCCGCCATGATTTGAGGGAGAGTATTAGCATAACCTAACAACTTAACATTATTATGAGAATCAATTGAGTGATAACGAGATCAAGACTGTCAAAGAAATAAAAATGGTTGCTTCTATAAATCTATTTGTGTTAGTATAGAGATATTAAAGGATAAAAAGTTTTAATGGAAACAAATTCAATTCAAGATAGTAGGTCAACAAGATAAGAGAACTCTAACATAAATGATAGATGAGCATATCTCACATTCAAATCAAACCCATCACTTTTCTAGTGTTTGAAATTAGTCAAGATGCAAAGCATATCATTGAGCAGATTACCCATAAGTTTCATGCAATCTAATACTATGTTCTTATATTCAAATAAAAGTTCTTTGTATTACTTTAAGATGACTTGTTCATGTCTTTTTTTCAGTGATGTCTTTTTTTCAATGGCAAGAGAGTAGGGTTTATTATCATTATTATTCAAACATCTCTATCATTTCTATTTTTTCTTCTTATTAGAACAAACTCAATTTTCATTCGCGACTAATCCTTCATAGATGTACTAAGTTGCATTTATTGTGTTGTTCAATGAAGAGAGAAAGAAAGAGAATTGGTCAAAATAAAAATCACAAAAAATAAAACCTTGAGTAAAAGACATAAAATTTCCAATAGCATGTTTAGTGTTTTTTTTCCTAAAGGTTCTTTTTTATTTTTATTATAAAGGTAAATTAGTCATTCCAATGACCAATAAAAATATAAGAAGATCGATTTACCCCATTTATTTTGGAAATATCAATTGAACCTCATGAAAAGACTATTTGCCATTAAATATGCTCTTTTTTGCTTGTCACTATTGGAAAAAAAACATTATTACACTATAACAATGAACCATATAATGAGTTTACCTTCACAGTAAATTACTCAGCAGTCTTAGATTTTTTTATAATACGATTTCTATTTTTAAATAATATAAATTTAAATTGTTTTAGAATCAATTTATTTTATTTTATATATCTTTGTTTGCTCATTTAACCATGTGTGTGTGTGTGTGTGTGTGTGTGTGTGTGTGTGTATTATCTATCATTTTTATCCTTGAACACTAACCATTGCAAACTGGGAGTCTAAATTTGAAATAAAATAGGTTTAAGGTTAATGGTATGCAAATCTGGTCAACATAATCATGGTGAATAAAAAGAGTTAGAAACTTCTGCAATTACAATTTATATAAATTGAAAAAATATTTTTTTGAGGGTAAGTGTGTGCCAACTTATTGAGGAATGGTCCTATTTGGATATTTTTATCCTATAAAGTTTTACATATAAAATGGATATTTAGGGTTCTAAGAGTTTTCTTTGTGGTAAGAATTTTAATTTTTACCAAGTTTCAAGTTCAAAACCGAAAGAAAAGAAGTGAGGATTTGAGAATTTCGTTGGAAAGAGCTTATAGATTTTGTGTCGTCTGAGAAATTAATTATAAATAAAAAGTTATAGACTTTTATGTTAAAACAACAGAGAAAGAAAAGTAGATACTTCTCCTTCCTCAGTTTGATTTCCTTGTTCTCCAACACCTATGTTTGGCACAGCATATTTTACTGCAAAAAACATGGTATCTCCGGTAGTAGAATCATCTCTGCTCTTCTACAGGAAACAAACTGTGCTTTTGCTCGACTTATTAACAACGTTTTCGATAGTTTGAAACCAGAATAAGCTAAGAGTAACTGGAGACATCGATCTGTAAGAGAGAAAACTTTCACAGGTTATCCAAGTTCGAGGTGATGATCATCAGACAAATTTTCAAGAACATCATTTTGATCATCAATCAGTATTTATAGCTGATCATCAATCTGTAATCAGAATTTTTCTACTTAAAACACAAGATATCTATATGATTATTTTTCTTTTTACAAGAATTTCTCTCTCTTTTTATTTCCATCCCTCCAAACAGGACGTAAGCAACTCACTGCACCATTGCCGACTGGTCAAGGGCCTCGCCACCTAAACCTAATAACTATTTTCCCTTTATAAAATACACCAGTAGGCCTCTCACGTACTCTATTACTAGCAGCTCTAGTAGTGCTTTCCGTGCAACGCCATGCTCTCTGATCGCGATCCACTGCTAGTTCCAGATTTCTGGATTGACGTCGAGTGGCTCGCCCAGATAAATTAATAAAGTACGTATACGGTTTACCTAATCTGTCAGCAGAGTTCTCGCAACCAGAATATATAAAATATTTATCTATCAATTCTTTTGACTATCAAAAAGCTGACTCCTCGAGAATACTAAGATCTCTAGCTAGTACATTTATTTTTATGGTAATAATTAAGGCGTGGTTTGTTCGATGTTCTATCATAATAATAAATTTAAAACTATTAGTTCATTGATGCACACTATAATTTTGTATGAAAAACAAATCTTGGTTAAGAAAATAAACTAAAATTTATAGCTTTTGTTAAATTCCCAGTAAAAACTATCACGATACATAGCACATAACAAGCTCGCTGTGCATTTATTCGTCATTTATCCAACTTTTACAGCAAAAACATGTGGTTCTGAGAAAGCCTGGTCCTTGAAAAGAAAAAAAAGAAGAGACACCGCTTATCTATCAGGACTCTCAGTCTCACACTCGTTCAAGTAGAAAACAAAATCTTCGCTAAAAAGTTAATATGAAAGAGGAAAGTTCAAATAGTTCTCAATGATATTATTGCTAGCTAGTTCACTACCTCAAAAGAGCTCGGCCATAAAGAGGAGCGGTACTCACTTTTATCCTTGATCTCTGTTCATCAGTTCCCAGAGAGAAAGTAAGTCATGAGTACTTATCGCTGTTTTCATGACTTCTTCTTCTTCTTCTTCTTCTACGATTTTTTTGTTTCATTTTGTGTCTCTTTCATTCTCAAGCTTTCACTGTTTGATTTGAATGTTACTGTTGCTTCTGGTGTTATTTTAACTGTTACTGTTTGCATTGCTTTGTCCTATGAATATATAACTATACTATAATGATTGGCTTCTGATAAATTGGTGAAAAGAAAAGGAAAATTAAAACAAGGGAAGAGAAGTTGTTAAGTAAATGAAAGACCATATAGATGGTTTTGCAAAACGTCTGCATTTATATAAATAAGGGGTTATATTTTATTATATATCAAATTAGGGTTATTTAATATTTATTTATAGTAATAATTAAATGTACAGGAGATATTAGCTGCTCTGTTCATTATGCTTTGCTCTCTTCAGTCCACCCCACTTCTCTCTCGCATCTGTCTACTTTATCTATATATACATATTCCACTCAATATGAGACACATACAAGTTAGAAGTTAAAGCTAGATTAATTTTTTTATCCAGATCCAAGCTGTGATATACTTTTTCTTTATGTTTTTTTCCAGCAACATGAATGGAAGTTTCAGATATATATATATATATATATATATATATATATATGTATTGTGTGTGTGTGTGTGTGTGTGTTTTCTTCGCCTGCAAACTGAATTGTTTGGTTATTTTAGGTGCCAATTTTGTTTTTCCCATTTCTTCACTGTTTTAATGGCATTCTCTTACATTAATTGCCCAGTGTTAACAAAATCCAGCAATGATGATGGAAGTCGATGTACTTTAAGGTAAGACAGAAACCAAGAACGTCCCTACCGTTATATTAATTATATACATTAACGTTTACAAACATTGCTGAGATTTGTTCTAGTGAGATTGCTTTATGAATGACATGCATATAGTTGACGAGCTTGGAAATGACTTAATGAAATTGTGTGATTCTATCTATGTATTGATGCAATATATAAACACAAAGATCGTTATAAATCAAAATCTTTAAAAACTAAGAACGAAGAAAATACACAAAACATTTAGTTTTTGTTTGTTAAAATCTTCTAGCAAACAGGTCATTACAATCATTTAATTATAAAACTATAATATTTTAACTTGAATAGAAAAAAATATTTCTTTTAAATAAAAAAACTCTAATAATACTAAAAAGAAAAATAGAATTGAATCCTAGAGTTATTATTAGAACTTTCTAATAAATCACCGCTTAATTAAATAAAACTAATAAATCTTTTTTTTATATATCAACTAAATAAATATTACGATGAAAATAATTAATTTTAAAATAATGAGACTTATGTCCCACATCATGTGTCATGTAGCTTACATGAGTATGAAAGGATAGATGTTGTGGGAGTAATAATAATTGATTAATTTTGGTGGGTTTTTGTTACAAAGCAAAATGAATTAAAAATAAAGATATATATAGGCCAAAGGTGTTCGATAAGGCTAAAAAGGGTTGAAATGGTGACATATATATAGTTTGTTTACAGGGGCAGAAGCAGAATCCCCTTTTAAAGGAGGCGCAACCACGCAAAGTAAGTCCTTTTCTCTATCAATTATATGGGCTTAGATCTTATGTTTCTTGCAAGTTAGCTAGTATTTGAAGTGGTAAGTAGTTAATCAGGAGGAGAGTATGTATTAATTTAAATTCTATCACATATTTTATCACTCACATGCTGATAATATTATAGTTTTCTCACCAATTAATCTAAATTCTTAGTTTGAGCTATGATTGAGGCTTTGTATTAATTTTTATAAGAGCTCAGTGGTCAGAATTAATATTGATGAGGTTTATGGTTCAGGACTTTATATTCTATATTTTGTAGACATGTTTCATTCCTTTCCTATTATGTATCGATGAATGCTCTTAATTAGGAGCAAACCCTAAAAATATCTCAACCTGAAAGCTTCTAATATAAAAAACTAGATATAGGCGTAGTTTATGGAAGGGAAAGATGATAAGTATTCTGGAAAGAATTTACATGCTCAAGAGCGTGTTGAATTTATTATCTCTTTACTACATGTAAACCTTTATGATGCCTAATGGGGTTGCTAAATTGATTACCTCTATTCAAAAAATATTATTATGAGTTGGAGTTGCTCAAAAGAAGATTTGTAAGGTGCAATAAAATGTAGTGGTCAAGGAAAAAGATAGAGGTGGTTTGGGGATAGGATCACCATTGGGGGAAAAATAAAGCCATGATATTCAAATGGATCTGGAGGATTAGTTCAAAAAGTAAGCCGGAATGGAAGGACTTCCTTTTTAAGAAGTACCAACCATCATTTGAAAATGACCTTACAACCATCTTAAAACCTCTATTTGAAATCTATAAAGGAATAATATCTATGATCAATCATGAAGATGATGCTTTTGACATCTTAATGAGATGCCCAAACAATATCTCAGGGAATAGGGTAAATGTTACAATTTTCATTGACACTTGGTTAGGAGATACCCTTTTATGGTATAATTTTCTAGATTATACAAGTTATCCATTAAACCAACTACAAAAATATATGATATGGGTGAATGAACATATGATACCTGGATTTGAAACTTAATTTGGTGAAGGAATATGAGAGCTTTTGAGTGGGATTAGATTAATTTCTTACAGCTATAGTTGAATGATGTCTAACTAGTACAGGCTAGGGGGAAAAGATGTTAAAATCTTGAATATCGATAAGAATGGAAAATTGATAGTAAGAACTTGTAGTACCTTGATTGATAAGTTGACATATCACAGTGACTAATCCTTCACTCCAAACTTTTAGAATGAAGTAGCACCGCTAAAAATATTGATATATTTTTTTATTGTTGGCAATAACAAAATCATATCTATACAAGATAATTCCTTCTTAGTCAACACCTTTTATTATTGGACAAGCTTTATGCCTATTTTATTCATCAGGGATAGAGTTAACAAATCATCTTGTCCTCCAATACTACTTTGTTTGGAAACTATGAAAAAAGTTCCTTACATGGTGAGGGGTCTCTTAGGGAGTTCTAAAGACTATGGATAACCTTTTAGTTCAATGGACAACATTTATGGATGGTAGATTCTATAGGAAAACATGCAACCTCCTTTCATATAGCATTGCTTGGAGTATTTTGTTAAAAATGAATCAACTAATCTTTAAGCAAATATAGTCAAACTAGGAATTATGATTTTCTTTAATTTTACATTGGTTATGAACATGGTTAAGGAGTTGTGAAGGAAATTTTGGTTACATGGGTAATGATTTGTTAAGAAATGAAAATGATATTAACAGATAGTCCAACTAGGATCATGATCATTGATATTTTTTACATAGATGAATTGCAATTGTAATTTTAATCCTTTTCCTTTTCAAAACTACTAATTTACTTTCAACCATTGTTTTTCTTTCTTAGCCACCCACTATATGACTAGTTGTCATCAATAATTTTCCTTGATATCATAAAAAAAAAAAACATATTTAAAGTCCATAAACTAATCTCCATTATCACCTTATTTTATTGAAGTAGATTGGAGTTAGAACATATGGCGAGGAGTGGGAAATTGAAGGTTTTAATTTTAATTTCTCCTCAACTAGCCATACGATAGGTAGCTATGAAAGAAAAACAATGATTGAAAGTAAATTAGCAATTTTAAAGAAGAAAAATGATTAAAATTACAATATGTTCTATTTTGCTTGATTATCATAGGAAAAACATTTTTGAAGTCCATAATCTAATATTTACTATCACCCTTATTTTTTATTGAAGCAAATTAGAGTGAGGACATATGATGAGGAGTGTGAAATTGAAGGCTGTAATTTTAATTTCTCCTAAATCTAAAAAATGTGTTTTTTTGTCGTACTGCTACACTAAAAATATTGAATTCATTATAAAAAAAGAACCTATAATAATTCCCCTAGCTTATTTGATTGACCCTTACCATATTTTAGGGGTTAATGTTTTTATGAAAGGATAAATCTTTTAGTTGGTTGATTTTCACACTTATGCCACGTGTTATATATTTGTTTTCCTAACCAACGAAATATCCTACAAAATTGATAGAAAACAGTAAAAAGGCTAAGAAGTCTAACTGAAAAAGAATAATTCTAAAATGACACAATAGGATAAGGTGTGAAATCAAATTCTTTCAAACTTGTTGTAACAAATTAAGAAGATAAATGAAATTTATCTAACATGTGATCAAATAATTAAAAAGAACTTAAATGGTCCAAACTGCTATGAAGGCTAGTTGATATCCCATCTTATTATATGTTTTGGTGGGGCATGTATAGAACTATTAATGGGCTTCAAGTTCTAAATTTGATAATATATTCAACAATAAATCATTTTTTTATATATTTTTTCTCTGTTAAGAACTTTTTTAAAAGAATATTGAAGAAAAAAAATCTCAAGTAGCTCATTTGAAGATCCTCTGAATCACATATAACTAACATTTCATTTTCCCTTAAAAACCAATTGCTAGATGTTTATATTTGAAGTCATAACTTTTTCAAAATAATTGAATTATTAATATTTATAAAAATTAAACAAGATGTTTATCATTTGCATTTTGTTTCATATAAGGTCAATGATGTGTAAGACATTCGTCATAATAGATAAGTAAAAGTAGATGAAAGAAAGATTATAAGGTCAAAGACAATGAATAAATTAAAGATGAACCATAAAAGGCTATAAAGAACATATCAACATGATGTAACTAGATGTTTTAGTATCAAGAAATCTTAGGTTATGATTTTTTATTAATTTATCTCAATCTCATGATTTAGGTTAATGATTTAACAGGTTACCTCGGGTTGATTCAAATATTTTTTTAATTGATTTTTTTTTTCAATTTAATCTTTTAATACCAAGTTGGTTGAAAAATTAGCTTTGTATTTTTATTTTTTTCTATGAGATTATGTTAATTGCAAGATCCAAGTTGTGAGTTTGATAATTGACTCAGGTTGACCCGATTAATGTTTTTGGGATTTGTTTTTATTTGAATACTTTTTATTTATTTCACACTTTAATCTTATTATTTTTTTATTCATCTTCATCCTTAGGTTGCTTGGAAATTACACTTCATAACTTTTTCTTAGATTTGCTTTTTGTGGAGTTAATTACTTGTCTCATAGATTATTATTTTTGGACTGCAACCTTCAATTTTGAATCTATTGAAAATGAAACTTTATAATTTTCTTTATTTATTTTTTATAAACTATCTTGATTTTATAAACCAAATCACATGTTTAACAAGTTAACTTGAGTTGACTTACATTACTTTTTTAATTGATTTTTTTTACCCTTCAATAAAGAGGTTGGTTTGAAATTCAACTTCAATTTTTCTATTTTCTTTCTATATGGTTCTCTCAGTCTCTTGATTCGAGTTCCAAATTTGACATATTGACCTTTCTTATTGTTTTGGATCCTTTTTTAATTAGATTTTATACATTTTTTATATATATTTGTTTTTTTTTGTGTGGTTATCTTGATATCATGTCTTAAGTCACAAGTTTAACAAATTAATCTAAGTTGATTCAATTTATTTATTTTTATCCTTTTCAATTGAATGCTTTTTCTTCAATTTCACCCTCGAACAACTCGATCTTCTTTTGTTAGTTTTATTCTTCAATATTAGTTTGTTTTAGAATCAAGATTCATAATTTACTTCTCAATTTGTTTTTGTGGAGTTATCATAGTCTCATGAATTTAGTTTTTTTCCTCTCTAGAGTTTTTTAAACATTTTTGTAATTTGTTATAAATTTATCATAGTCTCATGATTTAGGTCACATGCTTAACAAGTTAGCCTAGGGTTGACCTAGGTTTTTTGTATCTTTTTTTATTTCATTATATAATATTAGATTGATTAAAAATTAGACTTTATAATCTGTTTTTTATTTGCTTCATATGGAATTATCTTGATCTCATGACCAGGTTCGCGGGTTAACCTGAGTTGATTTGAGTGAACTCAAGAAATTTGTTGTCTTTTTTTTAGTTTAATATTTTTTTTATATTTTCATCATTCAACATTGGTTTAATTAGAATTTGAACTTCCTAATTTATTTTGATTTATTTGATGGTTATCACTATCTCATGCATGAATGAGATTGCAAATATAAAATGTTAATCTACGCCAATTCTCAAAATTTAAAGATAAATTTAATCCAATATATCATTGTATCGATATTTAAAAAAACATATCATTCAACATGTATCATATTTTGAATTCATAATTAGTTTTTTTTTTATATTTAAAAACATGTTATCAACACTTAAGATATGTCGACGAAAATATGATCTTCACAGGTTTATCGAACTGCATTTTCGTAGTTATTTATGAAGGTTTCGTACAAAGCATAATTAGGATTAAATGGCCACTCTACTTGCTTACAAGCCAGTCAAAAAGGTTGCTGACTTAACATAGGCTTCTGTCAGGTGGTCGGAAGACATTAGAATGTGGAATTCATGGAGATTTTGTAGGACTTCTATTCAAGTTGGTTAAACATCTATTTTCATTTCACTTGCTCAATGCTTCAAGGCAAAACGTACTTGCTGTAATGCATTGATTAGATGCCCCTAAAATTAATGTTGTTCGATATGAAGAACACTGTCACAAACATCATGGAAGATATGATGACTGGAAATAGTAACCTTCTCTCGTTCTTACATCAATTTATTTAAGTGAAGATGACATTTCTCATGTCAAAACACCAACCCCATTTCTGTCGTTTATATAAATGAAAATCAAGTATATTTTGAACGAAAACTATCAAGGATATCAAGACTCGATATCCTAGTAAAGATTTTGGATAAATGTTGCAATGAACAATCTACTGAAAAACTAGTCTTTTAAATGATTAGAGTCTTTTAAATTAACTATTTATTATTTAAAAAACTTCCTGTACATTTTCATAACTTTTTTTTTCTTGAAAAACAAAGTATCTGCAAATTAATTCATCTGCGATAATGAGCAGCAACAATACGAATACCCATCAAACAACCTTTGCTGTAACACACAAACAGAATACAGGAGTGTAATATGGCACATCTCATTCAATAGAAAGGTAAGTAATTAAACAGCTATTTTCAAGAAAGTAGAAGCGCAATCAAATACCATGAGGTATATCAAATGTGTCTCTCTTTAAACTTATTTTTATTTCCCAGCACAATGATCACATTAGTTTTCCCATAATCAAATTGATTTTAGTATATCATTTTGCATTGAAACAGGAGATTTATCATTGCGATTTTGGTCACATGATTGAATAAGATTGTAACAGCAAGTTCAAGCATGGATGCAATAACTTTCATGCATCTTTTGTTATTATATAAGAAGTTTAAGGTTTTACCTCCAACTTTATTGAGTTTTAGCAGTTCTCAAGGCATGCAGCATGTAAAACTTTCAGAGGTAGAATGTTCTGAATGGTATCTACCATAATCAGCTCCAATAAAATCCAAGAATAAATGGAAAAAGAATAAATCATCCTCTAAAGCTCAGTGGTTGTTAGTTCCATATAAAGCTTGAGTTTTTTTTTTTTTTTTGATTTTTTTTTTGTTCAATGCATTAACCAATAGTTCAAGGAATGAAACTTCCTGCTTGACAAAAGTGAATCCCTATTGTCCATACTCATCCTTCCAGTGTGTGGTTGCTATGGAATCAACTTCTTAAGATGAAAATATAAGGGAGCTTCTGGTATTGGAAATTTTCTTTGTGAAGCAAGAGTAGGTAAATCTTGAGGAAACTTTTAGTAGTAGCACTAAAAATAAATTAAAAAATAAGTGTAAAACAAATGTAAAGCCATATTTTAGCTAATTAAGTTTGTACTTAGAATTAGATGCAATATTGATGTTTCAAAGTAAACAAGGAATTGTCAATACCATAATGTAAATTACTAAATTTGATGCCAACATTAGTTTGAGTTGTCATCTGCTAAACCATAATGTAATTATCTTAAAGAAACAAAATATCATAGAATTGAGGAAGACAAATATACAGAGATAGATGTATCTTTACTTGAAAGGTACTCTATTTCAGGGATACCAAAAGATACAGCAAGATAACTGAAGCTTACATTTTTAATTAGTATTGTTCATAACACCATCTTATAAAATACTGCTGACATCAATTGTACTCAGTCCCCCAAAGTTTTCCACTCAGTTGTATTTCTGCAAAAAATGAGGTTGAAATTGAATCAATTGGGAATGAAATGTGAGAAGTTTTATGTTCTCACAACAAACCTGTAGGCTGATTCGAGATGGTGATAGGACGGAAGCTGGAGTGCGCCACTGCACTGCTAATGTCCCAATTCTGGGCTAAATTGGGTAAGTAGCTGCTGCTTCTGCTGTTGCAACTCGCATCTTTTAACATTCGAAGGTTTTGGTGATAACCCATTGGTGCAGATGGCTTCAACTTCCTCGTCATCACTACCGATTCTTCGATGATGTCTCCTTTAGCCGATTGATTGGCAAGTGAGTGGTGAGAACTTGGATCTTCAACTTGACCATGAGAAACAACCTTAATGGAGCAAGTGGCATTGTAAGAAGATGATTTCTCACATGATTGATGTTGGTTCAAGGAGCTTGGCTGCTTCAAGCAGCTAGAGCTAAAGTCAGGACATTTTACTGTCTCATGGAACCTTCTAGCACACATTTTCACTCTAGTCCTTTCCCTAGCTCTTTCTCTAGCTTTTGCCCTTGACTCTTTGGCGAGAAGATCGACTGCTATGGTTTGCATCTTCTTCATCCTTTGCTCTTGGATCTCTGAAAGTACTCTGTCATCTAGGTCACCACTTTCGGATAGAGCTTCACAATTAGTAGAAGGAGAAGACAGACATTTCCCACCTCCATTCTTTTCTAGTTCCTCAATGGCATTTTTTGATCTGGTGAGCAGCCAGTCTAGGGTTTTGCTTGCTTTATCAAACCCTAGCATGTCTTGGAGATCAAAGAACTTACGCGCGATTTCAATGGATAATCTCACTCTCCTGTCTCTCAACCCTTGAGCTGTGTAGATTTTGCTGTGCCTATCTTTCTTCGCAGATTTTTTCCCAGCAAGAAAATGAGAACGATTGTATAGCTCTCCATCGAGAGCAGGAACATCTTGCTTAGATATCATGCTGTTGTTTGAAGCTGCCATGTTCATCACGGTCTCAGTGCCTGGTAATTGGTCGGTTGATACTAAAGGAACTGCGAGTGGATCAATGTGGTGGCGGTGGTGGTGGTGGTGGTGGTGGAAAATGTCATCGGTTTCATGGTCAGTAATGTAAGGAGGTGGATTGAAAGCAGGAGAAGAGGAAAGGTTCGGAAAAAGACTGATAGTACTGTTGGTGTAAGAGAACATTTGTGGCTTCAATTGCACCTAGAAAGCCCTAGCTCCTTAGAAAGGTAAACAATCTGACATCAAAAAGAGGAAACCACTTGTGGCTGCCAATCAAGAGAGCTCCACCCAATTTTATTAGTCTTTTCAGATTCACTTCTCTGCAAACAAGGAATGGATATATAATAATACTTTTTGAAAGACCTTCATGTACTGATGAGATTTAAAGCGAGAGAGAAGGGTAGTTTGAACTGATAGTGGTAGACTGTATAAATGAACATAATTGTAAATGTAAAATGTTATGGATAAAAGAGTTAATTTGCTCTTTTTTTTCTCTTTTCTAAATAAAAAATATCTGGGGCAAGAGATAGGAGAGAAACAGTCGTGGAGCTGGCTGCGACATACACAGTTTGATGCCTGTTTTTAACTTTTTCGCCCGCTAATTTAGAAGCAAGTAACTAGGTTTTAGCCTGCAGCTAGGTTAGCTAGGGTTCCCATTAACTGTAGTCAGCCGAAACCTGAAAACCAGTCTAGGGCTAATAGTCTTCTGGTGCGAAAGAATATGGTTATATTTAGCAATATATGATGGAATAATCATGGTAAAATGAAAATTTAGGCTTCTCCCATGAGTAAAGACAAACAGCAACGTGTTCGTGGAGGGTGGAGAAGGGCTTACTCGAAATATAAAAAGAAAAAGAAAAGACTTAAGAAGTCTAACAAGAGACGACAAAATAGGAAATAAACAACTGAAGGAGTAAGGAGTCGGTACTCATGGAGATGAAGTGATCAAAAGCTGTTATCTCTTCGACTGAACCACTCAATGTCAGGCTGTTCTTCTTTTCTCTTTCCCCATGCTGTTTGGAAAGCCTCCTTTTTTTTTTTTTAAGTAAACAAATATATTAAACAATATTTATATCTATAGCATTGAATGATATTTTTTAAATGGTGAGGTTGTGTCCTTATAAATTGATTTGAGCTAACCTGTTAAATTTATTATTACTCGAGCCATAAAACTGTAACAACTATTATTAATTTGATTTATACCTAATAAATTGATTTTTCAAGTTTTTACCTTTCCTTTTTACCAGTCCACAATTGTATTTATCACATGTCATATGTCTTAAACATCTATTATTCAAATATCACATGTACTTTTTTTCTACAAGGAAATATCTCGACATGGTAATTTGAGGTTCAAATTCATTTATCTCATCATTGTCACGGTAACTAGTGGCCATCATACAAGCTTTCTTTTTTCTTGTTGGTGGAATTGATATATATATATATATTAACTAATTCTTTTAAATTAAAATCATCATCATTTGATGTGGTTGCATTATCATCCTTTTCTCTTTCAATTTTTTTATTTATTCCCATTCTTCTTCATTCTTAAAGAAAGTATGAATATTTTGGCAATCAGGACTCAATTATCATCATTATTAACTCAATCATATCCACAAGATTAGCCATTGATTTTAAATCCAAGGATTTCCCTCCTGGCTTCTCTATCTTTAACCTATCTTTAACATTAAGTTCCTTGATCTTACCATCATAAGATATTAATGACCTAATAAAGTCATTAAAATCAAATCACTTGGGATTTTTAACCTCTTTTATGGTTGTGAGCTTAGGTTCCTAATCTTTTGGTAAGGATCTAAATATTTTACCCATCATTTATTTAGTGGTGATCCCTTTTTCTTTTATCCTAAAGGTCATTATATGACTATGGATTGTTTTCTTATGATAAAAATATATTATTGAATTTAATATGTTTGTCAAAGTATTGTTGTTATAGGAGTCATTCTACATCAAATTGAAGCCATGGAATCCTTAGATGCAAACTTCACTTGAAGATTATAAGACTCATATCTTTATATGATCAAGTCCTTATACAATATAATTTGCTTTATAAAATATTTCATCATATTAAAATATTGTATTGCATAATTTTCATCCAAAAATATTTTAAATGCATAAAATATATCTTGGTATTTTCACTTATATGAAAGAGCATTATAGTTAATATATGCTCTTGCATTATAAAATATTTTTTTCCTATAAGAACCTGATCATATGGATTCTTACACCATTTATTTATTAATAAATAAGGTGGCAAACTTCTAATTTTGTAACAACATTTTCTCTTAAAAACCCCTTTAACCATTTCTAACAGTGGTGAAAAAGACTTCGAAGAGAATTTTTTATTCCTTTTGATTTTATATGAGTAACAACTAGTTTTGAATTTTTTCTATAAATTCCCAATGGATTTCATATAATAACTTTCTCACCCTTACTTTTTTATAATCTTACATACTTGATGCTTTGGATTTCTCTTATTCTATAAATCTTTCATTTATCTTTGTATTCTCTTGAAAAGTTTAGAATTTTTTATTGCATCAAATCAACTTTTTACCATTTTGAGTTAAATTAAATTCTATAAATACTTGAGTTTATTTATTGTAACCTTATCTTATGTAAAAAGTAATTATTCTCTTATGAGAGATAAACAATTTATGAATATGTAAGTGACATTTTAACCACCTGTGAATTATCTGGTAGTAATCCAGTGAGAGGTTTATAATTTTGATCTTTTAAAAAAATATATACAAGGTTTTCTAATCTCGAGTGTATAAAATATTTGGTGATAAGGTTCATCCTTGTCCAATAAAATATATTTGATTTTTAGCCTGTAAAAGGATTAGCCGACATGTAGTAGTTTAGGTGCGTGTGAACTTAAAGGTTAAGCCCGTACACTTGACCCTTCTTGTTTTTTTTTTTTTTTTTTGGATTAAGGGACCAACGGCATGTTGTTTGCCTTTTATTTTATTTTTTAAAAAAAATGATTGACGACAAGTGGTATATAGAATTCAGAAATTAATTGTTGTCACCAACACTTGAATTGTGACCTACACCATTGTCACATACACATTTATCAAATAAGCCATACATTTATATTGTTATCAACAACTTTTAAATTTTGTTAATTTGATAAAAAAATCTTCAACTTGTGAAAGCTTATAAAATATTTATATAACATTATCATCCAATAATTTTCGTCATCACTCCAATAACTCCATCTCTATCATTGTCCCCACCACACCGCAACCCATAACTCTATAACAAACGACATAGTTAGAATTTTATTTCAGTAGAATCAATTAAGGACACTTGCTTACAAAATAGTTAATTAACCTAAAACATTATATTGTCAATTATAGCAAATTCATAATAACAATTTTAATATATGCATATATATTAAGAAATAAACTTATATAATTAGCACAAATTACATGATATAAAAAATAGAAGATAAATGTAGGTTAAATCCACTAACTATCTAGAGTATGCTCGCACGTATCATTCTTAACCAAATGTTATATATATATATATATATATATATTCCAGGCTACTAATTTGTTTCCATCAGTGATGTTCATCTCATTCTGTTTCCACCGAAAATTTCATATTAGTTAAAAAGCAAGATAAAATATAGTTTTAACCTCGTTTAAAATTTCAGTCTGTTCCAGAAATTCAGGCCAAATTCTGGTCGGAACGTTACAATTTCATTCCGCCCATTCCATTTTGGCCCAATAATGTTTTTTTAAATAATAATTAATTTTATAATATCAATCATATCTCTTAATCCGACCGTTTGATTGAGATAAAATTTTATGAGGAGTCTCTTGATATATTTATATATATTATGTTAAAAGTTTAAAGCAATCAGAGAATGTAATGACCTTGCGAGATTAATGATGATATTCTTGTAATATTATACATGTTCATGATTTTGTTCAGAAAAAACATTTTATTGTGTCTTTTTTTAGATTATTTTTTTCTCAATTTCATTATTCAACAATGAGTTTATTATGAATTGAACTTTATAATTTGATTTGATTTGCTTTATTTAAGGTTATCACGGTCTTATAACGGAGGTCATACATTTAAAAGGTTAATATTGGTTGACCCGAGTTGATTCAATATATCGTTGTTTCAATATTTTTTAAAGATGTTAACTTGAGTTGTTTTAATTAAACTATATTTTTATCAATTTTTCATGTCATCTTTGAACTCATCAAGTCAGTCGAGTTATATCAGTTCAACTCTCATTTTTTTACTTATGTTTGAAATTTAAATTGCACAATTCTAAATAATTTTATTTTTGGATTTGAACTAAAACAAATTTGAATTATATATATATATATATATATATATATATATATATATATAATACAACTCCAAAACAAAACTTCAAAATACTTCAAAACCAAAATATTTTATTCTAATAAAAAACAAATCACTAACCAAACCGTAATTGACAATCTTGATTTCCATAGATAGATGCCCATGTTTTGGGCGCATGTGCCCGGTTCTATCTTCTCTCTAGACTCATGCCCCCCTGTAGCTCTCAAAGGATAGGATGTGCTGTTTGAAAAGGTTGTCGATGAGTGAGTGAAAGTGAGTAGATAACCCCATGAAATGAACAAATGCTTCCATTTACTTGGAATCTAATTAAAGTGATGATCGCAAATCTATTTGAATGGCAAGCACACAAAATAGCAGACACTTTTTCTTTCTTTTTTCCCTTTTGAATCGCGTAGTGATTGGGGTGAGCATTTAAATAATAAAACATACAAGTAAGTCTACCCCTATGATCTCTTAAAAAAACCCTGTACCTGATTTTCTGGTTCCTCAAGTGATGTGCTAAGGTTTACCAGCTAGCTACCTTCCTTCCAACTAACAACTACCTATTTCTCCACACGTATTATTTAGCCAACTAACTTCTTATTACATTCTCTTTTGTTGTTGCTATCACTCGTTTTTTTATAATTTATTTAGGTGTTCGGATCAGTTTTTGTAAATCTTAACTAATTTCATGGATTTTTTTTTTATATCTCAACTAATTTCATAGATTTTAAAGTTAACGATCATGTAAGTTTTCAGTAATCATTACATTAACAATTACGAGCTCGAACCTGAGACCACGGAAAACAAATATCTGAATCTCAAACTCTTAACTTGGCCACCTGCAAATGATTATTGTTGCTACCACTTTTGTTACTATTTGTTGTGTCGCCTTCGTGCTTCTATTTGATGTTAGATTTTGCTTAATAACAATACCTTTCCTGCAATTATGATGGAAATTTAAGCCGTTGATCAAGATTACATTCTAGCTAACTCTTCCAAATCTTTACGGGTGGTATTTTCCATCATAATTGACCAATGAACAAGCCCTGTAGCTAGTTCTGTAGCTAGTTCCCTATTATCCTTCTTCATTATTTTATTCTCTAAGATTGCTAATGGATTAGCCTTCATCATTCCATAGTCGCCCACCTTTAGCTAGAATGGCAATATCACGACATTGTCTCCCACTTTCTCTTTAAGTAAGGACACATGGAATACCAGTTAAATGTTTGATCCTTCAGCAATTCTACCTTGTAGGCTACTGCATCATAATTTTGAATAATCTTGTAAGGTCCATAATACCTTCAATTCTTCTTCTTTTGACCTAAAACAGTTGCTGTGGTGACTACTATGCATAAGCATTTCATGATTCGTTTCCAAATTTGCACAAAAATAATTACTTGACATTTGCTTATATCATGGTATGGTTCATGCTGGCTGATTGACACCATGATTGGCACCATCCTAAATATGACAATTTAGCCAACTCTAAATTGTCAAATCTTATAGTTTAGGATACCTACTTTGAACCCATAGTTTGGTTTTTTTAGTTTGATAAACGACTTAAATTTTACCCCAATAAAAAAGAGACTATCCTTTTTCATCTTCTATAAATAAAAGTGAAATCCATGGCTTGAGCATCAAGAAATTCAAAGGCTAACGTTTCCTAAAAATCAACTTTTTCTGGTTTTTCAAAGCCGACAACCTTCTTCTTCCTTTTTTTGGTCAAATATGGTCATCATTGCTTTCATTGACACCTCTCTAATCACCATTAGAACCACCCTTTGATGAGTGAGCCATCTATGGCCGGTAACTCTCCTTTTTTTTTCTCCTTTCCCCCGTTGTCACTACTTCTCCTTTTTTTGGCCTTCATCCCCCCCCCCCCCCCCCCCCCCCGCCAACTCTCCGTCTCCCACATGCTTATTCTCTTCCTCCACTGCCGGCCACTATTCACGATACGTGAACAGTGAATTAATTTAGTGTTCATTATTCACGTATGCATGAACAATATTTTTTTATTTATTTATGTTGTTGGGATGGACCAGATTTAGCTCAACCTAGTCGGTTGGTTTGGGTTAAGCCCAATTAAAACAATGTTAGGCCTTTTAGCCCACCAAGGCTAGGTTGACCTAGTTTTCTAGGTCAAGCGTAGCCCATATAATAATAATAATAATAATAATTTTAAAAAATAAACTCCAAAATAAATCAAGGGCCATTCCAAAAAATTTGTGATTTCATTGTGTCTTTCCACTAATTTTGTTCAATATCAGTTTGTAGAGTTACACTGTAATATATGAACTTAGTATAAAATATTTGATTGTCTCTAAAATTTCCAAAAAATCTAAATAAACAAAAAAAAATCTAATTTAAAAAATATAAAAATTATCTTATTTTCATGCATACATCTGAATTCTAAAAATATTCTGAGTATATTTTTATTAAAAACAAATTGCATCTTTTCTCATGTTTTAAATATAAAAATAGATATCGTAACAAGTTTACGATCATCTGTTAGGTTTGACAAAAATATCAAGAATCATTCACTAATCATTTTGTTCATTTTTATTTCACAAATTAGGATTAACTATAGACTTTAATATTTGAAGGTGTAAAACTACCTTATCGGGTTTTTTACCCAATAAGATAGAGAGTTTTCATGACGAGAGACTTACCTTAAACCTTAGAAAGACCAATATATAAAAACTCAGTCTAAAAAAAATAATCAAACAACAATGTAAGTTGCATTGGGTTATGTGTTTTCTCTTTACATTAGGGTTAGGCAAGGTGCACTAGGATTATCCATCTTTCTTTTGCACAACAAGTTTCTCTACCCAAAATCTTGTGTACCATTAAGTTTTTCTAGTGATGATGACTTCTAGAAATTATAATTATAATCTTGCGATTATTTACAAATCTTTTTTTTCACACGACATCTTAGGAAGAACAAAAATATTGTCACTACAGAACAGATGAATTCTATGAAATTTGATCTCGAGTCACAACCTAAATCTGGATATAATGGCTCGTTATCATCATCATAATGATGAATATCTTAAATATTGAATGTCTTAAAAACACCTATAGTATATAATAGATTAACAATATCAACATTCTCGTTGACATTCCTTATTATTATGCAAGGTCCATACTTTTTTTACTATAACTTGTTATACATCCTTACTAGAAATCTTTCTTTGCACAAAACACCATCATTATATCTTTTCTTCTTTTAACACTTTATCACATCAGTGTTTATCAATAACGTTTTTGTATTAGGTATTAGTTTTATGTGTTTTGTCTCACCTTAGCTTGTATAGCTTACATAGTAGCAGAAATATTCATATCAACAATGTTATAACTAACACCCTCCTATATGAGTACAAGATTTAAGTATATGATTAAGTCACAACATATACACAATCTCAAATGGTGTTTTACTTATTGCTATGTGTTTGACATTGTTATATGTAGATTATGCTTGTATAAGTGTGATATCCTACTAGTTTGAATTTTCACCACAAATACTCTCGATCAAATTGGCGAGTTTTTTATTCAAAAACTTCATTTGCCCACTTACTTATGGATGTGTTGTACTACTCAAACTCAAGGATGAATCATACATCCTCCATAATATCCAGTGTTGTTATACTCAAACTCAAAGATAAATCATACATTCTCCATAATATCCGGTGTTGTAATACTCAAACTCGAGGATAAATCATACATTCTCCATATTATCCATAAAAAATAACTAAAGAATGGTTTTCATCATACATTCTCCATAAATCATACTATCCGGTGTTGTTATCTCTTTTAGAAATAATGGTTTTCATCATCCATGTAACCAAACCACCTCTCAAAAAAAGTCTAGCAATTGAATAAGCATTGTTAGTCTTCTAAACATGTCATTTTCAAAAACTTTTGAGTAGCATGAAATTTTTGACAAATCTTCCTATATATTTTTAGAAATAGACAAAGCCATGTTATTTTGTGTTTGTCTTTTAGCAATGACAAATATATTATTTTTTGTACAAACTTTAATTCCAATGTTTCATTTCAATTAACGTCATAATTGATTGTAGAAATAGTTTTCTCTCATTTCAAGTGACCATCTAGGCCTCCACCACACAAATTCCAAACCACCTTATCTTGTAACGAAGAATGAGTAATGCAAACCTAGTTACCTCTCATTAAAAACCCATTATAGATGAGAAAATCTTTAAGTGGCATGTTTTGACTCTTTTCCCACTACTTGTTGAAATCTTCACCTCACCCATACAAGTCTTTCGAACAATTAAACTCAATTATCTCTATTTATTTACAATTACTTTATCCCTAACTACTCTCTTTCTCAGGTCATTACTTTGTATGGCATCCAGTATTCCTACGAGTCCTTCATATTCGATTAGTATTTCAATTTACCAAAAGCCTCAGCATTGAAACTTACGTGTCCTTCATATTTCATGCTCCTCATGCGTTTTCCATTGATCGATGCCCATGTTTCCCGCTGATGTGCCGACTTCTATCATTTCTCTCGACCAGTCATATCACTATATATAATCTTAGAGAGGATGTTTTACACAATGTTTTAAAAATATTTTTGAAAAAATTTGAAATTTTTTTATTTTTTTATCTTTCACTTTAGATTAAAACAAAATTTTGGTAGTGTTGTATTATTTTCATGTGTTGATGTCAAAAATAATTTTTAAAAAAAATAAAAAATATTATTTTGATGTGTTTCTCAATAAAAAAATATTTTAAAAAACAATTGCAACTACACTGTCAAACAGTAACTAAAACTTTCCATTTGAACATCTCTATCTCTATCTCTATCTCTATCTTGGTGCACCATGTGATGATAGTCGTCTATGGAGGACGAATGCGAAAGGGAAACCCTTGAGAAGTAGTTCTAATGTTGCTCTCAAGGGACAGGATGTGATGTATGAAAAGGGTGATGCGTGAGTGAAAGTGAACAAATACATCAAATTAAAGTGAGAATCACATATCTATTCGGCCTGTAAATTATAAGGGCACAGCCACTCCCATCTTTTCCGTGTACCTTATCTGCTTTCTTGTATAAACTAGGTGTGGTGGATTGATTAGACCACACCAACAAAATGGGATTCATAAAATAATTCATAAAATTGAGGATATAAAGTAGCTACAACCGAGTTTCATGATCCATAATTATAATTATGAAGGAAAAAAACGTGTTTGGTAAAACATTGTAGCAAATCATTGCATCTTATGAGAGAAAACATTATGGATAGCCGTAGTGTTTTATTTTTGTTTTTTAGTCATTAGCAATTGAGGTTTGGTGAAAACGCTATAACCCATGAGAGAAAACATTATGGATTGAAGTAGGGTTCTCTTTTTCTTAGCTCTTAAGGGGAAAAAAATTTGAGGTTTTTTTTTCAATTTCAGCTTTATATTTGGTTTTATAAGATCTAGGCTTGATAAACTATTTTAATTATTTTGCTATAGGATTCATGCAATGTTAAAAAAAACACAGCCTATATTAAATTGATGTTTAGTTTGACAAGATAGAATTGAATATATTACATAAAATATAATCGAAATTTTATAATTATAAGAACCTCTTTCCTGCGCGCCATCTCCCCTCTCCGAGGATGGCTGCGTGAGAAGCGTGAAAAATGGTCATCACAACAAAAATATAGGGGATGAGAGAGAAACTTATCTACTATCTATATTCTAGTAACTAAAAAATCAATATTGGTGTCAATGAGATTCCTTTTAGCACAGAGATTTTATTTAGATGTTTTTGACTCCTTATCTTGCTAAAAAAATAGATCAAGACGTGGGATCTTTTTTATTTACTTAAGATGGTTTTAGGTTTTTCACATATTAAAGGTTGTTTGAAGATTAGATAAGTGTTGATTAAGGTTTGTAGGAGCGTTTCTTGGTTGTTTCAAGGGAAAAATGGCTGAAAACATGTTGTTTGGATCCAAGGAATTGGAACCCAACTTTCTGATGACTTTCCGCCAACCTGAGGTAGCCGGAGCACAACCAGTGAACAATACCTCGAACACCTCATCTGCATTCTCTTTTTAACAAAAAGAAAACAAAATTCAAATATGTGAGCTTGATTTTATAACTCTGGGCATCTAAGCTTCTTTTTATTGGGACATGTTTATTTCCTTCTTTTTTCTTTTCATTCAACTAGAATTACAATTCATTCAAATAAATTATTTAAATATATATTTGAGATATAATTTTATTAAGTCCCATTTAATATTTACTTTATTTTTTAATAAGATTATAATGTTTTTTAAAATACTAGCTCGCTATTTTTAAAAAAAAAAAAACCCTCATATGATGGGTTTTTTTCATTGAATTTTATTTGATGATTATCCTATGCATGTTTGTTTTTCTTTATGAATAATTAATCAAAAAAGTAGATTCTAAAAATTATATTTTTTAAATCTGATGAGGTCCATAACTCATGGTATAAGTTTAGTAGGTTAAACATATTTGACCCGGGTTAATCCAAATCGTCATTGTCTTTTAAAAAAATATCATTTTAAATTATTATTTTATATCAAATTAGGTTTTGATCGACTCAACTAAGTTGTGTCTAGGGTCTACCACATCGATCATGTGACATTGAGTCTACTTCTACATGCTTTGATTTGAAACCTCAACTAGGTAAAGAACCAAGTGAAGGGTCTTTAGGTTGGCCTTAAAAGAAAAAAAACGAGTTTAATATTGTTTAATACAATAATGCTTAAATGGTTTATTATTTTTATATTGTTTAATACATTCAGTCATAATTATCGAAATAATATTTATTAATGAAAACTTGATATTTTGTATATGATGAGATATTTTCTAAAAACAATTCTTTTAGAGAAATACCGAAAACAATAGCACATTAATAAGATAAAAGGTTTTTAATTAGAGAAATAAACTTTATCCTTATTCTAAACCATCATATTTTTATTTATTTTGACTTTTATTAAATAAAGAACAAAAGAAACAAAGTTATTTTTTAGAAATAAAAATATTAGTAAGAAAATGAGGAATTATATTACCACATTATTGTGCTTCAATGAAACCTAAATTATTACTCTTCATAAGAAAATTAATGTCACATAATTAAATAAAGAAGTTTTGAAGAACTTAGCAACACAAGATTTTATATCTTAGTCCCTATGTATTTTTGAGCTTCTAAAAAAATGGATTTTATATAATCAAATAAAACAATTATAACCAATTTCTTTTATCAAATCTCTCTCTCTCTCTCTCTCCATATATGTATATATATATATTGCCTAAAAAACTAGAAATATTTAAATGAGATTTAATAAAAACTACCGCTACATTTGTTTTAAAAAATAATAAATAATAAGAATCAAAGATATAATCCAAATAATTTGGTGAGCTGGATTTTCTTTGTATTATCTAGATTGTCCATTTTCAAGATTTTTAAATATTTATTATATGAATAATTAATTCCGATAATTCTTATTGTTTTTAAATAAGCTCACCCCTCCCATTTTTGGCTTATTTAATATTAGCTGGAAAACTATGTTCTAGAAAATTTACAATTATTTATCATATTAAAAGGATTGAAATTCTTTATATCAATATTTCTAATTCGTTTTTCATTATTGAAGTAATCTCTTCGGATAATATAACCAAAAATATTTCATTTAGGTTACGTTCATGAAAAGAAATTAATAGAAGATTTAAAGTTTCATTATATTAAAGGAAGATAAAAAGCTCTTTCAAATTCTAAAACAAATGGCAAGGACACACAATACTAGAGAGTTAGCCTTCGTGCATGTGATTTACCATGGGAGTAGACTATTTTTATTGTGTAAAAATTAAGTTTCAGCTATTTTAAATGTGCTTTTTAAAAAAGAAAACAAAATTAAATTAACACCCGTGTTATTAGAAATAAAACATCCTATTTGAAAAAATTGTGAAGTTAATTTTTCAATTAATAAAATATTAAAAGATAAAATTTAAGAAAGAAAGTCAATTATACAGAACAAATTAAAAAACAAACATAGCAATTAAAAGAATGAGGTTAAGAAACAATTATATTTGATTGATGGGTGAAATTGGAAATAAAAATAAATATAGCAAATCGATCAAAGAAAATAAAAAAAAATAAGGATAAAATTCAAATAAAAAATAAAATATTTTTTATTGAAGGGTGAGATTGGAAAGAACAATAAATTTTACAAAAGAGCCAAGAAATTAAAACAATAAAGACTAAATTGAAAAAAATATATCATTAATCTTGATTGAATGACGAAATTAAAATTTAATAAAAGAATTTCAAAAGGATAAAGGAAAATAAATAAAAAATAAAAAAATAAAGACCAAATTAGAAAATATAATATTTGGTAAATTGGGATTGAAGGATGATATTCAAAGTAAATAAAACTTCTACATAAATTCCCATAATAAGATTTAGAAATCAACATAAACAACAACAAAAAAGGGGGGGAGAAGGAGTTAGCTCTATTATACTTTTTTTTATGTATGTGAAACAATAAACATTCACAAAATTAGATGGTCAATTCCTTTTACTTAGAAACAAAACAAAACACAATGGAAATTAAGATAAATATTGGAAGAAAAAGAAGTTACATGGCTAAAGACCTTGATATGGAGTGAGTGGAAAAAAAATAAAGGAGACTCTCGATATAAAAGGATATTCTGTCAAAATCTTAAAAGAAATCTCAGTACAATTTTTTTTTTTAAAAAAAAATAATAATTACCTGTATCTGTTATTCCATAAATTCAGGATTGTTACATAAAAATCTTAAAATCTAGGGTAGTTGAGTAAATACCTCCTAAATATAAGAATGACAGTAAATTTACAGCAAACTTGTTTGAATAAACAACCAAATACAAACATAAATATATACAAGAGTTATTTAATACAAACAAAATATCTATCTCGTAATGATAATTAGGTAACATTTATCTTGTTATATGAAATTTAGGTAAAAATGATTTAACACTGAAAATAAAGAGGTAAATCACAAAATATATTAGCTTTTGTTTTCAATTGCAAATGGGAGAGGATATATAATGGGTATATTAGGGCGTGTGGTAGTGTAAATTTGTGTGTATATATATATATTAGATTTCACTCCAAGAACACAATCATAAAAATAGAAGGAACTAACTAAAATAGAAGGAACTAACTAATAACAACAAAGGACCAGAATTGTTGATGCACATAATTGTGTAGTAATTAATAAATCATTCTATTTGGTTAATTTTATTTTTATTCGAGGAAACTTCACCTCTGAAAAACACACTTTGTGGGCCTAGGTGAGAGAATAAAACTTTGGCGTGTGGTAGTGTAAATTTGTGTGTATATATATATATTAGATTTCACTCCAAGAACACAATCATAAAAATAGAAGGAACTAACTAAAATAGAAGGAACTAACTAATAACAACAAAGGACCAGAATTGTTGATGCACATAATTGTGTAGTAATTAATAAATCATTCTATTTGGTTAATTTTATTTTTATTCGAGGAAACTTCACCTCTGAAAAACACACTTTGTGGGCCTAGGTGAGAGAATAAAACTTTGGCCGTCCTAGGTTTTTACAAGATATGCACACTCTGACTCGAACTCAAGATCTCTTATACAGATCTCAAGCCCTTTACCATCATATCACGATATTTGATTAATATTCTTACAACCAGCCTTGCCATTTACTTTTAAAACAAACATGAGATTTGTTATCAATACTTTCGGCTGTAAGACTCACCATCCTCTCTTCAGAATCTCAAGACTTATCTCTCATATGGTATGCAGCCACGATCATTTCCTGCTGGAATTTTTTTTTTCTTATGATTTGATTGAGAGAGAAAACCCACTTAGCAATTTGATCAATATAAATTATATTTTGAGATCTTATCTAAAAATTTAAATTGTTAGATTAAATGATTTCTTGACATGGTATCAGAACCTTGTTGATTCAATGATCATGAGTTTGAATCTCACCATCTCATTCTATTTCATAAAAATCAAGCATAAAGTAGTGAGGGTCTGTGCAAATTGAAGCCCAAAAAGTTTTTACTTGAAAAATATATTAAAAAATAATATAAATTATATTTTGAAACTTCACTCAATAGATTAAATTTTAGATAAAATAATTTATTGAGAATGTTGTGATGCAACGTTTGTATCACCACTTCACTGCTCTACATCTCTTAAACGCCCAGAAGACACAAAGCACCGAGCCCAATTACTGTAGTTATTCACTGAGCCCTATCGTTAAAAAAAAAAATGAAACACACAATTCAAGCCCACCGATGATAATTCAGCGAATCTTTCAAGGTTGGCTCACGGGAAGACGAGCAAAATCTACCACATTCAAGTTGTACCTTCTCTTCGATCTTCCTTGTGTTTCACGTCCATAGACATTCATGTGATGGGATCCATACGACACCTGTCAAAACTCCACAGATGAGATCAGCTGAACTCTCAACAAACGAATGATCAAACAAGAATCTGATAGCTCTGCTGATCGATTCTTCATATTTACCACGAAAGTACTTCATCGATCATGTCTGGCAGATTCATAAGATGGACGTGTGAAAGACTTCGGTCTGGATCTTATCTTTCCAGAGCACCAACCCATTCAAGCCAGGCCAGTTGCAGGATTTTCAGATTAGTCAAAACACGAGCATGCACAGAACCTCACTAGTTCCATTCTCCAGATGATTATCATCACTAGCCATATACAGCTCGTTCAATAGCTGGCTGAAACGATCATGTTTTTTTTTTGGTATAAATCACGCGGTGTTCTAGACGCTGGCCTAGATTAATCCACGTTCGTACCGGGTGAGCCCCGAAAGGGTGAAAGTGCTCCCCAAATAACCGGCTCCATACAAGAAGAGGGTTTAAACCTCTGGCCTCTCTTAAAGAACGAGAACGCCCTCATCACTCACGCCAGGATCTCTCGGTTGAAACGATCATGTTAAATGTACTTACAACGATCCAAGAGGAGAAAACTACAGTAGTCTGTTCTGGTTGCCATGATGGGGAAGACTCGGCATGCGTACGTACATGATTATGGGGCATGCAGCAGCTGTAGTGGAGGCCCAGTCGTTTTGATTGGAAAAGAATCAGACAGCTGTGGTTTTTGTGGAGCCTGAGGATGAAGTGTCTGCACGTGGGTATGATAAAAGCTGCATGCCATTTGAGTCCAATCGAAACCTTGTCCACATTTGATCATGAGACGGTGGATCTACGGAGGAAGCGTGGGAACTCGTTTGATTATAAAAATAATCTAAAAATATAAAACAAATTAATTTATAATAAAACAAATTATTTAAAAAAAAAGTTTTTAAAACATAGAAGTAAACACCACTTTAATGTCATGAAAAAATGATAAAATAGACATTATTCAATTTTAACTTTGTTTTTCAATAAAATTAAAGTATTCTCTTAAAAATATTAGCAAATATTTTTTTACTATACATCACAATCACTTTTTAAAAAGAAATTTCATTTGGTTGTGGTTTTGTCGGCACCTATTATTTTAGCATATTGTTAAATAAAAAAATTTATTAAACTCGATCAGGTCTATAAATCAAGTTATAGATTTGGTGAATTAACCTAAAATTGATTCAAAGTTCTTCATCTTAACATCTAAAAAAATGGTTTTCTTAAATCAAACCAATTTTTTTTTATTAGAAACACAAATTAGATAAAGAATTGGATTAGAAGTTTTCAAGATTAATTTGTTGAGAGTCTAATCACACTACCAAAAAGTTCTTCTCGGCAATGTTCGAGTGTTGTGTTATTCTTATTGTTTTTAATACAATCACATCAAAATTACTAGATTTGTTTTATTAAACTTGGTTTTGAAATAATAATAGAATATTGTCTAAGACACACATATTATATGTAGAGGTGGAGTTATTATATGTTGACCAATTTCTGCTCAAGTTTGACCCACCGAAGTGGAAAGAGTAATGTCATGCTTTCAACCTTTCACGCATGTTTTCTGCTCTGTCCGCTTCTGCATCCTCTGCTTGCTTTTACACGGCTTGGGACCAAAGCAAACAGTAAGTAGCACTGTTAGAATCTGACCATTCTGCCATCAGCACGTGCACACTTTGCACGTGTTTACGGGTCTGAGACTGAGATATAACTCCATGAAAGTTTGGTAACTCTGACTCACTTGTTGAGCTTTGTCGAATTTTAGCCAATAGTTTTCACTGTTCACTGTGGGACTCTTTCAGTAACAAAATTGTAGTAGTAATAACCGGGGATTATGGAGTTTGTTTCTCTTATGATTCCAGATTCAAGTTTTATAGTTGTAAATATACTGGTCATTAAAAAATTACATGATCATTAATTTTAAGGCCCATGAGATTAATCGAGGTATACATAAACTGACCCGACAACCACGTTAATAAATAAAAATCATTGATAGCGTTATGGAAACTGAACCTTAGGTTATTGGCTATCAGTGTGTGATGTCATGTTACTCCTTGTTAGATAATAATATAAATCATATTATGAAGTTTCATCTAATAACTTAAGTTTTTAGGTGAGATAGTTCTTTACCATAGTAGCAGAACCTTGTTGACCCAGCGGTCACGAGTTCGAATCTCACTAGCTCATTCTATTTTATAAAAAATCAAACATAAGGTAGTGTGGATCAGTGCAAGTTTCAAGCCCAAAAAACTTTTATTTAAAGGGATATGTAAGAAAATAATATAAATTATATTCTAGAATCTCATTTAATAACTTAAAATTTTAAACAAGATAATTTTTTAAAACTCGTGTATCGCAGGTCAAACGACTAGGAATTTGAATGCCATACGATGAATAGTTTATAAATCCATACTAAATGAGGAACTATTCCTAAATATTAAGTACAATTTGGTACTGCATTAGAAACCTAAACAGTTGTTCAGGTTACAGGCTACGCTACTATCCTTGAACCTAGATAGTTTACCGTGGGGTTCAAGTAATTGCTTGGTAGAATTGTCATCTTTCCTTTCTGTTTTTTTCATCCCTGAAATTAAGTTGATAAAAAAAAATTCACAAAACAAGCAGACCTTCGAGTTCATTCAGTATTTAGACTCACTGTTCAAAGCAAGCATGGGGTGTTTTTCTAATGAGTCACTGTGCCTTTCTTGTACCAGACACTGTTGCTCTACAGGGTATTTTTCCTTAATTCATTTTGAGGTTTTAAAGTTGTGTTTTACTTAGTGCCTGTTCGGGACGGCGTTTCAACTGCTGTTTTCAAAAAAATTGAATTTTTGTTTTCATTTTAAATGAATTTTTTTTGATGTTTTTAAATTATTTTGATGTGCTAATGTCAAAAATAATTTTTAAAAAATAAAAAAATATTATTTTGATGTATTTCTAAATAAAAAACATTTTTAAAAACAATCACAACAACCCTCCCAAATAGTCATTTAGTAGCTACAATGGCTTCACTGTTTTGAATAGAAAATTCAAGGGAAAAGTAAAAAAAGAAAGTGCTTTACACTTGAGGTATCAATGCTTTCCTTTTCTCTTTTACATCATTCAAATGAATATAACTGTGCTCTCGAATGGTAGAATCCACATGAGACAACCATTACTTCGAAGTTATGCTCACTTCTCTGAGCTGACAAGACTACAACAAATGGATCCTACGAAAATAGACAACGAAAATCATCACAAATGTGGAATCCTCATTCCCTACTTTCTTCGGGGATTATCTTCCCTCATTAATTACACTTTCTTCAATATGCTTTACTCCAAGGTAGTTACCATGCTTAATTAAGAGCTAATGTTTATTTATCTGATCACTTGTGCTTGATATATTAGCAGTTATACATGTATTATGCTTATCTAATAACTTAAATTTTTAAATAAAATAATTTTTTAACTTAATATCAAAATTTTATTAACTTAATAGTTACGATTCAAATCTCACTAACTTCATTCTATTTGATTCGATGAAGAAAGAACAACCACAGGATAGTATTGGTTTGTGTTCTTAAACACTATTAATGTCAAGATGAGTAGAAAACGAGAGATACTAGGCTATCTCATCACTCAATCATGCAAGAAATTAATTAAAATTCTAGTAATCAGGAAGTGCTTTGGAGATATATATTTGTAGAAGTAATTACTAAATAGATGCTCCAGATAACAGTGAGATAATATATACAGAGATAGGGAGGGAGGGAGGGAGGGAGGGACTGCAAAACTTGCTTTCCTAGAGATCAATTGAGATCAGATCATTTGGTATGAAGAAACACTTCCTTGTACACAACAAATCCAACTAGTGGGATATGCAGTAAAATTAATCAACTAATCTAGGATTCTAGGTAGCCTTTTTCTCTTTTCTATTTACTTTTCGAACGACAAAAGTAAAAGACTGGAGAGCTTGGTTCCAATTAAGTTCATCACAGCTAGCAACGATGGATGATCTGGTTGGTAGCTCTTCAACCTCCCAGTGACGGGGCCAAGCTCCATAGCTAGCTCCATAGCTGATAGATCTTTGGCTCAGTCACGCCAGCAGAGGAGCATGACAACACATCTCTTAATAACGTAGAGCCTTCCTTTCTGCTGTCTAAGGTACCCTCCTAGCCCTCTGCATGAAATCCTCTTCTTGGACTCTCCCATGGCGGCATCTCTCGTCATCTTCATTTTGTTTTTTTCAAGAAAGAAGAAGAAGAAGAAGAAGAAGAATGGGCTTGAGAATTAGTGGCAGTAATGGTTGCAGTACTGTCTACTGTCGAGTGAGTGATGGCGAAGGAAGAGTTGAGGTGGAACCTTATAAAGAGAGTGAAGCGTGGTCCAAACCTCCCGAGAACATGCAACCAGGCCCCTACACACGACCAAACTTTGATTCCTCTCTCTTTCTGCCACGTCACTCCCTGCACCAACATTTATGTGAGTTATCAACAACCTAGACAATTGGTCGGCAGTATTGATTCCTTAATGATAATAATAAAAAAATAAAAAGAAAAGAAAAAATTGAAGAAAAGTCTTCTTGATATTTGGGATCGATGCTGCATTCCATGCGTGTGTTCTTGAACAAATGTTTTACAATATGGTGAAGAAACTATGTTGTATCCATTGACATGTCCTTTGAATGAATGCTGCCTACGGCCTGCAAAAATCAACTTTTTCTAGCATTGTTCACATGTATCATTTTTATTAATTACTACCTCCATTTCAAGATTATAATCTTAATGATTAAAAATATCAAAAATTAAGCACTAGAAAAATATGTCATATTTATTTTTATATAAGAATTCAAAAAAACAATAAAACTAGGACAAGTGGGGCTCACAATTTATTTCATGCACTCCTAATTTTTCCTGATTTAATATAAATAAATAAAATTATTCAAATTACATACATGGTATTACTATGTAAATCAACCTCCAGACGAATATATTGCTAATTTTGGTGTCCATTTGAATATTAATAAATAATTTAAGTGTTCAACTCTATACATGGCTCCATTTTTTAGGGGATGTTCCCCGTAAGTAGTATAGTTTAGTTAATCAACAATGAATAAAAAAGGGGACAGTTCAGGATTTGCAAGCTGGCTATGTCAAGAATTGTCGTGGAATGTGACCTCTCAAAACCCAGCAAAAAATCAACTGCTGATTAATTTAAGTGTCTGTTTAGAAAGTTTTTTTTGTAGTTATTTTTTAAAGTAATTTTTATTTATAAATATATTAAAATGATATATTTTTTTTATTTTTTAAAAATTATTTTTAACATCAGCACATGAAATAATTTAAAAATATAAAAATAAATTAATTTAAAATTAAAAAAAATCAATTTATTTTGAAACTATTTTTGAAACAAAACGACAAACACCCCAAAACATAATCTATAATATTAAAACAAAGCATAATCCCACATGCTTTGTCTCGTGCTCCTCCCGTATCGTATCGCTTTGCAGGAAGGTTTATTCTAATGGGTTCTGCACCTGGTCCCTATCACTCCATCAATCTTGAGGAATCCACAACTCCAAGCTTTAAGAGAAGGAATAAAGAATTGAGTGTTTTTTTGGAATACGGTTGAAGTTGTTTATAAAAATAGTTTTTGTTCGAAAATATATAAAAATAATTTTTTTTATTTTTAAAAATTATTTTTGATATCAGTGTATTAAAATAATATAAAAATATTATTTTTTTTAATTTAAAATAAAAAAAATCAATTCATTTCAAAATCACTTTTAAAACTAAGTATACCAATAGCTTATAGCTACGCCAATCCCATTTATTAGTTGCTGGCAATGTCTTTTCTAATAATCCATTAGGAGGTCCACTATACGTTGAACCATATTGATAAAAAAAAACTATAGTTTAATTTCTATCCCATGTGTCCCACCTAGCTTATCCTAATTATTGTTATTAAACCTAACTCGGATGGTTGATCTAGGATCGGGTCAACCGGTTTGATTCAGTTATATATATATATATATATATATATAGATAATAATTTGAGTAGTCCACCCTCATTCCATTGGAATGAACATCATAGGATAGGATAGTTGAGGATTATTGAACCTTATTTTCTAACAATTTATCGAATCTTTAATCATATATAGGAAATTTCCTCTTTCCTAGGTTCACCAAATGTCTAAGTTGGATTTCAGCCTCCATCACATGGTAAATAAAATAAATCAATTAACAGTTTTATAAATTAAATTAGTTAGTACTTTTGAAAAGTTTCTTTTCCCGGAAACAAATTTTGAGTAACTGGTTTGTCACTGTGCTTGATTTTCGTCCTCTTTTTTTATTTTTTTTTCTTTCTGCTAACCAGGATCTTCCTCCTGTACTTGATAATTTCTATACTAATATGACCCACCAAAGAACGCTATCATATAATAGCCTATTAATGCTGATATTATAGCTGGCCAACAGTATTATCAATTCTGTTCCGTTCTATTTCATCCTGAATGATCGATATATTTTGTTTTATTTTAAAAAATAAAACAAATTAGAGTGAATTTTATCTCGTTTAAAATTTTAGTTAGTCCTGAAAATTCCATCCAAATTACAGCTGGAACATTCTTGTTTTGTTCCGCCTGTTCTGTTTCAGCCAGGTGGTGTTTTTGTTAATAATAAATAGTTTTACAATAACAATTATATCTCTTAATCCAACCATTAGATTGAGATGAAATTTTATGAGGAGTCTCTTGACATATTTATATATATTATATTAAAAATTCAAAGCAATCAGAGAATATAATGATTTTGTGAGATTGATGATAACATTCATATAATATTATACATGTTCATAATTTGGTTCAGAAAAATCATTTTATTATCTTTTTTTAGATCAATATTTTACTCAATTTCATTGTTTAGCATCGAGTTTATTACAAATTGAACTTTATAATTTGATTTGATTTATTGGTCTTATAACGGAGGTCATACATTTGAAATATTAATATAGGTTGATTAGAGTTGATTCAATATATCATTGTTTAAAAAAAAATAAGATGTCAACTTGATTTTTTTAATTAAACTATATTTTTATTATTTTTTTCATGTTATCTTTGAACTCATCAAGTCGGTCGAGTTATATCAGTTAAACTCTTATTCTTTAACTTATGTTTGAAATTTAAATTGCACAATTCTAAATAATTTTATTTTTGGATTTAAACTATTTTTTAATTAATATATTTAATTATATATATAAACATAAATAGTACAACCTAACATATTTTGAAATCAAAACATTCTATTTCAATTAAAAAAACAAATCTTTAAAACGGAATTGATAATCGTGGGACAAACCTTAGAAAATAAAATATCATAACCTTATCCAATGGAAGTGGTTGGCACCTCAAAGACAGGCGTGTTTTCAAGGTAGGGTCCTCGTCGGCTCTTCGAGCAGAATTCCCATGCTGAAAATGAGAGGGTAGATAACTAATCTCGAATTCTAACACCATTACCAAGACAATGGACCAGGTTTTTGTCCCAGTTGCTGTCTGCTATAGTTTTGTTTTTTCATTAAATTTTAAATAAAAATACAAACTTGTCCTGTATATTGAAGACATCCTCGCACGTGATAATCTCGTGAGAGACATGGTCCTTGCTTTGTTTTTAGTAGACCACTTTGATTTTTATCCAGTGATTTTCTCATCTCACTGGGAAGATTCTGTTCAAGCACCTGCTGTTTTACAATATCTTGAATCAACAGCTTAATTAAATTACCCGTATCTTTTCTTGGTTAATTCAGAGATTACGGTCCATTAATTTACAACTATAATCGTATCTTTATCTTGGTTTATTCAAAGTTATGGGTTAGATAATGTTTTGCAGTATCTTATATGAACATCTTAATTAAATTACCCGTATCTTTTCTTGGTTAATTCAGAGATTACGATCCATTAATTTGCAACTATAATCGTATCTTTATCTTGGTTCATTCAAAGTTATGGTTTAGATAATAATATAAATAAATATGATGACTATTTAATATAGTATCAGAGTTTTGTTGACTCAACGGTCACACCCTCATTCTATATGATGAAAAATCAAGCATAACATAATATGAACTTGTGCAAGTTTCAAACTCAAATGACTTTCACTTGAAGGAGTGTGTTAGATAATAATATAAATAATATTCTGGAAACTCATCTACCAGCTTAAATTTTTAGATGAGATATTTCCTTGATAATACGTATTTCCTGTGATATTTCCAAATTGTAAAGTTCACTGAGTTGAGATAAATTCATCATATTTTAGGGTTGATAAATATGGATTTAGGGTTAGTATATTAATTATCTGGGCATCATTGGCAAGGAACTGTCAGTACTCCTGTAACATATCTCTTGAAATTGGCAAGCTAAGTATTAGCTAGCTGGATCATTAATGGTGATTGGGTTAAGGTTTTCTCGAAACCAGATCGGCAATAATATGTAGGCTTGGTGCATTGACTATTTGTATGTAGTTAGCTCGGCATTGGAATTAAGCTATGGCTATGGTAGCTAGTTATTTCATGGAATTTTATTCTAGAAATTTTTTGGTTCCATTCAGTTTTTATCTATAAAAACAATCGAATAATAATAAAAAAACTAAGACCAAATCAAAACCGGTTTAAACCTACCAATTTTTTATTTGGTTTTTATGTAAAAAATCAAAAAATAGTGCATTGTTTTTTAAGTTTTTTATGGACTTCAACCAAGTCTTTCCCTTCTTCTATTTTACCAAAATGGAATCAGACCAAAAAATTAAATCTAATTAGAAGAATATTTTTTTAGTTTGAACAAGTTCGGTTTAATTTTTACTTACTAATTTTAGTCTTAAAAAACTAACCGAACCAAACCAAAAGTTTTTTAAAATATTATAATCGGTTTTTTAATGGCTTGGTTTTTATCGGCTAATTTTCTCGGTTTTTTGGTTATTTTTTCAGTCCTAAATTTTTGCCCTATATAATAGTATTAGAATCTTGGATTATTCAACAGATAAACCATTTAGCTAACCAGAAATCAGAACTTTTCCCTTTCGTTTTATGTAATAGATGTTCAATAATCCTCAAAAAGGAGCTTCTTAGCGCATAAAAACCAGGCATGGAGGGATGTGCATGGCGGCATTCGCAAGCCATGGCACCCCTACTTCCCAACCAAAAGCCAAAAGATATGAGATCCTGTGTGTGTGGTAGGAGATGCACAATGTTTCCTGTTTGAAACTTTGAATCGTATATACAAACAATATTAAACAATTATATTGTCTCACAACTCAAGTTTTTTCTTACGTATTAGCGATTAGGGTTTGTTTTATGAAAGATATTTTTTTATTTGTTAGTGAGAAACAAATACTGAAATATAATAATAATAATAATAATAATAATAATAAATTTCTAGTCAATTCTTGAATAATACCATTTTAAAAAAAAAAAAATCATTACAACTACCACTAGTATTGTTACTATCTTTATAACAAATTTCATAATTTTTTTTATTTTTTTCATCTTATTATCATTAATGAGATATCATTTATTTTTTGAAGAAATTATTTTCTTAATGCATTCAAATAAATAAAACACATCTTATTTTTTAGATAAGTGATTTTCACAAACAAAAAGAACCTAATTTATATTTAGGGGGTGTTTGTCGCCGCGTTTCAAAAATATTTTTGAAAAAAAAAATTTATTTTTTTTACTTTAAATTAAATTAATTTTTTTTTAATTTTTTAGATCATTTTCATGTCTTCATATAAAAAATAATTGTAAAATTAAAAAATTATTATTTTAATATAAAAAATATTTTCAAAAATAATTTTAAACAAACTTCCAAATATATTAGAGAAAATGACGTGGATAGTTAACTTTATAATTTTTACGGTCTTTCTCCAATTGATCTACCATTGGACCGTAATATTTGACTTTTTTTGTGGCCATACAGCAGAAGGGATTCGAGTTTTATCTTCTTTCTTTTTTTCCTTTTAATTATTGGACGAGAAAAGCACAAAACAGAGGACAATGCGTGTTAATTTTACTTTACCAAAATTCCATGTAAATGGTATATTAATATTAAATATAAAAAAATATTATTTTAATATATTTTTAAATAAAAAACAATTAATAAACAAGACTAAGGTGGTTCGATTGCTTTTGTACTGGCAGTGGTTCTGGCCACTGGATTCTTGTTTGGGCCGTGTGTTATGGCTTGTAAGTTTGGTCTTCCTTTCACAATATTAATTTTCAAAGGCCCATCAAATCAAGCAATTATATACTATAAGGCCCACTGAAACTTGAATTTTTAAACTCACAACTACGTCGTTTTCTTATTCAATTTAAAAAACCTATACTGTATGTACTTTCTTCTAGCTGTCACTTCCCCATTTTCACTTCTCAACGGTTTGCAGTTTGTCGCGGCACCCTGCAATCAGAAAGCGGCGATGTCGTCACTGGCATCGAAGATCAAAGCCTACAGCGTCCCTCTCTTCCTATTTTCCCTCTCCGTCTTCTACCAGCTCTTCGTCCTTCCTCGCTCTTTCCCTACCTCTCATTACGATGGTATTGATTTACTTGTGCCATCCTTGTATCTGTAGACTATCAATTGCATTTCTGATTGTTTCTTTTGTAAATGAATGTAGTTTTGGGGATAAAGCGGTATAGTCCTGCTGAAGAAGTGAAAGAAGCATACGAGAAATTGTCTTCTAAGTGGTATTAATTCTTTCAATTCTATTATTTATGTATTCAATTTTTAATTTAATTAGCATCAATCGTAATTAATTTCAGGAAATCAGACGCGGGAATTCCTGCTACTAGTGAGTTTATAGAGGTAATTTAATTTCTTGTGTTTTTTCTTTCAAGAGTTAAATATGAGGTACTGTATCAGTGTACTTGCCAAGTGGGTTGGATTGTATCTAGAGGTAAAGTTGTGTTGAGGTGTTAGTATTACCATCCTTAAAGGGCTGGTTCCCCATGATTAGTGTTTGAAGAAGTGAGGAAAAAATGTTAAATGTGAGGAGTGAAAATATGGGAAAACAATTATGGAAAATGTGATCGCAAGTTTAGAGATGCACTTTTCAGAAGTTTTCAATCTGGTTTAGAAGTACTCATTCTCATGTGAGTTTCAGTGCACTGCTTCAGATGTAATTCGTATAATTAATTGGTACATGTTAAGTTTTAAGAAGCAGCGAGCTATTGAAAATCAAGTTTTTCAAGATTTCTCCAATAGTTGGCTATAGACTGATAATAATGATATAATGTATAAGATCTCTTTCTGCATGCCTTTTTCGATAACAAAAGTTCAAACAGGTTACCACGGCACTAGCAATTATATCTCTTCTTGTTGTCTGATATGTGGATTCTGTGACTTTGATTATTGGTATGTGATGGGCTATTGTTATGTTTTTTGGTGAATTGTTTTCTAACATGTGGTTGTATCAGATCCAATATGCTTATGAGCTGCTGACAAATCCTTTATGGAAAAGGGACTATGACATATTTGGCATTGATGAGCAAGTTGTGAGTAGTTAACTCTTGGACCATCAATTACTATGTCCAGCTTTTTCCTCATAGATTCCTCCAACTACTTTGTCTGATATAGATCATGAGTTTTTTCGTAAGTGACTAGATTTTCCTGGCTGCAGCATATTATTGACAAGATTGACTTGCAATATGCTGGGGAAAGCATTTCAGGCATAGACCTTCCATTGCTAGATGTTACTACTTTTGGTTAGTCAATATGCTACTACCTTTTGTTATCAGAACCTCCATTCACTGTGTAAAAACTTTGCTTCTCGGTTTTGTTTTCTATTGTATCTAGATTGTTTCTATGTGTATAATTTTGACTCTTGGCTGATGAATGAATAATCTTGTCTTTCCTTCAGATCTTGGAGATCACACATTTAATGAGTTTACATCTCAAGACTTTACACCTATGTTTGATAGTTCTAAACCATGGCTGGTTCTGGTATGCTTGATTTCTAGAGCATTTTAATATACTGTTTCTGCAGATTTGTTTTTCCGTGCTATGGGATGATATTGTTATCAAATTGATACCTTGTCTGTAACTTTTAAGTGGTATTGATTTTCTAAAATGTGTATCATTTTCAAGTGTTTTTACTTTTCTAGCTTTTGAAGACAGGAAACTAGCAACACAGTATTTGGAATCTTTTTATTTACACTTATTTTCTCATTGAAAAAGAAGATTTCTACTTGATTTTTGATGTAGTGTGGAAAGAGGAAAGCAACACAAACAGAAGTATGGCTGAAATATAAATAAAATTAATTGGAACAAGAAAAAAAAAAGATTGATGGGGTTAGAGAGAGAGAGAGAGAGAGAGAGAGAGAGAGAGATGATTCTTCCACATGTCCTTTATATGTGGTTTAGATTTTAATTAATATCAACTCTTGCCAAGTTATTATTAACAGTATTGTGCATGGAAATTTCGATGCAGGTATATTCCCTTGGGAGCAAGAGATGTGCTCAATTCTTTTCTTTGTGGAAAGAAATTGGTATGTGTTTCATTTGCTAAATTATTTATAGTTAAAATCTGGGTTGATTGGTCATTTTGTGTACTTGTATCTCACATTATGCTCTTTTATTTATACATTTCTACAAATAGATTTATGTTTGTTGAAACCTGCTGAATTTTATGTTTTACATTTCTGATTTATCATTTGTACTAAGAACCTTTCTTTTCTCCCTTCCTGAACTCTCATCTAGATTTGTAACCTTAGCTGTCTGGATTCATGATTTACCTCTTCTGAAGTTCTATTCCAGTTCTGGTCTTGTCATTCTGATTTTTTTCTTATTATCAATAATCAAACAGCTCAATAATATGGATAAATTAGTTATTCACATGTCTCTCATTCCTGGAATCCAATTCTATGTCTCTCATTCATGGAATCCAAATGAAACACTAACTCATTTGGTGGTATCTAAAATGTTGTTTAGAAGGCCATAATAAAACCTAGTTTACTCCATGCAACTAAAATAAGCTTCAGCGTAACCCGTGGTTAGCTTCGGCTATTCCAAAAAAAAAAAAACTAAAATAAGCTTTAAACTTTTTGGCCTCTTGATAAAAAGTCTAAAATATGTCATATAATACAATGTGCATCCTTTGTAATACATTGTTAACTGGATATCATCACTTCTTTTGAAGTTTAAAGTTTGTGGGCTTGAGTGTCTAATTGAAGCAAAAACTGCTCAGCAACATTTCGACAAGTGAACTGGAAAAGTTTAGGTAGAGTCGCATCTAAATGTTGGCTAGGTAAACATCTTGTAGTAAGAGTGGTGATGAACCTTGTAGATGATCCCCATGTGGTGGTGGTGGTGATGGGAGGGTCCCAAATGGTAGAAAAAAAACATCAACCCCTTGGGATTATCCCGCTCTTGGAAGAAGTAGAAATATAGTGATAATTTGATTCTTCATTACTGTGTGTATGTAATTGGGTTATTTATAATTTTTAGATGGTTATAAATAGATAAAGAAACCAGGTTTGAGGTATCTCAGAAGTTTGAGACAACTTTTAAGTCTTTTTTTTAAAAAAAAAAAATGAAAATCTAATTCCTTGTTGACTTTCATTGCAATCATTATCTCAAAAGACTTATGTTGCTTTTTACTTTTTCCTAATGATCCATCTCTTATCTATTTTGATTGCTTTTTTTAAGAGATCAATTTCAGTGCAATCCACCATTTGCTATTTTCATTTTTCTATCTGCTTTGACATTCAGCTGCTTTGTTGGATGGTGTTGCTGGTGTTGGTATTTTGGAACTTGGTGAGCTTCAACTTGCAATATCTCTTGCTGAGAGAAAGCCAACTGGAAATTTTTTCTTTCGGAGTGGTGAGTGTTACTTTTTTAGTCATTATTCTACTCCTTTAATTGAACAAATGTAAAACAATGAAGAAAAAAAAAGAACAATTCAATGGATGCAATGTAAAATGATTAGAATTGGTAGTTTATTTATTTGATATGCAGATGGATTGGATTGGCAGACAGAAAATGAGTACAAGTCATTTGCTTCTACAGCTGAAATGTTAGTGACAGGAACTGGCATTTGATAATAGGGGCATAGTAGTAAATTAGCAAATTGTTTTGTATAAATTCCGCACCTTCCCCATCTATGTCATATGTTGACATTTTTGTTCCATGCCAAAAGCTTCCTTTAAGATGACTGTGTTGTAAATTTTCCGTGCTTCTGTAATAGCTTGATGCTTAGCATCTTGCTGAGTTGGAGAGAAACCTTGTTACTACCTTTCGTGCTAGACTTGTCCTTTATTCTCTCCCTTCCACGAAAGATGTCCTGTTTGACCAAGAATAGCTAATAAATAAATTGTGTTCCAAGTCATTTTTTTTGTTTCCATATTTATCCTATCAGATGAGTAGCTGGAGAAAAAGTGTGGAATTTTTTTTTTTGTGAAGTGATAAATAGGGGAGAGAATTAACATTTGAGTTTTTGATAATGGACACATCTTTTGGATAGAACAAAAAGCAAACGAGTATGCCCCATTGTGGGATGGAGGGAGTAGTATTTAGATTGGTCAATAAAGTACTGGTCAGAAGAGTTAAATGAATTGAGTCAATATTTGATGCCAGGACTTTTTTATTATTGCATCTCTGAACTCATTTGATCCCTTATGCCAAGACACCTTTGTTATTATTTGCATTTATGCAGAGTATTTTATTTATATTTTGGCATTATCTTATTCTTGATTTGATGTGTGCATCTCAAGTTGCATGTACTTTTGCTGAATAACTTTAGCTTCAGCGTAACTTGTTTCTTATTTTTAATTTGATGGAAATGCTTTCAGGACTTCCTTCGCTTGTTGCTTTTCCATTGGGGTGCAAAACATCAGCTTGTCTTGTAAGGTAGGTTGAAAATTAGAGATTGAATTAAAAAGTGTGAAAATATATATAAAAAAATCACCCTGCAAAGCAAGGAAAATCAATAAAAAAAGATGGTTCAGAGGAGGGAGAGAAACTCAAAATTTTGGAGTCAATTTAGAACCTCTAAGACTCTGCATTTCATTTGATACCAGCAATATCAAAATCTCTTAAGGTGTTAAACAGCTACAAGTAATGTGTAACTGACTTAACAATAACATTGTACTAAAGTTGGTTTTCATGTTAGGTTTGAGGGTGATCTCTCCATTGATGCTGTCACTGATTGGTTTGCAACAACTGTTCTGGGTTTACCTCGCATTTTATACTACTCAAAGGAATCACTGGTAATTTAAGACACTTGCTTATCATAATCATTTTCAATGACAAATTTGTTTTTCCTGCTTTCTATTATTTAGACTGAAGAAAAAGTTTTTTTCATGAGTCAAAGCAACATGTGTAACATGAGAGAACCTGTATGAAGAAAAAGTTATCAAAATGGACCACAACATTGCATTCTGAAGTAAATTTGTGGGTCATGTGTTGCACAAGCTATCTGTCACCATATGTCTTAAAGCTCTTTCTGCATAGTTCTGTTAGACAACCTGCTGGATTTTTTGAGTTGCTTAATTATTTTTCTTTGTTACTAACCATATTGATACATAATGCTGAAATCACTCTTTATCATTATATTCTATGCAAGTAAAAGGCATTGTTAGGTTTCCTTTCTTGTTTCATGTATAGTATCTTTCTTTTGTCACCTGGTCTCTTTACTGCTTGAATGACATGAAACTTCATTACAATACAGGGACAAAATTTTCTGGCAAAAAGTGGTCCCCACAAGGTAAATTCTTTTTCAAGTTAATTTTTATCATTCAATCTATTATTTACAACGTTATCATCTCAATTTTATATGATTCTTTTCCTCTACTTTGATTGGTGGTCAAGTTTGTGTTGTAATTAATGGGTGAACTAGTCATTTCTTGATACATTGTGATAAACCTTTTCTGTAATTTGGACATTGAAGAAGAAAAGAATGGGTGTATATTCTTGTGATTTTGAATATTTTGAGTGATTGCCTTTTTGGACCTTTTAAATCATAGAACAGTGATTTTGATGGTTGTTGATGAGGTTTGAGGGCGGCTAAAAGCTTGTGAAATTTTGTATACATTACCTTTCTAATAGGATTATATTTAATTGAGGAAAGATAACACGTCTTGATGGAAAAATAACACTTTTAATAACAGTCATGGACAGATGTTCTTAATAGAAAAAATATAGATGGTCCACACAAAGAAATATCAAGAGTAAAGGGATGAAATATATGATTATCTCCATGTTTGTATGTTCTCCTAATATGACAAGTCCTAATGGAAAAATAACACTTTTAATGATGGATATGGACAGATGGTCTTAATAGAAAAAATATAGATGGTCCACACTAAGAAATATCAAAGAGTAAAGGGATGAAATATATGATTATCTCCATGTTTGTACATTCTCCCAACTAAGTTCTTGATAAAATTTGTATCTTGGGATAACTGTATGTCATCACTGAACTTGATAATGCTTAAATGATAGTCATGTTAATTCATGTTAGAAACTCATTTATGTGAAGTTTGGCTTGTTGATTTTGTAATGTTTTTGTTGATAATATGAAGTCCTATTGAAATGAATACTGAGCTGAACTCAATGCAAGCAATGAACTGTGAAATCAGATCTCAAGTAGATTTAGAAACCTGAATTGGATTCTCATTTATAGCACTTTACCTTTTGGAGTATCTTTTTCTGTGTTGTATTAATAATCAAAATTGATGTCATATTTTTCATTCGATATTTCTCTGTGCTATTATCATGCCTATACATGTTGTTTTATTAATTTCATTGCCATGATGCAAGCTTTTTTCTCTATTGGCCGAGGACCAACTTTTTGCAGTCAAAGTGAGTATGAACTATGTAGGAATTGTCCAAGAAATTAAGTTAATCTTATAATGAACTATGTCGGAATGTAAATTTTCTAAGAGGTTTTGATCTTTTTATCATGGAATTAACTCCTTCCAGTCATATGAACACAAGAGACTTCAAAAGCAACCATTCGGTTCAATTATCACCACCACCAACATGGGTTTTATCGTACTGCATTAGATTAAAGAGATTTTTGGTACTTACAAAAAGAGGAGCAGTGTTGTTGTGGAGTCAGAAGTTTTAAGCCTCTCGAATCAATCACATTTTTTCTCCACAGGTTTAGAATCTAGAATCTTCTCTGCTTTTAACTCCGCTTGACTGTCTTCAAGTCTTTAAAAGAAATACACATTCTGGAATGCATGAATGACATTTTACTGTTAGATAATTGTCTCCTTGATATCTACAACATTGGAGTGATAAACTGTATATCAAATAACAACTGCATATGCAGTTCAATGTTTTGATGACAACGAGCGTCATTCTTTGTCATTGCTTGACTGAGCTTTGCCAAATACACATCCAATCACTCATATGGTGTGAGGTAACCTTGGTCTTTGGTTCCTATGAACACCTGGATTTGGTGAAGGTGTGCGGCTTGCCCCTACATCCCAATTTTTTATAGAAAAAGAGGAAATTGAAAAGGAAAAGGATAAAAGATAAATATAGAAACCACTTATATGGATATATGTTAGTAACTTTGAGTTTGATTTTTAATTCTAATATCCATTCTTGATGCGTGTATAGCTTTGATGATAACTTTGTAATCATACTGATAGTTTTGTGCATGTCAATTTTAGGTAAAGGCCATTTTCTTCTCAAAAACAGGAGAGCGTGCTACTCCATTTGTACGCCAGACTGCTAAAAGTTATTGGGCATATACCTCTTTTGCATTTGTGTTATGGCGGGAGGAAGATTTCTCTGTTTGGTGGAATGCGTATGTGGATGTGGTTACTTTTTCCCCAAAAATTGTCCTGTTATTTATCTGTTTGGCCATGGAACCTGCAATTGTGCATTCAATTTCAGTAATTTGCATAGCCTTTTGCAATTTGAACTAATACCTTTTTTTAACAAATACCACTTGTGCATCTATGATTGTTTAACCTGGATAAAAAATAGTATTCACTAATCGATTCCATAACATGCACATTGATGGATTCAAATTCATGCGTAACAGATTTGAGGTGGAATCTGCCCCTGCTATTGCTTTTGTGAAAGACTCAGGGGTGAAACCTGTTGTTGTCCATGGTATGTCTTTCTTTGATTTTTCATATTTGGTTTTGGTTCCTATAGAACTTTGCAATGTGATTTCTATGCTTCATTCTTTCAACTAACGTAGCATTGTGTATTGTGTTGCAGGATTGGTCAATAATTCAGAGTTTTTAGATCTTGTCGAGAAAAATAAACAGCAAGGTATTTTTCATTATTTTTAGATCTTGTCGAGAAAAATAAACAATGATATCTTCATTGTTCAAGTTATCTTGAGCCTTGAAGGGAAGAATGAAGAAACGTTATAATTTTGCATAAATTTCAAGCTTGTCATGAGATTTTGAAACTCTCATATAATATCAGTAATGCTATTTGAACACAACTTGGTATTGAAGCAATCTTTTAAATTCAGAGAAGTTAAAAGTGATTTTCATGTGCATTTTCAGAACTTCCTCAACTAAGAAGTGTAACATCAATGGAACTTGGTTGTGATGCCCGAGGTCATTCTCGTGCTGGAAATGATACCATATCATGGTATTGTGTTATTCTAGCAGGAAGGCTGGGCCCAGAACTTAACAAGATGCGTGAAGTAAGCATTTTTTACTTTAACTTTTTTGTTTTCAAGCTGTAATTGTTTTCTGAAAAAACTTTCTACACATTATTCTTTTAATCAACATTTTGAATCAATCCCAAGTCCTTGACCTCTTTTTTATTTTATTTTTCAGCTCTGTAATGTATTTATTTTTAAATTGAAGAGCAGACACAATTAATTAAGAAATAGTTTTGCAATATTTGGATTGTTTTTTCTCAATGGGCTGGGTGAGGGAGCAAAAAGAATAATAAAATGTTTTTTTTTATATTGCTTTGTTTCAAATACTCATTTATTGTCTGATATTCTAATATGAAAAATATCTCCTTCATTGGAAATGCTGCCAATTTTCTGGAAATTAAGCGAATTGAACAAGTTCATAGATTGTGCGCAGGATACAAGAACGATTATCAATAGATAGTGAATCAAGTGAAGCTGATAAAGAGCAATCATTAGTATTGACCGGTGCATTTAAAGGCAAACGATTGACCTTTGCTTGGCTTGATGGGGAAGCCCAGGAAGTGAGTTTTGTTTCATAATCTTCTTTTTTGAAATATGCTGTTGATTTTGCACTTAGTTAATTCAGTTGAACACAGACACAAAGTGGTAGCAAATGAAAGAAGTTTTGTGTAGATAATTTTTTCTTAAAGCAAATGAATTAGTCATTAAATCTTGTGACTTTAATACCCAGATCCTATGGAATATTTTCTGTGATCATTCTGCCCTATTTACTTGCAGGGCTGTGCTGTATATGTTATTTTGTGGGGATTTTATATACAGCATTGAAGAAATTGACATTAATGTTTTAAAGGAAAAGAAGAATTATCTGTCAGCTTATCTACTGAGAAATTTTTTACCTCGTAAATTTATGTTCCTTGGACCTGTTTAAATACCTCCTTTTACTCATTTTATTTAGTATTAGGACTTGTTATGAGGTGGGAAAAGTCTTGGGTGGAGTCTTGTCATGACCATTTTCAAGGCTTCTATGTCTCTCACAGACCATGCTATGCAGCTTAAGAAAAAACCTAATCTACTACTTTCCCATTATCCATTAGAAAACCACCCCAATTTGACTTTAGATCATGACCTTTCTCATGTAAAAGGGAAAGAGACTACATTTTCTTGTGCAAGTTAAGTCAACTGAGAAGTTATGGCTCCTTATTGTGGTGTTACAACATGTAATGATGTATTCTTTGTTTTATCTTTGGAGATGCAATGTTCAAATATAGATGTAGTACAAGTGGCAAAAGCACCCTTTTATAGAAATTAGAATGCCCTATAAAAATTATCTAGCCGCCCTCTCATAGAAATTATTCTTCCATATAAAAATAATCTTACCCTCCATATCATTTACAAATATTGCTGATCAAAGATTCACGGAATTGTATAAATATTGATAGTCGCTTACCACTCAAACAACAAGTGAATATTTTCACTATTCTTGGGCTCAAAGTCACCAACAGTTCTGATTTTCATCCAGAAATATTGTTCCTACTACATTCATTCAGAAACCAGCTATGATACGTGTGGACCAAGGAGGGATTTGGTTGATGTACCTAAGTTATTTATTGTGCGCTATAAAAGGAATGCTTCTGAGGATGTTATCAAGGTTGACACAAAACCAAAGAATATATTTAATGTATTTGAAGATGAGAACATGGATCCTGCATCACAACTTGTTGCCAGATACAATGGCTCGGATGAAATTTCACAGGTATAGCACTTCTCTAAGGGTTTGCTGTTTACTTTCATTACTTCTTTAGTACAATATTTTGATCTTTGTAAAAAGCCTCCGTTTAGAATTTAAGACCATGTCTTTGCTCCAAGAGTTGGGCACATTAGATATTCTTGGTGCAAAGTGACGTTTGAAGAAAGACAGGGGCTTGGTTTTTTTATCATTTCTTTCAATTTTATTGGGGAAAATTTCAAATGGCAGGTAATTGCGTACACTCACCTTTTCCATTTGTTTTTCCGTGTTTCTTAATTTCGGTACAGATCATGCAATGGATGTCTGAAATAATCAGTGATGGTGACACCAGGAATCTGCCCTTCTATGTAAGCCACAATTTTTGGCCTTGGCCAACTCTGTAAAAAAGCCTTATTTGTGACATTCACTTCAAAGTGGGGATCTCCATTATGAAGTGTAGCTGTAAATTGCATTTATAGTGTAATATACAGTGGTATAATGGTATGCAATAGACTAGTGCCTTTCAACTTTAACTGGTAAAGTTAATCTGGCATTGTACACCATATCCCTTTTAACTTTAGCTTGATCCTACATTGGGATAGAGCACTTCATGAAGGGTCGCGAGTTGTTCACTTGCTTTGTTATTATTATATATGCAACTAATGTTTCATGAAGCCTCTACATGGTTTAGTGGTGATATTTTGATGTGAAAACGTTTTTTTGGAACATTAGTAGATGCTTCTCTCTAAAACATTCAATTCAATTGCTCACTCATTTATCCATTTGCAATGCAGAGATCAAAAACTCCTGCTCTTGTTCCTGAGGATTCAGATCCTATCTGGTCAAGAGGTGCCCAAAGCATCTTTTCCAAAAGCATAGGAATCAAACAGAGGATCTTCAACAATTTTAGCAGAATTTACGATTATCTAGGGGATCCAAGAATCGGCCCAATTTTACTTCTGGGAGCCTTGATGTCTTTCGGTACCATATGGTTGATCAGGAGCCAATCAACTCATCCTAAAGCAAGTCAGCCAAGTCAGTCAAATGCGAAGGTAAGTGATGACACTAAAATTGTATGCGTGTGAAAGCATGTAAGCTTGTGTGTGTCCATGTTTTCCATGACTTATGCAATTGCAAGTAGTAGGGGCATGAATGGTTAGTATGGTTGGGCCCAAGATGGGTAAGTTTACCCTTAACGTCTCACCTCTTTGGCCCCATTCATTTTTTATATGGCACCTATGTCCCTAGCTCCGCTCATTAATATTCCTTTTCTTTGTCATCACTCACCAATCAACCTAACGTTACTATAATCCATAACTATAAATAAAAACACAAATCCCTTTAAAACTTTAATTGACTAGAATGACCTTAAATCTTTTATTGCTGATATCTCCAGGATTTTCGTATGACTTACTCTACAATAGTTGGTATTGTATGGGCCAAGCATAACTATCCAGCTTTTGTTCCTGGATTTTTATAAATTGAACAACAGTTGAGTATTTTATAAATTTTCCTTGCACCACCACCTCCTCAACCAACACTATTGTGCTGCCTACACTATTTACAAGCAACTTTAATCGGTGGTAATGGTATTTGTGGTAGTGCTGGTGGAGATGGAAGAGGCAGTGAAGTTGTGGATGGAAGTGGTGCAGTGGTGTATTAAGCAGTTTTAGCCTCATGGTCAAACATAGTCAAAGATTGTCAAAGCTGGACTAATTGGTTGAAATTATGATAGTCAACCTAGGCAAGAAAGGTCTATCTTTGTCAAGTCGATGTTTGGTCATTGGATACATTAGTGCAACTATTGATAGAAAATCTCAGGCTGTGTTTACTTTTAGAAAATGTGTCTTTGTTTGCATCTCTAGTTTTCTTATATACTCTAAAATGATTTTTTTTTCATGAAAAATTAAGGAAACATATTCATTAAATACAAATCTTCCAAAATTAAAAAAAAAGGGCCTTGTTTGGCTTAAATTGAAAATATTAAAAGGAATGATCATAAAATATTAGGTGAACAAAACTAGGTTATTATTTTTTATAATAGAGAATTTGAAAAACAATCACTTTGGTGTTTTTCAGCTTTCTAAAAGAATTAAAAAACACATTTTTCTAAGAAAATATATTTCATTTCCTGTTAGTGTATGCTTCTATTTCTTAGATAATATTTATGAAAACTTTTACACAAGCGCAACCTTAATATTTCAAATGGTAAGGGGGTTAATCAGCAGCATAACCCTTCTAAACCTTATAATTTTGTTACTATAACACGACCATTTATATACCATTATATATTAGAGGTGACTCATTTATAAAACATTATTGTATATTATAGCCTATCCATTTGTGACAGGCACCAATTTCCCCTACATTGTTTAGATATGGATGACATACCTATGCGCAACAGGAAAGAGGATGGAATGAAATAAATCTTTTTTGTTAGTATCATACCATAGAATATGCAGAATATGATAGTTATCTCCAGCAATTTCCTGCTAGCAGGGGTGAAAGTTATGCTTGTTAATGCTCGCAAGTTGCAAACAATACTCATTCTTCGTATAATTGTTAATCCTTTGAATCTGATTTCCAAATTTAAAACTTTTTTCATTTTTTTTAAATCTGTCTTGTTCTTGATCTATCCTTTCAACTATCCACCTAGTTGCTTCAACTCAATGTGATACATATGTTGTTGTTTGTTCATAATTCACCTCTGTATTTTGCCCTTGATTCTAATGTCCAATCTTAATGTCTAAAGCACTATGAGAAAATCCTTGATGTGTTGTTTTTAGGATGAAACTCGAGCGAGGCGGGGAGAGAGAGAAAAATACAGAGCAAAGAAAGATCGACCTTCTTCCATAACTGATAGTGAACCAAAAGGTGCTTACCAGATTCCACTGTCAGACTCTGAATCTGAGTAGTGGTAAGCACAGCAATAGAGAGGAGGAAGTCCCACAGATTTATTGGTTGGTTTCTTACCTGAAGTCACAAGTAGCTGTTTAAAAAACGAGGTATGATTTTTTTCCACTTAATAACAAGTTTAAATTATGATTTCCTAGTCAGAACTCCCCATCCCCCCATCATAGAATCATCAATTAAATGAAATAGTGTCAACAGGGTGTTTGAGTAGGGATCTTGATGTGAGAGATAAGAGGACAACTCTTGATATACTTAATAATATCTCCTTTTCTTTTACATTTGGAGCCCTTTCTCTTGTCCGATGACCTGTGGCATGAAGCCATGGATCCATTTTGGTAGATTTGATTCTTGCAATAAACTAAGTAATAGCCATGAAAGTGGAAACTGAATTTTTGTTTTTTATTTATGCATCTAAGTGGAATCAGAATTATCCTGAAATTCAGTTTTTCATTTTCAAATAGGTAGATTAAGAGCTTGTTTGTTTGATATTGTGGTAGTGATTGTTTTCCAAAGTGTTTTTTTGTTTGTGAATGTATTAAAATAATTTTTTTATTCTTTAATTTTTTTTCATATATGCACATCAAAATAATTTAAAATTTTCAAATAAAAAATAATTTTAAAAAAATAAGATTGTTTTTTTTTAAAAGAAAAAATTGCAGAGTAAAAAAGGATGTCCTAATATGAAGATTCAATCATAAAAAAATAAATGAAATAAATAAGATAAAATTAGGTCCATTTAAATAAAAAATATTTTAAAAAATAATCTTAATTACAATTTCAATCCGTCAATCCTATGTTATGTAAAGTAATCGTTGACATTTGGAGAAGGCACTTGGCCAAATTTGATCAGTTCACGTGAGAAAGCGATGGTGAAGTCACCTTTTGTCCTTAAATCTGCTTGAAGAGCATGATAAACCCTTTAAGATTACTCCCTTGAAAAGAAATACCTATTTTCATTCCAGAGGAAACCGAAAAAACAACATGTTTGTAGTAAAATTCCAAATCTTGAAAACTTTTTGTAGTTATTTTAAAACCAAAATTCACTTAAGCTCTTCACCCGTTAATGGAGTACAACAATGTTTTAATACCAAAATGATCCAGTCTCACGTATCCTTCCACGATAATATAATAAATTCCACGATACTTTCATCCATGTGCCTGAAAGTAAAGGAACATTGTGCATTTAATGATGCATGCAATGTGACCAAGTTTTGTGGTTCTTAATATAAAAGTGGAAGAGTTATAAGTTATTGTTGTTAGCTATACAGATATCATTGAGCACTTTTATTTTATAGGTTATTTGTTGGGGCTCTAGAGGAGCTTGAGTAAATGTGATGGGGAGATCGATTAGTCTTTTATGTCTTACAGTTTTCGTGTTATCAAAAATGGAATAAACTTGAAGTGATGAGATATGAAACAGGATCAAATTAGATTTTGTTCAATTTTTCATAGATAATATCATGAAATCATAAAAACTTTAGATTGGATCTAGGTTTTTCATAATTATTTGATGGGCTTTTGGGGTGACTGAATTTGGTCATTGGTTGATGGGCCAATAGATGATAATGTTTTTTAATTACATGATTTCTTGAAAAATAAGTACCCTATTTGAATAAAAGATCCTCTAATTTTTAAGTAATTAAATGTAGGAGTATCAATAATATATAGAAAAGTGAATGAGAGTGAATAAAGTATAGAAGTGTATGTTAGTTCTTATATGAACTTGTAGTTGTTTGTCTTCAGTGATCGTGTGTTCATCCTCTATGTATCAGTGAATTGAGGCATTTAAACATCTCAATTATATGAGCTTACCCCATATAGAATGGAATAATAATGAGAATAATTTATTTTCCTTGAGGTAACCTTGAAAAAAGAGTTGTCAAGAGAAAAACAGACACTTCATTGAACACTTAGTTAATTGTTAATGGCCCTTACAAGGCATTTTTAAAACTTGTAATAAAACGAACCAACCCTCTTACTTAAATCAACACAATTAATTAATTTGTTAGCTTTGATAATTACCTGTACTAATTATAGTTACCAATTTAATTCGGATTAGGTCTTGAGGGTGATCTTCAAGACTACTTGGACTGATGCTAATGGTGTTTCACCCTACATGAAGAACCATCATTTTAGAAAGCCTACAATCACTCCCTTGCATTCTGACTGGGATGTTCCCAGATTGTTCGATGCCATAGCAAAGACTTGATCATGAACTAGAAAAGAGATTTTCAAAACATAATATTAGGTTATTTTGTCTCCACGTAGCATAAAATGATGACAAAGAAATTGTAATTTGTCCAACAAGTTTTGAGTTCGAGTCAGAACATGTACTTTTTATAAAAATTTGAGATAATCAATGTTTTACTCGATCATCTGGAGCCTATAAAATTAGGATATTTTATATATGTTCGTGCTTATTTTTTAGGGGAAGAGGAAAGTTGTAAATGAGTACGTTTACTTCTTTTTTTTTTTTTAATTTAAAGAAACCCACACTAGAAAATATATTATATAAAATCAGGTGAACAAATAAAATTTTAATTATAAAAAAAAATTAAAAAAATATATACACACTGAGTCGAATTTCTGTACAGATTTCAAAGCTTTTATACCACCCCCCTTTTTACATCCCATCTCAGAAGTCCTACCAAATAGTCTTTGATAGACTGTCAGGACTCAGGAGGATAGAAGGTAGCAAGCACAACGTTAGCAACTTTAGGGTTTTTACTTGTTCATTTTATAATAATTTTCCTCTATTTATATTTTTAATATTAATATATTAAAATGATATGGAAAAAGAAACACTGTTTTAATAAGACGGACATAAAATCACAAGAAGGTTCATCCTCCATTCTTTTCCTGCAAACAATTATGTCTGAAAAGAACTGACGTTGCCAGTCACCTTCACCAGATTCCTCTGCTCCAGTCATTATGGTATGTCGCTCATCTCCCTGCCTCCTCTCTCTTCTCTCTACTCTTTTCATTCTATCTCGCTAGAAATCAAATACAAGTCCTTGAAAATGCTGGAAACAAATAATAATCCAAAAGGGCCATCGACAAGATGATTAAATTACTAATTATCATTATATATATATATATATATGATGGGTTCAAAGCGCAAACAATTACAGTTTAATCAATGTACCCAAACCCTAACTTTAATTAGCACACTAAACTTGTATCATTGATCATGGATCATGATTTGATCAGGTCACTTGCAATATTATATCATTGTTCCATTCTTTAATGAACTGGTCGGACGATCATTCGTTAAACTGCATGCTAATCCTTGGCTGGCTGCGTTGAACACCATGGCCGCCGCCGCCAAAATGAACCCCAATTTGCTCGGCAAGCTTGACAAACTTGACGTGGTTGCTGCACCAAGCTTCCACAAGCTTAGCCTCTTTACTTTCAGCATCTCGATGCAATGCACTTAACTGTTCTTTATACTCGCTCTCAATCTTGTTCATAAAGCTCGCCTCTTCCTCTCTCAAACACCTTATCTTTGCCTCTACCTCCTCCATTTTCTCCCTTCTCTTCCTTGCTTTCTCTGATTCCAACTGCTGCTCTAGTCTGCTAAGCCTCCATGTTGCCTCCTTTTTATGCTGCAGCCAGTTTTGCCTCCCCTCCTCAAGCTCCTTGCAATACTGAACCAAGGTACCCGTTTTCTGGCCAGGTTTGAACCGGGCCAGGTCCGGGTCCAAACCCAGATCAGAAGGAGATAATGACAGGCTCACTGATGGTGATGGTGTAGCTGAAACTGCGGTGCTGGTTGAGGATGACAGGTTTGAACCGGGGTTCATCCACACAGACCCGAGGGAGAGAACCGGGTCAGGGTCGGGCATTGGAGGCATCATAGTTGATAAACTACAGGGAAAAGATTGAAACTGGTTAAGGATCTTCGGCTGCACGTACTTCTCAGCAAAGGTCTCCAGAATGTGGTCGTATTTTCCTTGAGAAGACGCTTTATCGCTGGTGACTGGAATATTCCCTTCTCGCTGGTGGTGCTGATTGGAGTACTGCGTACTACGGTGGTGCTGCAATAAAGACTTGGACTTCGACTGCTTCTCTTTGAAAACCTCCCACCACTTACTAAGCCTCTTCGCTGTCCGGCCGGGGACTTCACTGGCAATCTTTTTCCACTTGTTACCGTACCTGGCTTGGAGAGAAACGACAAGGGCTTGCTCATCTGAGGTCAAACATCCTTTCTTGATCCCTGGTTTGAGGTAGTTTTTCCAGCGTTCAAGGCAAGATTTCGGGTCTCGGTTAAGGGTTTTGCCGGTCGCCTCCACACGTTGAGAGATTAGACTCCATTCTTTCGGACCATGTTGCTTAACATAGGCTTTTAGGATAGCATCTTCTTCTGGTTGCCAACGTTGTCTCTCCTTCATCTCATCATTCCTTCTGGTTTTATGAAGGTGCGATCATTTAAGGATCTTTTAATGCCATCCGGGCTAGTGTTCTCGCCCTGTGCCTGACTTTACACGAAGCAAGGTTACAGGAGATGGGGGGGTCAAGAAGAAGCCAAAAGAAAGGATTGGTGATGGGATGATTCATTTGCTGCTGTTTTGGTGAAAGGACGTGTGTACTGTAACGCGCTGTGGAGAGCTTGACAGCCACTCTCGCCATGTTGTGCTATTAAAAAATTATAATTTTCGATTCAATGCCTGTTTGGGAGTGTGGTTGCAGTTGCTTTTGAAAGTGTTTTTTGTTTAAAAATATATTAAAATTACATTTTTTTACTTTTTAAAAATTATTTTTGACATCAGTACATCAAAATGATCTAAAAATACTAAATTTTATTAATTTAAACTTAAAAATAAAAATAAAATTTTTTTAATTTTTTTCAAAAATGTTTTTGAAAAGTCCTCCCAAACATCTCTTTATTTTTTAAAGTGCTTTTCGTTTAAAAATATATTAAAATTATGTTTTTTTATTTTTTAAAAATCATTTTTGACATTAGTATATCAAAATGATCTAAAAACACCAAATTTTATTAATTTAAACTTAAAAATAAAAATAAAAAATTTTCAATTTTTTTCAAAAATATTTTTGAAAAGCCCTCCCAAACATCTCCTTAATTGTGCATGATTGATGATCGTCCATGTCGTGGTGCGACGGAAAAAAATTTAAAATTAGTATAATAATTTTTAAGTTCGAGTCAAAATATATATTTTTTATAAAAATTTAAAATAATCATAATTTTACTTATTTATCGGAATCTACAAAAATGTATTTTTAAAAAATAGAGTTTCCTGAAATTAAAAAAAAAATGATAAGTATCATGTGGCAAATTTTCGTTTTTTTAAAATATTTTATGCCTGGAAAAGTATTAAAATTTAGTGGGGTGGCATGCAGAGAGCCTGGGCCACTTCAACCGGTGGTGGGGCAAGTGGGAGTCAGGACGAGACAAGACCAGACATTGAGGGAGAGGCCTATAGTCGTGTGGGGCTGATGAGAAAGATGCTACATTGCTGGTTTGGGATTGTTTTTTTAAAAAAACAATTAATATTTTATTTAAAAGTATAAAATATTTTAATTTAAAAAAATATTTATTTTTAAAATACTTGTAAATCACTCCTCAATGGGTGCGGATTGTTTATTGCAGGAGAGGGAAGCAAGAGATGTCGTGTTCATGCATGTGCCTGTGGAATGTGTGATTTGGACTCTCGAGAGTGGTGGGCTTTCTGAATCTGTAATCTTATTTATGACACTCATGGACACATTGTTTACCTTTTTTCAAAGTATAGCTCCCATTTAAGTCTTTGATCTTCTTCAATTTAGTCCCTGGAAAATTTTGGTATAACCCTAATGTTGTGTGTCTTTTGCAAGAGTATCCTTGGTTTTTAATTTTTTTCACTTTAGCCCTTAATTGATATGTAAACCTTGATTTTATTATCATTTCAGCTTCATGTCATCCTACTAAGCTTAATTGCACCTATTAAGTGCCCTTGCACTTAATTGATTTCTTTAATTTTGGCCTAAGATATTTTAAAATTTAATTAAATCTTTAATTAGGTCTATAGATTAATAAAACCAACCTAATAAAAATCTAATTAATTCCCAGACTTAATTCTTATGCAAATTCGTTTAATATTCATTTAAGTCTATCTTGAGTTTGCATTATCTTTCCCCTTGGGTCCTCTAATGGTGCAATTAAGTTTTCAATATTGTTAAAGATCCACTTTGGTTCCCTTATCCCTCATTTATGCATTCAGATCCTTTTTTCAGCCTATTTTGGCGAACTAAGTCGTTTGTCGTTGTATATATATTTCAATCTTATTTCTTTTATATTGTTGTTGTTGCTGTTGTATTATTTATTATCTTTTTATAAAAGAAAATGACAATTTTAGGGAACCCAAAATTGAGTTGTGACAATTTTTCTCTTTTTATAATGCTTACAATAAAAAGTTCCTTAGTAAATAGCATGATTGTAAAGTGACTGACTCAAAATCGTCTTCAAAAACTAATAATTTCAAAAGCATTGTTTTAATAAAACAGGGGCTAAACAATATGATATAAAAGGTAATTAATTTACTATCTTAAAAGCAATGACTCAAAAGCACACTCAAAAGATTATAATATAAAAAACATTGTCTAAAAGCATATAAGGGCTATTTACACATTATCTAAGGGAGAGAGCTCAAATACGCACTCAAAAAATAATAGTGTTGAAAGCATCGTTTAAGAAAAATAGGGGCTAAACAATACACTATTTGGAAGGTAAGGGGTTTAAAGGCATGCTAAAAAAGATGGTGGTTTCAAAGATGATGTCTAATATTGAGTGACTTAAAAGTGCACTTGAAATGATATGTTTCAAAGTAGCATTTACATAACTTTAAATATATCTTGTGTTTTTATTATTTAAAGATTGTGTTTTGTTTGCCCTTATATTGGCAAGAATTAAACTTATAATACTTTTTCTTTACTAAAAAAATATTAAAATCCATCAAAGATATAAATGTTTTAGTGATTAAGATTAAAAATAAAATTAGATTTGTTATATCTTCATGTTCTAGGAAACTTGCATTTGATAAATGTGCAATGAGGTTGAAGATAAAAACAAAAATCAGTAAGTTTGAATATTTTAACTCGATAGAATCCAACTTATATGATTTTAAAAGTTGATTAAAAATTTAATAGGGTTTTTATGAGGTTGAAAGAAAGTAATAATAGGAATATGAGTTATTTTATGGAGGTCGAATCAAATGGGGGGAGAAAAAACATAAAACCTTTTACTTTTGAGGATTGGAAGAATTCTAGATCTTTGGTAAAGTTCTCAAAAATCTTTTACATGATTATATTATATCACAAAAAAAAAATTTCTTCCATGAATTTATTTCCACTCACACAAACATATTTCAACTTTTTAGAAGTAGACATCAATACATAGGTGGAATGATGAGTAAAATGATGTTAAATTATGAAAAATAATCGAGAAATTAAAAAAAAAAAGATTTATTTTGTGTATATGGTTGTTGACTTAGATCATTAAAGATTGACTATTGGATGAAGAGATTGATATTATTTTGAATGGTTGATGTTATTGACATCCATTTAAGTTTGATTTACAAACCACTAAGTGAAAATTAACATTTAAAATCAACTAAGAGGATGATAAGTACAAGCAAAAGATTGTTTTTGCCTGAATGTTTTGAAATTATTATTTTTTAAATAAAATGATCAAACAAAACTGTTACAAAGCTTAAAGTCTTGTTATATCATCATTAATCCATTTCTCTAATCACAAATTTTATATTATGATCTTAACTAAATAAAATTATAGATACAGTAGTCCTCTTCCCCAACAATCTACACTATCAATTAAATATTTAATTAATAAATCTTTGGATCTCCCATCAATAAAGTCAGAAATCACTAATCACCCCCTCTTCAAAACCCAAAACATAGGTATCCCAGAAAGCCAAAACAAATTCTCCAAATGTCCTGACAAGAAGTTCAAAGTTTTTTTCTCCTCATGGTACTTGTACAATCCTCGAAACTGTCCCCCCCTCCTTCTCTTCCACCAACAAAATCCATTCTCTTTGAACCAAACTCTCATTCTTTAGCCTTAATGCACACTGATTCCTCTGTTTCCCTCTTTCCATGTCTCTCTTTTCCTTCCCCTCCTCCTCTCCCACCAAAACCCCAAATTCTAGTTCCTTCTCCTTCCTCTTCCTCTTCTTTTCTTCTCATCCACCAAGACCCTATCCCTAAAGTCCTCTTTCTTGTTGCTAGCCCATATAAGGGTGGGTCACAGATTCTCTTAAGGTTCTATCTCTTACAAAAAGAAAACATCTTTTATAAGCCACAAGTTGTTTGCAACCAAAAGGGTACTGCTTTTGATTCGAAACTTGGTGTTTTATTGGATATAAATCATGGGGTTTCTATAAAGATTGTTGGTTCTGTTAATTTTTTTGTGTTGCATTCAGTTTCAAGCAAGAAAGTTTGTGTCTTTGCGGTGAAACTTATTGATGATGGCGATGGTGAGATGGTGAAATTAATGAGGTGTGCTGTGATTGAGTGTAATGTGCCTGTTTGGTCAATTAGCGTTTCTTCTGGAGTCTTGGTTTTAGGGGAGGATAATGGGGTCAGAGTTTTTAATTTGAGGCAGTTGGTGAAAGGGAGGGTTAAGAATGTCAAGGGTATCAATTCAAATGGAAAGTCGGATGGTAAAGGGTTGAAATTGCCAAATGGGGTTGTTGGGGATGACTATTCTCACGGTTCAAGCTCTGGGAATGGTAGCAATGGTGTAATGGATATGAAGACTGATAAGCAATGTGTTTCTGGTAAGTGTGCAAGTGCAATGTGTTGCTATTGAGCTCTTCTTATTGTTCATTTTGTGTTGAAAAAGTTGATATTTTTTGCTAGTTAGTATTGAATTAGGGTAAATAAATGTGATTATTTAGCTTTGTGACATAGAGAAATTAGTAGCTGAGACTTTTGCAATGCAAATTATGTAGTACTGTTATTTCTGTTACATGTATTTAAACTGTCCCTTTTACTTTAGAAGATCTCCATTGAAGTTGGAGAAGAGTTAATTCTGTTTAACGTGGACTGTGTAGTGCTCATGAAGGTGGTCTAATGGCCTGCAGAGATTTTCTTTCTTCCAAATTGGGAATGTTCCATTAGTTTAGGATTCTGACACTTCGTGAATATGACATGTATAATTTGATCATGGATTCATCGACTGTTGTTTGGATGTGGGTGCAAGATTTCCAACAGAATTGATCATATTGTGTTGTAGGTGTAAAGAATGTATAATTTCAAACCCAAACATAATTTCCAAGGCAAAGTACCGTTTGGCAGTTTATTGGTGGCCTTTCTTGTATTTCAATGAGAAATGAAATTCACTGGGGAAGAGGCTCTCAGGCTCTTGTTGAATAGGAACGGGATTTGTAATTCCAGAGAATAAAGGAAATTGGGACTTGAGTATCTTGAACGCAAAATTTCTTGTTTTGGCAGAATTAAGATTGCATCTATGCAGCTAATTTTAATGCTTGATGAATCAGTTGTCTTGATAAGTCATGGATCAAAATTCCTGTCTTTTATTATCAACTCCCAACATGTTTATTAACCTTATCTTAGTAGATTTCTTCAGCATTGAAGATCACATACCTTTTGCCATGTTTAGGTCTTCAAGAAGAGCCTCTCGTCAGCATCACTTATTTAAACAAAAAAGATTTTTTTTTTCATGAAGTAGTGATTGCTTTTAATTTCTTTTTAGCCTGGGTAATTAGAGGGCAGTCAGCATGTTGACCTTGGTTAATTGGAAAGGAATTCAGCAATTTAGCTTGTATAAACTGGACACATGGTGGATTTGCAGAAGCAACATGAGATAGTCAATGGCATGCTTAGATTGGCTTTCTTGAGAGAATAAGGATTTTCTCTCTGTAGAATTAAGTCACCAGCTTCTTTGTGTTGCCTCACTTCTAACATGTTTCTGAAAAGAAAATAAAATTGCAAGGCATATGTCAGTTACAGGATTTCGTAGGAGTAAAATTATTTAGAGGGGAAAGCAAATAAATTATTGATGGGTGAATGATTCAATTCCCCACCTAGGCTGCTATTTTTAATATTTGTGTTTGAACTTGTCAGTTTATCTGTTGATGTAGAATGGGAAAGAAGATGAGGGAGATAATAGATGAAAGAAGAGAATGGTGTTGAAGAATAGAAAGGAGACAAATATAGAAGAATGACAGGGGAGAGCGGTGGGAGTTGATATTTAGATTTTAAATGTCAATTTTCAAAAACCTTTCGAAAACATAATTCGTGTGCTCTTATAAGGCATGCACAAAATATCTAATAGTTCAAAAACAAAATAGGAATAAGAACATCATAGACAAAAAAAATCATAACAGAATTCTTAATTAATATTAAAAAGTTCATTAGCTGTGAGCTGGTTTTTGTTTGTGTTGAATAGGTTGTAAGAATGCCCTAGACAATAAAGTTCCTAATAAATGCTAAAAAATCATAACAGAACTCCTAATTAATACTAAAAATCTTGTTAACATAAACAGCAACCACACTCTGTTTTTTGTTTTGGTGGAACTTTATTGTTCAATTGTATTCATGGCTTTATTGAATCACCTTGGTGAATGAGTTTTTATGGGGTCTGGTGTCTTCTTACCTTGTAACATATTTATCCTATCATCAAGGTATTCTTTATCTATTCATTCAATTTGCTCTGACAAATTGTTTTTAGGAATTTCTGTTAGACCATGAAATGGATAACCTCATATTAAGCAAGGTGCTGTCCTGTGGTTAGATGCTTAAGGATGCCTCTAGATGATAAATCACTGTTATTAGAAAGACATCTTTGATTAGGGTTCTCTCCTGTTTTTTCCTTGCAAGTAATGGTTGCTGAACCTTTTCTTCAGTGTTTGATACCTTTTAGAAGAATAATGGTGATGCTTGCAGAATCTAAGTTAGCTAGTTATACATAGAACTGGAAGTTGCATTGAAATATTGTCTTTTTTTTGTTTTGTTTCTAAAAATATTTGTGTAGTTGGCTTATGACACCAATCTGCATTTTACAGTTAAGCTGAAATCTGTAAGGTGCAAACAAGACTCTGGTGAAGGGAGTGCATGTTTTGTGGCCTTTAAGAGGGAGGAGATTGAGGTCTTGAAACCTACAACTTCAAAGGCAGTTTCCATTCAGGCATTGTCTCACAAAAAATTTGTGATTTTGGATTCTATGGGAGATTTACATATCTTGTGCTTGTCTGCACCTGTTATTGGATCGAATTTCATGGCTCACATGAGGCGGTTGCCTCATAGTATGAAAGTGCAGAAGCTGGCTGTTCTTCCAGACGTTTCCTTGAGTATACTATTTTAAATACCCTCTCTCTCTCTCTTTCTCTCTCCCCTCCCTTCTAAATTTTGATGTTTCTTGCATGCCCAGCGATGGTTCTGTGATCAAAGTGTTTGTGGGCTCGTAAAAAAACTTGATCCAAGGATGATTTATTACACGTTGAACCAATAATTATCAGGATTGGAAATTCTTGCGTGATAAAGGAATCTAACTTATGTCTGGGTGTTTAGGTATCACACTAGGTAAAATAAAATGGAAACAAATCTTCATAATGCGCTTGGTAAACAGTTGACATTTTGATGAGGAAAATAAAATTTGATTTTGCCTATATATTTTGTTAATATAATACCCTTTGCAATCTGTTTCATGAAAAAAGAAAAGAAAAGAAAAGGGAAATGATCTCATGGTCTTGGTTAATACATGTAAATGTTATATGTAGATTCTTCAACTGAGTGAACTTGCCATTGCTTTGCAGAAATGCAAACATTTTGGGTATCAGATGGACTTCATTCTGTGCACACAATTACTCTATCTGACATGGGTGCTTCTGTCAATTCAAACAATGAAGATGAGACCCAGGAAATGTTAATTCAGACCACAGGTTTCTTTAATCCTCCTTATATTGGTGTGGTTTTTCAAATTATAACTTTATATTCCTTGTCTTTTTATTAAACTCACCTTGGGTTAATGAAAGCTCTGGCAAATGTTCTCAAATGTTGATGCTGAACTTACCTAAACTTTCTCTATATTATTTTTCTGTTAGTTATTCAAGCAATTTTTTCTGCTGAAAAGATACAAGATCTTATACCTTTGGGTGCAAATGGTATTTTGATTCTTGGACAAGGTAACCTTTCCTTTCTTCAGTCTAAGTTGTGGAACATAAAATGAAAAAGAAGTTTTTTAAAATCTTATGCATAATCTTCTCTTTGATGGTAGGCAGGAGTTTTTTAAAATGTAAAGAATCACTGATCAAGATTTTATGATTTCTTCCAGTATAATTGTTATTTTCTATTACACTGTTTGTCCGAAATTTAAATTCCACATTAGTGCATGCAATCAAGAACAAATGTTTTTTGGAAAATAATTGAACTTTCAACTTTGTTTCCACTATCTTTTCAAATTCAAATAATGGAATGGAATTTAATGTTTTTCTTTTTCTTGATCAGGAAATATATATTCGTATGCAATTCCTTGAAGATGCTTGGCACTTGGAAGTTATATATCTTTTGGTGGTGAATATCTAATAGTGTTTCTTCTTATATCATAAATCTTGTTCTCTTTGTGCCGTGCTCTAACCATCAAATGTTTTATAGGAAATCTATGCTCCAGATCACAATAGATATTTGTTAAAGTTATAGTGGTTTCCTGGATCATTGTTACTAAACAGTAAGTAGTTCTATTATTTTCATGAAAGTAGCTCTCTAGTTACGCATAATGTAGTCAATCTTACCACAGATCTGACTGATCATATTTCCTTAATATCAGTTAATTGCCATGTGTTCTTTCTGATTACCATGTTTTTTTCTAGTCCTTGTGTTGCTGAAGTCATGAGCTGTAGTTATTTCATGTGTATATTGGTGCACAAGAACTCAAAGACACTGAGCTCGTGAAGGTATGTAGCTTTATATGTTTTTCATGCAGTATTATTTCTACACCAAGTTTATGGACAGGAAAAAAAAAAAAAAGGAAAGAAAAAAAATCAAAGAAAAGCACCCACAATATCACAGGCTATAAGATATTGGACTGGGAGAATTTTCATCAAATTTTTGTTAAGAAACCATCGCAAATAGTAATTTTTTCTTATACATTTGGTTCTGAAGCATCTTAGAATGTTACATTTGTGCATGCCTTCCAACAAATGAATTGGATCAATTTTCTTTTTTGTTTATCACATAGTTTCTTAACAGGGTTATTACAGTGGCTAATAGTGATTAGTTATGCATGACAAGTACATTCTTAATCATTGTACTTCATAATAACTGTAAATTGGTTCCTTTCTTTCTGTTCTTTTTTCCCTATTAGATAAGTTTATATTCTATAAAATTTTGAGAGTATCACCAGGACCTGTCTGACTTTTATGTTCAGGCTCTAGGATGTGCTTAATATGGCAACTACCACATGAAAAACTCTTCCCTGTGTCTTCCTAAGGAAGACTGATGATGTAGATGGGGGGCTTTAGGTTTCTAAATAGGAAAAATCATCATGGAAACTAACCATATTACTTGTTAGGTTAATATACTGGAGAATTCCCATGTATAGACAACCAAAAAAAAAAGAGCAGAAATTTCTCGTGTTCATTGTTGAGGAATGTATTGGGTTTTCAAAGATGCCGAGGAAGGGCCTAGAGAGCTGTGATACATCAACAGTTATGACAGCTGGGGTTGTTTAAACTTGGTTGACATAAATTTTGATCGTGGCAGAAAAGATAGTGCTTTGGGTGGTGCTCACTTTGCGAAAGAATTTTTTCTCATACCAAGGCAACTGAAGTTAAAACAATTAGAAAATTTACTGGATGAAGGTGCAGGGAGCCTCTAGTCAACCCCTACTTTCACTCCTGGTTGATGAGTGAATTGATGGCCACATCACAGAGTCTCACCCATTTGTGGGGTTTTCTTTTTCCAAGGCAACAAGGGTGCTTGTTTGTAGCATCTTGCTGTGGTCATTGACCCAGAGCAACTACTTATCATAGGATGACCTATTATGGAACGCCTCACTTTTTTGAGTTCATCATAGGATTGTCCCATTCACTTTTTTGAGTTCATCTTGCTGTGGTCATTGACCCAGAGCAACGGCACATCATAGGATGACGTAGTATGGAATGCTTCACTTTTTTGAGTTCATCAAGGTTGTCTCATCTGGTCAACAGGATAGAGTGGGATTGTCATTCTCAACTCTATTGCTAGATATTTTCATTGAGTTGTTTCCTCTTTTGTTTGCATCTCATGGTTGACTTCATTGAATTTTTTATTTCATGGTGAAACCAGAACCAACTTGACCTGGATCTTGAAGATGGACTTTTTTCGACAACTGAAAGCCACGTCTGCCGCGCAGCGAGCTACCATGAGTCGGAAAACATGTCTCATGCTGTTTTGCCATCCTTGGGAGTTTGCTTCATGTCTTGCTATGTTAACCGAAGACCGAACGAACGAACACTATTCTGAATGTTATGAAGATGTGCTTGGCTTCTTGCTCTGTTGCATGATGAAACTCACTTTTTATGATTGTAGCATCGACATTTCTATGGGGCGGGTTGCCTGTAGAGGCATGTGGCTCGGTTTGTGCTTGTGTTTTTCCTTTTTTCATGATCAAGTATGGATTCAATTCTGTAGTTGTTTTCCGATAATCCATTTGCGTTTGACTAACATTTCTTACCAGAGAAATATGACAGTAGCTTGCAAAGTTATCCACCCTGTTACAAGAAAAAAAATGCTTCATTTCTGAAATCAAGTGGCAGGATGAATTTGATTTCAGAACTGAAAATTTATAATGAAGTAGTTAATTAACACGTCAGTGTCATGGGGCACCTGGATTAATGCCTCAGAGTGAAAATATTTGCCTGCTCCAAACTCGTGAAAAGCCCTGAATCCCGCTTTAATGTTGGGATTGAGTGCCCGTCTGGTAACGCGGTGCAAACTGCATTTCAAGGAAAACATAATTTTATTGCTATGCGATCCACCAAAATCATGATCGGAGGTTTAAACGGGCAGAACGAAACTTGAAAGTTTTGGCCTGTATTTCTGTCGAAAAAATCAGAATTTAAACCAAGATAAAAACGATATCATTTTGTTTTGGTTTTTAATAAACAGGATAGCAACTGGAAGATACTGAGACTTGAGGATCAAAATGAGTGATTTGTCTAATATTGTTTTTCCTGATGATTTATCTAGTGTTGAAAGGGCATTTTCTGCTACGGTGTGAAATATTTGCATTTCAGGATTCGGAACCTGTTCCTGTTATGGGGCCCTTAACTGGAGGCAAAATAAACAATCTCAGAAGAAATATTTCGAGATAGAAGTATCTGGGGTATCGGGATTCAGAGATCATATAAAAGATTTGAGATAAAAGATGCATCTCTCTTTCGAAATTAAATGAACCAGAAGATGGAACAAAACCTGCTGGCAACCACGACAACCCGTCCCTGTCCATGAAACCTACTTGGCATGGACATCAGACAAAACTGATGACCATGGCGAGTCCCGGCGGGGGACCCTCCTGCTCGGACCTCCCCACCTTTCACTCACTTTCAAGAAGATGATGACAGCCACATGACATGAAGCTTCACATGCACATGACATGGAGTTTCACATGCACATGACATGAGCATGACATGCACATGGAAACCCTATCTTCTTTCTTTCTTTCTTTTCCCCCCTCCAGCAACCTGCTATTGAAAGGGACACCCCAGACATGTTGTGGACACCCATCTCTCATGAAGTGTTAATCTTGTGCACTTGTTTCTATAGATCTCTGTTGTTTTGAAGAGCTAATTAATAATAATTGATAGGAGTTGATAGATATATAGGAATAGTCTATCAATAAAATATTTTGATAACTATATGTTCGCTAAAAAAAAATCTGAAATCGGAGTTGTGTAACATATGTTTCTTTCAAAACTTTATGCTATGATATGTTGTTCTCAAGGTTTATCTAAAACAACCATTATTTGTGAAATTTCATTCAAAATACAAGTCTCCTAGCTAGAAGTTAATAAAATGATTAAAGTGATATCATTTTTTTTTTTGGATTCGAGGAAACCACGCCTTCCGGAAAGAATATTTTATGGGCACAGGTGAGTGAATAAAACCCCGGTTGTCCCAGGCTTTTACAAGAAATGCACGCCCTGACTCGAACTTGATACCTGTTGCACAGATCTCAAGCTCTTTGCCACTACGCTACATCTCTTGGGGACAGATATCAAAACCAAATCATTCTTTACCAAACAAGTATTTTTAAGCAAAGTTATTAAATTTGACTTTGCCAATGAGTCATACCCAATCCACTTTTAATCAATTTAATCTGAAATTTAGTTTGAATTGGAGTCATATCGATTACCAATTAGTTGATTTGTCTGGTCAGACCATAGTAAAAAAAACTAATTTGATTTTTTTTTAACTATATCAAATCCTTATAAAAAAAAGTGTGTTGACTTCTTACATTCCACTTTTAATAGACTAGACCATTAGCTCGTGCTCTGTTGTGAGTTGGATATTATTTCAAAAAATATTAAAAAATAAAGGCAATACTAATGTGTTTTTTTAAAATAAAAACAACAATAATGAATTACAAACATGATATATATTGGACAACACTATTTTTTAAATATTAAGATGGTGATATATTAAACAATATTGTTTTTTTTTATTAAAACATTGAAAATATGACATTAGATTGACTTGGACCAAACCTGACTAACCTACGAAACTCATGACTCAAGTCATGAGAGCTTGATAATTCTATAGAAAAATAAATAAATCAAGAAGCCCAATTTCAAATAAGAAAAAAATATTGAAGGATACTTTTTTTTTAAAAAAAAATTTGAGTCAACTTGGGAAAAAATCGTTAAATGACTCATGAGAATGAGATTACCCGATATAAATCAAATAAAAAAAATAATATAAAGCCCAACACTACACTGATTTATTATTGAAGGATAAAATCAATAAAAAAATAGAGTAAGCCCGAGCTAATGCACCAAACTCACAACCCAAATCACGAGATTAATATAATCTTATATAAAAGAAAGAAAGAAAATTATGAAGCTTAATCCCCAACCTTTAAATGATAAAATTGAAAATAATAATAATAATTAAAAAGAGTAAAAAAGACCATAATCAACTTGAACTAACATTCCAAAATTAATGACTTAGATTATGAGATTAGGATTACCCATATATGACAATCAAGAAAAAAACATGAATCTAAATTCACAATCAACCCAATGATGAAGATGAATTAAAAAAAAGCATATAAAACAAAACTAATAACATTTAAAAAAATAAAAATAAAAATTGATATAAAAATAAAATGACAAGGCTTCTTACTATTTTGAGAAGAATGATGCGAAGATTAAGGAAATGAAAGAGAAGAAGATAAAAAGAAAATGCAAGGTTATAAAACCATTATAAACATATAAAAAATAAATTAAAATAAATAATAAAGATTAATTCTCAATCAACTCAATATAAAATAATAAAATTAATTTTTTTTTTTAAAATGACATGATTCAACCAAGATTAACTTTTCAAATCAATAACATAGATCATAAAATCAATATAATTTCATGTAAAGCAAATAAAAAAAATTCATGAAGCTTCAGTTCCAACATATCTAATATTAAAGATTGAAATAAAATAAAATAAAATCCATGAAACAAGTATATAACCCAACAAAAAAACATTACAAAGCACAATTCCAAAAAAGAAAAGAAAATTTTAAAAAAAAACTATTAAGGGTGTTAAGGAACCATCTCACCTAAAAGCTTAAGCTTGTAAGTGAGGCCCCATAATATGATTTATATTATTCTCTAACATACCCCCTCAAGTGAAAGCCTTTTGGGCTTGAAACTTGCACAGGCTCACATCACCTTGTGCTTGATTTTTAACAAATAGAATGGGGATGGTGAGATTCAAACTCGTGACCGCTGTGTCAACAAGGCTCTGATAGTGATACCATGTTAAGGAACCATCTCACCTAAAAGCTTAAGCTTGTAAGTGAGGTCCCATAATATAATTTATATTATTCTCTAACAAAGGACTATTATTAATTTTTTGAAAAACCCTTTTCGTACATGTCTATCCCTCCCTGCATTTAGTTTATTGAAAAATCAATAATTTTTGGCATTATATTGTTTCCCACTTCGGGCAAGACACAAGTGATCACCGAAATTCAAAGTTTCAGCTCCATTGAAAGAGATTGATCGAAATCAGAATTGCCTCAAAATCAGTACCATATTTACAGCAGGAAATATTATAATTTAGTGTCATCCATTTCTATGCTTAGATATATGCTGTGTTGTTGGCACTTAATTGTCGAAAACATCGTCCCACCATCACAAAGAGATCACAAAGATGGTTCTAATGCTATTGTGAAAGGATGCACAACAACGTAAAAAAAAAACAAAAGGAAATAAAAAGACCTGGAATAACTTGGATTATTTTAAAAATCAACTAAAAAACATGAACTAAAAAAGAAAATAAAAAAATCAAGGAAACTCAAATGAATCTCCAAAAATAGGTTAAGATTCAAAATTTATAACCCGGGAATCCTAGACTAAACTAAATAAAGAAGCTCAATCCCTAATCAATTTATTGTTTAATGTTGAAGGGTGAAATAAAAAATATCAATTTAAAATATTTTTCAAAGAAAAAAAAAGCAACAAAAATAATGAGAACCAAATATAATAAGAAAAGAATTGAATGGGGATGAACTAGTAAAAAACTCAATTAAAAAAATATGTCAAATAAAATCAATAAAAATCAAAAGAATAATAATCAAATCAAACAAATAAAAAAAATCGAAAGAGGACGACATTGGAAAAAGTTTCAATTTTATAAATTCTTTCAAAGAAAACAAATAATAATCAAAAGATTATGAACCAAATATATAAAAAAAAACAAATTAAAGAGTCAATTTCAAAATTTTATTCAAAGTTATTTTAGTCTTTTCAATGTGTTTTAAAATGCAAAAATACGTGTCTATTTTCAATAGATTTCATAATAACAAATGATCCTTGTTAAAAGACTGTATTATCTGCAATAGTTATCACATCAATTTTTTTTATGGAAAGAGTAAAATAGCCCCTCCATGATTTTAATGAGCAGTAGCTCTAAGAATGAATCAACAATGTTTTTCAATACCAATTAACTTTGTTTAATGTTTTCACCAAAATCCTGCAATATTCACATTTAACAGCAGAATTACATGCTGTCAACCAATAATTTTGCAAAAAACAAAAAGGATATTTTAAAATTCAACACCTTGGTAAGTAGTTGCTTGGCTCATCTGCTTGTGTGTCAGCAAGTAAATTGCACCCTAGATTCACACACTTGAAAACAAACAACAAGGTACAGCTAGCTGAAGACTTCATAGCCAACTCCATATTTCAACTCGTGCAATGTAAAACTCATTCATGGCTTCCATAATGGATCAGCAAACTCCATACACAAACTTTCAACGACGAGACGAGCCTGAGTTCAATTTAAGAGAGTGGGCATTCAGGGCTCAACTCAGCGGCGAAAACACTACTATTTCCAGATCAAGGAGGTTTTCAGGATCAAATATCAGAAGTTTTAGAGAAGACGCGAGGTCTTTTAGATCAAACATTACTATTTCTAGCACTGCCTCATCTCCTGGCTACTCCCTCAGAGGTTGGTATTCTCGAGTCTTGTCCTTTTCTTTTGCTTTTGTTCTTTCGATGCAAGATTTGATTTCTTGTTTGTCACTTTCAATCGGCTAATCCATCTTATCTTCATATTTTCAGACGAGATTGACCCTTCAACATACTCATTCACCACAGCTCTTAAAGGTAATTAGTGACAATGCAAGCAGTCAAGCACGTCATTATCTGTAATATTTGTATTATTATGCGTTGAGATTAGTGATTTTTAAGAAATTGTGTTTATTCTTTTTTATATTTTGCAGCATTGCAAGCAAGGTCAGGATGTTATAACATCTGGGAATGCTCATCGCCAGATGGATTTGCATTAAATTCCAAATGGAACGAGGCAGAGAAATATATACGCAACCCACTTTCAGGAGAGGTGCCGATGGAGTGTTTATCAGCTAAAACCCTAAGTGGAAGATCATTTCGAAACTTAGCAAACAGAATTACAATGTCTGCACCTCTTGTTTACTCCAATCATCATTCTCGGCAAATCCAGACAAAGACTACTACTTCTACTGCTACAAACGACGATATTGTTAATCATTTTCCAATTAAAGGTTGTAATTCGAATACTTTCTGCTGTTCTTTTTATGCAGCTGAGAAACAGAAAGCTTGTTTCTGAACTGGTTCAGGATTTGTTTTGGTTGCAGAAGATAAAATGGAGGCCAAGCTGAGCACCAGAGATGTCGGGACTCAAAGCACTCCTCCTGACGTCAGTTCATCAAGCAGTCCATGTCCGGCGGCTCCAACGCCTCCGATTAGAGAGGGAAAGAGATGTGAAGTAGAAGATGAAGATTCACCGAATTGTAATTCAAAGATGGAAGCTCAAGAACAGGTATTTTCTGCAAATAATTTCAGTTCAATATGCTCATTTATATTTTACTTGTTCGTTCAAAGTTGAAGGATGAAGAAGAGGCAAGGTCAGTATGTGTCTCCTTAGCTTCTCTGAATAGATAAGTTTTGATTGGTCCTTTTCACTTCATTAAATGCAAATTTCCACTTCCACAATGCTGAAATTTTTGCATGAATAGGGATATACATGATTCTTTGTATGACATTTTGAATTCATTTCCCACTTTCCCTTTAAGTTTATGGAGAATATTATTATTTGGGACTCGAACATGACATTTGTTAAATCTTATAAGTAAATTAAGGTGTACATTAAAATTTACTAGTTAGGTGAACCATGCTACGCGATGGGCCAAACCTTTTTTTATCCTATAAAAAATATCAAAAGCATGTAAATATTTTTAAAAAATTAAAAATATAATATTTAGGTAATTGGCTCTAATGAGTTTAATAAACTCGGTTAATTTAATAATATTATTTGAAAATATGATGCAAACAACAAATAAAAAAAAACAATGATTCAGTGCAAAAGACGGATGATTGTCAGTATTATAAAAATATATCTTCACAATATTCTCAAAACAGCTCAATGTATTTTATTTGTTAACAAAGTAAAAACTAAATGAGAATAAGATAATTGCATAGAAAGAAAGAAAATATGAATCTAAAAAAATAAGATAAAAAATTTAGTTATTGCTCAATTTTTAAATCATGACCCAATTTATAAGACCAAAAGCACTATATATGAAAAGAATCATGAGGGTTAAAATCACAAAAAAAAATCAGCACAAAATAAATACAAAATAAAAAATACAATAAAAATAATGAGGGTTAGAATTGCAATAAAAAAAATCAAAAGACAACGAGAAATTTTAAATTTGAGAGTTAAATTGAAAAGAATAAAAACATTAACTTGGAATAAGCACTATAAACTTGGATTGAAGGGTTAAATTAAAAACAATGAAATTTTCATAAAAGGTTCAAAGAAAAAAAAATCATAGATATAAGCATCAAATCTTAAACATTAAAACATAATTAAAAAAAAAATATACGAAATTCTTCAACGACTAACAAATAGAGCAATAGCCTGTACTAAAAAAGAGGGAAATGGGTTTAGGTACCAAAATATTTTTTTCTTAAAATTGAAAGGACTAGTCACCTTATATCTAAAAACTATAGGGGATTAAATTGAATGTTTTAAGAAAAAATTAAACTTGCTCTGTATGGTACTCGAGAGTTTAACTTCAATCCCTTATCTTTCAATTAAATCCTCCCTCCTAAAACAATATGCAATGAGGATCTAATTTGGGTTCAAAAGGTTCAAATCACGTAAAATAAAAGTTAGTGGACCAAAGTGAAAATTAGAAAAAAAATCATTGCTCAATCCAGAATGTATTGTAAGAAATTACATAGTAATTTCGAAAACTAGCTATATTTTCAGTTTACACCTACGCACTCCTTTTCAGAACCTACCTAGTCGCTTCCATATTAAATATACACAATACTATGAAACCATAGTAATGAGACCGAAGCAATGCGTGTAACCTTGCGATTCCCTCAACCTCTATTTCAGATTTTGTTGTATTAGAAAGAAATCGTAAGGTGCAAACTTGATTTTTTTTTCATAATTCTAGTAGCTCCTTGGTAACGCCTTACCATCATGCATTTTTTTTCTTTTGTTCTGGAAATTGGTCATGTATTTACTGATATATATGCATGTGTATTTGCAAACTTGTAGAGTAATGGAGATTTTGGAATATATATATATATATATATATATATTATAGAGGTGGAGAAGGTCTTATTACTATTAAAAACCGAAGCTTCTGTTGCATTTGATTTTGAGTGCGGGACATGATTTTTTTTGCTAAACGAACCGGTAGGGATATTTAGCTCAAAGAAGTTCAGACGGGGGGCAAAAGGGTATATATTCAGCACGAGCCCTTCCATGGTGGGGAACTAGCAATTACGTGAAATGGTCCCTTATTTAATGTGGTGTGGTCACTAAGAACAGGTAGTATGATCCAAAAGTAGTATGATCCAAAAGTAGTAGAAAATATTTTGCAAAAGATGCAAGTTTTAGAGAACAAATAACTTATCTTAGCCCTACCATTGTGGGGGACTAACAATGATAGATGCTAGTTGGTCCCTTCAACAATGATGGGTGCTTACCCTAATTCTACACCAAGATGCCCCTGCTAGCTAGCATTCCAGCTCATAAGGTTGCGTTTATCTATGATTTTCAGAAACAACTTTTTTTTCCTGTCAAAAGAAAAGGTTTTTCCTCTATTTCCAGCTTCCCTGCTACCTTTTTTTTAAAAAAAAACCTTGAGGAGCAAAAACAGGTAGAAAGTTAAAGTCCCCTCAGGATTTTCAACACTATTGTCATCATTACCCACATAACATTTTCCATCAGTAATTCTGCTGATTAATTTTCTGATAGTGCAGTTCTTTATTCAAACTTGCAAGAGCTCTTCGTTTTCTTTACTTCTTCTCTTTGTTTCATGTGGTGCCACTGAAGATGCTCTCAATTCCTCTCTCTCTCTCTCTCTCTCTCTCTCTCTCTATCTATCTATATATTTTCTGGTTTTGATTCTCTGGGGTCATCAATGAAAGTAGCATTTCACTGCATCTTACTGTTCCTTTTCTTCTTTTCGGACAAAATAGCCATGTGTTTCAGGGCTGAATCACGAAATAGTGGTATCATTGGATACAAAAATACTTCATCAAGCTGTCATCATTGAAAATTTTGGAGCCACGCATAATTATTAGATCTTGACATTACACTGTTGTAGTAAACTTGTACAGGCAAGTTTGGTTAATGTGACACCGACCCTTCTGTGATCTCTTGCAATGTTCGGGCACTGTGGTCGTACACTGTGAATTGAAAGGTTTGGTAAAATGATGACTAATTTACAGTAATACTCTTCTGGTGTTCATAGGTTCGAACCACTTTGACCATGTGCTCTCTGATAGACTATTGAAACTATCACTCAAGAGTTTGTCTGCCGACATGTTGGTTAGTATACTAGCAGATGCCTGATTTCCATGGAAGCACAAAACATCATAGAAAACATTAGAGATCTAAGGTGCAAACTGTAAAAAACATGTTTCGCCCTACTTGAACATGCTTGGTGGTGCCCTAGGCTGACGATTATTGGGCTCGTATAATTAAGCATTTTAATTTTTAGTGTTATGAAAGCAGGACTCGAGTTTAAAACCCATCAAGACAGTAGATTCATCTGACCAGCACCACGACAAAGATGAGAGGTTAACCTGCATGTCTACCTTCTTACATGGGGGTGTGGACAATTTGCTTAGAGTTTCAGATACGCTAACCTCTTCGAATCACAAGCACATATCATTATAACTTTTCTTTTAAGTAACCATCTTATCTAAAAGCTTAAATTTTTATGTGAGGTTTAGAATATAATTTATAGTATTTTCTAATATATTTCCTCAAGTAAAAGTCTTTTGGACTTGAAACTTGTATAGACCTACATTACCTTGTGCTTGATTTTTATCAAATAAAACAGGTGGTGGGATTTGAACTCGTGACCGTTGAGTCAATAAAGCTCTGATACCATGTTAAAGAACCATCTTATCTAAAAGATTAAATTTTTAGATGAGGTACATGATTTATATTATTGTCAAACACTTGAATCACAAGCACATATCATTATAATATATATATATATATATATATATATATATATATATATATATATATATATTTCATTTTTCAAGTTTTTTTTCACATATCTTAGCAGCAAAGTCTTGATGAAATTTCCAGCGGCAACACATAATTTGATGAATATTTGGTACATGCAGGTTGAGGTAAAAGAAACAAGAGGGAAAGAAGAGAGCACCAGAGAGGACAGTGAGAGCAGAAATGGTGAGAAAATGTGGACGTGCAGCATCGGCAAGCTAGGTGGGTGCTTATCAATGATGAGAAAAAGGCAAAGGGAGAGACACAAACCAAGAAACAGAAATATTTTCTCTTTTAACTTGAAGGGTGCGAAAAAGGAGAGGTAGAGATGGGGAGAGAATATATATGTGGGTTTAATTGAGGGCAGCCATGAATGGACAGAAATGAAAGACAGTGTCCTCCGTTGTCGTTGATTTTGTGTTTTATTCCTGAGCTCTGAAAATGGCTGACAGCTTTTGCGTTCACGTGCACTCCTCTGTTTGCTGGGGCATTTTAGAATTCTGACACATAAAAGTTCTGGGAAAGTAATGATAATTGTTTCAAAAATATTTTCGAATAAAATTAAAAAATATATATTTTAAATTAAAATATTTTGGTGTTTAATATTATTTTCATGTAATTATGTTAAAAATAATTAAAAAAAATAATAATATTATTTTGATATATTTCTAAATAAAAAATATTTTAAAAATATTATAGTAAATAACAACTGTTTTAAAAATTATGCCTCTCTCAGTTTAATTAATTAACATGCATAAGAAGCTATCAAGATCCAATCAGTAGTATACCGTATTCAAGAGGAATTAAGAATGGGGTATCAGGACACGTATCAGAGTTTCATTTTTGATGTAATCAGTATCATTAAATGTAATCATAATTTATTAATAGTTTTGTTCATAGTCTGTAGACTTTATAAATTGGGAGGGTCAAATCTTTAAAAAAAATAAAAATTGGGTGCCATTTCGTTAAAGTGCCTGAAAACTTTTACAGGTGCAGGGGTGACATCGAAGAATTTTCAAACTTTGGGGGGCCATGGCAACCCTATACTTCAAATACAACTACATATTTGTTTGAGAATAAGGTTGAGATTGTTTTTAAATTTACTTTTTCGTTCAGAAATGCATCAAAATTATATATTTTTTTATTTTTTAAAAATTATTATTTATATCAGAACATGAAATTGATTTAAAAACACTAATTTTTTTAACTTAAAGTAAAATAAGAATATTTTTTTATTTTTTTTTCTAAAAACACTTTTGAACGGCGCTTAAATTACATAACTTTTAAATCAATCTAGAAATCAATTTAATGCAAAATAAGTTAATTTAAGTTAAATTTCCATGTTTTAATCAAGATTTAAATAGTATTGGAATAAGAGTTTCGTAAGTGTTTGACATCCTAGATTTTATTTTAGTAGTTAAAATCAATGAATATATGTTTAACATAAGAAAATTGTGCTCCTATACTCGTCTTAGTAACTGTATAGAAGTATAATAAACATTTTTGTTTTTTAAAATGTTTTTCATCTAAAAAAGCCTCAAAATAATGCATTTTTATTTTTAAAAAAAATTAATTTTAATATCAACACATCAAAACAATCTAAAAATATTAAAAAAATATTTTAAAAAAATAAATCGCACTTCCAAACACCCCTTATCTTGTAAAATCTGTCTGAGATGATCATAAAACAGTGGCAGACCATTGCTGATTATTTTAGGGTACACTGGCCTTCTCCTTTCTAAATAGTTTATTTCTTCTTTTAAAACGACTTGATTGCTAGAATATGAATCAGGGTAATTCTTAATCATTGTGCAAACTACTAATATCAGCACTGCACTTGCTTGCATTGTCTTCTTTTTCAATGCAAATGATTTTCTTTAGGCCGGTCGTTAAGATCATTATGTGTGGAAAAGTATCCTGTTCAGAAAACTGAGAATTATATTGCAATCTGCAGAAAAGAGAATCAAGATAATAAGAATTCCAGTTCCTGCGGGAGCAATGCAGCTTTGTCCCCAAGAGGTGTAGTGTAGTGGTAAAGAGCTTGCGATCTGCATAGCAGATCTCGAGTTCGAGTCAAGATGTGCACTTCCTATAAAACTTGTGACAATCAGGGTTTTACTCACTCACCTGGACTCACAAAGTACGCTTTCTAGTGTTGAGATTTTCCCGCATCCAAAAAAAAAAAAATGCAGTAGTGGTATCTTATGGTGAAAATCCTGTCAGGCTTGTGCATTGCTTAGAACAGATTCATGATAATCAAATTACGTCTCCGACTTTCAATCGGGATTATATGTAGCATGTATGTGTTTCTCCAAGATTTTATACCTCACACACAAAAAAAAAGGTGATAAACTAAAGCTAAACATCTTTATACAAAATTTTCACGAGAGAGTATATGTAAATGAAGAAAAGACCAAACAGATGTACAGTTACAAGAACAAGAATTATATGCCGCCTTGGAATTCCTCTACCATGAAATGCAAGGCAGAATACATGAGAATAAAGTTTACAAGAACAAGAATTATATAAAATACCAGGTCATGTCCAGAATTTATAATCTCAAACAGAAAAGTCGTGGTTTTTCTATTCTTAGATAAGAACTTGGTTTCACTTTGTCATCGCTAACGATCAACCAAACAGATTCAAGCAATATTAGGTCAAGTGACCAGAAACTATCCCTGACATGATGTACTAGGACCAATATCAAAGTTCACACACTGCATGGCATTCTGAAAAAGGTGCTGAGTTTGAAATGGCTGATCCCCACCAAAAAATAAGTCAAAATTATGGAAATAATCGGTTCCAGAACTTTGTCCACAATTAGAAGGAAATTCTCTTCCCTAAGATGAAGTTTTATGAATATTCTCGAGCGCGAATACCATGAAGAGATTTTTCAATTGTGTTTATTAATCCACATCAGATACATTCTATTTTCTAAACTCTTACGCAAGCAGAATTAGAAAGGACGAGTAATCAGTTGAATCTAAGATGCCTTATTGCCTTCAATATACACTGGCATGTTGAAACACGAGAAAGTTTGTAAGGAGGAACTTTAAAACAACAAATCTGATCGTCTTTCATGATAAAACAGATGATGCAGAGCATGCTCCTCATACAATTTAATATTAGTTATTAAATAGCATACCAGACCATACTGGAAATTTTGTTTCAGTGCCTCATCCAAAAACTGTTCATCTCTATAACAATATCTTATAACATCATTCCAGACCTGATTAAATAGATAAAGAAGTAATTCCAGATGTTATACTATATTTAAACTGTCAAGAGTATACTATGTTGTCTACTTGTGCAAGCATTGTCATAATATAGACAGCATGTGGTAAAGTTTTCTGCAGTCGGCACAGGAACAGGCTGTTTTATGAAAGAGAAAAAAAATGCAATAAGGTTCACATTGTTGCATAAAACAGCAATATATTACAAGTCTGAAAGGGATGCCATGTTAAATCTTTAACTCACTAGAGCATAACATATTAGTCTCAGATGATCTGCACATTAATCTTGAAAATTAGAGATGGTAAAATAATAGCACGGAGTGAGAAGCTAAGCCTAGGTGGTAAAGACAAATGTAAGTTTGTCTTTCCGGTTTCGCCGATGTGATTTTCATTTAAGACTTCAAAACTGGTCCTGAAATAAGCAAAAGTCGTTCATATTTACCTTGACCAAAGATCAGGTTGAATTGAATTGTGATTTGTCAATAATGTCAAACACATTACATAAAAGAAAGATACCATGATGGAACCAGTGACTAATTGACCAAAAAAGATATGCTGAAGAAAGCAAATATCACCCTAGTATGAGAAGACCAAGTCTGGATGAGATGTCCAATCATACTATCACATTTCCTCAGGTAAGTCCCTAAAGTTAGGAGTTTAATCAGAAGACGTCTTAGAATAAATAAGAATAGGAGCTAATTGATGTTGCTTGCTTACATTGTGTCCGATGCTGAAAATACCAGTTTTTAGGATTGGAGTGGCACATTTTTCTCTTAACGTCTCAGCATCTGAAGAAGTCAAGCATGGCACTGGCTTCAGTTCTGCATACTGCACAGAAGTCAAAAGGAATTACTTCACTGCCAATACCAATTAAATAGACCAGATCTGTCATAGAAATTTAAGCATTCCATTACGGTTCTAAAGTCATCCTTTGAAAGCAAATATAAAGAACCATATGTAACCAGACATAACCAGACACACAAGGCCATTTATCAAATTAAGAAACAGGTTATGCAAAACAAATTATAACATATATGTTTCAAGAAGTGTGAATTACTTTTTATACCTGCTAACTCAATCTCTAAATAATATCCCATAAGAAAATTAAGAACCAAAATATTCTATAACATAATTGTCATAAAATCCAAGCCATGCAGAAAGAAAACTTTTAACTGGAGAGCCATACCAATTATTGCAAGAGGAAAGCCATATGTTAGCATTATTGCTGTCCATTCAGATCCAGGAAGGATGTTCAAATATGCCCCTACACCGTACCTGCAGATCATACAATATCTGTGATCAGCAGTCATTTGAGATTACTTAGGTGTGATCAAAGGGAAAGAAACTCATGACGGGAGCACAATCCCTAAACCCAGTCCAAGGAAACCAAATGAGACCTGCAAACAATAGAAAACATCATAATTTCATTCATCAGAACTTATAGATGATGACACCAGGTTTGCTAAAACTTAATGCAGTAAGCAGGCTTGCTTCAAGTCTTAAGCCAAAGCAGGTTCAGAGAAGTGATTAGAATGAAGAAGATGAGGGGACTGTTTGGCTATTGATTATCGCTGGGAATTTGCCCACAAAACTATATAACGCACAACAATTTGTTCCTCCAAAAACAAGCTTTGCATCCCATTAACTTAAAGCCATTGAAGACAGTTTCATCACTTATCCAGTCAACTAGGAACACCATAAATGACAAAAGTCATGCGTTAGTATCTAAGAATCTAACCTAAACGCTAACAAATGCTTATCCTTACAAATGTGGCATTACACAAAACCCCAGTTCACCTATTAACAAGACTAGATTTCACATACTTGACAACTACAACAAATGAGATCAGCCCAACAGCCCCAGCACATCTGGTAACGAACAGCAAAGCACAACAGTTGGAAAAAGAATTAGTCATCATACACCTAACCAACTGTCCTCATAACAATCGCATACGAGAATATTCATCATTTATTACCTCGGACATAAACTCCATAAAGCCAAAGTTTTATGAGTAAGAAAAGCTGCTTGTACATTTCAACAATACTTGTATCGCCCGAAGGAGTAAACTTTCAACAAAGCCTCCTTATCTATTCACAAATCTCATTTACAGACCCAGGTAATGATAGTTAAATATAGTTCTCTTGAAGTTTCTTTCCTAAGCTGAACACCATAATTGCAAACTTTAAACCCAACATTATACCTCGATAACATCATTTTTTTCAGCATTTATTTTCTCATACAATTTTCAAAGGAGCAGGTTGAATTGTAATCCCATTACTTTAAATTGATAAAATTTTAAGACCCCAGTAACAGAATTGCTGACAACAAGAACAACTTCTAATCCATAGACACCTAAATTAATTCCTTGACAGCCACTATAGTCGTTTAGTGGATCAAAAACCAATTAATCATCATAAACGACTGTAAAGAACTCAGCTTTAGAAACAATTGACACAAACAATTGACCAATTAATCACCAACATGAAATGGGTTTCTTTCATTTAAATTGTTGCAACAAAATTTAATGAAAAAAAAATCAGTTCCATACAAATTAAGAGCCAGACAAAAAGGAAGAACCAAGAAGAGTAACACCTTAGCAAGAGAGAATCATCATCAGTAACAATTGTATTGGAACCAGTAGTTGAAGAATCAGCACAAGCTTAACTTTGTGGTCTTGTTCAGGACTCGATTCTGACGACGACAAAGAATGTACAGGGAGAAAGCGGCGACCTTTGTGCTTGTTAGTACAGAACCTTCCAAATTGTACATCATAGTGGAAAATGGTGGTTCTTGCTTTTGCAGAAGCTGATGATACTATTGCTTTCATTGGGTGGTGATTGATTTTTTTAGTTTGTTTCTAACTCTAGGAATCTGCAGGCATTTCTCTTCTTTTTCTTTCTTTCCTTGAGTATGTAGTATGTTATGTATCTGGTTTTGGAGAGAATAAGGATGAGAGATTACAGTTTGATGATCCAAAAACTACTTTCAGCCGCCAAAAAATTATTCTTAAGTGGCAGTGGCACCATTCATTTTCTCTATTTTTCTTCTTCTTTTTAATTCTAATGTTATTGAATAATATATATAAAAAGCAATGAAAATATTTAACATTATTTAATTTTTTAATAACTACAGTTTTATTTATGTTTTCAATAAAATTTATTGAATCTCTTATAATTTCTCGAATTTTATAAACATTATAATGATATTGTATTATCATAGTATTAATGAAATTAGTTTTTTTTAAAACAATTAGTACCAATAAAGTAATAAATCAATTAACTAAATTTTGTCTTGAAAGAAGAAAATATTTATCGTAAATTTTTTAATAAATAATTAAATAGAGATTCTTTATTGATTAAAAAAAGGAAGTAATCCCACTTCAATAACAAATATGAATATAAAAATTCCGCCTAGACAAAATAAGATTTTTTATACAAATATTTGTCAGTATCACCTTATTATTATTATTATTATTATTATTATTATTATTATCCAATAATGAACATAAAAAATTATATATAAGTAAAAAGAAAACATATGATGCAGGTCCCGATAGTTAACATGAAATTGAGATTTTGATGGTGTTTGGGATTGTACCACTGCTGGTTTTTTAAGATGTTTTTTCAAAATATATTAAAATAATATATATTTATATTTTATAAAAATTATTCTGGATATTAATATACTTAAATAACTTAAAAGTATTTGAAAAAAAAAATCAAAACAATTAAAAATTTATGAAACACGGGTTGTACACCAACCCAAAAGGCCTTTTCATCATCAAGATTTACGGCAATATTGATGAATAACCCAAAAGGCCAGGTCTTTCGAAATTTCAGAATATGATCAACGTTTCATCATAAACCATGAATCTCCTTATACAAACTGCAAGACCTTTGCAGTCTTCTGTAGCAAATATAAAATGCACTCTGCAGATTCAGATGAGCGAGTAAAACTCTGATTGTTCCAAACTTGCTGTACAGATCTCAAACTCTTTGACATCACATCATGATTTTCGAGACAACAACAGTTGATATACATAGTAAATTGAACTTTACTTTTTCCAGTAAAGAATAAGAAGACAGAAATGGAGCATATGCAGGGACATTTGAAGCTCCAAGCCAAGTTAGGGATCCAGGTCGATTCCCCTGCAAGCTAGTCGTCTTTATTTGCAACAAGTAAACTAAAACATATCGTACAACCTCACATCTTGGATTTTACTTTCTGAACGAGCTCTCTTCTGAGGATTTTTCCTGAGGCTGATTTAGGTACAGTATTGATGAAAGTCACCTTCCGCAGTCTTTTGAAAGGTGCAACCTGCAAAACAGAGACCAGTATTGGTGATGAACTGAAGAAAATGTCAGCAATGGTGAACTTACCACAGGAAAAAAATATGTATTCCGTGACAGAGTGTATATTTTTAAGCATTTCAACTTCAAACATTACATGTGTTAGAGAATAATATAAATCGGAGCTTCACTTAATAACTTAAGTTTTTAGGTGAGATGGTTCCTTTACATGGTATCATAGTCTTGTTGACTCAGCGGTCACGAGTTCGAATATCACCACCCTCATTCTATTTGATAAAACTCAAGTACTTGAAGGAGTGTGTTAGAAAATAATATAAATCATATTCTGGAGCCTCAACTAATAACTTAAATTTTTAGATGAGATGGTTAGGAGCAGAGCTGCTGGGCTGACCATTATAGAGGACTCGGCACAGCTTCGTCAACTAGATGGCATGAATTTATTTGGGAAAATAGAATATAACTGTTATGATAGTGATAATACTACATTACTACAAGTGTTTCCTGATTTTCAACTGTTGTGCAGAACAAGTTCACCCAAGTTTTCTGCAGTCATTTAATCTTAATCCAAGGCAAAACCTTCAGAATTCATGGTTACCAAAAAGGTGGTAGAAGAAGAAAATGAGTCGAACATAACAATGATTCTAAAAAGAGTGTTAAAGTAACCATCTCACCTAAAAGTTTAAGCTCTTAGATGAGGTCTCAGAATATGATTTATATTATTTTGTAACACACCTCCTCAAATGAAAGTCTTTTGAGCTTGAAACTTGCACAGACTCACACTACCTTGTGCTTGATTTTAATCAAATAGAACAGAGGTGGTGAAATTCAAACTCGTGACCGCTAGGTCAATAAGGCTCTGATATCATGTTTAAAAACCATGATTTATATTATTCTCTAACAGAGAGCACAACATATTCCATTCTACGCCACTTACCTGATCAGCAATAAATTTCTGAATATCTTCTCCAGCCAGTGTGCTGTTGGGTGAGCGCACAACATATGCAACTGGGACCTCACCAGCTTCATCATCAGGATATCTACAGCGAGTAATACAAATAATCAATAACATGGAAGTAGTTTTTTCCGAGCTCACTGATGTTTAGAGGTACAAATCCATGTTATCAATGTTAAGGAACCATCTCACCTAAAAGCTTAAGTTTTTAAATGAGGCCCCATAATATAATTTATATTATTTTTCCATGTTAAGGAACCATCTCACCTAAAAGCTTAAGTTTTTAGGTGAGATGATTCTTTAACAATCAACTTACGGGATGACGACAGCGTCCAGAATTTCAGGATGAGAAACTAGCAGCCCTTCTAGCTCAGCTGGTGCCACCTTGTGAAGATCAATAGAGAAAAAAGGAATAGCAGAATTCAGTGTAGCTATTCAGCTCAGAATAGCCAAAGGTATTTCCACAGGCAATAAAGAAATTTACAAGTATTTACCTGAAAACCTTTATACTTGATGAGCTCTTTAATCCGATCAACAACAAAAAGTAGTCCATCATCATCAAAATATCCAAGATCTCCAGTATGCACCCAACCCTTTTTATCTATGGTATCTTTTGTGGCTTGTGGATTATTGAGATAACCTGCCAGTGGATTGCACAACATGGTGGGTTTAGTTAAATGGATGTTTGAAATATGAATCCGACAAGAGAGTCTGATTGTAATCCGCACTTGCATCAAGCTGACCAATCATGCACACAGTGTTAGAGAATAATATAAATCATATTATGGGGCCTCACTTACAAGCTTAAGCTTTTAGGTGAGATGATTCCTTAACATGGTATCAGAGCCTTGTTGACCCAGCAGTCACGAGTTCAAATCTCACCACCCCCATTCTATTTGATAAAAACCAAGCACAAGGTGATGTGGGCCTGTGCAAGTTTCAAGCCTAAAGGGCTTTCACTTGAGGGGGTGTGTTAGAGAATAATATAAATCATATTATGGGGCCTCACTTATACGCTTAAGCTTTTAGATGAGATGGTTCCTTAACACACAGGAAGTTGGTCGTTTAAATTTCCTAGCTAGATCACAGACCTTTCTTTTCTCGTACCAGCACCAAAATTCCAGGAGCCATTTGTGCAAGAACTGAAAGTTTGTCAATGATGCAGGTTAATAAGCATCTTACCTCTCATCATGTTGGGTCCCCTAACCCATATTTCCCCGAGCTGATTAGGAGGGAGAGGCACTGCATCTTCCACACTGACAATCTTGGCCTCAATTCCTGCAGTCAGTATTCCAGCAGAACCAGAATGTCTAGCACATATTCTCGGATCCTCCACTGAAATGACGCCAGAAGTTTCAGTCATGCCATATCCCTGAAACCAGGGAGCGAATCTTGATTCAGAAGAAGGAAATCTTCTGTTTTTTTCTTTGAGAAATCAAAAGGACATGATTGTTTGTGAATAAACGAGAGCATCAAAACATTTCATATTTTCTCAAACTAGAATTATGATTTTATCAGCTACCTGAGTGATTATAGTATCCGGCAAATTCTTGGCACATTCTTTCATCAAATCTTTTCCCAGAGGAGCAGCGCCTGAACCAATATTTCTTAATGACGAAAGGTCATACTTGTTAACCAAACTCTGTTTAGACAAGGCAAGTATTACTGGAGGCACAACCCACATATGGGTCACTCTGTACTTCTCGATGGTCTTCAAAACCATTTCAAATTCAAATTTCCCCATTATTGCAACAGCATTTCCCATTTGTAGCTGCGAGTAAGTAATCACAGCCAAGCCAAACACATGAAACATGGGCAAGAAACAAAGGAACACGTTGTGCATCTCACCTGTCGTTACTTGATCCATAGTGACCATTAAAGAAGCAGCAATGAAATTCCCATGAGTCAAGATCACTCCTTTACTAACCCCTGTAGTGCCTGACGAATACAAAAGCGTAGATATATCACTTTGCTTCACATCACTCGCAGGAAAGTCAGAGTTGGACCCTCCTGACTCAACCAAAGAATGGAAACTTCTGATTCTTGAACCTGACTCCAATGGCAAAGACACCTCTTTTGGTCCTAGAAAAACAGCAGGCAAATTGAAACCTTTGACTTTTCCCCATAATTCTGGGACTGTGATAACCAGCTTGGGATTAGAATCCTTAATCTGTTTCGAAAGTTCTGAGGTTGTATAAAGAGGATTCGCAGTTGTTGCAACAGCACCAATGGAAGTGATAGCCAAGAAACAGATGGGGAACTGGTATGAATTGGGAGCAAAGATAAGTACAACATCACTTTTAGAGATGCCCAGATTAAGCAATCCATGAGCGACCTTGATAACAATGGATTTGAGCTCTGAAAAAGATAAGGTTATTGACAAATCTGCATCAATAAGAGCTGGTTTATGAGGGTAAGAATCGGAGTTTCTGAAAAGAAACGAGACCAAAGACAGATTAGAATCCTTAGGAAGGACAAGCGTTGGTCTTAATGACCTGTATATACCATCACGGCCATAACCAGATTTCTCCATTGAAATTGATTGAGAGAGAGACAAGGGAAAATAAAAGGTGGGTTTCGCTTGTGTCTGGAATTTCGTAAAAAGTCAGCAGCAGGGCTTCAAATAAGGAGCTGATAAATGATTTCTTGTTCTTCTGTAATGGGTTTTCTTGGCAGTCAAGGTGGTTTGTTATACTGTTTTGCGTTACAATAGCTATTTGTGGTTATGATTTAAAAGAAAATTAGTTTCAAAAAAATATATGTTTTTATTTGTGATTTTTAAAAAATATATATATCTAGATACAACTAATGTAAAATAAATTCTTGATAAATAAATAATAGATCTTCATGGAATTGCGCTGACAGTGCATATAATTTAAGAACTGGAAGCAGCCTTCAAGGACCAGTCATGTTAATTTGGAACAGACACATAAGGAGAAGTTTCGTAACAATTATCCCTACCCTATCAAACTTCCATGTATTATTCGTTGAGCTTCAAATTTCCTCACAAGTCTATATTATTTTGTGCTTATTTTTTATTAAATAAAATAAGCGATGAGATTTGAACTCGTGATCGTCAAGTTAAATAAACATATAATGTTAAGGAACTAACTTACCTGAAAACTTAAATTATTAAATGCCCTAAGATATGATTTATATTATTCTCTAACACACTAGATTTAAACATCTCTTTAGAGCTTAGATTTCATAATATAACGTCCACTTTTGAGTTATTACCTTAGGAGTTCTCTAACTTTGTTATATATGGCATCAATTGATATTAGAAATGGACACGCAGCATTGAGCGATGAATATAATCGTTATTTAATTATTTGATAAACAATTTAGAATTATTAGAAGAAGAAAATTATAATAGCATCATAAAAAATAACAAAACTTGGTATTTAATAAATATAATGATAAATAATGTAATTTAAATTAAAAAAAACGAAGGAAAGAGAGAGAAAAACTCTATTTAGATCAATATTGTTTTGTTTTGTAAAGAGAGAAATAGGAAAATCTATTCCCTTTTGTCAATTCAATTGTCATTGTCAAAGTTAATCGTTAATCTCTAATTATTTATATGTTTTTTGAAGGGAGAAATACTATTTTTTTAAATAAAAATATAGCAAAATCTCTTCTCTTTTAGTTTAATTGTCAATGTTAATTCTTATTGATAATGTCAATCTGTAATTAATTATTTATACGTTTTCTATGAAGGTCGTATTACATTCAAGCTAGCTGGCAAAAGCTAAGATAAGAGAGCAATATCTACTATCTAGTCATCCAGTAAGTGCGACAGCTAACTAACTGTTAGCAAACAGTTGACTATCTAGCATGCAACAGGTAACTAACACTTTATTGTTTGTAATATTGAGAATGTTTTTTTTTTTTAAATAATATTAAATTGATATTTTTTATCTTTTAAAATTATTTTTAATATCAATATATCAGATTAATTTAAAATTAATAAAAAATAAAAATAAAATATTTTTAATTTTTTCAAAATATTTTTAAAATACGGTGTAAAATAACCTTTAACCATATGAAAAAGGTTGGATTTGTTTTTCTATAAAAAATGTTCAGATACCAAACAATTTAAGCAGTGTTTAATATTTTTATTTTTATTATGTTTTCTACCATATTACCTTTTACTACTTTTTGAAGAAAGAAAAAATCTTTAAGCCAATAAGAATAATTAGTTTTCAAAATATAAAAGGAAAAATATTGATTTTCAAAACATTATATTTTATTTCTATTTCTTTTACTATTTCTATGCCACGGAGGTATGATTAAGTTTTTAAAAAGTTATCTCTAAGGGATGGTAGATAACTTTTGATTTGCACAACAGATTTCGAGTTTGAATCAGGATACATATCTTTTGTAAGAATATATAACAATTAAGGTTTTACTCGATTATCTAGATTCACAAAATACGCTTTACATGAATGAATTTTTTAAAATATATGAAAATTCATCCTTAATTTGAAGGTTAATTTGATGGACATAAAGAAACAGATCAATTATCCCTATTTTAATTATACTGTGGATTTCACGTGGACATATTCAGAAATTGAAAGCGATATTCAGAAAAAAAAAAAAAAAAAAAAACATCACTAAACTCATTTAAATGTTTCAAGACGTCGTGAGAATGATGTGCTCTTAAAATTATTTACTAATGAAAATTAATTTTTATTATGTGAAAATTATTAAAAATTTTGATTGGAGAAAATGGTTCTATACCTGTTTGTTGTCAGCACGTGAAAGAAGAAGATAAGTCAATAAGTAATTATAAAATTCGCAAATATTTAATAATTAAATTGAAGTTTTATTTGTAGACGTGATCTCCGTGAACCACATTTTAGTGCGCTCATGAAAATCCATGGCGGGGCAAATCCACCACCAGAATTAGGGTGGGGATTTCCATAGGTCACACGTGGCAGCATTTAAATGGGCCAACAAAGATAAGAAAGGAATAACTAGATTGCGGCCGATCCTAAACAGCTGTTTCACTTCCAAGATTCTTGCAATAAGAAGCAGAATGCAAGTACCAGCAGGAAAGTGCGTCCGAGTTCCAAAACTTCCGGGGCTTAACGGCGCAGTTTGTCCTTCTTGACGGCGCATTAACTGCCATCCTTTTATGGTACTCCTCCGTTCTTTTACTCTCCTGTTTTTTCTGGTTTGGCTATCTTTCTTCTGTGATCTTTTTCTCTCTCTAAAATTTGAATTTTTTTTAATAAATGATTGCTATTCACTACGATGAACTGAGAAATGAGCCAGAAAAAGGAGGAGAGTCCCTTCTCTTCTTTCAATTGATTTATGTTGCACTGTCAGATTTTTGTTTCGAAACAAGAAATTTTGTGTTCTTGGTGAATACCATAATGACAGTTCACACACATCTTTCAATTTTAGTTCAGGCTTGGCATATCTTGTTTCAAATGAAGTTGGCTTCCTTAAACTGAGCAAGTGGTGGGTATATTGTGTTAGTAGTCATCTTATTTAAAAGTTTAAGTTATTAGATGAGATATTAAAAGCTTAAATGATTTATATTATTCTCTAACACACATGTTTAAGTGAAAATCTTTAGGCTTGAAACTTGTATAGATCCACACTCTTGCTTAGTTTTTCATCAAATAGAATGATGGTAGTGAGATTCGAACTCATGACTGCTAGGTCAACAAGATTTTGATACTATATTAAGGAATCATCTTATCTAAAAATTTAAATTGTTAAATGAGACCCTAAAATATAATTTATATTATTTTCTAACACAATTGTTGCACTTCCGAGAACACCTTTTTTTTGACATAAAACTTGAATTGATTGCGTTAGACATCTGACTTTATCAATTTAATTTTACATTTAAGTGGTTAGGCACTATAGAGAGTGGTGAACGCTAGTTGTGGCTTAAAAACATCATTTATAAGCATGTGAGATAGCTTCTTAATTAACTTGATTATATTTTTAAGAAAGTATTCGGGTCGGATTTGTTCCTTGAGATTGACTAGCTGATTTGAAGAGTAGCATTTCTTCTGTATTCATGTATTTTTGTATATGTTTAGAACGGATTTCCAAGTACTGTTAGAGAATAATATAAAATGTATCATAGCTCTTATTTAATAGGTTAAGTTTTTAGGTGAGATGATTTCTTAACATGGTATCAGAGCTTTATTAACTTGACGGTCACGAGTTCGAATCTCACCACCTCTATTTTTTTTTATAAAAACAAGCACAAATATAGTGTGGGTCTGTGCAAGTTTCAAACCAAAAGGGTTTTCACTTGAAGTGGTGTGTTAGAGAATAATATAGATCATATTCTGTAGTCTCATCTAACAGTTTAAGTTTTTAAGTGAGATGGTTCCTTAACCAGGACTAGTAATACGACAGACAAGAAGCTTTTTTCCTTCTCTTCCAGAGTTCTAGCAGCTGATATCAGCTTGTTCGGTTGATTTTGCAGGTTTAAATGGCTGTAGTTCCAGTATGCTACAAAATTCCCTGTAAAGATCATACTCTCTCAAATCAAAATCCAGTCAGGCAACACGAGAGATTCCTTCCTTGTGCCTGTTCTGGTCCTGCACAGGGGGACAGTTTCTTCTCAATTTCAAGTCATCTGCAGAAGAATTGGCCAGCAATACCTGCAACTTCTGGTGTTCTGGTGAAAGTTCAGGCTAGAGTCCGGAAGAACGCCTCAAATGGAACGATTGACGTGCGCCGCCTGCAAAAGATCCACAGAACAAGGAGAGAAAACCTCTCTGTGGTGTGCTGTTCATCGGAGTCTGGTGCAAACGAGAAGCATCTGAGTTTATTAGATTCTTACTTCGGAAAACTCCATGATAATGCAAGCGAGCCCTCTTCAGATTCTTGCAACGAGAGGACAGATTTAATGGATGCAAATGTGCAAATCAATTTGAAGAACGAACTGGAAAATCTAAATGCTTATCTTGACAAGCTTGATAAAGGTGAGTTATCATTTCCCCATGATTATATCAGTAGATCTTGATTGCTAGAGTGAATCCTGGACGAGGAAATCTGTGTGTGCACATACATGCAAGTAATGGTAGGAAGATATCATCAGTAGAAGAAACTTCAAAATCCGGCTACTCATAAACCATTGATCTCCTTTTACACAAGAGCAATGACCGTGTAGCAGCACCTGCAGCCGCAGCCGACTACTTTAAAGCCCTAATTGTGATATAAATTACTCTTTTAAATATTTTTTATTTAAATATATGTAAATAGTTTTTCAACTTTACTTCTTATTTCTATTTTCTTACCTTTTTTTTTTTCAAATTTTTAAAAAAATAATCCAAATCTAAATTGATTATTTTTTAAAATATGTTCATCATTTTGATTTTGGATTCTTTTTTAATTTAGTTTTTCTTTTCAATTTTTCCTAATTCTAGGTTATCATCTCATTTACTTTTTATTTTATATTAGATCTTTATTCTTTCAATTATAATTTTTTTTATCTTTATATATATATATATATATATATAATATATTTTTCAAATTTCATTATTTAACATTTAATTTATTGGGGGTTGAGATTTATGGTTTTTTAGATAAAATGTTTTTTTATTTAATAACTTGGGTCACGAGTTTAAAAAGTTAACATGAATTTTTTTTTTAATTTTATCATTCAGCTCTGTTTACTTTAAAAAAAAGGTTTCATTATTTTTTTTAATTTTTTCAAAATCAATTTATCACGTAACATTAACAACAATTTAGTTGAGTAACTAGATTTTTTTTTCATATACTACTGGTTATCTCAGAGCTCGACTTCGTTTTTTTTTTTTTTTCCTTTCAACAAACACTCCTTTTCTTCTAGTTATCGTCACTTTTATTTGGTCTATGCAGTTGTTTTTTGTCGTACACAATTGAATGAATTTATTTTCTTCTTTAAAACACACGCATGAGCATTGTTTTTCATGTCACCACAAAAATACCCACTCGCAGCAAAGCAAAGGCTACTTATCTACGTACTCGACATTATTGTTCTTTTTTGCCCAATGTTTATGAAAAAAAAATAAAAAAAAAAACAATATTATTTTCTTAAAGTTGTTGTTCCCTAGATTTCAACCGGTTGGAGAATTATAGGTGGACTTTTGGGTTGAAAAATCATTTTCCAATCAATTGTCACCAAAAAAAATCCTATCAACACCATTAAAACCTTTCCGGCCTTATCTTCCACCCAAGAATTAGTTGAAAGACTTTTTAATCATTGTTTAACTCTATTTTTCAAGTCAGGTCAGTAATTTTCAAGTTAATGTTCGTTCATCCACTGCGTCCATTTTTCCAACACATCTTTGATCAACCATATTCTGCACCATTGAGGAGCAACAGCAGCTGCCAACTACCTTGTTGTTGATTTTTTTTTTCCGAGGAAACCTTGCCTGGAAAATATATTTTGTGAGTATAGATGAGCAAGTAAAATCTTGATTGTCTCAGGTGTCCTAACTTCGAAACTTGGTATGCAGATCTTAAATCTTTTGTCATCACGCTACGCCAGATCACCTTGTTGTCAAGTTACTTTTCTGAAAGATGGAAAGAACACAAGAAACGGAATTAGATTTTGTGATATGCACCATTTTTTATGCTGTCTTATTCACGCTATACTTGCAGATTTATGTAGTGATAACATTTCATATCATTCATATTACAACTGGTCAGCATTATTTAGTTCTTTTAGCACCCTTTCCTCAATTATGCTTCCCAGGTGAAAGAACTGATTCAGTTTTTCTGCGTTCCTTCAGATGCGACCTTGGAGAATAATGTAGCATCAGCTTTCGATGACGAAGCTACTGAGGAAAATCCGATCGTAAAACCAATATCAGTCAGTAAAGAATCTCGAATAGATAGTGAAGAGAGACTGAGAAGTTTCAGGAAACTGAGAAATAAGGATGTTGAAAGTGGTTCGAGGAGGTCTGAAGCTTTAGAGCAAAATTGTGAAACCTCTGATTTCTACTTAATGTAAGTCATATCCTACCTTAATGAAGTCCTTGTTCCATATCTCACGATGTCATGTTGTCTTTTGCTTTCTTATGGAAGAGTTTCATTAATATAGTTGCCAAACCATATTTGAATGCAGAGGTACATTGGCTTCCATAAATATAGCCGTTTTTCTGTTCGAAATTGCCAGTCCGGTGAGGAATTCCGAATTTGCGCTGTTTTCACTCCCACTGCTATATGGCGCAAAGATAAATGATTTGATCCTGGTTGGAGAATGGTGGAGGCTTGTGACACCAATGTTTCTGGTACAAGATTGACAAATGGGTTCGTGTTCCCATTCTATTACAGTTTTCTTTTCTATCTCTCTTGATTAACAATGCAAATGTTGGAACTTGAAAGTAGCAACAATTATCTTGTTCATTACAAGACGCAATTTTATCCGTAGCATCTTGGATCCATTTCAAGTCTGCATTTTTCGTTGCAAAACGTTTGCAGGAAACAGCTTATCAGTTCGAGTTTTGGCAAGACTGATGCTTTGTTACTTTGACATTGCTAAATGTAGTAAGAACTATCTCGCTTAAAAGCTTAAGCTTTTATGTGAGATTTTAGAATATGATTTATATTATACTCTAAAACACTCCCTCAATTGAAAGTCTTTTGAGCTTGAAACTTACATAGACCTACACTACTTTGTACTTGATTTTTATCAAATAGAATTGGGGTGGTGAGATTCAAACTCGTGACCGCTGGGTCAACAAGATTCTGATACCATATCAAAGAAACATCTCACCTATAAGCTTAAGTTTGAGCTTTGTTACTTTGACATTGCTAAATGTAGTCTTTAATGTCAAATAATAGTAAGCCGTAAGCTTTTAGGTGAGACCCTAAAATATAATTTTCATTATATTCTAATACATTCTCTTAAGTAAAAACCTTTTGGGCATGAAACTTGCACATACCTATATTACCTTGTGCTTGATTTTTATCAAATAGAATTGGGGTAGTGAGATGAACTCGTGACCGCTGGGTTAACAAGATTCTGATACCATGTCAAAGAAACATCTCACCTACAAGCTTAAGTTTTTAGATGAAGTACTAGAATATGATTTATATTATACTCTAACATTTAATACTTAATGGTATATGCAGCACTCTGGAGCATTTCATGTGGTTCTTGGATCTTGGTCACTGCTTACTTTTGGGCCTGAAGTTTGTCGAGGTTATGGTTCCATCACATTTTTCCTGATATACGTGCTTGGAGGAATTTCAGGAAACTTGACAAGCTTTCTTCACACACCAGAGCCAACTGTTGGTGGAACAGTAAGCAGGATTTCACCTCCTCTTTTTTTCTTGCCTTATTTCTTTACAGTAATGTGTTGGCTATTTAAACTTTGATATTAATGCAGGGACCAGTATTTGCCATTATTGGAGCTTGGCTCATTTATCAGAATCAAAATAAAGATGTAATATCGAAGGATGATTTTGATCGTATGTTCCAGAAGGCAGTAATCACTACTGGTGTTAGCTTCATCTTGAGCCATTTTGGTCCCATTGATGACTGGTACGATAACTGCTATTTCAAAGCAGGCTGATAATTCATAAGAGATACTTCTCTTGACCACCTAATCATATAAATATACGATTACTGGATCCTGAGAAGGATTGAGTAGAATCATAATGGGAAGAACAATAAGCATAATTAAATGGTTTTTCTGTACTCTGCTACATGATTAGTGAAGCCTTTTTACCTGCTGCATTCTGCAGGACACATTTGGGAGCAGTTTTGACAGGCATAGTTTATGGTTTTTTCACATGTGCTTCTCTACAATTGGACGATGCATCTTCCAGAAGTGGTCAGGATGAAGGCATTGCACTTGTTAAAAGACGTGCAGACCCTTGTAAATCACTCATTATATTCACCATCTCCATTCTCTTCCTAAGCTCCTTGCTTTTCTTTGTTGAACCTCCCCTAGAAACAGTAGTCCTTGAAGATTCCGTACAGTTGTGAAAACATAGGACTCAAAATACTGTCAGATCATATAGCAATATAGAAAGTAAAGTCTCTGGGTGGTATAGTTGGAAAAAGAATAGACAGATGTGTGGGTATATATAGAGTAAATTTCTGTAATAAACATCTTTTTTTTGGCTGTGTAAGACATTTTCTGGTCTATTTTGAAGATAATGGTCTATAGTGGAATTTCATAATTCTGAATCCATGTATCAAATGGGACTGTGCTACCAAATTCTACATCACCTCTCTAATCAGTAACTCGTGGTGAGGTGGCCATCAACTGAAGTTTGTAGAAATTAACCATCTTTGCCATTGTTTCTGCTTAATTAGCTCGGTAAACAAGGTAACCCTACAAAATTCACTAGATTTGGCTTTCCAGGATTTGAGTTTTTGGTCAAAGTTTCACTTTATGCATCGCCATACTCCAATTCGTAACTCAAAATACTGTCAGATCATATAGCAATATGTGTGCTTAATTAAATCCCTGAGGTCACTGAGACCACTCAAAAACACAAAAATTAGCCTTCTTGTTTATGCTTTGAATCTGTAAAAGAAAAGGGCAGTGAAGAATTATAATTCATTTTTAAAAACAGCTTGTTAGGACAGAAGATAAAGCTGGAACTAATCTTTGGAACCTCAGCAAGCTCTTTGTGTTTGTTTACATTAATCCAAACAATCCCTATGTCCCTCCACGTTTAAGACCCTGCATCCTTCCACAAACACACCCCAGTGAGGTCAGGTTCCCACGTTAAGGGCCACGTAAATTCTAATCGTTTTTTCACCAACATTAACAAAACCCCAGAAGCCCTTCTCTTTCTGAGATTACTCTGAAGAGAATTCATTTCTGGATTTGAATAAAGGTCGGATTTTGAGGAGTCTTGATAATGGCTATTGGAAGTGATAGAAAAGATTTAATAAGTCCACTTTTAGCAGTGAACTTGGTATTAATTTATAATCATCAACTTCGTGGAAATTCTCGATCTTTTGCTGTTTCCGGACATTAATTCCTTTTCTATTTCTAATAATATTTCTTGCTCCTAGTATTTTATCAAAAAAAAAAATCAGTTTATATGTGTCACCTTCTCTAATATTTTCAGGGAACAATAATTGTCAGAAACCAGAAAATCCTCCCACACAAACAGTTGCTAAGGGAGCGGCCAGAGATGCAACTTCAAGCAAAGAGACATTCTACGCCGTGCCTGAGAGGACTGATACCGGTGGCCAAAGAGAGATCGGCCATGATTCTGCTGCTGCAGCTTCAGAGAATATATACGAATCTTTTTTAATGCACCGTGCACATAGAAAATCGAAAGATCCAACAATCCCAGCGAGGGGTTGCTCTTTTTTAGCTTGTAGAAAAGAAATAAAACCCTTAGTTCTTTAGCTCGATTCTGATTAATTATCAGCTATAACACAGGCAATCATGAAGTGAATCCTTGGTCAATAAAACTTGATATTTTACAATTACCTGCCTATTTTAGTATTTCATCATCACAAGGACAGTAGTATTTTCAGTTCATAGTTATCACTTACCAGTTACTAGAATACTTGAAATCACAGCTCTCCCGTTACGTAATGCGGGAAAGCGAACACCATCTCGATCACCAGGAAGTAATACAGAAAATTATCCCATGTCAATGTTCTCCGCGCTGATTATCTAGTTCAGACATCTAGACGACATCGTGTCATATCTATTTTGGAGCCACCAGTGTGCCATTCCGCGATGGCCAAAGTATGCCGACCTCCACAAGCAACAAGTTTAGCAATCCAGTGTCCCTCATCTCCATTTGCACGAAGATTTTTAGGAGGTGAGATGTCTATTGGCACTTCCATTGGTTGGCCTGTGGTCACCTTCCTCCCATATCCAAGTCGTCCATGGTCACCTCGACCAAACTGCCAGAAAAACCAGTCAGTATGCATTAATCATCAATATTAAAACAAAAGTCATTCGCTACGAAAGTGGTTGAAAGTGCAATTATCTATACCTATAAAACTTTTTTTAAGAGTTCATGGAGGTAATTATATAGAGGCAGTGACATGATAAATATACATAGATGCGGGATATAGGAATCAACCTCTATGATTCTGACAGTGACATAATATATCATGCCATTGGAATAGAAAGAACTGATTATACTTACAGTGTACATTCGTCCATCACGTGTCAAGGCAACTGAATGAGTCCCACCACAAGATACCTGGATCACCAATAAATCAGTTAAATCTTGAACCAAGTGAGGATATTAGACTGGTTCACCATAGAATGCAAAAAATAGTAACAAATCAAATTTATCTCTGTTAGAATCACTTCCAATAATGAGAATTGTCATGACAAACATAAATATGGGCTGCAAATATTGGGCATCACCAGAAATTATATTAAAAATGTAAGGCTTGCATGTCATCATCAAACAGTTCTCAGAGTTCCTATATCTCCTTGCAAGGGTTGATGGAAAACCTGTTGCTGTACCTGATTATGTACTCTTAATGATGGTATTACTATTAACAATATACTAAGATGACTGGAAATACACACCCAGAATTCCAGTGAAAATGGGCCCCGCAAATGTGGGGGCATGTACTCCAGCCATTTTACTTTGTTGAAATGGCTCCACCATTATCTTCAACTCCAAGTTTAATTTCAAGTTCAAGCAAAATTAACCAAAAGCTCACAATCCTAAAAAAGACCTAATATCCTTTGATATATTAGGGACACTAGTGATGATTTTAACCATTCGATATAAACAAGCATTTTTGTACATATATGCATTATCCTGCAGAACATGGTATTTCACATTCTTCTAATACACCAAGACAAACAAAAGGAATTGCAAGATTGGGTTGACAAAACCAAATAATTTGTAATATATACAAAATGAAATTCAAGACTTCCAAGAGTACCCAAAGCATATGGCATAATGTTGATAATACCTGAACAATGTCCTCCCCTGCTAAAAGATTAACCCTCTGGGGAACCATTTTACTGCTCTTGTCATTATCTCCAAAACCCAATCTTCCATGTTCACCTCTTCCCCAGCCATACACCTGCAAAACAAGGCACATTTATTATGCAAAAAGTTATTTTCATCTCAAATAGGAAAGATAAGAAAATCAGATTAGGAAACATGTAGCATAAGTGATGTGAAAGGTAACACCTGATTCGCCTTGAAAACAAAATTACAAGGAAGCTAGATTTATTCACATAGCATATTATTAATGGAGACAGTTCCCAGACTAAGAGGGAGGATATGTCTCTGATTTATTCACATAGCAGATTTATTCACATAGCATATTATTATTTTTCGAGCATCATGAAAAAATCTGAGAAGGGGGAATAAGTTCTCAAAGCCAATGCTAAAAGCAAACACTTTAACTTAAAATACAACCTTTTCAGGATTTAAGATCCCAAGCTAGGAAAGTTCTGCTGCTTAAATTCTAGTACAGTTTAATAAAAAAAAATGATACAAATAATAATAATATAGAAAAAATGAACAAAACATAAGCTCAGGATGTAAATATAAAAATAGAACAAACTTCTCGTTATTTCCAGTCTAGCACTGGAACAAGTCATGAAAATGACAAGCATGTAGTCAAACTGAGAAACTTTGAGATTCAAAGAGCATATTTACCTCCCCATCATGAGTCAATGCAGTAGAATGCCATCCACCAGCAGCAATATCAACCTAGACATGCACTCAGGCTATTGTAGATATGAAAAATGTCTAACACTTCAACAATAAAGAAAACAATTCATTCCATATCACCAACGTCAACAACCAAAATCTAGAGTGCAAGCCTTCATTAGAAGTTAACAAGCTGGACATCTTTTAAATGCATCACTGAGGTTTCAACACTGATTTTTACACCTTTTATAAACTTTAGTATCTACAAAACTAAATTGAACTATGATACCTTGATCATGCCAAGGCACTATATATGAGTTCACTCTAACACCCGATTATGGTGGTCTTTTGAGAGAAACGTTCCAAACAACCAATTATAGAAAACAGACATACTTTCCAAGGATTTATTCAGGTAATCTGGGAAAATCAATTTTCACAAAAAAAAGGAAAAAAATAAAAACAACAACAATTGTGAACCCAGTCATCAATAAAGTCATAACACTTTAGAAGCCATGTGTTCAGGGTTTTTTTTTAAGAAACTGTAGTATGCAAGTAACCACGCCTAGCGAGATGGAAGGGGAAAAAAGGTCAAACAGAAAGAGACTTAAGAATGTAATACAAACCAAAGTGAGACCAGAAAGTCCATGGACAGTAATAGGTTGAGATCTTGGCTGGGTATCACCTGTTCCTAGTTGTCCATATTCATTATTACCCCAAGCCCATAATGTTCCATCTTCTTGAAGAGCTAAATTATGAAATGCTCCAACTGCAATGAGCCTCACTCTTTCAAGGCCTTGTACCCGCACAGGGACAGATATCTGCTTTCTGCAAATAAGTAAACAATGTAAGTAATGATTATACATTAAAACAACAATAACCCAAGGACACAGCTAGCTATCAATACAAGTACACTTCAGAAGCATGTACAATGGAGAAGATACATGAATGTCTAAGAACATAGTTGACAGTTAAGTCAAGGAAACTGTACATGTCTCCAGGAGGCCATGGTTGGCCCCAGGTCCATACATGCCCTTCACATGTGAGAACCACGGAGTGAGTACCCCCAGCAGCTACCTAACATACCAGCAATTAGAACAGACAGAAAATCAATATTCAAATTTAACATACAGGTGCAACAGAAGTGAGGCAAGCAGAAGCAAATTTGTAAGTAAAACACATGCTAGTGTAAAAGTGGTGTGATGCATACAACTGGTACTTATGGCTTACACCTCAATGAGTAAGACGCCAACAGCAGAAAAATATGGATTCAAAAACCATAGTTAATCTATTTCCACATTAAGAAGAAAAACGTAACACCCTGATGCTGCGATAGATTTTAAAGGACCAGGGTTACAACTCATGCATTCTACAGTCTCAAATACCATTCTTAAGTATCCATGTCACACTAATGTTATCTGTCAACCTTCTTGAGACATAACTAGGAGCCACGGGAGGAAAGTACATACGATTAATATTAACTCACTGTTAAATACCTTGAAAAACATGTATGCATGATTAACCATTCTCTTCTGTTGTATTCATGGGAGAGCAAATAAAATCCACAGGAAAAAAAGAAGAAGCAAGGGATGAAACTAAAAATAAGTGGTTGATGCCTGAGTATTCATTCACATATAATAATCAAGGGGACACTCTAAAACCATATCCATACAGCTTATGGGGGAAAGATATTGAAATGGATTTTTTCAACATAATTCGACTCCAGCACTCTATAATGATTAGTAGTAAAGAAAATCACCTGGCGAACTACAAGGTTTGATGCACAGCGTTGGGGAATGACTATATCCCTTCTCAAAGGCCTCCCAGTGTCATCTTTCCTCTCAGGTTCTTCACCACACTGGCCATATTCATTCCCACCTACATTGTACATAATACATCATATTTAGATTCATCATTAATCACAAGTGACATCGGCACTAGTTCTTCCACAGATATTCAAAAAATGAGCAACCTAACTACAATCACAAGAAAGAATAGCAGAAAAAGTAAAGAACATGAATCGTTATTCATCCAAAAAAAATCATATTTTCTGCAATGAGCCAAACCGAGCAACATTCCTCAGATAGGAGAAGAAAAATGATCCTGACATTTCAATGATTCATTCTCATAAGCAGGTGATGAAATGACTAACAAGAGAACAAATATTAAAAAGGGACCGTTGCATACCCCAAGCATAAGCACGTCCTTGATCATCAACAGCCAAACAATGCCATCCACCAATAGCCGCCTAAAAACCAAGAAACCCAAAAACCAAAAATTAGAAGAAAAATGATTGACATTCACAAACACACATCACACCAGTCCTCGCATAACCAAATAAAAGCATAGTTACAATGGTTTTAAAAAACTGATGATGATAAAACAAAGAAAAACTATTACCTGAACAATGTTGACATTAACAAGAGCCTTGACCTGGCTAGGAATGTTCTCAGTCTTGGTCTCCGGTGGATGTCCTAATGTCCCTCTTTGGTTCCAACCCCAAGTAAACAACTAGCAATACCAATCAAAACATTTTTTTTTTAAATTCCCATTTATCTAAACACTCTAAAAAACAAACAAATTTACATAAACAAGAGCACCCTCGACAATTCATTCAAGTTGAGCACTTTTTTTTAATCTTGGCTCGACTCCAAATCAATAACGAATTTAATTTCTTTAATCCAAATAAATTTAAGTTTTATTTCACTAAGTTTTTTAAACTAATTTAACCGTCAGAAACTTAAAAGAATTACAGTTAAAGACTTTACTATAACAATAAGTAAAAAAAATCTGAACTTTCTAACAACAAACTTAAATCAATTACTTTTTTTTAACCATTTATACTAGTATTTCATTTCACAGTTAAGAAAGAGATGGGTAAGAAAAGAGAAACCTTGCCGTCATCACAAATGGCAAGAGAGTTGCGGCTTCCAGCAACAACAGAGCGAACTTTGTAAGGCTCGAGAGCTTTGACAACGCAAACCCATTCTTTGTCTTCGTTATTTCCTATCCCTAGTTGTCCATCCTCACCTGATCCCCTGTTTGTTTTTGCACAAACAATTAAACCAAAAACACTTCCATCATTATTTTTTATGCAGTTAAGAGTCAGTAAGAGAGATAGAGTAGTTACCAGGCAATCACAGAGGACTCGGTTGCCATTAGAAATGGAGAAGCTTGGGGTGTATTAGCCCCTGTGAGAAACTTAATGAAGGTCCCCTTGTTTTTTCTATTTCATTTCCCTCTCTTTTTTTTTTCTTTTAATTTCTTTTCTATTTTATCTTCATTTTTTTATAATAAAAAATAGACATTTCTGCTATCAATTTGATTGAATCAAATCAAAATAATTTTTATGTAGCTTGATTTTTTAAACAATGATTCTAATTAATAGATTTGTTTATCAATTGTATTTATTTATTTAGATACTCAAGAATTCTATGCTCGTTTAGCAAAATTTAAGTAACTTATGTTATCAATGATTTTGATTATTGTCAATTAAATATTTTAGGTTTTGAGTTTGAATTGTATTTTATATGTTTTAATCATGTTAGTTAGATCAAATTTTTAATTTTTAAAATTATTATTTTTCTAGATTAATTAAAAATCATGCTGAGATTGGATATAATAAGAATTTGGTTGGAATAAATATATAAATAAATCGAGTACACTAAATTACTTTTAATATAAGGTTGGAGTTTGATCTAATGATCTAGTTTTTTTAGTGCAATCTGATAATTATGATTCGAATTATCCACACTCTGCTCTGATCCACTCCCTCCCCAGTGGGACCAATGGGAGAATCCCTGTAAGTGGAAAGGAACAAACGATGACGTTTTATTTTTTAAAAGTCTGATTTGCCTGCACAACCATACATTCCAAAGCAATATGGTTGCAGAGGAAATCCACTGGCAAGCACCAAAGAAAAACATCAGCACTTGCTTTGTCATCCAAGAATAACAATCAAAATGTCAAAGATGTCTACAAATGAGCACCAGCAATTTCCTCCGATTAGGTATTATGACAAGTTATAGTTTTAAAAACACTGGTTCAGTAATGATAACACATAGCAGTGCCACAAGATAAATTCAAAACCAGATCGGAAGGTAAAAAAAAATAAAAATAGATGAACACCAACCGAGATTGAAGGCCTCGATACTAAAAGCTTGATGATCTGTTGGTACATTTCAATCCCAAGTACTGTTTGGCACGACACTCAAGATTATCAAATTCATTAATACATCCAACTACACTTAATCCAAATGGCGTCCGTAAATGTCACAAGATAGAAGCAGAGTGCATATCCTATGAACTGAACTTCATCACTGCGGTCCATCGCCTGATTCTTGTTTTGATGTTTCCTTGATCTCATCCGCAGCATCATCCTAGAATTTGAAAAAAAATGAATTCAATGAGCATATAACCAGACCAATACGTCACGAGCAGTTGCTCATGCACAACCACCTAGGACCATTTCTAATATCAGAAAACTTGATATTCTGTCTAGGTCTCTCATAAGATGCTAATAACCTCAAACAATGATGAATTATGATAAAAAAAGAGACCTAAACATGCCAGCATATGACATTGATGACAATAATATCGGTAAAGAGCGAGGGGGGGGGGGGGGGGATACCGCGATATCAGAAGTCCAGAGTGTCAGATTGTCACGGAGAAGTTGCATGATCAATGTGCTGTCCTTGTAAGACTCCTCACCCAAAGTATCCAGCTCGGAAATAGCCTCATCAAAAGCCTGACCAAATAAAGTATATTTTACGGATGTCAAGAGGGCCAACAGATTGGTCAAGGACTTGCATACAATCAAGGATATCGACCCTAAGAACTGAATAGGTTTCAACTTATCTTTAGGAAAACAAGGCCTTATATTAATACAGATCCAATTGAACATAAAAGAATAAATGTACTACTATGAACTAATTACTAAGTGAGTGTTTGGTATTGTGGTACAATTTGCTTTTCAAAAGTGATTTTCACTTGAAAATGTATGAAAATGATTTTTTTTTTCAATTTTTACACCAGCATTTTAAAAAAAAATCAATTTGAAACCTTTTCGAGCCAAACTCACTTTTAAAACACAGTTTCAAATGCAAACACAAACAGAGCCTTAATAATACAAAGGCCAAAAGCAAGCGATTTCACTAGTATGTGGAGGACAAAAACATTCTCTCAATAAACAACAGTCGATTAAAGATGTCAACCCTATGGACAAATATATAGCTACATTTAAGGGAGAGACCAAATGTCCTGACATTAATGTTTCACACCAAAACCAACTTTAAGCAATACAATTTACATGAAATTATTGACACCAAAACTACCAAGGCACTCAAAAAGTTTAACTTCCATCAAGTTCAAAGCTAAAATCCTATTAGATGCCAGTTATGATTATTTACATGAAATTTACTAATTAAGCTAAACTGAACAAGGGAAATATAATCCTACAAATAAAAGAAAGCACAAATCACTTACTTTTACTCAAAATAATGAAAACAAAACAGAAGAATATGAATCTCGCAACTTGCCTAAACATAGAGGCAAGTAAAGGCCAATTCAAAAGGTATGCAAGGAAGTACCTGCTTAGCAAGATTGCAAGCACGATCGGGAGAGTTAAGGATCTCATAGTAGAAGACAGAGAAGTTAAGTGCAAGCCCCAGCCTTATTGGGTGGGTAGGAGCCAGTTCAGAAAGAGCAATATCCTGTAACAGCCAAAACACAAGCAAAATGAGCAGTGGAATAATAGCTGCACATATAAACCACCACAACAATGATAACTATACAACTTAGTAATAATAGGCAACATGCCGGCACATCCAGGACCCACCTGAGCAGACTTGTAAGCCAGCAAAGTGCTCTCAGCAGCTTCCTTCCTCTCAGCCCCAGTCTTAAACTCGGCAAGATACCTGTGGTAATCACCCTTCATCTTGAGGTAAAATACCTTGGACTCAGCAGCTGAGGCAGAGGGAATAAGATGTGTCTCAAGGAGGCCCAAGATTCCATCACAGATCTTGCTGAGCTCAGCTTCAATCTGTCCCCTGTACTCCTTGATGATTGTGACATGATCTTCATTTCCCCTACTTTCTTCCTTCTGCTCAATGGAAGAGATGATCCTCCATGAAGCCCTCCGGGCTCCAATCACATTTTTGTAGGCCACAGAGAGCAAGTTCCTTTCCTCCATGGTTAGCTCCTCATTATCGACTGCCTTTGTTACTTTCTCCATAAACTCCACCATTTCTTCATAACGTTCAGCCTGTTCAGCCAACTTGGCCATGTAAACATTCTCTTCACGTGATGATTCAGTTGGAGACATCCTTTCTATATCAACTAACAGTTACTTCTGCAAGGGTGATTTCGAACAAGTATCATTAGAAAGAGCTGAGCAAAATCAAACTTGATGCTTACATTTCATTACATAACTAACTTCCACAGAGTCATGAATCAACCACTCAATAACATGTCTCAATCTGTTGACTCTTAACTTTTCATCCTTGAGATAGTAATAATTTACAAAACTTGCTGACCTTTTACACCTCAAGATTGAATGAAGTTTAGCCAGAGGCACTACTTCGAAAAAACACATTTCCCAACAATGATCTTCGCTACATTAACAAAATTAAAGCCCCGATTCAATTAGAAAACAGATTTCTAGAAGTCATTTAAAAAGAGACGTCTCATTACTGCTTTAACAGCAAATAAACCCAAATAGCCAAAATCACAAATCACTCACTCTACTAGTCAAAACCAAACTTACCCCCCACACACACAAAAAAAAAAAAAAACAATAAATCAAACACCTATTCCTCAACTTCTCCAATATTTTCTCGTCACCAAAACAAACCATATTCATCCATGTGGAAACAACAAAATCATACTGTAACTTGCAAAAACGTTTCATTTTGTCAGAAGCTGACCCTCTTAGCCTCAAAATACAAATCTAATTAGAGCTATTGATTCTAATTTCCTCAGCAAATCGTAAAATCAAATCTGATCCTCTATTCTTTTTGCATCCCAAAAAAAATTAAACAAAAATCCGCTCTATTTACCCAAATCAATCATTTAAAAAAAAAACTCACCAAATCTCGGGTACCGAAACACATTAAAATTGAGAAAAATATTATAAATAAAAATTAGAGACACATAAATCTCAGCAGATCGAATAAAAACCACAAATGACATAAATCCAAGAAAATAACCAAATTAAACCACAGATCTAGCCCTCAAAACATAAAAAGCTGATTAAATCATAAAATCAATCAAATTAAATAAAAAAAAATAGCTTTACCGTGGAAAGAGATTTGCAGAGACGGGACTCTGTATGTCTGTCGCCCTGTGCGTGATAGAAATGGAAATGGGGTAGTTTGGGGTTATTAAAAAGGGCGGTCAAGAGGGGAGCGTCCAATGTGAAGGCGACAGGTGTTGGGTGGCGGTGATTTCGTGGAGTTTTTAGTTTTCTTTTCGGATTTTTTTATTTTCAGTAAGGACACGCTGGCATTGACCGTCAGCTGAGTGTAAGTTGATGAAATGGACAAAAATCATCTGAAAGAGACTGTCGTGAACAATGTAATTTAACTGATTTAATTAGAAATTAATATTTTGCATATAGTGAGAAAAGAGAAATGTAAAGTTTAATTAGAAAAAACATTTAAAAAATTTATTTTATTTTATATTTTTTCCTAAAAATATATATAGAATTAACCTTTTATTTTGATAAAATTCATTTAGCTTATATAATAATTATTGAAGATTTACATATCTATTAATTTTAAAATCCATATAATTAATTAAAATAAATGAAAGCTAATCTGGAAAATCAAATTAATAATAAAACAAAAACAGCGGTTATTGTTAAATGTTAATGGCTTTTCATTTGGCAATCTATTGGAGTCTTGGAGATGCCCCGAGGGTTTATCCTCTGTGTGCGTGTGCACAATGCATACGTGCAGGTACTTTGAAGATGCTAATAAAGTCAAAAGGCGTCATTTATGATTGACGGTGTGCGTGGGACCTCAATTTCTTTTTCTTTTTTTTATCCCACCATAAGGTATTATAAAGTTTTTTTGGAATTAATTAAGTTATGAGTGTGATTTTTCTTCTCATCAATTTTAAATAAACACCTTCATATTTTGAAAAAAATTAAATAAATTTTTGAAACCAATCAATTAATTATTATTAGTCTGTTTATTTTTATGTTTTAAAACTGTTTTTTTTTTTACTTGAAATTAATTTATTTGTTTATATTTTAAGTTTTTTATGAAATATTATTTTTATATTTCTAAAAAAAAACTTTGAAAAACAGATTTTAAAAACAACTTCAGTATTCGACCCTTGATGTTTGGATAAGTTAAATGATTTTTATAGAAGAGGTTCGTTGTAAAAGATAAGAATCCAACAAGGCAATGACGAATCCAACAAGGCAATGACGAATCCACCTTTGACTTGTATTTGTTGAAAAGGTAAAAGCAACGACTCACAAATAAGTGAAATTGAATAATTAATTGAAACATAAGAAATAAAAAGTCATTGTATAATTATTATTTATTAAACACTATTATTTTAATAAATAAACATCCACAAATGTGATGATCACTTGTCTAGGACACTGCGTGGTTTATACCAAAAAAACAAAACCGTGTCCTAATGGTTTCCATTTCACTTTGATCAAAGCGAACTCGAGGGTGTTTGGAAGTGTGGTTGCAGTTGTTTTTTAAAGTACTTTTCGTTTAGAAATACATCAAAATGATAGTTTTTTATTTTAAAAAAATCATTTTTAACATCAACACATCAAAATGATCTAAAAATATCAAAAAAATTTCATTTATAATAATAAAAAAATTTAAAATTTGATCAAATAGAGGTTCAACCGTTTAGCCAAACAGGCACCTCATCGGATCATCAAAATTTCTTATGGATTTAGCTAATTGGGTCCAGGACCCAGCCACCAGGCCCGATCCAACTTTCACTTGTTATTATCAGTGACCCAACTCGGAAGACATGAAGCGCCTCCACATCCATTTTGAGCACAAAACTGACTCACTGAGTTCGATCTCTTGCACAGGCACAGACGCTAAAAAATCCCAATCCAACGTCGCTAGTAGCCTGAGCTTTCAAAATGGGATACATACAGGAAGCACGTGAGAATCACGTGAAGAAGAAAGTAGAAGAAGGTACTGCTTTGACCTATAACCATCTCTTAAACCCTAACAAAACCTTTTTTTTTTGCTAAAATAAACAGTCTTTGCTGATGAAACGTGTTTCTGAATTTTGGGTTTTGTTTTTAATTGCATTGATGATTATCTTTTTTCCAGTGGAATTGAATTTAAAGTTTCTTTATTTGTTGAATTAAAATTTGTAGCTCTGAGAAGCAAAATGAAGCAGAAGGCACTAAAACAATGTGAGGAATACGCATCGAAATATGCGCAATGTGCATCTGGAAGAACACTTTCTGTTGTGTGGCAGTGCAGAAAACAGGCTAAAGAATTAAATGAATGCCTTCATCAATAGTAAGTCTGATTGATGTATCTGTTTTTTTTATTTCCTTTTTTGAGTTTTTCTCTGTAACATCTTGCATGCGCATGTCCGAGTGCGTGGTTGATGATGATGATGATGATATGATAGGTTATGTGCTGTAATTTAATTGGGAACTGATTCGTTGCATGTTTGTGTAGCTTGATGGGTTCTTCTTAGATTTTTTTATTTTATTTTATGTTTTGAGTGCTAAATTCTGGATCAAGGGGTTTGATCAATGCTTGATATGAGTGATCTTGAGTTGGTTTTCATGAGAGTCGGGTAATTGATTCATGTTCTGATAGGTTCTCAGATGTTGGGTAGTTGTGTGAGTAAGCTGTGATAAGTGAGTGATATTAGAATCCCATCCTCTGAGTAAGCTGTAATTTAAGCTGGTACTTTGCCTTAAATTTCTGATTGTAATTTTCAATCTGTCACAGTTGCTAATTTTGCAATTGCATCAAAGAATGAATTGTGTTAGAAAGAGCAACTTGTTTCTGGTCAATTGCAATGGTTTTCATCATTGAGCTCTAGCTGCTCAACCCTCTAGTCATTTTCATACAAGTCTTTCTTTCTGCCCAAGCCGTTAAATTTCCTCCATGCTATTTGTCCAGAATGAATCCTTATATCTTCTTTTTATTGTATGAGTCCAAATCACAGCTGAAATAGAAACGCATATAGTATGAAAACCATCAGCCTTCTTTCAACACTAGTGCATCTTTTTCCTTCTGTCCTTGCAAAGAATGAGTTTGCCAGAAGTGGCCTTGACATGATTTGGATATGATATGCATTCAAATATATACCAAGATGAAAGCATCCAGATAAAGGGCTCATGCTTGCCGTAGGCAACCTTTACCTACATTTTGAATAATGGTTTAGTGACACTGGTTTGCTATTTTAACATAATTCCAAAATTTAATGCTGGTTCTTCACTAGAATACTCTATCTAAAGGGAAAATCCAAAAATATGTTTACCTTGGAATAAGATAACAAAAGGAAATATAATTGTTTTGTTTTTCTTTTCTTTTTCAAGAAGAAAATGTTATAATTATTCGTCTATCTTGTCCTATAGATATCAAAACATATAGCTGACCATCCATTGAACTCAATATTTGTTGTATCTCATAATCTTGGTATATCTGTTTTGCAGCACAAACGATGCTGTCTTGGAAGAGATGAAGAGATAATACACACTTCAACAAGATGCCAAGGGTCCTTTGAGAGCCTAACTGGTTCCCGGTGATGAAACCCATAACCAAATGAGCAATCTGAAAGTAAAAAAAATTGTGGCAACAACTTTATATATCGGATAATGTTTTCATGAATCTGTTGGTTAGAACTTTGAACCTCGTAAATTTGCAGTTTGGCTACCTTTTCGTTTTGATATGGGTTCGACAACGGTTTTTAAGAAACATGTAGAGGGTATATGCCTGTTAATTTTAAAAGACAATCATTAGGTCAGGGTATATGCCTGTTAATTTTAAAAGACAATCAATCATTAGGTCCCATATCTGTATATTTCCCCATATGTTCCTGTCAAGAAAGGGGTTATCAATTGATTCCAAATCCGGACAAATCCTATTCTTTAGTCATGTTAATCATCCAACTTGAATAAAGCGAAACCACCGATCAAGATTTCTTAGCAGCAAGCTGACGACAATCAAATATTAATACAAACTAACCAAGACAAATCGAACCTGCAGTAGGCAGGGCAAACACCGGTGCAGCTGCAGGAACAATCTTTTGGAGAACTTGATCTCCTTATCTTTACGCTATAATTGGTCCTCTATGATGTACGTACATGGGGGTTGAAGTCAGCATGAGTTGGCTAGGTTTTGATTTTTAATATCGATAACTTTATATTATGTGCCCGTTTGGGACGGCGTTTCAAACACTGTTTCCAAAAAATTCAAATTTTTTTTTTATTTTAAATGAATATGTTTTGGTGTTTTTAGATCATTTTGATGTGCTGATGTTAAAAATAATTTTTAAAAAATAATAAAAAAAAATATCATTTTGATGTATTTCGGCACGAAAAGCACTGTGAAAAGCTACCGCAACAGCTCTCCCAAACAAGCTCTATATAGGAAGAAGAAGAAAAAGGGAAGAAAAAGGAAAGAAAGAGTACAAAATTAATTTGAATGAAATATATGCATGTCCCATGTGCTATATTTTCTTGGACGGCTACAAGAATGAAGATGATTAGTTGCAGCAAAATTTTGGCTACACTGTAACATATGTGAACTGAGACATTACAACAAAAACAGGTATGGTATCCGATAGCTTTTTTCACTAAAATAATTATTTGAAGACATGTCATGGCAAGCATAAGCCTCTGAAAGTTATATTTTTTTTATAAAAAGTATTAATTTATGTATGAACCGAGAGCAAATTTCTTTTTGAACAATTTAAAAAGCATATAATACCAAATATAAAGCTAAGAAAGTTCAGAAATGTAAAGGCTTCCAAAAGCTCTAGATTATAAAAATAAATTTTATATGTGGAAATAGTTTCTAGAAATACTTAAGCACGATCTCATGGCTCTATTCGAGTCTAGCTTTCGTTCCCATTCAAAAGTGCAAAGCACGTCCTTGAAAATTAAGCAACATGATTATGCTAATTTCTATAAAAGCTTTGAAATTAGTAACTTAGGAGGTAAAGAGTGAGAGAGAGAAGATTTAGAAAATCTAAACAACTTTTTCATCAAGGATTGACGAAGATTTTAGACAAAGGGGTTTAGTTGACAAGTACATTACGAGTCTGGTTTACTATTAAAGACCTGTTTGAGAGAGCTATTGTGGTAGCTTTTCAAAGTGTTTTTCGTGCCAAAATACATCAAAATAATGTTTTTTAATTTTTGAAAAATCATTTTTGATATCAGCACATTAAAATGATCTAAAAACACCAAAACATATTCATTTAAAATTAAAAAAAATTGAATTTTTGCTGCACGGCGTTTCCAAACAGCTTCTAAAGATGCTCTTTTCTAAGCTACAATTCAGGCTTCGTAGATGTCTGATTCGTAAACTAGGCATTTCTTAGTTTGCTCGTTGTGTATTTAGCCTTAGACAATTTTTCTCACTTTATTAGGGGTGCATTCTCTACACAACTAGACTCGTAAACAACAATTAGTGGTGCAATGAGGTTTGATGCTTTTTTTAAGGACTTGTGCCTAGCTCGCAGTTGAGGATGCTTTTGTAAGCCACAACAATTCAGGCTTCATAGATGTTTGATTCTTCAGATGAACATTTTCTAGTTTGCTTGTTGTTATTAGGACAATCCTTGTAATTTGAGGATTTTTTTCTAAGCTACAACAACTCAAGCTTCGTTGCTGCTTGATTCTCATGAATGACATTTCCTAGTTTGTTTGTTGCTCTGAGACAATTTTTGGAAGTTTCTTTTCATTCGCTTAATAATATGCTTAAACTCAGCAAGTAGTCTTGTTGTTACTAGGACAATCCTGGTAATTTGAGGATGTTTTTCTAAGCTACAACAATTCAATCTTCGTTGATGCTTGATTCTCAAGAATGACATTTTCTAGTTTGATTGTTGCTCTAAGACAATCGTTGTAAGCTTCTTTTCCTTCGTTAATAATATGCTTAAACTCAACAAATAGTCTTGTCTAACCTAGGGTCATAAAGAAAACATCCTATACAGCTTGTATGGATCTAAGAGGCCCCAAGAATGACAAACATGCCCTCGGTCAAGAGGCTCCAAGAATGACAAACATGCCCTCGGTCAAGAGGCCTCAAGCAAAACTTGCGTCAAGGTTTTGATGATTCATAAGATTGTACAATTCACACCAGGGTTGTCAATACCATTCTGTTCTGGCCTCAACGTTCCATGCCATTAAAAAAACGAGACAAAACAGCATCGTTTTCGTCTCGGTTTTAATTCCGGTCCTTTCCGGAAATACTGGCCAAATTCCAGCCGGAACGTCTCGGTACTGTTCTGGGTGTGCCGTTCCGGCCTTAAAATCCTCTTTATTTTGATTAACTTGTGATTGTGTTTCTAATTTTGAGATTATGTTTGTTTGACTTTGTGTTTATATTGTATAATTTAAAGTTAATTTATCTTGAATTTTAATTATGCTTGTTAAATTAATATTTTAATTTTTTTCATATATATATATATATAAACAGTACAACCCCGAAACGGCACGCCGAAATGCTCCGAAACCGAAACGTTCTAAGGGTTTAATGGATTGCCTAAGTCATCGTGATTCAAACACTTCAATGAACCATTAATTAGTACAAAGGGCAAGGATAAAGTCAACACAAGGTGAACACTTCAATGAACCATTAATTAGTACAAAGGGCAAGGATAAAGTCAACACAAGGTGATGAATTGTATTTATTAGAAATTCCTTGTTGAAGACCAATAATTACAATGATATTTCCCTATTATAATGGAATTTCAAAGATTGCTTGGGTTTGTCGACTAATTTCTTGTTGAATATATTAATGTACGCACATACATTTTGAACAGTTCATTACCTTCTCAATTATCTTTCAAAGGGCTTTATACCTATAATTGTAAAAGCTTTAAATTGACTATTTTCGAGCTGGTTAAATTAAACTTGATATAGTTAGAAGTAAGAAGTAAGAAGAAATGAAACCCAAAAATCATTGAAAAAACATGATCGGTCATGTTCCTAGAAACATAATTAGAGGATGCAAACCCAAAACTCAAAATTGAATTGAAGAAACATTGATGAAAGCAACATCAATCCAAATTAGCAGGTAACAACGATAAACACAGCTAAACAGTTACACAGAAATGCTAAAGAATAAATGCTAAACAATGCTTTGGCAACTATGTGGTTTCTATCAACTTGAAGTCGACGCAGTTATCATGGTCTTTCCCATCCATATTTTGTTTTGGCGATATTGGCGTTCTGAAAGGAGAAGGAGAATCAAGTTCGTATTCCCAAGACTGTTCTTCATGGAGCAGCACTGTGTATTTTGTCATCGCTTCCAATTGCAAGGGCCTTGGGAGATTCTGAGTATTAATTAAATAGAAACCAGTATTCTTTTAGTTTATGAAACAAGAAAGAACCCAAATGAAACAATGTGTAAGGGCGATGACAAAATCTAACTGACCTTCATTGTAATTGTTGGTGGCGGTGTACATGGAATTGCCAACTTCTTGGGAAAATCTAGACAAAAGAATTAAAAAGTGAATTGCCAACTTCTTGTAGTGATAATAAGCAGAAGAATGTAAAGTTTACATTACCATCAAGCCCAATTGATTGCAGAAACTCATCGATGTCCATAGCTCTTGCTTGTGCTTTGATGCACTCCTCATGATTGTGCAGAAAAGTTTCCTCAGCAATTGCACTGGTACGATCTGGTTCTTCTTTCAGAACACTTAGATTTGCATTAAAACTCTTCTTTTTAGTCTCAGGCTTCCTTGAATTAGAAATGTCTGACAGTGGTTTTCTACCAGCAGTCTTCACTTTCCCTGATGCTTTTGAGATACTTTTCGTCTTGTTTGCATCACGTGAAATTCGAGGGGAATCAGTCTTCATTGAATTTGACAAATCACCAAGAGGTTTCCGTCTACTCACTAGTGATGCCATTGGTGCTGTGAATGAGTTCAAAGGAATATTCTGCAAAAAAGGGGAAAATGACTGATTTATACCATAAATTCAGTTTCAAAATATAACTAAAAGGAATGATTAACCCCTTCACCAATCAAGTCATGAAAAATCAGATAAACCCTATAAAGACAATTTCATAACTTTTTCTGTTTTTAGGATCTCTCTGGCTCTACCATACACTACTTGTCAGTAAAATGGACGAATTCCTGAAACAAATTTAATATCAGGTAAAAATGTCAGTGATGAAAAATTAAACTATTTTTAATATCCTATCGAACGAGGTCCACCACCCCTCTTATATTAATCTCTTGCTTGACACCAGAACTACTCAAAAATTCAATCTACTAGAGATTTGGAAGTACACTGTATAATACAAAATCTAGCACCGAAATGAAAATGGATTGTGAAAGCAAGAAACAAGATTGATTTTCCAAAATTTAAGACAAGAAGCACATCGTTCAAGGAAGGGAGATAACAAGTTAATCACAGAAATCTATGAGAGTAATGCTTAATAGAATATAACCCATCGACTTAAAAGACTCGTTAATTGCCTTTCACTAACCTCATGTTTAAATTAAAATAAGACATTATTTTTCAATTGAAATTAAGTGAAACAAGCAATAGCCCTAAACCAGAGTACAAGAATTTTAAACAGCAGCAGCAAAATAAAAAAATAAAATCACATTTATTTCTGACTCAAGTCAAGTAAAGATCAATCACAAACACATTACACGCGCACAGAGAGGGAGAGAGTTGTTCATTTGCTGAGAAAAACAGATGAGTTTAACCAGAAATACAAAATCGAAATTTGAAAATTGACTGGGGTTTGTCGAAAGTAAATTTAACCAGAAATACAAGAAAACGAAATCAATTTCAAACGCAATCTCAAGAATTATTGATAGATTGAAGTTCAGTTTGAGAAAGTTACCTTGAGGAAGTGATCGATTATAGGCTGCTTGACAATTGATTCTATTAGCTTCTGAGGCGCAGAGATTTTCTAGAGAGAGAGAGAGGACCGTTGTTTTTATAGGGAGAGGGTTCTTGAATTTAGAAGAAAAATATGACCGTTGGGAAGACAGGTTTGATTACATCTGCGTCGTGCTAAACGTCAGCGTTTGAGTTGATTAAATGAAAGTCACAACGGTAACCCTTTTTAATCACGCTATAAATTAGATGATAGTTAGCGAACTTAGTAATTGTATTAGTTAAGAAAATAATCAGGTTATTTGTTTTTATAAAAAAATGAACATGGTATTCTTGTTGTGGTACGTTATTTCTTGTAATTTTTTTCACAATATCAACAAACAACTTTGACTATCCAGACTCTCTTTATTTTTGCATTTTAAAATTAATTTTGAAAAAAAATATTTTTTTGCTTTCAAATAATTTATTTATTGGTTTTTCCAGATTATTTTGATATATTAAAATTAAAATTAAATTTTAAAAAATTAAAGAAATAATAAAAATCTTTATAATTGATTTTCTTTACTCAATATCTCAAATCAGTTTCTTTTGGTTAGTTTTATATAGATTTTTTCAGTAAATTAAATTATCCAATTCATATAGGTGGATAGACCAAAAGGGTAAAAGAAAATTTTATTATCATCAGCGGACTAAACCAAACATTTAAGAAAATCAATTGCTCCATTGATATGCTTAGATTAACCTTTGAACCTAACTCCTTGCGTGTATTTCAAACGCTGTTTTCAAAAAAAATTAAATTTTTATTTTATTTTAAATAAATATATTTTAATATTTTTAGATCATTTTGATGTGCTGATGTCAAAAATAATTTTTGAAAAATAAAAAAACATCATTTTAATATATTTCAACATGAAAAACACTTTGAAAAGCTACCGCAACCACTCTCCCAAACAGACCCCAAAAATGCTACGATGACCGCACACTGCCAAAAGGAGTATGACAGGCCATGCAACTCAAAAAAACTCGACACTCAAGAACATCCGAATGCCCTAGATTTCGAGGGAGAATGTCAAGCCGAGCAGCTCAGAAATTTTGGAGCCACGAGAACTTGGAAAATCCCTTGAAATACACGATACCTCCGCAGAATTCAGACCTCGCAAAAATTAAAGTCTCAACTCAAAATGCAGTTTCTGGCCAGGGGCTATAAAAAATGGCCACCGAACACAGTACAACAGGGGGGGGGGGGGGAAGCTTGTTAAAATGGAGGTAAACAGACGGGCAACCACGTAATAGTTCATTCTAAATCAAAATTCCATGACAAGGAGATTCCCTCTATCACAATCCTACAAACACAGCCAGCCTCCATTACATAAAAGCACAAAAGATTCTGTTACACAACAATCCACAGGAGGCGAAAAGGAAAATATGCTTGGAGCATCACTGACTAGGTTGGCTTCCTCATGTTCCGCCCAGCCCTAATCACCTCGTCCACCAGCAGCAATTGGGATGCGATAACAGGCCTGGAAAATTACAGCAAAATTATAGCTAAGTTGGATGTATTAGAAGTTCAGAGCTTAAGAGCTTCAAGGAAGTTTGGCAAAAGTATGCTGAAGAAACTAAAACATAACAAAAACTGGACCAAGGAAAGAGAGATGGGGGAGAGAGAACAAAAAGGTTTGGAGTTCCTGTGTACCCTGAGTTTATGAGTTGGCGCTTGACAGAGTAGTTGTCGAAGATACCCTCCATTTGAGGATCAAGGGGGCCTCCTGTTTGGAGATTTATTCCAACAATGTTATCCCTGTCATGCTCTCCCTGAATAAACAAGAAAGAAAATAATTGAATCAGTTCTCTTCTCGTCTTTTGCCCCCAAAATACAAAAGGATGATGCATGGATCCCAGCAATAGTTACCGTAAGAGTGACAATCTCATCTTGAGTGTCTAGCCCAGAATTCTCAGCCAGTGTTTTGGGCACCACGAGAAGGGCATCAGCAAAAGCTTCAACACCTAGCTGAGCACGCTGTTTCAAATTTGCAAACACCAGTTTAAAATTAACCAGGAGATGGGAAATAACTACTCAAATACAGAAAACAGGCAGACATTTACCCCTTTAACTGTTTTCTTAACTTCATTGATTAGGTGTTTCCTGGCTGCAAATTCAAAAGCTCCTGCTCCCTGAATAAACAAATGAGACTATCTGAGGGAAAGAAAATCCTGCACGGAATCATATCATTGACAAATAGTTGCTTATTTTCTTCCCAATCCTCTATACCTCACTCAATCCCAAGAGGTCAAACTCAATTTTCAAGTCAAATATTTTCTTCCTAGGATCAAAATATATCAAATTCCATAGCTCCACCATGTGATACACAAATTCCATTCTAATCGGCATCAGAGCAAGATAAATTATAAGTTTATTTGATTGATACCACTCTTGGGCTATTATAAATATTGATTTCCTGTTGAGTCCAGACTTAAGGTACATACAAGAAACTGCTTTTTTTATGAAGCACAAGGCACTTGAGCAGCAACATAACTTGCACATACATATTTCAACTTCCAAAGGCACCAACATAGAGGACAGCTAGGCTTTTATATAAATCAATATATGACAAACTTTAGTTTCATAGATTTCTTCAAGCATAACTTACAAGTACAACAGCTTCATCTTCAATGGTATTTTTTACTGCTCTCAAGCCATCACGGACAGCATCCTTTATTTGGGCAATTGTATGGTCATTGGGTCCTGTAACATCAAAGAAGTCAAGTGGCAATTGATCCCGCTGAATTGCTCAATTGCAAGAGGATTATACACATCATATAAGAGAAAAACTTGAACATAAACTGAATCCTCCAGCCTGATGGCTAAATGGTCTAATAGAATCAAATAAAACAACCAAACAAAAAATCATTCAGATGGTTTATAGGCCAACTGATAGCAATTAAAACAAATGAAAATGAAAATCATACACAATTATGCAAAGTTAAATGCTTCTATACCTTTAATTAAAATAGTGCAGGAATGGGGGTTCTTTACATTTTCAACAAATGTATACTTCTCTTCACCAAGGATGTGCTCATACACCAGTCCAGCCCATCCAAGGCAGTCAGGTGTTAAACTTTCAACAGAATTCACAGCCTCTCCTCCACAAGCCAAAACCAGGCGTTCCATATTTCTCTTCTTTGCTCTTCGAAGGGCAATTATCTAAGAACATGAAAGTAGATCAACCACAATCAAAATTGCAACAACAGGGCAAGCAGGTAGACCAGCCACTTTTCAAACTAGCAATAGTATCCTTACATTTATCAGCGGGTACCATGAAAAACAAGGAATCTAATCCAAGGCGAACAAGCCAAGTCTTGTTTGTATCGATATAAAACTGGAGCCACATACAGGGGGCTATTCTAGCCATTTTTCAGATCTAAACTATAATGAAAAACCATTTCAAGTCTCCATTCCCACATCCATAGTTTCATGAGATCAATAGAATACAGAAGCATCAAATGGTCTCTAGCATCCGCTTTTCCATAATGAGAAAGAAAAGAAAAAAATACTGCTTTGGATATTGTATATTCATCAGCTTAAGCATCTTGCTTGTTTCTTTTAATAATTACTTCATTCAGCATTCAAAATGACTTCACAACAATAAAAATAGAAAGGCTGTAAGGCTACCAAAATGCGCAACCACTTGTTATCACAAATAACTATTAACAGCTTATGGAATCAGGATCCTACTAAATGTGATTACAACTTTCAGAATCAGTTTGACAAATGTTCTCTTATTAAAACTTATCTTTAAAATTAAGGATTACAAGGTCAAGAAAAGAGGATGTACAATTCTAATATTGGCAACGGTATAGCAGACTTTGGTAGGAGTTTAAAAGACAAACTTGCAGTGGATCAAATGGAAATTGTGCAAAAACAATAAATGTGCTTCACATGGTCATGGTCAATGAACGATAGAAAAATTGGTTTATAAATTTGAGGATGAAGAAAAAGGTATAAACACAAACCCAAGGTTAATAAAAGCGCCCTCTTGGAAGGCAACTCTATTTCCCTAAACAATCCGCCCTTTCATAATATTTCCAACAAACAAAAATTGATCTCCATTGTAACATTTAACCCCTATTCATGCCATACACACTAAGAAAACCAGACACATAAGCATGGTATGCAGCATACTGATTTGAATTCATGTGCATTAACTAGCTATTTATTGTTAGCATTGGATCACTAAAGAACAGAACATAATTGTTCCATGACTTACCCCTGCTCGTGCAAGAAGGTCCAATGATGGAGGATCAATTCCCTTCTGATTGATAACCACAAAATTGTTGTCTGTACCAGAACAAACCTGGAGAACCAAAAGTATAAAAAAACATTTCAGAAAACCCAACATGTATGGCACAGACAGTAGCATGAACATTAAATGTATTAAACGTGTCACTAAACCTTATTTTTTAGTTCGATAATTTTTTGAACTCTTTCATCGACCTGACGCCTTTCAGCAGAAACCATTGCCTCCCTCTGCTCTGCATTTGAGTAGAAAAACCCTGCATTTATTTCACTGTGGAGAAAAATATTAGCTTCAAATAAACTGAAACTGACCACAGCTGCATCTACAGAGCACTTGATATATCATATTTAGCATCAATTCCAGATTGATTCATGTTGAGAAGAAGAACACCTTTTCTCATATTCCAAAGACACATTGCCTGTCAAAATAAAACAGTTCTCTGCCCGTCGTTTCATATCGGGATGCCTAGAGCCATGGTCAAGAACAAGACCTTGAACCTGGAAAGCAGAGCAAGTAAATAGAGGGTCAAAAATTTTATGAAAGAAGAGGAAGATTTATCTACAAAAAACCAAAATTATATCAAAGCAGATAAAGGAAGTACAAAAACTAAAAGTTGTCCAAGCTATGAACTTGGGAGCTTTTGAATTTAAACCAATCATTAATTTCCTGGAAAGCTCACCTAATCCAAAGCACCAGCATTGAGAAATAATTTTGACACAAAGCATTATTTTACTAAATAAAGGTTGAATGATAGGGAAAATGGCAGTGATTCCACTCACTGCCAGTGATAAGCACATCCCATTCAAGATCAATGATTCCATTTCAAATGGAATGGTTGGAGATCTTAGATCCCTCATTCTTAGTCAGGATATCAGGATTTAAAAGTCAATTTTAACACATCCCACCTGAAAAATATACCATGGTAATCCAGGTTAAATGAAAAGGGATTAACTTACAAGCCGTGTGTCAACATCAAATTTATGACGCATGTGCATAATCTCCACCATAAATAGATCGATGCCTTCCTCTGGCTTTCGAATACAAAGCACCTGCATAATGCACAATACAGTTAATGCAAAAAAATAAGTCTTCAATATCGTACTACAACATCTTTTCTAGCAGCCTCAAGATATATCAACACAATTGGCTACACTCACCGAATTGACGACTATGTCAGTTAACTGATCTGCCAAAGCTTCATGCAGCTGTACAAGAGAACAAGGTCAACTTTAAAAGAGATCCAATCTGGACCTAAAATAAGACTAAGCCAATGAATACAACTTACCTTCGTTCTTAGGGCTGTTCTAGCAACCATTTTAAGAATTTCCCTGTCAGGTTCATCACCCATGACCACTGGAGTCTTAAATTTTTCAAGAAACTGGAGAGTGGCTCTTTTGGCAATCTCAAAACCATCAACCAATACACGTGGATGCATCCCTGAAGAAAAAAGTACTCCCATGAATAAATCAGGTTACCCTGACAAGCACTAAAACACCAAATGAGCACGTTCAAGATTTTCTGACATGATACTCATGACCACAAACTTAGTGTCCAGAATAAAAAAAAAATGAATGAACCACCATAGTACAACTATTTTTTCATCAGAGAAGGTATAAAAACAGAACACATGTCCTAGATGATTAGTTCTAGTGCATTAGATATTTTATCAGAAAAAGGTCAAATACACAAGAATAAGCAAATTCCACTATTTCCTGTGCAAAACGCACAAAAAACATAGATGCAACCCTTGAACAACACCAGCTTGTTGACCTTTAGGGCATTAGAATCTTCTAACACTGTTTACTATTCTATCATGTCACAACATGAGTTTCTTTATTCAGTTTGAAACATTTGAAATAATAAGCGTATCAAGAATAGAAGGGAAAACCAAGCACAAAATGGAAAACAACAGAAAACTCAAAAGTATGTGACACAAGAAAGAGAGCCACACAAGTAACTCAAACTAAAGAACATCACTAACCTTCATCGATGCACCGTTCAGCTTGCTTCATAAGCTCTCCAATAAAAATCACAGTAGACGTCGTACCATCTCCACTAATATCATCTTGGGCAACAGCCGTCCTTGCAATCATAATGGCCGTTGGATTTTGAATTTGCTGCGACCATCAGAGAAATTCAAGCAAATTCACAATTCCACAAAAAACCCAGCAACAAGCACCCGTTGTTTATTCAAAATACCAGATAACACACCTTTGTTTATCAGATCTATCTCAGCATTTAGAATTTAAACTGACACCAAGTTGCTCCTAAAGCTCATTAATTTAAATATGCTAATCACTTAGGACAGAATCGCCTCTAAAAAGAAAAATAAAACATGAAACCCTAATTCTGCAAACAGTGACAAAAGAATCAGATCGAGAAAACCTAGCGGAAGAAAACTAACCATTTCTTTCAAAAGAGTGTTTCCATCCTTGGTCAGCTTTATATCTCCAGCACCGCCAACAAGCCTAAAAAAACACAAAAATACAAAGTAATTAAATCGCAGAAACACAAAACAAATTTCGATAGAGAAAAAAACAAAACAGCGAGAGAGATACATCTTGATGGTGCCTTTGGGCCCGAGATTGGATTTTAGAACATCTTGTAAGCCTTTAGCGGCATTGATGTTCATGTGAAGAGCCGCCGATTTGTTGAGAACCTCCGCATTAGGGTTTAATAGTCTTATCGACATTTTTTTTTCCTTTCAAAATTTGAGAGAGAATAAGTGCGAGTAAGTTTACTGTTGTTCGAGGTTTTAATGGAAGTGAAGAGACGAACTGTCTCTGTGTTGCGCTGTTTGGGTTTTTTTAGGGCTTTCTGGTGGTTTATGCAATGTTTATTAATATTTAATAATTTCGTTTTAGGGAAAACCTCAAAGTGGTACCGTAACTGTGAATTATTAAAAACTAGTCCCTACTTTCTTGAATTTTTTATCTGTTCGACAAAAGAAAAACTCTAACAAATATCTAAAAAGCCGTTTAGTATTATAGTATTGGTTATTTCGATGTATTTTTAAATGAAAAGTATTTTTAAAAACATGAAGAATAATGTTTTTTTTTAATTATTTTTGACATCAATACATGAAAATAATATAAAAACACTAAAATTTTAAATTTAAAGTAAAAAATAAAAAAAATTATTTTTTTCAAAAATATTTTTAAAATAAAATGACAAACATCTCCTGAAATTTCCTATGATTGATTTTTATCAAATAGAATAAAGATGATGAAATTTGAACTCATAACTGTTGGGTCAACAAAGCTCTGATATCATATCAAAGAACTATCTCACCTGAAAATTTCCTTAACAATTTTGTAAAGAATATCCGCACATTTCCTTTTTGTAAAGAATATCCGCACATTTCCTTTTCAAGAAAATGGTTCTTTCTATAATGAATCTACTTTAAGAGCTTGCAAACAAGCATTTTAAGATTTTGAATGACACAGAAGTTTGGTGGCGTCCATTGACTTATGCGCCATGTGTTCATGTAACTTTTGTTTTTTTCATTGGGATGCTCATTTCTCATTATCAGAGTTGCAGGTTTGATATTACAATTGATTAAATTTCGTAATTTATTTTAAATTATTTTTTATTATTCTTTTTATATTAAATAAAAATTTATAGCAAGTCAAGAATCTAGTTTGAAACCAACGACATCTATGACATGATTAGAAATAAAATTACCATCTGTTGTTCACTCTGACCAGGACAGCATTGAAGATGATGGAGACGACTGGGATTCTTTCCCGATAAGAGCAACGAGAGAGCAGTGTTCAACCAAGAAAACGTAAGAACCTCAACTGGTCTTCTGCTTATTGGCCAAGTGCCCAGCCATTTTCAAGTAACTATCTCCTAAACCCTTAAGCTAGTAGGCAATATTGGTTTCTTAAAATGGTATCAAAATCTTGTTGACTGAATCGTTACGAGTTCTAATCTTATCTTCCTCATTCTATTTGATAAAAATTAAATACAAAGTAGCATGGATTTGTGGACAAGTTTCAAGACCAGAGGGTTCTCAGTTGAAGGGTGTATTAGAGAATAATATTAATCATATCCTGGAGTGTCATCTAATAACTTAGCTTAAGCTATCAGGTAAAGCTCCATTATATGATTTATATTATTCTCTAACATCCAATAGAGGGTGAAGAAGGAGCAGTTTCTAGCAGGGTTGTCAGTTTTCATTTCGTTTTGGCTGAAACGTTTCGTACAAGTTAAAAAAACAAGACAAAACGGCGTCGTTTTTACCTCGGTTTAAATTCCGGCTCATTCCGTATTTTTTGGTCAAATATCAACCAAAACATTCCGGTTTCATTCCGCTCTCTCCATTTCAGCCAAAGTGTTTTTTTTTCTTAATAATGAATAATTTTACAATATCAACCATATCTCTTAATCCGGCCGTTAGATTGATATGAAATTTTATGAGGAGTCTCTTGACATATTTATATATATTATGTTAAAATTTCAAAGCAATTAGAGAATTTAATGACCTTGCGAGATTAATGATGACATTCTCATAATAGTATACATGCTCATAATTGTGTTCAGAAAAAATCATTTTATTGTGTCTTTTTTTAGATTAAATTGTACAATTCTAAATAATTTTATTTTTGGTTTTGATTTTTTTTTGAATTAATATATTTAATTATATATATATACACACAGTACAACCCTGAAACGGCGCGCCAAAACACTCCAAAACCAAAACATTCTGTTTCAATTGAAAAAACAAAGCACCAACCAAATAAATATTGACAAGCTTGCTTCAAATTAGGGTCTTTAATTTGTGTACAAATCTTTCTTACTTTTTCTATGCGTCGAACTGCATCATCTACCCAAGAGAATATAGAAATCTGGCCTGATTTAAAAGATACTGAGAATGCAGAATATAGTAGCAGATCATGAGCAGACAGCACGGAGCCCAGGTAATAACATTCATCGTCGAGTTCCACCAGATTATCCCCAGCCTGTTGAAGATCAAGAGCAGATCGAAGTAAAATATAATTAAACAGGACCATGACCAGCAGAATGCTATTCCAGGATCATAATCAAACACTCTGCCTGCAGAAATTCATGCATTTTCCAGCTGGGCTCGCAATATAATATAATGATTGTTGAATTCTATCTGTTGGGTGATTTGAAACGGGCATGCTAGTAATTTTGTGAGATTAAATTGTTGAAACTCGGATTTTTCATGAAAATTGCCTGGAAAACAAACAATTCAAGGTTACAAACAGAAAGCATAAAGCTACTGCTAACAATTTTCTTTTTCTATACTGATTTTAAGTATCATCTGCGTGGAAAACCATGCTAGATGACATCTTAGATACTTGTGTTCTCTCTTTTTAGTTTGTAGGTCTTTCTCCTCTTGAAATTTCAAGATCGAGACTTCCTAGTTATGCAGCCATTGAAGCTTTGCTGAACACAAGTTTAGTACAGTTTCTTGCTCAAATGAGTATTTCAGAGTCTTCTGCAAATTTGCCTTGCATGGGTCTTGCCGTATCTTCCCTGCAAGCAAAAATTTAAGAACATGGTGACAACACATATCAAATGAGAGAAATTCAGGAGAGGATATATATAGAATTAGCTGATATGCAATTCATTTTTCTCCTTTTAAGTAATTTTCAAATCATTGATCAGGGACTAAACGAACGGAGAGGATAAGATTAAAAACGAACAATAAATAAATAAAAAAGGAATTATTCCCGAGGACCTTAAAATCACCTGCCTTTTCTTCTTCTTCTTCTTCTTCATCATCTTCTTCCGCCTTCGTATAGCAGAGAAGTGCTCGAAAGAACTGAGTGAAGATGAACTGTTCAAATGTTGAAGCATGAGGAGCTGTGGGCCTCTATTTATAGACTTTTTGGGATTGCACAATTTTACTATGATTATAATTATTATAACCACCAATCATTACTATCACTACTATTTTTTAATTATATATGATGTGAACATCAATGAATAGTATATAAATAAAAAGTTTAGAAGTTATTTTCGATCAATCTTTTTCCCCCTAGTATTATCACTGTTTGTCCAAAAAAGCAAAACATAAGTTGAAAAGATAATAAAAATTAACTTATAATTAAGAAATTAAGGATTCGATTCAATTTAATTATAAATAGTTTTTTATATATTAGTTTTATTATGGATAAGATATTGAAAATAATGATAATGATTATTTTCAAAGTATGTTTTCTTAAAAATATGTTAGGCTAATTATATATTTTGATATTTATTTAATATTAACGCATTAAAATATATATAAAAAATGAACTAAGATTCTTTTAATCTCAGTGTTCTGAAACACTTTTAATATAATAATATCAAGAATAAATCTTAAATAATAATAAATAAAAAAATTATTTTCTTTCTAAATAAAAATTACTTTAAATTAAGAATATACCAGGCCACACATTAACAAAATAGATGAAGAAAAACACAAAGATAATAAATCACTAACAACAGAATATTTAAATATACATGCATAAGAGAGAATTTCACTCTCATTTCACACCACCAAAGCTAAACTTACATTATTTTTTAACGCAAGCTGCATTTAATACAAAGATAAATAATAATGAAAATTTAAAGTCAAAATTAATAGTATAAATACATAAATACAAATAAAAAATAAAAACTATCCCAGAAAAACCATTACTATTTATCTATTAAAGGGATCAAAACTAAACAGAAAAAATAAAAGAATAAAGATCAAAATAAATAAAAAATTAGATAAAAATAAAATTATCCCAGCAGCGAAGTGCGTGCTAAATGATTAGTTTATTTATATAACTTCATCCATGGCCATTTACTCAATGTTTTATATTTAGAAGTATATTTTTTAGATGAAATGTATTCCAACCCTTATTAACAAGATTCTCTTATCTCGCTACAATTGCAAATTACAAGAGAAACAGACTATCTTTAAGCGAAGAGAGAGAGAAAAAAAAAGAACTCTAATAAGATGTCGATTAGAGAGAGGACATGAGATTGAAAGTATGGGAGAGAGTTAGGTTATGTTCATTTTCGTGGTTGTACTGTGATCTTGAATTTTTCTCTTAATTTTTGTTAGATTATATTGATATTAAAAATTAAAAAAATAAATAGTTTTAAATAAAAATAGTTTAAAAAAATAATAATTTATTGCGGTCTATAATGTAATTATTGCTGTCACCAATGCTTTGGCCTAGAAAGACAATATGAAAATTGATAAATCATTGAGATTGTTTCTAAAAATATTTTTTATTTAAAAATATATTAAAATAATATTTTTTATCAGTTATTTTTAATATTAGTATGTGAATATGTTTTAAAAATATTAAAATATTTAATTTAAAATTAAAATATTTTTGAAACTAAACGATAAACAGTTAAATATGACCAATTATTGCCATGTTTGGTGCGGAAATAAAGTCCAAAAGCGGGTTAGGTAAGCAAATATCATAAATAAATAAAAAAATAAAAAAAGAAGAAGAATGTAATTATTGCTGTTACCATCGCTTTGGCCCAGAAAGACTCTATCACCCATTATTGCCATGTTTGCTGCGGGAAAAAAGTCCAGAAGCGGGTTAGGTAAGCAAATATCATAAATAAAATAAAATAAAAAAAAGGAGAGGGAGAGGGAGGGGGAGACTACGATCATTGGACACGAAGAAACTAATCAGCTTGGTTGCATGGTTGACAGCAAGAAAATGATAGGTAAAGAGCAAGAGACATGGATTTGAATTCAAATTGAATAAAAAACTTAATTCAAATACATTTTACGGTTTTAATTTTAATATCGTAAGTTCAAGATATTTTAAGTAATTTCCATATCAGTTTTCACTAAAATATTCTTTATATAAAAAAATATTTAAGATAAATTGCACTTGATTTGTCTATAAATAGACAATAAAGATATCAAATAAAAAAAAAATTCAACCACACTCTTAAACACTAAATTTAGAGACCTGAATTGGGCTTATAAATTATTTAAATGGGCTTAGCTTTTGGGCATGGAACTTTGCATGCGAAGTTAAAGCCCATAAAATATTATTACATTAGTTGTGAGTTTGACCTTGAATTTCAGTAACTCAAAAGAGAAATTGACGAAAACCAAAAAAAAAAAAAAACAAGCTTGCAGTAACAGGATTTGTACAGAATCATTAGTGTATCATCTTTTGATGCTCAAGTTAGCCTACGGCTAGAAAGGATTGACTAGCTTCGTTGCATGGATGCATTTAGGTTTTTATCTCTATATATTTATTTAATTTAATTCCAGTTGGAGTAAAATCCATTACATCTCGGTAATAAGAGCTTGTTTTAAACTCTTGGGCTGATAATGGGCCTTGAATGACCAATCTGAAAATTGATCTCTCTCATTCCACACATGTAATTTTTAAAAATCGAGCTTGAATTAGATGGTGGTTTTGTTTTTGCTCTCTTCAATTCAAACACCTTGAGATGCACTCTCCATTTGATTTCATGTTTTCGTCTACAGATTCAGGATTGATAATGTCAATGGTATTGATTGAGTACTTTCCTCTTATGCTTCATATATCCTTCGAAGTTTATGATGTTGAACAAGTACATGATGAAGAAAGAACATTTTAAATTCAAGGACAATCGAATTCTAGTAGTTTGGGTATTGAAGTCGGAATGATACGAAACTTCGCACAGTTAATGTGTTTTGGCGAGTCCGTCAATACTCAAAAGCTTTGCTATTGAAGCATATAGTTTTTTAGCCGAATTCTATCATTTAGGCCCTAACATCGTCGTTTTGTCATTTTAGGAAAATTTCGTTTTAGCCATATTTTTTTATTTTCAAGTTCGAATTGATTTTCGTCCACTCCGACTTGCTCAGGATTTCTAGCAGTTTTAATTTCCACAATTATTTCAGTTTTGCTATTTTTGATAATTTTTAGTAATTAGTCCCCCTTTTTTTGTCCAACAAGAATTAGGCTAGGTTTTCTCTTTAAATATACTTGTAAGCCTTTTGGCCGAACTCAATCAGTTATTCAACAAAATTTCGAATTTTCTCAAGAGTTTCTCATATTTCTGGTGGTTTCTAGAGTAATTTACAAAATATTGACGTGAGTCGTATTTTTTTTTGTGTTTTTCGCTGCGTTAGGTGTCAACAACCCATCAAATCATTCACAATCCCTTACCCATGACTAGAATCACCGTGACAATGTTGCTCATTTTCCAGAGATTCATATCTTGAGAGTTCAACTGCAACTCTTGCAGCTTGTGCTGCATAAACTGCCGATTCAAAAGCCTCCAGAGCTGCAGAAGCTACGTCTTTGTATTTCCTTCCTCTCGATGATCCGTACAGCTCCTCCTCGGGCAAAACGTGGGTTCTTGCTTGGTGCTCGGTAACGTCTAACTTGACTGGTTTAGATTCATGCTGCTGCTGCTGCTGCTGGTGGTGGTGGTGGTGGTGGTGGTGGTGCTGCTGCTGGTGGTGGTCGACATGGAAATTTTCCTGAAACCAACAATGACTGTTAAAACTCAATATTCCATAGAAAATTGTAATCATTTTGTAATGTAGAAGATTCGTACTTGTGCAACCACAGGATCATCTTCCACCAAATTCAGGATGATTCCATTCTCGGTTGCAATGCCCTTCAGCAGTTTCTTTCTGCTTTCCAGGCTTGGTTGCCTTCCTGAAAGATTTTCTATAATCTAAAACAGCAAAAGAAAAACACAGTTAAATAAGATCTGAGAAGAAAATCTGGTACAATTTAATCTGCAAAAATTCAGCTGTTTACATAAGAATTCACTCCGCAGTTGCTGCGCAACTCAACAGCACCAGCAGCGAATTCTTTTCCGAATCTTGATGTGAAGATCCCACGAATCTCCTGCAACTCTGGAAACTCACCGCATCTGGAAGATGCAAAGATCAAGCTCGATACTGCCTCCTTGAGCTCATCAGGACACTCTCTACGTAAAAAACGGCAATCCATAGAGATTAATTAATAATATTTAATCTAAGAACAAAGGAAACAAAGTTTTCAAACCCCGTGTCGCCACCGCAGAAAATGAACATAATTAATGAAATTCAAGAAACTGACTTGTTTTTCTGAAGTTGAACAACTCTCTCGACCAGGAAATGTATGTAGTCCTCCATCATATCAAAAGCATCCGCCATGCCCTGATCCTTGATGACATGCTCAACCTGCCGAGCAAACTCCATCACAAATCAAATATATAAACACAGAAAGATCAGAGAAGCAGAAAGTAAAGGGGGTGTAAAGAATTTACGCGAAGTAGAGCTCTTTCTTGATATCCGAGGTTGAGGAGCTGGATAACATCAGACTTTGCAAAGGAAACCCTGACTTGTTTCCGGTTCTTGAGGATGGCGATCCTGGATATTGCTAGTTTTGCTAGAGAACTGAATTTAGAGGTGTTGAATTTCCTCGGGAAAAGAGCATCCAGTTTCTTTCCCATGTTTCGCACTCTGTAATTTGCTGCTGCTGATCTCAAACACCCCATGAAAAGCCTGAAGAAGCAAAACCTTATTCAGAGAAGTTTAAGGAGCAACGAAGACCGTGAAAACTGCTTGATACAAATTGTATTTCATGTTTGATGCGTCTAATCTGTGATGAGTTTCCATCACAGTCAACGTCTCAGTTCACAGGGTTTCATATATAGCGATATTGCTAGAAAATAATATAAATTATATTTTTAAATTTATCTAATAATAATTTTTTTTTGTATGGTATTAGAGTTTTGTTGATATAGTGATCACGAGTTCGAATATCACCACTCTCATTATATTTGATAAAAATCAAGCACAATATAATATAGGTTTGTCCAAATTTCTAGTTCAAAGGGTTTTTATTTAAGAAAATATATTAGAGAATAATATAAATTATATTCTAAAATTTTATTTAATAAATTAAATTTTTAAATAAAATAATTTCATATCAATTACATCAAAATTGATAAAAGAGATTTTAACCGTTCTCGACAATGATTAGTTTGAATTGGCAAAGATATTTTGGTTGGTTCATGGCGGCTGACGCTTCTTTTTTTTCTAGAAGAAAAATGATTCGGAAAACTATAAGCAATAATTTAAATAGAGATATTTTATTTTTATTAATATTTTTTTTGAAACAATTGTTTTTCTGTTGGCCATGACCACTAGGGTGTAAAGGCCAGGGCAAGGAAAACTACAATACAAAACAACCTCAAGAAAGACCATCACACTTTCTTTAATTCTTTCTATATTTTATTTCTATATTTATCTTAGCATGTGTCAGCCAAGGACAAAAATAAAATAGAAAAAATAACTTTTTTTCCTTTTCTTTTATACACCTTCAGATTTGCACCAGCATATCCTTTCATAGCTTCAATTTATTTTCTTTTCAATTCTAGTTTTCTTGACCCAACAACCAACATGTTTGTGAATGTGTTTAAAAAGTGTTTTTGAAAATTTTTGATTTTATTTTTATTTTTTATTTAAAATTAAAAAAAATTGGTGTTTTAGATAATTTTCATGTGCTGATGTGAAAAATAATTTTTTAAAAACAAAAAAAATATCATTTTGATATATTTTTAAATAAAAAATATTTTCAAAAACAACCTTAACCATACTCTTAAATAAATACAAGTGTAACTCGAGGATTGAAAATGTGAGGCAAGCTAAGACTAGGAAGGACCATGCAAACAAAGAATTCATAGATGAGGACCTAAAAATCAAAGTAGAGTTTAATAGTTTGAGCTAGCCTATCAAGAATGTTTGAAATTTATCCATGGACATGTCTGAATCTTATTCTGTGTCACTGTCTCGACTTTTGAAGCCTGTGGATGAACACACAAACTAAAATAATTAGTGAAAGCAACATTTAATTGAAATGGTCAAAAACCTTCGAACTGAAGCAGAAATAAATGAGATGGTATTGAATATTCTACTCTGCCTTCCCTTGCCCAAGAGATTATAAATATATGAGAACCCTTTCTGATAATCCAGGAGCCAAGTGGGCATCCCCTGAGTAGAATTCTAGTCTGTTCATTTCTCATATTAAATCTCCAAGTTGTATTTGTTTATTTGCCTCTTTTTTTTTTTATCTTTTTTTTATGAATTTCTGGATAGAAATCCTAGCCATGAGAGCAAAATGTGTGCAACAGTTTACGTGTAGCTTAGTGGTCTTTGAAATAATGAAATTCATCAGTGGTGGGTTCTACTTTATGGTAGATTTCACGCTATTTTAACTAGATTTATGGTGAGTTATATAAAGATTAGAATTCGGGTTTTAGTTCGTGCAAGAATAAAACGCATCATTCTAGAGTATAATTGTTAATTTCATTCTGTTTTGGCCGAAATATTTCAAACCAGTTAAAAAACTAAGACAAAACGGCGTTATATTAAACTTGGTTTAAATTCCGGATTGTTCTAGATTTTTCAATCAAATACCAGCCGAAATGTACCGGCTTCATTCCTCTCATTCTGTTTCGGCCAAATAGTATTTTTTTTAAATAATAAATAATTTTACAATATCAATAATATCTTTTAATTCAACCCATTAGATTAAGATGAAATTTTACAAGGAGTCTCTTGACATATTTATATATATTTTGTTAAAATTTCAGAGCAATCAGAAAATATAATGACCTTGCGAGATTGATAATGATATTCTCATAATATTATATATGTTTATAATTTTGTTTAGAAAAAATCATTTTATTGTGTTTTTTTAGATTAAATTGCACAATTCTAAATAATTTTATTTTTAGATTTGAACTATTTTTTAAATTAATATATTTAATCATACATATATATATATATATATATAACCAAAATATTTCATTTCAATTAAAAAAATAAAAAGCATTGACAACTTTGTCGTAGAGAGAAAAAAAATGGAGGGCAGCTTAGCTACGAGAATTTAATGAACGACAAAGCCTCGGCATTCAGTTTGATCGAATGGCGTGAGGGATCGAGGCCAAATTAAGAAAGAATTAGCTCTGGAAAGAAAAGAAAATGGAACTCTTCGACAGACAAATGTCTGTTTTAGAAAGCAAAACCCAAACCCACCTAAAAGCAATTGGAAGGGTTGACTAATTGTCCCTCCCAACTTGACAACGTGCATGCACCCGCTATGGAAGGGTTGACTAATTGTACCTCCCAACTTGGCAACGTGCACGCACCAGCTATCTGATTAGTAACTTGCTCTGGTGTCGCGTGCACGCACCAGCTATCTGATTAGTAACTTGCTCAGGTGTAGAATAGGAGGTTGAGATTATTTTTTAAAATAATTTTTGTTTAAAAATATATTAAAATAATATTTTTTTTAATTTTTTTAAATTATTTTTGATATCAACATATAAAAATAATTTAAAAACTGATTTTTTTTTTAATTTAAAGTAAAAAAAAATATCAATATTTTTAAAAAATATTTTTGAAACGTATTACCAAACACCTCCTCCTCCTCCTTAGTAGCCTTGACTGAATCGAGGCAATATACAAACACAAGGAAATATAAGCAAACAAGAGCTCTCAAATTTCAACTTTCAACACTGAAACGATGCGTTCAGACTCCTAAATACACACTGCAGATAATTGGAACAAAGGAAAATCAAGCCTAAATAACGTAGTCACATTTTCTTACAGCTTCGTCTTTCCAGAGATATGGGTATGGCATGACAAAATTTTCATATAAAGCGTGCTCAAAACTGCAATGCATTTTGTTCACGTGACTCTGTTCATGGCTGAAGGTCCAAGAAAGTCAATTGGAGCTTCTTGGAAACTACTTCCATACGCTATTGTTTACAGAACCAAAGCATGTTCTGACTTGGGATGGTAAATTAAAGATACCATAAACATTTTGGGTAGGGATAGAAAAAAAAAAAAGGCACTTGGGTTCAACTCGATGAGCTAGCAAAATGCAGCCAAGGGTCACACCAATGCTATAAATCCCAGCAACATTTAGCTCTATCAGAGTGGATCATGTCATTTAGGAATAATCTAGACCCTTTGATCTAATCATGCTGTTCATTTTTTGACCATCGAGCATTCATTTCAAACACCCATTGCATTTTGACCACTACTTCAGCAAATATGACGACCTTTCTACCCCCTTTTTATTTAAATTATCATAAAACAAATCCAAATATAGCAATGATTGGATGAAAGCTCACTTGTGTTGAGAGCCAACGAGATTTCACGCCATCCCTCCTGTGCCAATCATCTTCAGTGTTGACTTTGTGAGGGAGAAATTTATATGCGCATACCGAAAACTTGAACAACAAATTTGAGAGCACCATAACAAGAGGCCACAGATGTCCTACGAGTAGATGGATGCTTCTGTGGTATTAGAACAAGAGATCCACGACTGTGAAAGTGAGAATGGATAGAGAAAACCACAATTCCCATATTCAAACACAATTATACAATTATGCGTTTCTGATATTATGATAACTGAATATTCAAAACAACGAAAGCAGAAAGTGCTATGTTTGTCCATGGATAAAATGGGGACATGAACATTTTGACGGTCTCTGCTCACGAGGTTCCACAAGGTAAAAACAGTTTAGGACAGGACACAACTAGACATGAGAAATACTTGTTTCATTCATCGAACTCGTGCATGTGATCTAATAGATAGTTGGCTGCGAGCTCTTCATTCTTGTTGCATGCAAAGAACACCTCCAATACCAAGGCTCGATCGAAGCCCATTGCTACAAGCTGCCAAATTGACGTTGTCAATGTAGACCAGGGAAAAAATAGTTTAGATCATAGGATATTAGAGACAAATAAGGGCTTCTGCTTTTCTGCATGCTCTTGAGCATCAAGAGAGAAAAAGGAAGGAAAATATGATCTCACTAAATGCACAACTTCAAGGACATCACGTAGCCATGGAAGTAAGTTTTTAGAGAAGCATGCAATAGACAGTTCAAGGATTTCAATGCATGTGGCATATGCCATGACCACCTAGCACCTAGAGTGCAAATCAAAGATTAACAGCAGCAAAGAAGAACAAGAAAAAGGAAAACAAATATCAATCAAATTTAGCAGATGCTGTCCCTGCAGTACTTTTCAAGGCATGCATGGAAAATGAGCGACCAAGATAACTTCAAAACTGTGACTTGGCTACAAACTTTAAGTGATAAATGAAACGCAGCACCAATAGTCAAAGAAATATAGTGTCAGATGATGAACTTACACGTTCAATTGCCTCACGCTCCTCGGGGGTGACAGTCACTGCTTGTGGCACCGCAGAAGCCAATTGGCCAAGCACATTCCTGATTATACACAGATAGAAGCAATTTAGTATCACATGCAGGGAGTTCTGTGGATATAATTCCAAAAACAGATTCATCTCACCCCTCTCCTTCAATGGGTTCATTTATCAAGCGCAAGAAATCAGGCTGATGCTCTTGAATGAGCCGCATCAGGTGTGGATTTTGCTTTCCTAGTTCCTGAAGCATAGGCTGCAATACATTAAAAGCCATTGATCATCTGTAGGTTAGCACCTTAAAGTATAGCAAGAAGGAGAAAAAAAACACATGAATTGGGATCCTACTAAGTACCTGTAGGATTTGAGGGTTTGCTTGCACCATAGCTCGCAAGGCTTGGAACTGAAATTAAGGAGAGGGGGGTTATGAAAAATTCAAGCAAATTAGTGACCGTTACACAAATAATAAAAATCTAAAATACCTGTTGGCTGTTGCGTAAGAAATCCAAGTTGCCTGCACCAGCATTAGAACCAGTACTGGGTAGGCCCTAGTTCCATAACAATGATATTTGTCAGCTGAACCACCCTAATGAGACCTACAAACTACAGATAAAAGAAATACATACCTGTGGAAAGAGATCTAGTGGATTTGCATTTGGTCCGGCACTAATAGGTGCAGCTGGTTGCTGAGCCTGAGGTGGCGGATTTACAGCATCACCACTTGCTGGACCTTGGGCAACTGGTGGAACCTCAGCTTGTTCTGGAATACCCTGATATTACAATCCAAATACTAAAATGACTACCACCATACTAGTAAACAAACAAAACAAAACAGGTGAGTAAAATACACTTGCAGCCAACTAAAATTTCGCAAAAAGAAGAAGAAATGTTGACACTTATCAATACAAAAGTGTTGATCTCATTATCATTAATTAACATAACAAAATGTTAATGCTCTTATTTCAAGCACATAAGCCATATACACATAAAGGGGGATTATTGCCAAAGTCTAGGTCTTGGGCTGGGCAATACATTGTTGTTAAGGCTTAACATTAAGCAGATATTCCTATTAAGGTTCAACAGTATTGTCCACGAAAAGACGTTGAGAAGATGGGAGGAGGAGCTCAAGATGAACAAATAATATCAAAGATCAGACAACACATACCAACACTTTTCAGTTTTCAATTAGAGAAGAAAAATGAAAGCAGCTGAGAATAAACTAGATCTTGTCACCAGGTTACAGAATTATGGGCCCACAATTGTTCAATGACTTACCGAGTATAGATAATCAACAGCTCGTTCAGGGTTGTTGAATGCAGCACGTAGAGCACGAACAACAGTCTCTCGGTTCCAACTTCCTCCACCCATATCAAGAATCTGTTGAATGGTTGCTTCTAAGTTACTTCCTGCAACAAGATTTGAAGCTGCTTGCCCATACATGTCTGCATCTGAACTGCTACAATAACAAGAAAATCACCAAATATATAAACATATAATCGTAGAATCTCTGATTCTGAAGTGCTTCAATGACAAGAAAAGAAAAGTATTACATAACAATGGGAATGCATCAGGTGTTCAAATTGTTGTTAATCATTTAACTAGCTCAAGGCCAATTGGTTAAAAACTAGTAGAAGAAAATACTCACAGAGCTGAAATATCTACAGCTGGACTGGATTCAGCAGCAGACTGTGGCCTGCATGATTCACAACTTCAGAACAGGATACAAACCCAAGCGATGGCAGTAAACGCAAACATATTCTGACATTGGAGCAAAACACATAAAATAGTAGAAAAAGGCAGTAAATTCAAAACCCACAATGCTACAGCTGGGACAGCAGCTGGGACAGCAGGTTGAGATGTTGCTGATGGTTGGGTCACATTGGAAGGCAAAGAACTTGCAGGTTGAGCCTGTGAGCAAGCAGTTGTATTAGTTTACCTCAGACAGTGACTTAACAACAGAAATTGAATCATATTGCTAGCAGAGCATTTGCTATTGCTGTTTGTCGCGAAAATAATGAAAAGCAGAAAGAAGGATGCAAAAACGTTAAAAAGAGATCCTCTTGCTTGATCAGGATATCTAATAAATGGGAGTTTGTTAAACCAATAACATTCAAATGCATGTATAAATCTTGGTTGAGTGTTATTTCTTGGAGAGTTATTTGAAGATCAAAGTCACATTTAGAAATTAGAGTGTCCATTGCTGGTGGGATGCTGGGGGTATGACATAAACGATTGATAAAATTCAATAATAGTGAACAGTGTGCGGACATTGTTCTTGGGGTGTGCTTTATGGAATTAGCATGGATTGTGGCTGTCACTTGGATCATGTCAGACACAATGGAACTAGATCTGAAAGTTTTAAGCGGCAGGAATGGAGAGTTTTGCGGAGGCAAAAGAGACCTTTGCATTCCACCATCTTAAATGGAAGCAATAAAAGAGCATTTGATGGGGAAGAATTGGATTGGGGCATTGTAATTTCAGCATAAAGAAACTACTTTTGAAACTGTAGATAATCTGATACAGCAAAAAATAAGAGCACAACGAGTGTCTGAGTTAAGCATAATAAATCACGCAAGCCAAAATATCTCTTCATAAAAGTTAATAAACGAATGTTCCTTTAAATTCTGTGACCAAACAAATAAATGTGGAGACCATTTTACACTTACTTGGGTTGGTGGTGCTGCTGTTGCAGTTGAGGGTCCGCCTGATGATACCTTACTCTACACATGTTTGGGCATATGCATAAATCGGTAAGCTTAATTTATAAAATTTCTGGCATCACGCTAAATAAAAGTGCAATAATGTTATTGATTTCACAAATCAGACACTGTAACTGCAATAAACTACATTGGACTTAAAATGGCAAATCTACCATCATTTTTCATCACTATGACGATGAAATTTACCATGTATAAATATACATAAGTAGAAAGGCAGCCTTAGGCAGCCCCTAGTCCAGCTGTTCACTATTACTGTACCACATTTGATACTTAAAATTCCATTTCTGGAACTATAAAAATTCCAAACATCACTAAGGAATTCATATGCACCATTAAATAAGTTCAGAAATATACATTTGGTTTTGCTGCTGTTGCAGTTGAGGGTCCACCTGACGATACCTTACTCTACACATAATTGGGGCACAAATCAGTAAGCCTAATTTATAAAATTTCTGGCATCACATTACATGAAAATGAAATATTATTGATTTTACAAATCAGACACCGTGACTAAAATGAACTACATTGAACTTAAAATGGAAAATCTACCATCATTTTTCATCACTGGTCACCATGGACAAATATACATATGCAGGAAAGACAACCTTAGGCAGCCCCCCAATCCAGCTGCCCACTATTACTGTACCACATTGATACTTAAAATTCCATTTCAGGAACTATAAAAATTTCAAACATCACTAACGAATTCATATCCACCATAAATAAGTTCAGAAAAATACATTTGGTGGTGCTGCTGTTGTGGTTGAGGGTCCGCCTGATGATACCTTACTCTACACATGTTTGGGCATATGCATAAATCAGCAAGCATAATTTATATAATTTCTGGCATCACTCTAAATGAAAGTGAAATAATGTTATTGATTTTACAAATCAGACAATGTGACTAAATAAACTACATTGGACTTTAAATGGCAAATCTACCATCATTTTTTATCACTATGATGACAAAATTTACCATGTACATCTATACATTTGTAGGAAAGAAAGCCTTAGGCAGCCACCAGTCCAGCTGTCCACTATTATTGTACCTCATTTGATACTTAAAATTCCATTTCACAAACTATAACAACTTAAAACGTTACTACGGAATTCATATATGCCATTAAATAGGTTCAGAAAAATACATTTGCAGCGCAGAAACAGCAAAATACTTTATAATAAAAGTCTGAGTAAATGAATGTCAGCATTACAACGCTGGTAATTTTCATCGAAGGGCTAATGAACCCAACCCTTGAGGTACAACAATACAACCTTAACAGATGCACTGTAAGAATACCAAAAGAATATCAATAATAATATTAAGCTTCCTGTATTTCTTCATAGGCAATAAACCAAAATATGCATAAGTCACAAAACAAACCCTGCCAGCACCTCTCTTAGATATTGTTGTTTCTATGCAAAATGAGAGATATGGAAATACCCCTACCCAACAAACCACGCCCAATATAGAGCCAGTTCGGGAAAATTTTCACCATCTTGGCATGAAAAACAGAGAATTAAACAAGCAAGCAATAGTACTTTTAGTGTATAAATTTCAAAGTTCTCTAAGTGCATCTAATGAACATGACCAATCTTCCAGCACAATGACTAATTGTTGGCTATATGCTGTCATGTATATTCGGAATTCTCATCATCTCCTTCCATTTAAAAACCTTCCTTTTATCACTAAAATTAAGAACAAAGGCAAGAAAACTCACCTTGCTTAACATAACAACAATAAAGCTATTTTCAGCAACTTTACTTTCATCCAATGTTGTATCGTCTTTAAGCACTTTCCCTTGATAAATGAGCATCTGCTGCGCCGCCGGATAAACATCCGCCCCCTGTACACACTCTATGTTTTTCTTCACTTCAACCACCTAAATTAAATTAAATTAAGAAAGAAAAACTACTAAAGTTAAACTAGACAGCTGGAAGAATTGGGAAAAAAAAGAAGTAAAAGCCTGGGTAACCTAGAAAAAAATTCGAAAACAACACACCAAATTGAAATTGAATACCGAAATTAATCCCTAAAACAGGAGTTAATAATCCATAATCAGTATAATTAGCGTGAGAATCGAAGAGTTGAAGCGACGAGAGGAAGATGAATTACCGTATCTTCAGGTTTGACTTCGATCTCGAAGTTAGTACCCTTCAAAGTCTTTACAAAAACCTTCATTATCTTGAATCTGAATTCGTCGATTCCTCTTCGTCGGGTGAACACTGATCTCCGGTGGCCGCCGGATAGAGAGAAAAAGAGTAGAGGAAGAGGCGAAGTAGGAGTCGATGAGAAATTAAAGTGTGGGCTTTGGTTTTGTTGATATTAGCTGGACGAACGAGTGTAGGGGTTGAGTAACGGCTATGTTTATTTGGGAAACGGTGTGACACTCAATTATTTAGCGGCACGTGTACAAGTTTGGGAATTGTGCAATGTGTTGTGTTTCTATTGGATAGTTAAGAGAGAGAAAAGAGAAGAAAAATAGGGGATGTCGACGTGAACGGAGAGCGTAGAGAAGTAAAGAAAACCCGAGTTAGGTGTAGATCTAATAAATTTGTAAAATTAATATTTTTTATCATTCAGATAAAAATAATATGTTATCGATTGTTGGGACTTTTAATATTTATTCAAATATATTAGAATAGATGAGGTAAGAATTTTTTAATTGGGAATTCTAGACATGAAAGCAATTCTTTCTAAGACATTTATTTTACTTTTTCTTAAAACTGTACAATTAATATTTTGAATTTATGTGATATTTAACTTTAATTGTAGTTAGATTTTTTTAATTTAAATAGTTTTGATTTGTATTAAATAAAATTAAGTTATAGTGAGACCCATTTGCGTTAAAAATATGATATATTTGAATATAGTTAAAAGTATGATATAATTAGATACAAGGCTAAAAATGATATAATTTTAGAAAGAATAGCATAATTTATGGAATGGAAATACCATAATTTTATTATAAAAAAAAATAAAAAAATAATTTAAAAATATTGATTCTTAGAGATTTTTATTAGAAAAGAGCTACATAATGTTTTGCTCGAGATTGTAGGAAGACAAAAAAATATATAAAAAAAAGAATTTTTTGTCATTGTCATTAAAATTATTTAAATATATTAACTTTAAAACCTCGTGATCATACTCTTTATCTAGCCATATTTATAATTAAAAGTTGTGAGGAGTTGTCATAGCATGACTTAGAAACTTAAACAACTAAGTAAAAACAAGGTATGACTTTAACAAAAATTAAAACTCATATTTTTTTAATATTGAAATGGTGGCACATTGGATAAAGCCTTGTGCTTAACCCACCAAACACAAAACCTTGTCCATGAATTCTATTGGGTTTTATAACTTTGTTTTTTAAATTAATTTTTACTTGATTATACAAGAACAAAAAATTAAGCACTAACTCGATGTTACATGTTTGTTTGAGATCATAAAAAGCAAACTTAAAATGGATTATGAAGATCAATTCTCAATCAATCTAAATTAAACTTGACAAACAAATAATCTCGATCATTGACTTTATTGTGTGTTAATAATTTTGTTTTCTTACAAAACTATTTTTATTGAATTATACAGTAACAAAAATAAACACTCATAAAATTAAACATTAATCAAATATTGTGAAGTTTGTTTAAGGTTGTAATAGTTTTATAGAAAAAAAATCCAAACAAATTATAAAATATCAATTCAAAATTAATTAAATATTGAATTATAAAATTGAAAACAAAACAGAAAAAATTTAATACAAATTTAATATTGAATAATAAAATCATGAGAAAAATCAAAGAAGAAAAAAGTCAAGTGTGCATTTGTATGACTTTAAGAAAAGTGTAGGCATCAATATTAGTGGGTTTAACTTAAAAATATATTTTTCAATCTATTTTAATACAAAAACAACATAAAAATCTATAAACCAATTACCGGCCCCAAAATCACTAAAAAAATGAAAAATCAACCAAACTATAAAATAAAAAATCAAACTTGATTTACTTTTCATACAATTTTTAGACGAGAAAAACATCTTCATTAAACTCCTCTTAAGAATAAAAACCTATTGGCACAAATTTTTTTAGTTGTTGGATTATGGCATTATGATATTTTTACTATTTTCAATGTGTTTTTCTCTCCGCTCTTAAATCCAAGACCTAAAAATTAACTAAATAATTTTTTTAACCAAAATGAAAATCTTAAGAACTTTAAGATATGTCATGCCTTTTCTTCATGTTTTACATTGTAATTCTCTCATTTTACTAGTTGTCTTTGTACGACTATTTAAGACCTTATCCTATGAAATTAGATCATAAAAAGATTAAATAAAAAAATATTTTTTTGATGAGAATTAATAATAATAAAAAAAAATTATGTTAATGGAGCGGGGGGGGGGGGGGTGTTTTTTTTTTTTCACTCACTTAACACCACAACTAGAATTTAAAGTTAGTTTTGAATATAATAAAGAATATATTGATATTTTTTATGCATTTCAAGATATTTGTGTTTGAAGTCAATATTCAGAAAAAAAACACATTTATGTTTTTTTGGATAATTATATTGCAAGTATGACTTCAAAGTCAACTTCTAACATAATAAAAATATATGTCAATGTTATAAATATTTTCTTATAGTATCATGATTTATTTTAATTTAGTAGCACAAAGAAGCTATTTACAATTTATTAAAAAAAATTAAAATATACATGTAAATTGATAAACTATGAAAGAGTTATTAATGCTAAATAAAGACTTAAATGAAATACTAATATTTTCCCTAGAGAGGAATATAGTTGAGTATGACTTAACCCTGCATTTTCATACCATGAAAAAATGATTTTTAATTATATATATATCATGAAAAGAATTCTTTTTTTATATCAAAATATAAAAAAATTAACATAAATTATAATAACATCTAAAAAAGATTACCTTAAAAATTTAAAAGAAGAAGAGAGAAATGCTATTAATTTATATCTAATAAGAAAAATTAATTAACCGATAAAATGAGGGGGAGTTGTCAATGCTATTTAAAGTATAGAATATAAAGTTTTTTCTTTCTAAAAGAATATACATGAGTATGCAAATATTTGACCATGACTTTTTTGTTTTTCATTTTTTCTTATAGGTTTTCTCTATCAAGAATGATTGTTTTTTAAACAAAAGATTAAAATATAATTTATTATATTAAATACACACACATATAATGTAATTGATAAGTTAGAATAATATCTTTAAATTATTATAAAAATTAAATTGTTTGTCAAAAATAACTAGTATATACAAAAAATTGAACAAAAAACTAAAAACAATAAAAAGAAAATATTACTTGACATCTAAATAAAAAACAAAATGCAAAGTAAACAAATTACAAAAAAATAGGGACAATATCAATTAAAAACTTTTCATAAAATAATAAAATATAAATAAAAAGACTTAAGTTCATAACTGGACCTGAAAGACTAAGCCATGCTTCTTCTTCTTTTATAATACCATCCACTCTAATGATTTTTCAGGGGAAGTGACCTTTCGCCTCCTAGTCTTTTTCCCATTGATAAAGAATCGGGACCCATGTTCTTAAAACTAAAAAAACCTAATTTTTAGTTTGTTTTTACCCAAAACACCTCCACACCTACCATACAAACCTAAAACAAAACTGAAAATTAAATAAAAAATTAGATCAAAATAAAAAATATAAAACTTCGGGATTATACATGTGTGTTCTATATTGTGGTTCTCTCTTATTTTTATATTTTTATTATAATTCTAAATGTTGTCTCATGAACTAGGTTAAAAAAAATACATGAGGGTAAAATTAAAGAAGTCAAAATGATGAAAATAAAAACAAAAAGAAAGAGATAAGGCTCTTTATTGTCAATATAAAGAGTTGAAACGCTATAACAAACTCTAATTCTTTTAGTTATGTAGCTAATAAAACTAGACGCGAGCTCGCACTACATTGTTGGCCTTATTTTTATATAAAATATAATATCACACACAAATTATGAAGTACAAAATTGGTTTAAAAGAAAAAAAAATCGTTCGAGGTTAACCCAAGTTAGCATAATAAACATGTAACTTTGATAACAAGAGGTGACTCAATCTCGATTAACTCATCAAACATGCGGCACATGTCATTAAATTAGGATAACCTAATAGAAAAAAAATAATTAAAGAGATTCACAAAACCTATTTAAAAAAAAAAAAACAATGCTGAACAATGGAATTTGAAGAGAACATAAGTAAAAACAAAACATCAACCCATGTTAATTGCTCTTACATGTGACCCATGTCATTAAATCATAGGCACCATATATGGAGGAAAAAAAACAAGAGAAAATCCAATTTTCAACAAATTAAATGTTTAAAAATAAAAATAAAATAATTATACCAAAGGATAAAAAAATGCATTTAAAAAAATAAGGATAAAAATTGATATAAAAAGTTAATTAGAGGACAAAACTGAAAAGAAAATCAATTAAATAAAAAAAATATCAAATTGAAAAAATATATCATAAATTTACATTAAGAGATAAAATTGAAAACAATAAAAAATTGCATAAAAATCCAAGAAAAAATGAAATAAAGGATAAAGTTTTTTTAAAAATAATACATCATAAATTAGGATTGAATTAAAAATAAATAAAAAGTAAAAAAAGTAAAATAATAATGATTAAAAATCAAAATAATAATAATCAAAGTTAAAATATCAATAGTAGACAACTTTAAAATTTTAAATGCCCAAGTTTTTTTTCAAGTGAAACTGAAAGAAAACATGGAAAAAAAACTCACTAAAATACAGTGAGTCCTAATTTATAATTAACTAAGAATTTGTTTTTAAAGGCAATAAAATTATTTAATTGTGCAAAAGATTAATAAAAAAATCAAGACACCCTTCTACAAGCTCTCGAGGGCGTCTCTCTCTGCCTCGGAGATCATTTTGCCTTTGAATGGAATGCCAAAATGGCAGGCACTAACTGCTCAATTCACTATGAACAAAGATATCTACATGAAAATAGGACATGTTTTAGCTTTTCTTTTATTGTTAATATCTACAAAAAAAAACCAAATCCTTCGAACAGGAAAAAATATTCCTGTTCCCACCTTCTCGTACACCTGAGCATCATCACCCATAGTTCCTCCAGCCTCCAATCCCCTTTGCTCCTTGTCATCACCCAATTTTTGGGTGACTCCCCAAAATATACCAAAAATAAAATAAAGAGGGTCAGTGAGGGTAGAAAAATCAATGTGCAAATTTTGGTTCTTTTCGAGAGTCTAATTGTATCTCTTTTGTCCCCAAAAATAGAGGAAAATACGGATTTAAGAAAAAATAATATATCATCGGATAAATCTGTGTAAAAATTAAGTAGAGAAATACAATTATATTTTTATAGGCCAATTTGATTTAATCGTCGGTCAATTTAAAAGTATAATTATGTTTGAGAATTATTTTAGGGTCCAATTGAAGGATTTAATTAAGTGCAAGGACTTAATTATACTTTAAATTGGTCTCATCAAATTAATTAAGGGTTTAATCGATAAAAAATCAAATTCTTGAACTTAATTTGGGTTCAATTGAGAAGTTTGGAGTTTTCGGAGACCGAATTACATTTTTCCAATCCAATTGCACGAAATTAGGGATCAAATTGCACAAATTCGGAACCAAGGACCAAAGTGAAAAGTGTGGGCAAATTTCTCTCTATAAATAGAGAGAGAATTGCCCTAAAAAAAAGACCTCCAAAAATTAACCCCGAAAAAAAAAAAAAAAACCCATAGAGGAGAAAAAGATGGGTTTCTAGGGTTTTTAGGTTTTAGAGTTTTTTTTTTAATATATTTTCGGGGTTAATTTTTGGGGGATCCTTTTTTTAGGGCAATTCTCTCTCTATTTATAGAGAGAAATTTGCCCACACTTTTCACTTTAGTCCTTGGTTTTAAATTTGTGCAATTTGATCCCTAATTTCGTGTAATTGGATTGAAAAAAATATAATTCGGTCTCCGAAAACTCCAAACTTCTCAATTGAACCCAAATTAAGTTCAAGAATTTGATTTTTTTATCGATCAATTTAAAGTATAATTAAGTCCTTATACTTAATTAAATTCTTCAATTGGACTCTAAATTAATTCCCAAACATAATTATATTTTTAAATTGACCGATGAATAAATCAAATTGGCCTATAAAAATATAATTATATTTCTTGACTTAATTTTACACAGATTTATCCAATAATAAATTATTTTTACCTTAAATCTGTATTTTCCTCTATTTTGAGGACAAAAGAGATACGATCAGACTTGTAAAAACAACCAAAATTTCCACATTAATTTTTCTACCAATACCGACCATTTTTATTTTATTTTTAATATTTTTTAGTATATTTTAAGGAGTCACCCAAAAATTGGGTGATGACAGTTAGCCCCCTCTTTACAATGATTACGACTAAAGTCTTATAAAAGACTTGAATAGTAAACATTATAAAGAAAAAGAAATGAAATAAATTTTGGGTGACAACACATTTTTTGTTTTTGTTTACTTTTTTTTTTTGAAATGCAATTTTTATGTTTGTTTGTTTTTTTTTTCTTATGCAACTCACACACCCTTTCTTTTTTTTTTCATTATATTTTTTTAGGGTACATTTTACAATTTCATAACATTTACAAAAATAAATAAACATACCAACAGTTTAAACACAAAAATAACATTCAAAATCATCACAACACCAAATCGGAAGCACTGCTGACAGCCGAATCAGTGCAGGAACACTGGCGGCGCGTGGTCAGGGGGGAAATGGGTCTGCCTCTTCTCCTTTCTCCTCTCGCCGGTGGTTACTTCAACGGCGACCTGAAAAACGAAACAAAAGACACAAAGAAACACAATCAATAGCAGCTGGGCTGCTCTTCTTTTCCAGATCAGGTCTTCTCCATTCTTCAGATGACTGTCCGAGGGAGAGGGAGAGAGCCACTGTGGATGGCAGCTGAGTAGATGCGGCTGCTGTGGAGGAGGTGGAACTGGAAGAGGCTGTCTCCAGTCGAAGATGATGGTGGCTGCACAGATCTTCCCTTTTCCTCTCTCCCACCGGCTGTGGCCCTCAATGGCTACCTGCAAAACAAACCCAAAAGACAAAAACACAAACACAAAATCAACCGGTTCTCTTCTTTGGATCTCGGGTTTTTCCTCTTCTCGGTTCTGTTCGTCTTCAGATGGCTGGACTGCCGTGGGGAAGGTGATGGCTGTTGATGAAGGTTTTATGGTGAAGAGAGGGGAAGCCGTCGGCGCAGAGAAGCTGGCCACCGACGGCTGGAGAGGATGGCTGACTGGAAGGGAAGGCTGCCGGAGAGGAGCTGTCGAAGCTGTGAAGCAGATCTGGTTGTCGTCGGAGGCTGCGTGGGTCAAGCCGTGGGGCTGGTAGGGTTGGTCGCCGGAGAGGGAAGGGAGACGATGGCTGGCCGGAGAGGGAAGAGAGTGAACAAGGGAGGTGGAGAGGCAGGCTGTCCAGAAAATGAAGGGAAGGGGGCTGCAGCTGCCCCAAAGTGGCTGGCGGCTGCAGCCCCCATACAGGAGAAAAAGATGGGTTTCTAGGGTTTTTAGGTTTTAGGTTTTTTTTTTTTTTTTTTTTTTTTTTTTTTGTATTTTCGGGGTTAATTTTTGGGGGTTCTTTTTTTAAGGCAATTCTCTCTATATTTATAGAGAGAAATTTGCCGACACTTTTCACTTTGGTCCTTGGTTCCGAATTTGTGCAATTTGATCCCTAATTTCGTGCAATTGGATTGGAAAAATGTAATTCGGTCTCCGAAAACTCCAAACTTCTCAATTGAACTCAAATTAAGTTCAAGAATTTGATTTTTTATCGATTAAACCCTTAATTAATTTGATGAGACCAATTTAAAGTATAATTAAGTCCTTGCACTTAATTAAATCCTTCAATTGGACCCAAAATTAATTCCCAAACATAATTATACTTTTAAATTGGCCGACGATTAAATCAAATTGGCCTATAAAAATATAACTGTATTTCTCGACTTAATTTTTACACAGATTTATCCGATAATATATTATTTTTTCTTAAATTCGTATTTTCCTCTATTTTTGGGGACAAAAGAGATACAGTTAGACTCTCGAAAAAAATCAAAATTTGCACATTGATTTTTCTACTATCACTGACCTTCTTTATTTTATGTTTGTTATTTTTTAATATATTTTGAAGAGTCACCAAAAAATGAGGTGATACACTCCTCATCCATCATGACTACTGATCCACACAAACCCATTGTCAAAAACTCCAGAAGTTCACTCACCAGAACTCATTAGCAACCACAAACACATCACCTGATTTCCATCCCACAAAAATGGAAAAGGAAACAGAAAAAAGAAGGTTAAAAAATCCATGTCAGAAACTGAAAGCAGCGATCTTGATGACATCCCCTGCTTGTTTTTTTCTAAAAGGAATAATGGGTTTGTTTCTTTTAATCAGTATCCTCAGTCTCCTCCTCAGAGTTGCAGTTTCTCTCCATTCATATTCAGGTGCAGGCACTCTATCAAAACTTGGTGACTTTGAAGCTCAAAGTCAATGGATGGAGATTACAACTAATTCACCAATTAAATATTGGTACTCTAACACTACCAACAATAATTTAAGTTGTCGGGGTCTTGATTACCCTCCACTAACCGCTTACCAGAGCTACTTAATGGTCTTTTTATCAAGCATTTAGACCCAAATTCAGTCTCGCTGCTTACTTCTCGTGGTTATGAGATACATTTTGGGCAAGGATCGTAACCCACTTTCCAATTCGTGTTCTTTTCATGTTTTGTTGAGTTTCTATTTGTATTTGGTTTTGAGTGTTTTGTGTTTTGTTTGCAGGAAGTTGCTAATGAGGTGGACAGTTTTATCATCTGATTTATTGATATTTTCCCCTGCTGTTCTGTGCTTTATTCTTGTGTGTTATGTGGGTAACCGGTCCGGTGGAATAAGAGTGATGTAGTCTGGCATATTCCTGTTATTTTAACCAATCCTTGCTTGATCTTAACTGATCATGACCATTTTCAGGTTTGAAAACAATTTGTGTTTGCTTGTCTTTTGTTTATGATTGTGTTGAATTGTGAAGTTTGTGACTGTTCTAATATTTTATATGGTTACTTTCAGTATAATTGCATCAGCTTGGGCCTTACATTAGGTGCTGTTGCTGCTGTGCTCTCCAGAAAGATCTTTTAGCATGTGTTCTGTTCTGTTTCTCTCTTAACCATAAACAGGTGCTTGTCCTTCTTTTCAGCATTATTTGACTTGTTTATCAATTTAAAAGGGCCTCCTGTTAGTACTTGACTAGTTTAGAGACAAGTGATGCATGTTTATTACACCATATGCTCACGTAAAGGTCTGTATTTTGAATATGCTCAACAACCTAAGTTAATCGGAAATGGGGACTTTGCTAGTTAGCTTAGCAATTCATTTTCCTTCAAGAATAAGGACAGCTAACCTTATCAAGTTAAATTGGGCTGGACGAGAGCTGTGATAACATGTTTAGCAAGAAATGTACTCAAAGGAGCTCCTTTGAGGATATCGGAGAGTGTATTCGTATCTTTGTTGAATAAACTGACTGCAACATACAAGTTTATCGGTTTCAGCAGGAAACAAGCCAAAGGAACTCTTTTGAGGGAGTGCTGGAAACTGTATCATAAACTCACTGTACAAGTTAATTGGCATACAATATTATGTCAATGACTAAATAGTCTGGACTCGGCACTAAGTCTTATAAAGTTTTCCACCCATGACTACAAGGACCCTGCACTTTTTTGGAGAAGTAATTCCCTTATCATGTTTCATATACAGGGTGAACATATTGCATTGCCATTGTCTGACCACATCAATTAAAGGCTGGGTGAATAATGACCTAGCAATGGTGACTACTCTAGCACGACTGCTTAAGTGTGACCAGGTTTGATAGGGGACTCTGATTAGGAATGTTTAGTGACTAGCGAGTGGATGCTCAGTGGAGTCTTATTTCATGGTTTAGAGTTTGAATGCATTTTATAATCTAATTATGAGAATAGTAGTTACTGCTTACCAAACAGTGACTGCATGATTGAGAGGGTTGCTAATTGTTGTGTCTATTGGACAATCGTAGAAGTTATTGGTGTGACTAGTTGTCTGAAGGTTTGTTATTTTTATAATGAAGTCACATCTGGTTTTGTACTCATAATGTATTATGAGTAACTTTGCTTTGAGGGGCTTTAGCCAGTGCCTGTATATTCTGATATTCTAATCAATATATATAAAAGACCTGATTCAGGTATCCTTACTGCTGGATCGCCAAGAAGCAGTGACACAAGACAATGAATGGCTATCTTTTGACTTCAGTTGTCTATCTGGACTTCCTTAATTTTTATTTTGCATTGGAATATGTAAATGTATGAACTGCCCATGTTGGGAATATAAAGTAAATAAGTATATACTATCACTTTTTATAATAGACCGATCAACCGTCCTGATGCCATTTTGAACATCTCATATTTGAGTTCATGTCATCATTGACACTGGCTGCCTTTCTGTTTCTACATATTGTACCTTAAAGGTATATGGGTAACTACTCCTGCTATTTATGATGTGCAACTTGCTTTGAATACACTGGAGGATTTCGTTACAGAAATTGCCAGACTTCTGGTGCCAGACCTTTAATTATCAGTCTTTCATTAATCATGTGAAAAGCTGTTAGGTAGACTTAGTGCCCTTTCAGTAGTGTGGTGCCCCCTGCAGTGGCACTGCACTACCAAATGGTGCCTTAGTCTGTGAACTTACTCATAGATTAAGCCAATAAATACATAACACATGGGTGAATTCAAACGTCACCACATAAGTTCTGTTTTGTCACATCACTGCTGGCCAAGTCTATGGATGATTTGGTAGACTAAGTCTATCTGACAGCTTCTCCAGTTATGCACACCAACTTTTCATTGAACCGAAAGTCATGTTGGCACTTATCATTTCATATATGTTTCCTTTCCCTTTCTAATATTTTTGTATGTTTATAAAGATTTATAGTTTTCATGTTTCTCAATCCGGGATATGGACTGTCCATTTTCTTACAAAGAAATAAGTACATGGCATTCTTTTTCCATAAACTAGATGAAAATATATTCAATACCAGTACTAGTACTATTTACTAATAGTTTGTAACACTGCCTGCAAAAAATTGAGAAACACGGAGCAGAAAAAATATTATGCACCGGCGTTTTTTAGCCATCTGTTTAGTAGCTGTCTAAGGTGTAAGAACCCCCCACTAGAGGTTTTAAAATTGAGCTCAGCTGTCCGAGGAACATGTGCTATTGTTTGGTGGCCATACCTTCGTTCAAGAGATGCCTTTTTTGTGGTATGAAGCAGGGCTGATATATTAGAGAAAAAAAAGTTCCTTGTTTTTATTTCCATTGTTTAACACGTAATTCATTCCATTTCTTTACCTGAGCAGCTCACACATGTTTTTATTTGCATTGGTTAACAAATGTAATTCATTCCATTTCTTTACCTTAGCAGTTTGCGCATAATGTGCTATTTCCATATGTTGAACACATGACCACCTCTTGTTGCAATTTGTATTTTAGTGTGTAGCACATTGTTATGGTCATTGAAGCTATGCTACTTAATGGGACGACTTCAATGGATCTTTGCTCTTGCTATTTGACTGTCCAGACACACTGATACTTGACTAACTCTTTTATTGGTAGGATGTTCCAGTTTTAGTTTTCTGTTGTGGTATTGTATATATTTAAATTTCGTAAGATGCATTTTAGGCAAAGCATAGGCTCTGGCACAATTCTAGATCTGTTTTTTTTGTGCTGTGTAAATTTGGTGGCAAATACAAGAACAATTTCTTTGTCTTCGTTATAGAATCTCTTGCAACCTAACACTTTCTTGTTGGCAAGTGAATTTGGTGAAAGAATTACATGCGTGATTTCACTGGTTATGAGAAGTGGTTGGGCTGAGCTTGAATAAATTTTCAGTGTCGTTGCCTGCATATATTTATGTACTTGTATGAATGAGAACATTGATTAGACTATTAGAACGAATCAAAATGCTTGAGGGTCTTCACTCTTCTCTAAAGTTGATTTGTTATACTCAAGTGATATTTACCTAAAGTTGGTGCTTGCCACAGGTTCTTTCATGGCTTGCTCCTTTTGAGAGAGGCATATATGAAGATTATATGGCTAACTTCTGGTGCAGTACCTCAGTTTTGAATTAAGTGGAAGAGATTATTTACAATGAATTCTCTGAGATTTCTCCACTTAGTTGCTACTATACTGACATTTCTGCCTTCAATGATTCAACAAACATGATCTCCCAGCAGCAAAGGTTTCCTTTATGGATCGCTGAATAGTTCTTTGGCGTTCTGCTCATTTTCATTCTAAGGTGCGCAGAACTTTCTCAAATATTTTATATTTTTTTATAATCTCATGTGTAGCAAGTATTTGAATCACTGATCATTAAATCTGCAGTTCATGAGAAGTCCATTCTGCTGCCGCTGCTTCTGCCCGCAACCTTGTTGGCTATGGAATTGCCTGGTGTACTCTCTATGTTGTTAATGCTTTCTGTATTGCTCTCTATGTATCCTCTTCTGTGTTGTGACAAACTTGCTGTGCCTTATATGGCTCTTTACATGCTTTCCATCCTTCTTTGCCTTGCACCTTGTTGAAAACAGCATGTTAAAAAGCATCTTTCCAGGTCTATGATCACAATCTCAATTGTGATTTCATACCTGTGCTCCCTTGTTTGTTCTTCATATTATATACTTAACCCCACCCCCCGAGAATTATTCTTTCCTTTTCAATGCAATGATCATGAATTTCTGCTTCTCTCATTTCTCACCAACGCAAAGCAATGGATGTTGCCAAGAGAATCTACATCAAGGGATAAAGAAAAGAAACTTATTTGATTTTTTGTGTTTTTTAGTTTCATTTTTTAGAATTAGCATTTAGAATTTTGTTGTGCTGGTGGGTAGCATAGATATGGAGGAGGTAGCAAGGGCATATGTATAAGCAATTTGCTGCCTGGCAAACTATTGATTGGATCATATCTCAATTGAATTATGCAGCTCTACTCTCACATTTATCATTTTGTTCCAAATTTTTAGATTTTAAAAATCTATTTTTCAGCTTGATTTTATTTAAAAGTAACTCAAAAACATCCTAAGAACTTTAATAAGTCTATTTTCAATCTTTTTTTTTTCACGGATCTATTTTTTTACATGTTTTGTGGGGAAAAAAACATATCCTCTAAACTTTCATTTTCAAGATAAATTCATTGACATCAACTTCAACTTTTTATGGTTAAAATTTGGTTAGATTGGCTTTTTTTCTCGATAATTTTACTTTCATTTCTCAACATACAAAGACTAAAATACGATAAAAATAAAGTTAAGAATCAAAACATAAAAAAAAACTAAGAAAATAGTGATCAATATACAAAAATTAGAGTTAAAGGATCAAACTGATTTTTTTGCTATTTAGAACAATGCTAACAAATAAAGGCTCTGCTGTTTGTTTATGTTAATTTTGTTCTCTTTTTTTTAACAATAACTTGAAATTCTATTTTGTAAAATTGATTTTTCATTTAAGGCCAGAATATTCTCTGACATCTTGCAAATTAAAGTGTAAGAGCATGCAAACTCTCAACAAATCTTAAAACATAAAATCATACTAACCTAACTTTTGGGGAGCAAATTAAGTTCAATAACTAACGCAACAGGAGTTAAAAACTTAAGGGACCAAAAAGAAATAATGGCACTGTAAATAGCTGCAATGTTCTCCCTCAGCTACTGATAGAATATTGCAAAATAAATTAGAGAATTATTGCAACTAACGCAGGAGATTTATGATTAAGGAAATCGTACCCATTCCCTAGTCGACAACAATGCTAATATAGTCAATGTTCTGTCTCCTAAAGAAAGATGTCTTAGGTTAAATTCTTTCCGTCGTAACCAAGAAAACTCAAATAGCACGAGACAATGTTTCAGGATGAATGATCGACCCAGTGAAAAGAAATTATCAAAATAGCAACAATATTGGGAGTCGAAGCTCAAAACATCGAGCTCGGGCCTGAACTTGTAAGTAAATTGATGATTAATGAGATTGTGTTCATCAGAAAAGATCGAATAAAAAGGGAAGGAAAGTTAAAGATATTGTATAGAATGTTAAGAAAAGAATAAGAACTCATGGGTTCATTTGTGAGGACAGGCATTGATTCCTGAATATTGCATTAGCCTCTGCCTCAGGTTTCTCGAAATTATCCTGAGAAAGAGACCTCTCATATTTTGATTGATTTTTACAGGCTCGTTCGTCAGTGAAAGTGTTTCGAGGTTCATCATGGAGAAGATTTGAGAATGTCCTGTAGTCAGTATTCATTCTAGTCAATGGGGGTAGGTTTGACGTGAAAAAAACATGAGTTTCCCGTACCCAGAAGTATGAATTGTACACAGAGTTGTTCTTTTACAGTGTATCAATCAAATCTCAGGTTAGTGGCCATCTTTAAGACCCATTTCAGGCAAAAAAACCCTAAAGAATTTTCTTTCCCTCCCTCCATTTTTGGATCGAAAGGAACATGCCCTTTACTTTAACAAGTGCTGAATCAAATTGGGCTCAATCAAGTTTCCAGGCTGGGCAGTGATTCGAAAGTAGGGTTTTGCAAAAACAAAAAAAGAGGTTTCTATGCCAAATGGTTGGCAATGGCAAGACGAATAAAAGATTTTATGCCTATCATCACCAACCTCAGTGCATCACATGTGCGACTAAAGTTTGCTCTGGGTCTCGTTAATATACTCTCGTTTTCATCAAAAACCATAAATGAAAGTGTGAGCAATGGTGTATGTTCGTTTCTTTCTTCTGTATTTTTTCACAATCACAAGACTTATTGAAGAATCCATTAATGAAAGTGAGAATAATAATTATGCACACATCAAGATCACTCACTAATTTGTGTTGAAGATTTTATATTTCAAATACAAATTAGAAAGGTTGTCGGAAACCTTTTTTCGTCGATATTACACAATACATCTAGAAGAAAACATAAATTCACTAGCTATTGGTTATTGTGTTTTGTCTCACAATTCACTAAAAACGACACTGTTCAACAATTTTTTTTTGCTATATTTTTCTTCTTCTAGTTTCTGTGATGTTTGTGATATTTTTTACATGTTTTTGAGAATTTAAGGTTTTTGATTAAATTTAAAATTGAATTAGAAATCAATTTGGTGTTTAAATTTGTAATAATTAAAAGGAAAGAGACCAACATAGCAAAATAATAATAATAATAATAATAATAATAATAATAATATTTGATGGAAAATTGTTGATAGGATAAAAAAACCAAAGATTTATTTTTTCAATAGTAGTATCCCGTCGTGGTTTTCGTCAACAATTTTCAATACCATTAGAATCTTCTTTATATATTGCAAAAATATTATTTGTTTTTCAATTTTATAGAAGTGTATCCACAAGTTGGGTTAATGTTTTCCCCCCGTATAAATGAATTTTATTACCTTAGACAAGAAACCAAGACAGCGCATGTACAAGGAGCAAGTGGAACACTTTCTCCACAAAGCATAATGTATATTTGGAAGAGTGATTGAGATTGTTTTTGAAAGTAATTTTTATTTATAATTGTATTGAAATAATATTTTTTTCAAAAAAAATATAAATAAAAAATAAAAAATTTCATTTTTTTTCTAAAACATTTCTAAAACATAATGCCAAACAAATACCTCGTAATCCCAACTGTACGAATCTAATGTACTTTTGAAACAACGTAAGAATTGTACACGAGTTGTTCTTTTACAGTGTGTATCAATCAAATCTCATGTTAGTGGCCATCTTTAAGACCCATGTCAGGCAAAAAAAACCCTAAAGAATTTTCTTTCCTTCCCTCCATTTTTGGATCGAAAGGAACCCTTTAATTTAGCAAGTGCTGAATCAAATTGGGCTCAATCTAGTTTCCAGGCTGGGCAGTGATTCGAAAGTAGGGTTTTGCATAAAAAGAGAGGTTTCTATGCCAAATGGTTGGCTATGGCAAGAGGAATAAAAGATTTTATGCCTGTCATCACCAACCTCAGTTCAGCACATGTGCGACTAAAGTTTGCTCTGGGTTTCATCAAAAACCATAAATGGAAGTGAGAATAATTATGTATGTTCTTCTTCAATTGCAATTTGAATAGTTTCGTACTAATATCTCTTATTGCTCATATCTCGTTGTTGTGCATTATTTATATGAATTTGCTATTTAAAAATTTCAACCATGAAAACTAATAGGTTTGTCTATTTATCATTTATTCATTGTGAAATTTGTTTGCGTCAAATTTTAAAGAAACTTTATGGTCTTGGGTTTATTGTATATGAATTTGTACTATTTATGGTTGTGGGTTTATTGTGTGTTAGCAATTGTTGGCTCAAGGATATTTTCTTTGTATTCGAGGAAACTATACTTCTCAAAAAACACAGTTTGTGAACCCAGGTGAGTAAATAAAATTCTAGCTGTCCCAGGTTCTTACAAGAAATGCACACTCTGACTTGAACTCGAAATCTGCTGTGCAGATCTCAAGCTCTTTGCCACCACGCCACACTCCTTGAGGACTTTTTTTTTTTTTAGATAAAACAAAAAATTGAAATTTTCAATGGAATTGCCGACAAAATCAATATTCTATTGGTGATTCAACCAAAATGTTTCCAACAATTCAAGAACTTCTTGTAAAACTCACATAATATGTAACAACTCAATGATGAAATTTCCAATGGAATATTCTATGAAAAAAAATAAATGATCATGAAACTTTTGATGGAAAATAGGTGGTGAAAGCTTATTTTTACACGTTAATATTTCATCACTGATTTTATTTGTATTGAATATTGTTGATAGGATAAAAAAACCAAAGATTTATTTTTTCAATAGTAGTATTCCGTCGTGGTTTTCGTCAACAATTTCAATACCATTAGAATCTTCTTTATATGTTGCAAATTTTTTTTTTTCAATTTTATAGTAGTGTATCCACAAGTTGGTTTAATGTTTTTTCCTCCCTATAAACGAAATTTATTACCTTAGACAGGAAACCAAGACAATGCATGTACAAGGAGCAAATGTAACACACATGCATGGTTTGCCTTGACTCGATCAATCCATTTCATTTTTTGAAACAAAGGAAACAACCAGCAAGAATTTGCTAAAACAGCAAAATGAGTGCACTAACATGTTGCATGTGTGGGGTTCTTTCGTTCAAAAAGTTGTCTACACTTTCTCCATGAAACATAATGCGAAGTGTGATTGATGCTACTTTTGAAAATGTTTTTCAATCAGAATATATTAAAATAATGTTTTTTTTTTAAAATATTTTTGAAATAAACACATCAAAATGATCTAAATACATAACAAAATAATTTAAAATAAAACATAAAACATAAAAAAATCATTTTTTTTTCAAAAACGTTTTTGAAACGCAATATCAAACATCCCATAATCCCAACCGTACGAAGCATATATACTTTTGAAACATTGTAAGACTTTAATCGAATTTTGTGTTCCTATGTGTGTGGTATAGTGCCCCTAGCAAGGGCACTCATGCTCCTATCTTCCCATGAGAACATGTTCTTTGCTTTCGTTTAAAGGCAATTCTCTGGGACCAATGCATATGTTCATGTCCTCCCCACCCCCATCCTTTTTGACTGACTCAATCAACAATTCCTCTTAAATTATATTTGAAATGTGGAATCAATCTGCAGTTTCTTCATTGCGAAATATGATTCCCTGAAACCCTTTCGGTTTTCGATGACAGTTTTTTAATTAATATTTGTTTTAATTGCAATATTATGATTTTGTATACCTTTTAGAAAAGTTACTTTAGACCCTATTTTACTATAATCATGAATAAGTTCTACGCACCGACTCACCAATCCCTGCCATGAGATTAGCTAGAGAGATTACATTTTCTGTTCATGGAACATTTCTAAAGATGATACGATAATTTTTGAATTCCTTAAAGAGATTCTAAGTTCCCTTTTTTAATCATAATTTTAGCAAATCCCGATTAAATTCCTGAATTTGGGTGACTTTGTGTTGCTAGCTTTCGGTAGGGTTGTATGCATGCGTTTGATTCTTGATCCACTTGGCTTACCAGATGTTCTCTACGGGAATGTGCCAGAAGCTTCGCAGACAATTGATTGGTTCCTTTTTCTTGTGTTCTTATTATCATTTACATATTTGCTTTGCATGTGCCATGCATTATAAAAGACTCTTTTCGATTACATATAATTCTCATGGATAATTAATTTTCTATCGTTTGTAGTAAATATATATAATTCTCCACGTCACGAATATTAATTTGACTTTTTCATATAATTAAATTGCATAGTAATAATACCTTCATCATGCTAGCATCTCTCATGCACCTATTGTTTTAAAAGTATATATAAATTCATTTCAGAAGCATCACATGAGCTTTTTTAATTTTTTTCATTATATTTTTTCTTAATCAAATCGTGTTGGGTATCCAATGCAGGCCCCGCTTCTCTAACCAAATATATAAAAAATATTATTAATAAACAAAACATCTAAAAAGAGATCAAATGAAGAGATAAAAAGGAGACGAAGGAAAATCATGCACCTCTAGAAAATAAAATAAAAAAAGCTTTTAATTTTATATGAATTCAAAGAACTAATTATGCATGCAATGACTCGTTTTAATCAAGATTGTACCGTAGTTGACTGATAAAAGTTGTCAAACAACAAGGTATGCCAAGTCAAAGCAGCATCGTCTTTGCCTTTTGAGCTTATTCTGTGCCAGGAGTCGACCGAATAAAGCAACGAAGCTGCTATATTTTATTTTTTTGAATTCGAGAAACCTTACCTTCCTTCAAGTATTTTTATTTTTTGCATTACGAGTTAATCAAGTAAAATTTTAATTTTGGTTGTTTTAGGTTTTTATAAAATAAATATATCTTAACTTGAATTTAAAACTTATAAGACAAATCTTAAATTTTTTATCATCATGCCACATTTATTGTGAACCATGCTATACAATGCATAGTTTCAAAGATAGAAAGATTAACTTTGGAGACAAAACCAGTTAGATTTTGTAATACTACTAAAACATTAAAATTCTGAGAATCCCATTTTCAAACATCGAGTTGTGTTTCATATCACAAGTAATAGAAAACTATTCTTCAATCTCATCTAATAAATAAGTTAAAGATAATTATTAATATTATAGTTTTAATGATTAAATGGTTATGAGTTTAAATTTTACTATATTAATTCTAATTGATAAAGTTAAAGATAAGATAACATATACATGTATAAATTGATGTATTGACGAATAACATAGAAATATTTTTTATTTTTTTAGTTTTAAATTATCTTTTTGTGTTTTTGAATCATATTAATTTTAAAATATATATTTATTAAAAGAAATAAAATAATATCTAAGAAAATATGTTTTTCCAGTAATTTTAGTTAATTTTAATTATTTTCTTTATGTTTACATAATCTTACGTGTAAAACAAAAATCTTGAAAATAATAAAGATGCAAAAACTTAATTATAAGCACAAAATAATTAATTGGGGTTGAAACTAGACTAATGATTGAGTATTACGAGAAAACATGAAATTTGATAATTTTTAAGCCACAATTAAACTCATCAAAGGCAAAAGAATTTAAGGATTACAATGAAATGATTAAATATAATGGAACTAATTTTACTATTTTGATTTTTTTTAGTCTTATTTGTTTTATTCCAACCAATTCAGTCCAATTAATTCCAATTACATTCAACTAAGTTAAATTAATTCAATTTCCACCCATTTAAACCATGTTTTTGGTCCAATCGATTCAATTTAGTCCATAACCCAATTATGCAATCATGACAAGTAATCCCAAATTTTAATCTCTCAATTTTAGCTCTTTAATCCCATCAATAAAATAAGATTTTAAGCTCCTCAATTACAATATCAAATCAAATTCTAGAACTCATTCGATGACATTAGATTTTCTACATCAAATGCCCAAAACTTTTGGCTCTCTTCTAAATTTTAAAAGGCCAAAGGAGAAACTTGCAAATGAAGATAGGGGAGAAACCAGACAAAAAAAAAAAACACACAGAACTAGCAACCTCTCATTCACCAACCACCAAGAATTCATAACCATTCTTCCTAAAACATTAACACTAGAGAATTTTCCAATTTCTCTTCCATCCAAGAACAAAAATAACACCATTACCCTTAATCAATCACTTCTCACTATCACAAAACTAGTAAACTATATCATAAAAAAACCATCATTTCAAAAATAATCACAAGCACAACATAAAAAAGGCCAATCTATGATTCTAGTATCACGACAACAACACAAAAAGAAAAACCTCTCAAGCACCCAATAACATAAATCTTGTCCATAAGGTCTTATACAAATTTTGAGTGGTTTTGTGTGTTTTGATTATATATGATGATTCTAGATATAATTTTTGTTTGTGAAAATTCATAAGAGAAATGGGCATGGGTGTGATGCATAATTTTAATTTTTATCATATGTTAGACCAAATAACATAAAAAATGTTTTTTTTTATTAAAAATAAATGGATTATGGCCAAGCATAAAAAAACATAAAAAATTGATCTTTTGCATATTCAGATGTTTGTTTTGTTAAATATTATAGCCCCGTTTGTTTGCTGGAAAGTAGTTTTCTTTTGGAAAATGAATTCCGGGGAAAGTGAATTCCGGAAAAGTGAATTCCGAGAAAGTATTTTCCAATTTTGGTAGTGTAATGGAAAATAAGTTGGAAAACAGTTTCCAGTGTTTGGTTATGTCATGGAAAATGAGCTGGAAAAATAACTTATTAATGTTTTATTTTTCTCAAGTTTATTAAAATAATGAGGAACAAATCTTACAAATCAAAAAGTTGAATGAGAATGAAATTGAAAAAAAATATAATTTCATAAATTATCTCAAATAAAATAAATAATAATCAAAATAATAGAGATCAAATCTAAAAAATTAAAAAAAAAGAAAGGTGAATAAATTAAAATAATAATAATTAACATTTCATAAATTATTTCAAATAAAATAAGTAACAATAAAAAAAATGAGGACCAAATTTGATAGATAAAAAATTTCAATAAAAAAATGATAAGAAAAAAGCAAATAGCAATTATAAAAATAAAGACCAAAATTAATATAAAAATTAAATTTTAAGAGATGGAATTGAAAAATAAATATTCAAAACAAATTATATATAGCAATCAAAAGTTTGAGGATCAAATTTGATATAATCAGCAAATAATGACATTTCTAAATTTTTCACAACTTCCGGAAAGTGTTTTCCGTCCAAATTTTCCAGGAAAACACTTTCCTGAAAACCAAGCCAAATTTTTCTTTGACTGAAAAGTGTTTTCCGTTGACCAACTTTTCTAATGGCAAACTAACACAGGAAAGTTTGGAAAATGATTTTCCGGAAACCACTTTCCAGAAAACAAACACAGCCTATATTAGCATAACGAATCATTAATATTTGTGTTTTGCATTAAAATGCTTATTTGTTTTTAGCTGCATGCATTTCTTTTTATCAAGCCCATCAAAAGAAATGGGTGTTTGTCATAGAAATGTGTGTTTTGAATGCATATAGAAATGTGTGTGGGTGTGGTGTGGGTGTCGGTGTGATGCATAATTTTAATTTTTATCATGTGTTGGAACAAATAACAAAAAATTACACAAAAAACTGTTTTTATTAAAAACAATTGCATTATGGTCAAGCACAAGAAAATGTGTCTTTTGCATAATTAGATGTTTCTTTTGTTAAATATTATGTTTAGCATAAGAAATCATTAATATTTGTGTTTGGCATAACACAAATCATTAATATTTGTGTTTGGCATAACAAAAATCATTAATATTCGTGTTTTGCACAAAAATGCATTTTTTTTTTATTTGCATGCATTTTTTTTATCAAGCCCATTAAGCCTACATACACAAAAAAATAAAAGAAAAACCTATGTTTTCCTTTAAAAAAATAAAACAATGATAAAAAAATCTCAATTTACAAAATTCTTTTTGAATAAAAGGGCCAAAACCATTTTTTTTCAATTTTTAGGGTCCAAAACCTAATTTTTATAATAATCCATATGGGTTCAACACCCATTCTGACGACAACCTCAATTAAATTTCTATTTTTAAGGCTAAACATCTATTGTATATATTTCATTATTAAAAAAGGATCGATGTCTAGATTTAAAATCAAATACGGGTTACATATATTTTTTGAAATTTTAATGAAAACCCTTTTTTAGAACATAACATTAACATTTTTTTGCGAGTTTTTTAGTTTTATTTTTAGAAACCACGATTTTAACATTTTTAGGGTATAAAACCCAATTTTTATAATCCATATGAGTTTAATGGCCATTCTATTAACAACATCAATTAAAGCTCTATTTTCAATAATAAACATCTACTTATATATATCTACCGATGTCTAGATTTAAAATCAAATACAGGTTATATCTATTTTTTGATTTGTTTTATGAAAATCTTTTTTTAGAACTTATCATTAATATTTTTGACCAGTTTTCTATTTTTAGAAACTGATGTCATTTTATGACGTGTCTAAAAGACATCAATTTTTTTTTTCACATAACAATTATTTAGAAATTTTAAAAATAAAAAAGCTAAAAGTAATAAGGATAATTAGGGGTAACAAAAAAGAAGAGTTTAGGAGAAAACACATGGTAAAAAGTGATATTTTGAAAGAAAGGATGTGAGAGTGACATTGTTCTCTTTTAAGCATGACTATCTCCTTACCAAAATCTCTGAAACAAGTGCACATTTTAGGATCTCTAGTATTCTTTAATTACGAGGTGGCAATTCTAATCTTCTACAATATATTCTTTGCCGCAACATTTACCGAGGTGCTATATAATAATGATTCCATTGGAAAATTTATTCTTGAGCCTAAATACTTTTGTTTATTTTCTTCTAATTTTATTTTTTGATTTTCATGTTATTTGGTTGGTTATTTCTAAAAATTATTTCATTTATTTCATTTTATCCATATTATTTAATTGTTGAATGCACAAACATGTTATTTTTATAAATGTATTTTTTTATTTATCTATAATAGTCTCACATGTAATAAAAAGGAACTCTTTAAAGTAGAATAATTCACAAGATTCAATGCTAAAATTATCATGTTAAAAGTTAATGGAGTACTAGATAAAATTTTATTCATTACTTAATGTATTCGTGTTATATATAGATGCTATTTGAACAAAAGACTATTTTAGGCAAAACAATAATTCACAAATAATGTAAATATAGTAGTAATTCTAGTGGAAGAATTCATCTTATATTTATTTATTAAAACATAAATACTATTATCGGAGATTCAAAGTTATTGTGCACTTAAAAAGTATATAAAAATTAAATTTATTTAGTCTATTAAATTTTTAAGTTGACATTTCATTAACTAACTAGCTATTGGACGAGTAGATCTGACAGATTTTTTCATCTAAAATTAGTAAAATTTAAATATACTAGTTGTAAAATCCAAGACTTTCATAATTTATATATTATAGATTTAAATTTAATATTATCGTTTATGAAAGTATAAAAAAGAAGGGTATTTTATCTACAATAATAAATTTTTTTTGTAGTGAAAATCTTCAAACTAAATAAAATAAAATTAACTTGCTGGCTGTTAATTCAAATGTCGAATATCACTTTAATTAGTTTTTTTTTTCCTTAAATGCATTGATGCGCCATATGTATGAATTCAATGATTGAAATTGTGATTGTGATTAAGTGATCGATTACCTTATCAAGTAAGAATTTGGTTGTGTATAGGGACAAAAGAGATGAAGATCATAAGAAAAAAAAATATACTTAGTTTAAAAGATAAATATAAAAATAAATTTGTATTTAATAATTTTTGAATGAATTTATATAAGTACAGATGATACATGTCTTAAGAAAAAACATTATTATTTTTTATTTCTAAAATATCCTGGTAAAAAACTTTCATTTTTTTTATTTATCAAACTAAAAAATAAAAATGATTATCATTATAATTTTTAAGCTCAACTTGAGGATCAGTTCATGGGTCACAAGTTTAGAGAATCAATCTAAAAAAAAACATCAAAACAATATTGTTTTGACTCTCTTTGTTTTTTTTTTTTTTTAAATCATTTATTTCTTACTTGAGTCGTCTATAAATTAACGTCCCGCTCGCCTGATTAACTAGACAACCATCCTGCCTTCAGCTCCTTAATTCTTTTTCCCTTTTTTCGTGTGGAATTATTTTTGCTTAGCTGAGAACTTGCTTCAATCGATCACCACCACCAGCCATGGCTGCTACGATCATGGTGCTGCTGACAATTCTATCATCTATATTCCTTTTTTCATTCTGTAAGGTTGCATATGATACCTTATCATGTTATTTTCTTACACCAAGACGCATCAGGAAAATCATGGCGAAGCAAGGAGTGCGTGGCCCGAAACCCCGCCCTCTTATCGGCAACATCCTAGACGTCGCCTCTTTCGTATCTCAGGCTACTTCCAAAGACATGGATCACATCACTCACGACACTGTCGATCGTCTCTTGCCACATTACGTTGCTTGGTCCAGACAATACGGTAAGCACAGTCGAGGCGGGATTCAAACCAGAGACTCGGTCCATTGTCAGAAAGAATCTCGTGTTTCATAGCTTTGCTGGGGGGTTTCTGTTTTCTAAAAGAAGTTTTTGATTTCTCTTTTTTCAGGGAAAAGGTTTATATTTTGGAATGGGGTGGAGCCAAGGCTGTGTATAACAGAGCCCGAATCGATCAAAGAACTTTTAACAAAGTATAGCTCTAAAGCTGGTAAGTCATGGCTGCAAAGAGAGGGAACCAAGCATTTTATTGGTCGTGGTTTGTTGATGGCTAACGGCAGTGATTGGCATCATCAACGTCATATTGCTGCGCCGGCATTCATGGGAGAAAGGCTCAAGGTTAATCCAGTTTACAGCTTGTTTCGTATTCTTGGTATTGATTCATTTTAATGATGGAAGCTCTGAGAAAATTGTTTTTTTTTCTGGTTATGAAGAGCTACGCAGGGCTAATGGTGGAATGCACAAAAAAGATGCTCCAATCACTGCAAAATGCAGTAGAATCCGGCCAAACTGAGGTAGAGATTGGTGGATACATGACCAGAGTGAGCGCTGATATAATTTCAAGAGCCGAATTCGATAGTAGCTATGAGAAGGGGAAGCGAATATTCCATCTCTTAACAGAGTTGCAGAGTCTTTGCCATCAAGCAACCAGGCACCTGTGCCTTCCCGGAAGCCGGTAAGTGTTCTTCAGAGAAATTCATATTTTTCTTCTTTTTCAATCTGATAAAAAGTTGTGTGTGAATTCCCATTACGTGGTCAGTGTTTTCTTCTTTTGATAGATTCTTCTATCACTTTCAAGTCCGTTCTGGTTCCTTAAAAATTCTTGGGATTCCTCGTCCGCAACAGGTTGCATTAGCAGATTCATGATCACGTGACATTAAATTCTGATGTGTTTCCATGACAGGTTCTTCCCCAGCAACTACAACAGACAGATAAAATCTAAGAAGATGGAGATGGATAAACTACTGTTGGAGATCATACAGAGCCGAAAAGATTGCGTAGAGATCGGCAGAAGCAGTTCTTATGGAAATGATTTGCTGGGGATGCTCGTGAATGAGATGGAGAGAAGGAGAATCGATGGTTTTAATATAAACCTTCAGTTGATCATGGATGAATGCAAAACATTCTTCTTTGCTGGACACGAAACAACTTCTCTTTTACTCACATGGACGATCATGCTTCTAGCTTGCAACCCTACCTGGCAAGAAAAGGTGAGAGCAGAGGTGAATGAAGTCTGCCATGGCGAAGATCCTTCGATCGATCATCTTTCCAAATTCAATTTGGTAAGAAAAATTTACCAAGTTTTTCAATATCCTCTCCCTTTTCTATTTAAAGTACAAAACAGCGGGCATGGTAGTAGATCCAGGGGTGTAGAGGGGGATTATTATATTGAAACCCAGCGGTGGGTCCAAAATGAAAACTTATTTTTCTGTTTTATAATAAGGTAATTCATTGAACTAAGCTTAATGAAGAATTCAATTGTAAATTGAGTCATGAGCTGTTTATGCTATCGCCTGATAAGATAGTTGTCATTCTTAACCTTACAAAAACTTTTAACTAAAAGTTGAACAAGCCAAATCCTACTTTTAGCAGTAAAATTATCTGTGACTAGCTTCCTCATATAAGCTACAGGATTTTTATTTTAAATATTTTTCATTTCTTTTTAAGGAAGCAAATCTTTTAAATCAGCTACATGTTAGAGAATAATATAAATCATATTTTGGGACCTCACCGAAGAGCTTAAGGTTTTAGGTGAGATAGTTCCTTGACATGATATTGAAGCCTTGTTGACCCAACAATTATGGATGCGAATCTCACAACTCTCATTCTATTTGATAAAAATCAAGAACAAGATAGTGTGGGTCTGTGCAATTTTCAAGCCCAATGAGCTTTCACTTGAGGAGAGTGTTAGAGAATAATATAAATCATATTCTAGGACGTCACCTAAAAACCTAAGTTTTTAGGTGAGATGGTTCCTTGAGACTACATTCTTAAAATTTATCTGCCTCGAAAGATTTCTTCATGGTCAACTAAGAACTTGTACAACAACTTTTTGCAGCTAAACATGGTGATAAATGAGTCTCTGAGGCTGTATCCACCGGCCACCTTGCTCCCTCGAATGGCCTTCGAAGATATCAAGCTCGGTGATCTTCATATTCCGAAGGGGCTACAGGTATGGATTCCGGTTCTGGCAATTAACCATAGCAAAGAAATATGGGGAGAAGATGCAAATGAGTTCAATCCTGACAGGTTTGCCTCCAAGCCATTTGCTCCGGCAAGGCATTTCATCCCGTTTGCCACCGGACCTCGGAACTGCATCGGCCAGTCTTTTGCCATGATGGAAGCTAAAATCATATTAGCCATGTTGATTTCCCGGTTTAGCTTCCAAATTTCTGATAGCTATCGTCATGCCCCTGTTGTTGTTCTTACAATAAAACCAAAATATGGGGTTCAAGTTTATTTGAAGCCCTTGAATTCGTGAAAAAAGATTTTGAAAGCCAGAGATTGTTAGTTCTAGATGCGACGAGGGAGTTTACATGTTATAATTATAGAGATAGATGTCAAATTAGTAAAGTTTGTACTCTAATTTTGACCTATAAATAATAATTGGAGTTAAAACATTTATTTTTATAAAAATATGAGATAATTGGAGTTTTAATTATTTATTTGAACCTATAATTTTTTTTTTTTTGAGAGTGAAGTCTCTTTATATTCAAAAAAAAAAAAAATGACCGTTGGAAAGGGTAAGGCCGGGTGCACCCTTAGCTTTCAGATTAGCCAACTCTCCATATTATTCTTACTCCAACCTGTTATTCTGCTCCTTCCACTACCCATTTTCTCCAATTATTTTTGCTTCAGCTTTCTATCTATTTATTTCTTTTCTTTTTCGGTGTCTTTTTCACTTTACACGACAAATTCCTATACCCACATCGCACAAATACATCATAGAATGTTATGCAGTGCATATTTCTTTTGAGGTGATAACGATATCTTTACGTCAGTTAATTAGTTTTGATCGATATATTAAATCTTGTTTTTTAATTGGTCACGACATTAACTTTTTTTAGGATACGAGGAAACAATACCTTTGAAAAATATAGATGAACGAATAAAATTCTAGTTGGTTCAAACTCTTATTAGGGATGCATACCCTGATTCGAACTCGAGATCTGCTGTGCAGATTGCAAAACCCTCTATCATCACACCATACTCCTTAATTACTGTTATGTTAACCAGACTAGCAAGAGATTGCAAAACATATGCTAAAATTTTGGAAAATATAGTTACTATAAAGAAAATTAATATGATATAAACATATTTGAGCTTTCCCTGACTATAAAAATTTCGTTTAATTTTTCTTTATATTTTATATGAAATCTTTCAATTTTTTCTATAAGTTTAATTGTTCTCTGGTTGTTCATTTCTCAATATATTCTTCTAGTATATATTTTTCATGTAAATTGATAAAATAGCCGTGTCTAATTTTTTAAAATAATTTTCAATTTTAAAAGAGACCTAATTTGTGAAAAACAATGTGACGCTGTGTTGAAATTCAATTTCATGTTTTTTTTTATAATAAATCAGGGTAGGTTTTAGTGTTCTTGTCAAGACATTTTTGTTAGCGTGGTCTCAAGAAACGTGACGTGATGATAAAAAGCTTGAGATCTACACAAAAGATCTCGAGTTCGAGTCAGGACGTGCATCTCTTGTAATAGTCCTGGACAACCGGGAATTTACTCGCTCACTTGGATCCACAAAATGTTTTTTTCGGAGAATGAAGTTTTCTCTAATTCAAAAAAATAAAAGTTTGTGTTATCGTGGATGAAAATATCTTATGCAAGCATAGATCAGAGAATGATTTTATATTCAGGTATAGATTGACAAACAAATTACCTATAAAAATAGATCGAAAAATAAATATAAATTATAAGAATAGATCGTTGAGCTAATTCTTCGAAGAGACATAATTTTGACAGGATACATAACCTTACCAAAATCAACGCACAGACTGTACGAGCTCGACGGCACGTATTCAAATTTCAGGAACTTTCATCAGTGAGATTTCATTGATTCATCTGAATCTTGAAATTGAACCGAATTAGCAGCCAGTTGACCAAATTCCAATCTGTTCTAGGTTTAAAACATTGTATCGAAAGATCACGAGGAGTCTAGATTTGCGGATGAACTGCTGCTGAGAAGAAAATGGTTATCATTTTCACGAAAAGCAGTCGCTAGTTTGAAAAGATGAAAAATCGGGAAGAAAATGGAATAAAGGCAATTCAAAACACCTGATCAACTAGCCGAAAGAAGAGACACCTTTTATTATTTTCTCTTAGGTACGTTGTCTCTTGCATGGCCGATGATTTTGAGTCGTCCTCACGAGTTCGGGGTGTCATCTCGATTCTAGTCAGAAGAATCTAATTTTTTAAAGATTCTAAAGAAGTATTGTTCAAGTTTGATTTAAGTCATTTTTGTTGTAATATTTAGAAATATTTTATTTTGAATTTATGAAATCCCATAAAATATTTTAGAAATACCAATAAACTCATATTATTATTCAATAATTTTAATTATCATCAACCCCGTAGTATTTTCATTGTTATCATTACGATAGTTTGACGATAATTTTTATCAAATAGAATAAGGATTATGAGAATTGAATTCATGACTGTTAGGTCAACAAGACTCTGATATTATATCAATAAATCATCTCGCCTAAAAATTTAAGCTATGATGTGAGGTCTTAAGATATGATTTATATTACTCACTATATATATATATATATATATATTGCTACCATCACCACCACTATATTAATTCACTACCCTTATCGTTATTACATAACTATTATCATTCATTAAAATATATTATATCAATCTACTACTACCATGTTATGTTTTTATTGTTTATTAGATGTTATAAGATACTTTTTATGTAAATTATTTTGTGAAGAACATGATAAAATTAGTTATAAGTGTTGCAAATAAATCCCCTGCTATCAAGGAGAAGATTGCATTTTCTGTTTCCTGACTTAGTCTACTCCACGATACTAGGACATGTAAATCGTGGGTTGTTATTTCCCTTTCTCTTCTTCATTGTAAGGCTATTTAAGAGCCATATTAGCTACGGAATAATCAAACATTCAAGTCCAGTTTTCTTTTGTGATCAGCCTTGAAACACTTGTGAGATTATGTGATTAGAACATTTGGTATCAGAGCCTCTTCACACAACCAAAACACAGCCCCACCAAAACCTGCACAAAGAAACCGAAAACACAAAAACCATGTCATCTAAAAACAGCTTTGTTCAACCTGCCATTCCAAGGTTTGATGGTCACTATGATCACTGGAGTATGCTGATGGAGAATTTTCTACGTTCCAAGGAGTACTGGAACCTGGTGGAGACAGGGATCACTGCAGCAGCAGAAGGGGTTGATCCTAGTGAAGCACATAAGAAGTTGCTCGATGAACAGAAGTTGAAAGACCTGAAATGTAAGAACTATTTATTTCAGTCTCTTGATCGATAAATCTTAGAAACTATATTGAAGAAAGACACAGCAAAAGACATACGAGACTCCTTGAAACAAAAATATCAAGGATCCACACATGTCAAAAGAGCTCAATTACAGGCTCTACGAAAGGAATTTGAGACATTGCACATGAAGGCTGGAGAATCAGTCAATGATTACTTTGCAAGAACTCTCATTATTGCCAATAAAATGAGAATTCATGGAGAATACATGAAGGATGTGGTGATCATTGAAAAGATCCTGAGGTCCATGACTCCTAAATATGACTATGTTGTATGTTCAATCGAGGAGTCCAATGATCTGGACAGTTTATCCATCGATGAACTACAAAGTAGTTTGTTAGTTTATGAACAAAGAGTCCATCGCCATGTTGTAGTGGAAGAACAAGCACTGCAAATTTCTTATGGCGTTCAACAAGGAGGAAGAGATGGTGGGCGGAGCACCTACCGAGGCCGAGGAAGAGGACGGGGAAGAGGCAGATTTGTTTTTGACAAATCAAACATTGAATGTTACAACTGTGGAGAATTAGGACATTACCAATGGGAATGTTCAAAGCGAGCAAGGGATCAGAAGGCAAACTATGCAGAAACCAAAGAAGAAATGTTGTTGATGGCACATACCAATTCACTAGATGTTGCTGCTGAACATATCTGATATCTTGATTCTGGGTGCAGCAACCATATGTGTGGCAAGAGGGAGTTTTTCTTTGAATTCGACAGCAGCTTTAACGACACTGTGAAGATGGGAAATAATTCATGTCTCAGTGTACATGGTCGAGGGAGAATTCGTATAAAAATGAATGGGATCATTCATGTCATCACAGATGTGTTCTTTGTACCAGAACTGAAGAACAATTTGCCCAGTCTCGGTCAATTGATGGAAAAGGGTCTTGCTGTGATGATTAAGCAAGGCAAATGCAGAATTTTTCATCCGGAGAGGGGTTTGATTATGGAAACCCAGATGACCTATAATCAATTATTTGTGGTAATTGCTCATTGCACACTCACTTCTAGTGTGGCTGCTGGGATCAGGCCAATCCATCAACAATGTTTTTCATCCGCAATCACTGATCAGGCCACTATGTGGCACCATCGTTACGGTCATCTCAGCTGGAATGGGATCAACACACTTCAACATAAGAAGATGGTGGTTGGATTACCACACTTTAAATCCATACAACAGATATGTGAAGTATGTCTGGCAGGGAGACAACACCGTGATTCTTTTCCAAGGGAAAGCATGTGGAGGGCATCCCGAATTCTTCAATTGGTGCATGCTGATATATGTGGTCCAATTAGTCCAAGCTCACACAACAACAAGAGGTATTTAATTACATTTATTGACGATTTCAGCAGGAAAATCTGGGTTTATTTCTTGACAGAAAAATCAGAGGCCTTCACCACATTCAAGCTGTACAAAGCCAAGGTAGAAAAAGGAACTGGTGCCTTCATTCAAAATTTACGAACTGATCGGGGAGGTGAATTCACGTCAATAGAATTCACAAACTTCTGCAATGAAAATGGGATACACAAGCAATTGACAGCCCCGTACACTCCCCAACAAAACGGCATCGCGGAGAGGAAGAACAGGACCATTATGAATATGGTGAGGAGCCTGTTGACAGAGAAGCAAATTCCTAGGAATTTTTGGCCTGAATCTGTCAATTGGGCAATGCACATTCTCAATCGTAATCCCACCCTTGCTGTACGCAACAAGACACCCGAAGAGGCTTGGGATGGCCTTAAACCATCTGTGTCACATTTCAGGATTTTCGGCTGTATTGGGCATGTTCACGTCCCGGATCATAAGAGAACCAAGCTTGATGCCAAAAGTATTAAATGTATCTTTCTGGGGGTGAGTGATTCCTCTAAAGCCTATCGCATGTTTGACCCAATTTTGCAGCGGATTATTGTCAGCAGGGACGTGATTTTTAAAGAAAATCAACATTGGGTATGGGGTGATAACAATGAGGAAAACCTAGTGGCTGATTTGGCATGGGAACATGCTGACAGTCCCACAGAACCGGAGACAGAGCAGGAGACCGAGCAAGAGACAGATGGGTCACCCACCAACAGTCTTGGGTTGCCCAGAACTTCTCTTGCTCACGATGAGGATGGTCAAGAAATTGACGAGGATGAGGTTGCAGAAAAGCAGGCCAACGGTTCACCCATAGATTTTGAGACTGGAGAACAGGAGGCACACGGGTCACCCAATCACCCACTTCCTTTAATTCCAGAGGCAAGGATACGGAGACGACCTGAATGGCTCAAAGATTATGAGTTGGGTACTGATTTATTTGATGCAGGAGGGATGAATTTTGCTGATGCAGGAAGGATGAATTTGGCTGGTGAAGGAGGGATGAATTTTGATAATTTGGCTGGTGAAAGAGGGATAACTTTTGATGGTGTGAATTTTGCTAAATTAGCTTTATTCAACACAAATGATCCATCGACTTTTGAGGAAGCTGTGCAATTTGACAACTGGAGAGCAGCCATGAATCAAGAAATTGAAGCCATTGAACGGAATAATACATGGGAGCTGATTGATCTGCCACCTGGAGGAAAAACTGTTGGGGTTAAGTGGATATTTAAGACAAAACTCAATGAGTTTGGGGAGGTAGATAAATATAAAGCACGCCTAGTTGCTAAGGGGTACAGTCAACAATACGGAGTGGACTACGTAGAAGTTTTTGCTCCTGTTGCTCGCCTAGATACAATCCGCATGGTTATCTCTCTTTCAGCACAAAGAGGATGGTTGATTTTTCAGCTTGATGTCAAATCCGCTTTCCTGCATGGTGAAATTGATGAAGAAGTATTTGTTGATCAACCCGCGGGATATGAGAAGAAAGGGGAAGAATCAAAAGTTTATCGACTCTAAAAAGCATTGTATGGACTCAAACAAGCTCCCCGGGCATGATATAGTCGTATTGAGTCATACTTTGCTAAAGAAGGCTTCAACAAATGTCTACATGAACATACATTGTTCATCAAAACAACAGATGGAGGTAAAATCTTGATCAGTTGTCCTTATGTTGATGACCTCATATTTACCGGAAACGACGAAACTATGTTTGAAAAATTCAAGAAGTCCATGATGGCTGAATTTGATATAACTGATCTCGGGAAAATGAGATATTTTCTGGGCATCGAAGTATTGCAAAAGAATAATGGCATATTTATTAGCCAACAAAAATATGCTCATGAAATTCTAGAAAGATTTCATATGGGTGAATGCAACTCAGTGAAAAATCCAATTGTTCCTGGATGTAAACTGACAAGAGATGAAGGTGGGATACAAGTTGATAGTACCATTTATAAGCAAATGGTGGGGAGCCTCATGTATCTAACTGCCACACGTCCTGATTTGATGTTTGCTGTAAGTCTAATTAGCAGGTACATGGAGCATCCTACAGAAAATCATTTGATGGCAGCAAAAAGAATTCTACAGTATATAAAGGGCACGACCAGCTTTGGAATATTCTACAAGAAGGGAGGAGATGGTGAACTATTTGGCTACACAGATAGTGATTATGCGGGAGATCAAAATGATAGAAAGAGCACTTCAGGCTATGTCTTTATGGTAAATTCAAGCGCAATATCCTGGTCCTCAAAGAAACAACCTGTGGTTACTCTTTCCACTACAGAAGCCGAGTTCATTGCTGCAGCGTCAAGTGCCTGTCAAGTTGTTTGGTTGAGGAGAATTTTAAAGAGTCTAAATCATGTGCAGTCCGAACCTACAGTGGTATATTGTGATAATATCTCGGCTATCAAACTTTCAAAAAATCCGATTATGCATGGTCGTAGCAAGCATATAGACATTCGATTTCATTTTCTTCGTGATCTAGTCAAAGATGGAGTGATAGAACTAACACAATGTTCTACTCATGAACAAATCGCGGATATCATGACTAAACCATTGAAGATCAAAGTTTTCTCAAATTTATAAGAATCAATGGGTGTTTGTGAGTATTTTGAATAAATTGTTATGAATATACAGTTTAAGGGAGAATGATAAAATTAGTTATAAGTGTTGCAAATAAATCTCCTGCTATCAAGGAGAAGATTGCATTTTCTGTTTCCTGACTTAGTCTACTCCACGATACTAGGACATGTAAATCGTGGGTTGTTATTTCCCTTTCTCTTCTTCATTGTAAGGCTATTTAATAGCCATATTAGCTACGGAATAATCAAGCATTCAAGTCCAGTTTTCTTTTGTGATCAGCCTTGAAACACTTGTGAGATTCTGTGATTAGAACAAAACGCACTTAATAAATAGAAGTTATTAGATATGTGACTTCAATAAAAAAAAAAAAAAAAAAGAGGGATAAACGTGCAACACGCGAAAGAAATTCTGTGAAGTACTAATGAAGAAAGGCATCTTCACATTGGAAAAGAAAATAGAGAACATAAAAGGTGAGAATTACAACACCATTGTTGTCATTAAACGTTCTTTCTTCAATAAAGACAAGTTTACAAAAACAAAATAGCAAGAAATTGAGTTGACTATCAATTGTCGTGAATAGCTACAAAAACGGGGTCATATCGTGCGCCTTGCTAAAGATTTCCCAAATAAGCTTTTCCAACGAAACGTAGGTTTAGAACCGTTGCTTTTATTTTTCTTTTGATGGTCAAAAATTGATTTATGCAAAGATATTCGTTGTGATGACCTATTTTAAACCATTTTTGTAATATATTTTCTTAAGAAAATTAAAAATTAGAGGATGAAATAACAAGCAAGCCAAAGAAAGAGACCGAGATAAAATCTAAACATTTATTTTTAAAACAAGTGAATGATGAAAGATCAAGAAAGATAAAAGGAGTTAAAAATTCAAAACAAAATTTAAAGATTTAAAGCTTTTAAATTTAAAATAAATAATACATATAAGGGCTCTAGCTTCAAGAAATAAAATAAAAAAAACCAAATAAAGATATTATAAGAGAGAAATCCATGAGACAATAAAAGAAAAGGAGAAAAAAAACATAGACAAGAAAAAACTATAAAGGAATTAAAGACAAAAATCATGAAAGAGAAATTTCGAACCTTTAAATCAAACATAATCATCTTCCTTTTCTACCACCAGACTTACACCCATGTTAACAAACATAATTTACTAAATAAATATTTGAAAGTTTAATCGTGGTTATTTTTTAAAGTATTTTTATTTGAAATACATTAAAATATTTTTTATTTTTATTTTTAAAAATTATTATTGACATATGAAAATCATCTAAAAACATCAAAATCAAAAAATTTAATTTAAAATAAAAAATAAAAAATTATATTTTTTCAAAAACAATTTTAATACCAGAGTATCTACCATAATCTTCTTTCATTCCCGTAATAGCCACTCAACAATGTCCTCATTCTTCTCTCTCTTGAAATTCTCTCTATTACCACCTTAAGAAATAATATATATATATATATATATATATATATATATATATATATATATATATATATATATATATTATTTTTGCAAGGTCCAACAGCAGAGCATGAAGAACACGTGCGACCACCACTCTTAGGGTCTGATCTGTCAGTGCATGAAAGTCACGCACTCAGATTGCCCAGTCTTGCTCTAGCATGTCTTGGTCCATTACAGTATCTAGAAGATCATTTCTAAACTTAAATATTTTTTTACTTTTGAATATATTATAATACAATTTTATTTTATTTTTTACTTGGTATGAATATTTAAGGTGATTTTGGTCCTACCCGTTGTGTGGTGTAACATGACAAAAACAAATTATATTAATGTAATGTCTTACTGTGCAGTTGAAATTATTTTTAAAAATATTTTTTATTTGAAAATATATTAAAATAATATTTTTTTTATTTTTTAAAAATCATTTTTAATATCAGCACATAAAAATGATATAAAATTATCAATTTAAAAAAACAATTGTTGGTTAGGAGAGCAAATTTCTCCATTAGCCGTCCCCCCTCCACACAACCTATATAATGTTCTATGCTGAGAATTTCAGGGGGGGTTAGGTGTATAAAGGCTGGTTTTGTGTATTTGAAAGGGGCTGAAGTATTTTTTATATAAGGTAAGATTTTAATGGTTTTTTCGTTTGATTATGTTGGTTAAGTATGATTTTGGGTGTTTTATTAGAAATAATGGTTTGCGATTTAATTGATGTGTTACAGGTTAAGAAATTGTATAAGCTTTGCTGGAGATGACAAACTTTTATTTTCGTCATTTAATTTTGAAGATTTATAGTTTAGTCCCTGAACTTTGAGAAATTATAGTCCAGGAACTTATATTTTGATTTTGAAAAAAAATTGGGGATGAATTATACATGAAGTTTCAGTATAGCTAAGTTTTTGTCTCTGTTTTTTGAAAATTGTCATTATAGTTCCTAAAGTTAAGAGAATAAACATTGTTTTCTTTATGCATTGGAGTCTTTTATTCGTGTTGCTCTTTATATTTGTGTATTCATTTTAGGTAATCCTAATGATCCTCGAGAGGATTTTTGAGTCTTTCATCTAATATTCCTTTTACTTCTATATTTCTAGGTGAATGGAATAATCTTTAATATGTATGTAAATATAAATAAATTGTGTATATTGATTATATGATGAGTATGGATGATAATCTTGAATTTTATTATCTTCAAGTATTCATTAGTTTCTTGAATATGTGTTTGTATTTGTTGAATTAAATTCTATTTAATATGACACTCAATTACTTTGATAATTATGCAAATATATGTTATGTCTTGATATCGTACTTATCAGTAACTCCATGCTATGTAAGAGTAATTAATCATATTCCTAGTTGACGAGAGAGTCATCAACCTATGTTCGACTAATCATCCAACAGTGGTAACCTTCAAGTTTTAACTAGTAACTTTTAGATTTCATCTTATCACCTTTAGGTGTCATCTAATCTCTTATATGTAGTCTATTACCATATGCTAATATGTTTAATGTGTGTGTGTGTCTATGTGTGTGTGTGTCACTTATAATTTATAATATCTAAGATGCATATTAAATTTTATTTCCTCACTAAATTAGTTGAACTCACCCTACTATTTTATATTATTTTGAAGTCTTTAATTTTTGTTAGCAAGTTGACTTTCTTAATTGTTCCTGTTTTTTTGCTTTTGTATGGTATGCCTTATTTCTTTCTGTGAGGTTTACTTTTAGTTTGTCTTACAGTGCTCCAATATTATTTTATTTTATTTTATTTCAAGTTTGGATTTTATTTAATGTAATAAGTATTACAACTTTTATTTTTATTTGATGATGAAATATTTATACTCAATGCTTAATATGTTTTCCTTGAACTTTTTTAATAGTTGTGTTGTTATATGTGTATTATTTTAGGAATATATTGAGAGTTAGACGTGTTATTCATGTCACTTATGTTGATGTTGAAAAAAAAATTATTTTTATTTCTCGGCTTAGGAATGAAAGGTGAAGAATAAGAGTTAGAACATCTTTGCCTCATTCTTTAGAGATAGAATCTTAGAATGACAACGCATTTGAAGGAGGTTTTAGTTTGGATGATGGTTAAGAACATGACAAGTAATTCAATGGTAGGGTGCCTCATGTTGATAGTATTTTGGATAATATTAATCAGGCCATATGGACCACGACAAATCTTTTAGCCGATAAAGAGAATGAGAAGGATAAAAAACTTGTTGATTTATTTTGAGCATAATGCCATGATGATTGTTTTTCTATCTTTCGCTTTGCGCGCGACCATTCTCGAAGATGGGAGGAGGTGCGCAGAAAGAGAGTTTTTATAATCATAAAATTATAATTATAATTTTTAGGAGTCTCCACCTAGTATTAAGGTACTAGAAAACTTAATGGTCTATGAGAGTCTGAGTAAGAGTACTTGTTGTACAAGGAGAAGACATTCATTTCCAATGCACCCACATATCCTACTTGGATTTAATGAGCTAGTCATTCAATGTTTCATGGTAGCTGTGAAGCAAATGATAAAGGTTTTGCACCAACAAATCAAAGACAAACATGAGGTTTTGCTCTCACCCGCCAGGATGCTAAAATATCCAACACATTTATCTCAACTATACTTTCTAAATGCTCATTTGAAGTTAAAGTCTTATTTGACATAAAAGAAACCTAGTCTTTCATGTCATTACAATTTGCTTTGAGGTTTGATAAGCAACCCATTTTGCTAGAAAGTCTTTTATGCATGGTTACCCCTTCAGATAAGGTTATGTTTGAGGTATGAATGTATATTGATTAAAAGGTTGAGGTACATGGTAAGAAGTTGTTGGGTACCCAGGTCATGAGACCCTTATAACACTATAGAAAATAAATAATTAGTTATTAAACAATATATTCAAGCAACCAAAATTTTAATAATAAGATTGAAAAGAAATTTCAAACAATAAAAAAAGTCAATTCAACTCGAATTAACCTGTCAAACATGGATTATAAGATTGAGAGAACCTCATGAAAAACAAATCAAGACGGATTATGAAATTTATTTTTCAATTAAAAAAGACATAAAAAATTACCTGAGTCAATTAATCAAACTTGTTACCTAATTTATGAGAGTATCCTAACCCGTAAATTAAGTCATAAGATCATGATAACCTCATAGAAAACATATAAAAAATATAAATTTTAATTCTCAATCAAACCGGTTCTGAAGGATTAAATTGAAGAGGAAAAATAATATGAATCAACTTGGGTTAACCTCTCAAACTTAGATCAAGAAATCAAGATAGCTCCATAGAAAACGAATTAAAAAAAAATTATATTTTCAACTAACCCATTGTTAAATAATAAAATTAAAATAAATAAATGACTTAAGTCAACATAATTAACTCATGACTTGAGTCACGAGATCTGAATAATTCTAGCAATTAAGGTAAACTATGAAGCCTTAAACCCAGTAAATATAATATTAGAAAATGACATTAAAAAAAACAGAATTCATAAGAAAAGTGAAAAGGCGATTTTCTTTTAACTTGCTGTAGTGAGAAGCAAAGTTGTTTTACTGTCTGTTTGGGGTGTAGTTGAGGTTGCTTTTGAAAGTGTTTTTCATTCAAAAATGCATCAAAATAATTTTTATTTTATTTTTTAAAAACTATTTTTACATCAGCACATCAAAATAATCTAAAAATACTATATTTTTTTAATTTATAATAAAAAAAAAATTTATTTTTTTTCAAAAACACGATCCAAAAACATTCTCAATCATAGTGTGTGCGTGTGTTAATTTGTTTCTTTTATAATATGTGATGAAAAAATATTTCGATATCAAATGATGCGCCACCACCTTGTCCTTCCTCCACCACCTTGTCCTTCCCCCCACCACTTTTCTCTGCCCTGCAAATGATAATGAAACTACAAAGTGCTTCACCAATATAAAATTCTCCTAAAAGGGAATGTGTCAATTCCATAGAACTCCAAAGTTATCATTTAAATCTACTTGTCCATTGAGATTCCAGTGGATCATTATTAATTGCCCATCTACTCCTAAGTGATAACTCGTGCAGTCATTATATTATGTAAAATTAGAAAATTCCCTATCTCGCACTCTCTTTAAACAGTTGATAGCTTTGAATGTTTACAAGTCTAATTGAAATTGTTTTTAGAATTATTTTTGATATCAGCAAATGAAAATGATCTAAAAACATAAAAAAATATCTAATTTAAAATAAAAAATAAAAACAAATTAAATTTTTTTAAAAATATTTTTGAAATACAGCATCAAAGCGCGTAAATCACAGGTTGTAGTTGTAGTTTACTTTAACATAACTAGGGTAGGTATATTCATAATTAAATCAAGCCCTTTCCCCCAGCACTTGTAGGGTACGTACATATTGCTGATAAATTTCATCGGTGAGTCAAAAGAAGATGGGATTAGGCTTGCACGTAACATCAATGGCTAGAGAATTTGCAGCCAGCAAAAATAGCTTCCACATCGCTCAAGAATTCATGAGGGTGATTATTATGTTGGGGATATAAACTTCCTGAGTTGACAAGAGATTTCGAGGGGCACTCACCATTGGGTTGAGTTCTTAAACTTGGGCATGAATTACTCTTAACTCGGTAACACCACTCATGTCACGTACATGGTGTCTCACCTTATCTTAGGTAATGGGCAATTCTTGCTCAAGAAAGATGACAGGGATTTTGGACAACTTTGGATCAGTAACCAAATTATAACCTAGCAACCGAGTAAAAATAATATTATGTTAAAGAATGATATAAATTATATTTTGGGACTTCACTTAAAATTTAAGTTTTTAGGGTGAGATGGTTCCTTGACATGGTATCAGAACCTTGTTAACTCAGTGATCACGAGTTCGAATCTTATCACCCTCATTTTATTTGATAAAAATCAAGCACAAGATAGTGTGAGATGGAAAGGATGAGTGTTCGATCACGTATGTGGAAATTAACTTATCATAATGGTCGTCGACATTGAGATGGAAACTCCTCATTAATTCTCTCCATTTTAATTAGGTTATGCATCAGATCTTCCAAGTCATTATTAATTTAGAGGATGGTCAAGAACACCATGTTATGAAATCCCATTAGGGGCATAATTAACGGCTGATAATATTTGATGCCCTAACCGCAACCACTTATTATAGCCCATAATTATCAAGGTAGCTATAAAATATCAATTGCCACCTTTTAGTGAATCTTAAAAGTATCGGGGGACCTTTCAGTGAATCTTAAAAGTTTAGAGTATGATGGGGGACCTTTTAGTGAATCTTAAAAGTTTAGAGTATGAGAGAAGATTATATATATATATATATGCTCAGGGTATTGTTTGACTGATGCAAGAACAGATCCTACCAATATCTGCCCCCACCAATCTACTTAATCTATAAGGTTTTTATTTCTAAAGTTTGTAAGCTAAGATTTTGTTAAAACTACTTTAAGCTTCTTGGAGTATCGATTGGTTAGAGATAAATAGGATATGTTTTCATTTATTTTTTTATTTTGAAAATACAAAAATTTACTCCAAATTTCTTACAGAAACATATTTGTTTTATATATTTTTTTTATAAGCTAAATATATTATTTATATATGTGTGTCCTTAGTATTCTAAAATATTCTATTTGTATTTTATTCGGGATCCATGGGATTGCTGTTGTTTAAGAAATAAAACACTCACGATTTTGAGGACCGAATTGAAACTGAAATCCATAATTAATTTGCATAGAAGGATAAAATTGAAAGAAATCAAACTTTGATACTAAAAATATTAAGGATTTATAATAAATTTGCATGGAAGGATAAAATTGAAATAAATCAAAACTTTGATACAAAACATATTAAGGATTCCAGACCAATCTAAAAATTAAAAAAATTGATGACCTAATTGAAACTACAATATATAATCAATTTCAATTGAAGGAAGAAATTGAAACAAATCAAAACCTATAAAATAGCAATAAGGGCCAGAAAAACAAATTCGAACGTTCAGAGACTGAAATGAAATTTGATAAAAAACAGTTGTACGGACGTCAGCTTGCGCAGGCAGGAGAGAGAAAAGGGGGGGAATTCAAACGACCATTGACACGTCTCTGGACACCATATAGTCACACGCGTCGCACCAGGTGGAAGAGAACATGCCTTAAAATCATTCTAGACGCCGGTTGGGCATTTTTGGACAACAGAGTAAGCCGCATGCGTCGTCCGAAAAAATATTAAGGATTTATAATAAATTTGCATGGAAGGATAAAACTGAAATAAATCAAAACTTTGATACCAAAAATATTAAGGATTCCAGACCAATCTGAAAATTAAAAGAATGAGGACCTAATTGAAACTACAATATACAATCAATTTCAATTGAAGGAAGAAATTGAAACAAATCAAAACCTATAAAATAGCAATAAGGGCCAGAAAAACAAATTCGAATGTTCAGAGACTGAAACGAAATTTGACAAAAAAACAGTTGTACTGACGTCAGCTTGCGCAGGCAGGAGAGAGAAATAGGGGGAAGGATTCAAAAGACCATTGACACGTCTCTAGACACCATATAGTCACACGCGCCGCACCAGGTGGAAGAGAACATGCCTTAAAATCATTCTAGAAGCCGGTTGGGCATTTTTGGACGCCGGAGTAAGCCGCATGCGTCGTCTGAAACACGCATGAGCGCGGAAACGGACGGCGCTTCCAGCAATGCGCCAACAGTAAATCGGCAAAAAAAAGAATAAAAAATTGGTTAATTACCGTATCACTCCTTCCTCCCAAGCATGAATTTTGTCCTTTTCAAGGGACAAAATAGTTATTGCACTGTTTCATAAAATATTAAAAAACAAATAAACCAGTCAAACGAACCGGACCGAACCAAAAATATGCAATTACCGTGGAACCCCTCAACTCAGACGCTGTTTTCTTGTCTTTTTCGATGGGCAAATTCGTTATTACACTGTGCATAAACGAGAAGAAAAAAAAAACTGAGCTCATGTAGGCTCGAAGCAAGAGAGCAAACATCCAGTCCACAGTAAACGACCGATCTACTTTAGGTTCTTTTTAATTATATTAATTTATTTTAGTCATGTTAGGTTGTTTTGGGATTGTTTGAGATTTATATTGGTTCTTACAAAGTTTTTGGGTGACAATAGAGTTAAAAGGAGAATTGTTTAGTTAAAAGGACATGTTCATAGCTCTTGTGATAAAATTCCAGGTTTCGGTGTGTATCATAATTGGGTGAAGAAAAGTATTTTTTGGGAGCTTCCATATTGGCATACAAATGTAATTCGTCACAACCTAGATGTCATGCACATAGAGAAAAATTGTTTTGAGAATATCTTCTATACAATCATGGATTGTCATGATAGAAGCAAGGATAATGTAAAGGCTAGGTTAGATATTGAGTTGTATTGTAGGAGGCCAAGCTTACATTTGCAACAACATGTCAGTGGTCGAGTTAACAAACCGAAAGGTAGTTATTATCTATTCAAGAAACAACAACAAGAAGTGTTGTCATGGATGAAAGAGTTGTCCTTTCCTGATGGGTATGCTTCAAATATATCACGGTGTGTAAAAGAGGCTCAATGTAAGGTTTCGGGTATGAAAAGTCATGATTGTCATGTTTTTATTCAAAGACTTATTCCTGTTGCGTTCCGACCTTACTTGCCTAGACCACTATGGGAGGCATTAACTGAATTGTCAGTTTTTTTTCTGGACATTTGTGCTACAAATTTAAATGTCAACCACCTGGAGCTGATGCAGAGAAATATAATTGAAATAATATGTAAACTTGAAAAGATTTTCCCTCCATCTTTCTTTGACTCAATGGAACACTTAACCATACATCTTCCGTATGAAGCACAAGCTGGAGGACCCGTTCAATATCGATGGATGTATCCATTTGAACGGTATGCTCTCATACAATGTAATTTTTATTAAATTTCATTTTATATTTTATATCAATTAAAATTAATTAACATAAATGATGTAGGTATATGTTTTATTTGAAGAAGAAAGTAACCAATAAAGCTCACGTTGAGGGTTCTATATGTGAAGCTTACCTGATTGACGAAATTACAAATTTTGCGTCGTATTATTTCGGTGATGACGTTCAAATAATATGGAATAGAGTTCCAAGAAATGACGATGGTGGATCTAACGATCAAGGTGGACAACTTTCTGTTTTTTCCTATCCTGGGAGAAAATTGTCCAAGAAATTTTATAGAAGGCAGTTATCGCACGAAGAATTGAAAATTGCACACGGCTATGTCCTTTTCAATTGTCAAGAATTGAAACCCTATATGGAGTAAGTGTCAAATATATTCAATTCAATCGTCATTTATATTAATTTAATTTCACCTAACAATTACAAATTTAGGCAATGTCGTTAAGAGCTAAAGACACAACAACCACAATTTAGCGATGTTCAAATTGAAAAACTATGTGAGGAGATATTTCCAATTTGGTTGAAAAATCATGTAAGTATTTTCAAGATACATTTTGTTACATTAAATATTTTGTATTAAATAATAATTCATCCATTGTTATTATTATTCTTATGCCAGGTTCAATACAAATCAACTGGAATTGAGAATCAAATCTTTGCACTATCTATGGGGCCGTCAAATTCAGTGAAATGTTATAATGGGTATTATGTAAATGGGTTTAAATTTCATACTCAAAGTTATGGACGGTATAAAAAAACAATGAATAGGGGGGTTTGTGTTAAAGGAAGTAGCTACAATGAGAATGAGATTGATTATTATGGAATGCTTGAAGAAGTGATTCAGCTTAAATATTTAGGGAATAAGTGCAAGGTATTTTGTTCAAGTGTCATTGGTACGATACAAAACGTGGTCTTAAATTGCATCGTTCAAATGGTTTGGTTGAAATCAAACTTACTTCTAGGCTACATGGGAATGAAGATTTTGTCTTAGCGCAACAATGTCAACAAGTGTACTATACATTTCCACCCGATAATAAATCATCTGAATGGTGGGCAGTTATAAAGACATCAGCTAGAAGTCGTTATAACGTTGCTATGGGGGAATTTATTGAGAACGCTGACAATGTTAAATCATTTGATGTTGATCAATTGGATGAAATTTCTCATCCACGTTGTGTGCTTCCTGATCCGTCACTTGATGAACAAAATATACTTGCTGACTCATCTTATTATGAAGAAACAAACTAGCATGAGTTGCCTCGGGTACAGCAAATTGGGGAGAAGATAATGAAATACCTTCGGGTGAGGAAATTGACTATGACAATGATGTCATTGGTGATGGTGATGGTGATGATGCTGGTGATGATGTAATTAGGAGTGATGATAATGATGATTAGCTTTATACATGTATTTGTTATTCCGTAATGAAAATATTGATGTTGATGGTAATGATGATTAACATGATGCTTGTATTTGTTATTTTGATTCCCAATATGTATGATGTTGATGGTAATGGATGGTAAAATTATGGTTGGATATGTTATTTTGATTGAAATATTGATGTTGATGGTAATGATGAGTAGCATTATGCGTGGACTTGTTATTTTGATTGAAATATTGATGTTGATGGTAATGATGGGTAGCATTATGCTTGGACTTGTTATTTTGATTGAAATATTGATGTTGATGGTAATGATGGGTAGCATTATGCTTGGACTTGTTATTTTGATTGAAATATTGATGTTGATGGTAATGATGAGTAGCATTATGTTGTTTGAGAAGGATTTGTTATTTTGTTTGGAATATTGATGTTGTTGGTAATGATGATTAGCATGACCCCTTATTTTTTTATTGTAATTTGTATTAGTTATTATAAACACTTATTGATAAGAATATAATTGTGTTAGAATGTCGCGACGTGGATCTATATTAGACTCCAGTACTGGTAGGTTTGCATCCAAATCAAAACGAACTCCGTACATGATGAATACGGATGCAACAACTTCTCGCCCAATTGATCGTACTGACTTAGAAGATAATTACATGTCCGAAGTCCCAAGTTCATTTCCAAATGAACAAGATAATTACATGTCCGGGTATCAATATTTGTTGGCGAGTGATAGTTATATGAGAGTAGATGGTGCTAATGAGGATGAGGAGAACGACATTGACGATCCAATTAACGAAGATGTTAATAACGATCAGAATGAAGATTGTCTCCAAACAGACAATGGTCAAAACTCTTCTGGCAACAATGTTTGCATTAAACGGAAGGGTTTTGACACCGAAATCGATCCAATGACAAAAAAACAACAACTAAGTTTGTATGGAAGAACAGAGTAAGTTTCATATTTTTTGTACACATTGATTATTTATGTCTGTATTTGTTTCATGAAAGTTTGTTATTATAATATTTCAGGTTTAATAACGCATCATGTGGCTGTGAAATCGGCAACATTTTGAGATGTAATTTCAAGGGGCCATGGCATTCATGGGAAAAAGTACCTTCGATGTATAAGGATGAACTGTTCAAAGAGTTCAAGGTATGAGAAAAAAATGTTGCTGACTTTATTGCTTTTTTTAATATGAATGCACGCAACTATTTTCATATTATGATCATGATTCATTTATGATATATATTTTAATGGAAAACATTTTTGTTGTTGTTTGCAAATTATTTTACTTTACTTATCAAATGTATTGGATAGAAAAAATATGTCTTCCCTGAGGAAGATGAAGAAATTGTTCGGAATATTTGGGAAGATAAAGCTCGGATATCTTTGAACCAATAATTGGCACGAGCTCGCACTAAAGCTCTGTCAAAACTACAAACCACAAATATTATTGACTGCATGAATAATGGTCCCATTTGGATACAAAAGGAAGACTGGAATACCATGATACAGGAAGTTTGGTTAACCGATGGATTCCAAAGACGATCAGAGTCTTCAAAACGCAATCGGTTGAAACAAACAGATGGTAAAATAAGTTCTCATTCTGGTGGGTCAGTTTCATTTGCTGCATATCGAGCAAGTATGGTAAGCATTATTATTGTACACTCGTAATTGTATTTGTTTAATTTTTTATGTTGCTAATTATTTTTTAAAATGTTGATAGCAACAACAAGCCGGGGGAAAAGAACTTCCATGGGATGATGTATTTTCAATGTTGCATCAGAATGTCAATGAAACCGGCACATTCGTAGACAACAGGTCCAAAACAGTGGTGGTAAGTACTATTATTTTTTAATAAATAATTACTTGTATATAATTTCATATTCAAACAAATTTGTTTCTACATGTACTTGTATGTTTGCAGGAAAAGTATAGAAATGAGATGATTGCAAAGTATGGACCTGATCGAGATGTTCATCCTTCTTTTGATGGAGAAGCTTGGTGTCAGGCTTCGGGGGGGGTAAGCAAGGGTAGAGTGTACGGTGCACCTCGTATGCCAAAATCTAAGGTTAGTGCGAGTGCGTCACAACAATCCTACTCAGTACACTCCACATATCCGAGCACAGTTATTCAGGAGTTGAAAGACGAATTGCAAGTAAAAGATGCTGTTATGAAAAATATGCAACGTCAGATTGACACTATTACAAATTATATTGCCACCCAGCATGGAAGTAATATTAGGCCTGAGTTTATGAGTCAAGATATGTCAACACCTGTTGGCACGATGCCATCACGTACAATGGCACCTATGGGTCCAACGTCTTCCACAGTGTATCGACCTCGACCCCATCTCCCAAATAGTGGTTCATCAGCATCTCATCAACAACATCGTAAATCATTTCCACCTTAAACAATGGTTTAAAATATGTATTTTTTTTTGTTTCATGTTGCTAGTGATAAAATTATTTATATCTTTGTTTCATGTTGATGTAAAAATATGTATATACTTAAAAATGTAAATCTAACTGAATCTTTGTTATATTATAAAATGTCTTTTATGTTATTTGAACTGTATTTATTTGCTTATAAAAATTAATAATATTAATCAAATAATTTCATTATAATTATTAAAGAAATTAAATAACCAATTTAATAAACAAATTACTTTTTGTGACAAGGTTGCAACGGAATATCCCTTGCAAGGTTGCAACGGAAATTCCGTTGCAATCTTGCAACGGAAATTCCGTTGCAATATAAATTGCAACGGAAACGCCGTTGTTAATTTGCAACGGATTTTCTGTTGCAAACTTGCAACGGAATATCCGTTGACGGAATATCCGTTGCAACTTAATTTGCAGTCGCGAATTTGCAACGGAATTTATCCGTTGCAAAGTCCGTTGCAAATAGACATTTGCAACGGCATCCTTACTGATTTGCAACAGACAAGTCCGTTGCAAATACCCCTTATTTTTTGTAATGTATTACAATGGTGGCTAGATTCTAGAAGAAGAGAAAAAAGCAAGCAATAGATTGTCTGTCACTATAAACGACTTGTTGTTGCTTAATTATCAAAACAGTGGACGATGCATCATTTGCACCTGAGACAAAAAAAAAAAAAAAAACTCAGTTTTAAATTAATTAAGAATATCTTTTGATACTATTTTATTAATATTAGCAAGCCTCTTTTTACAACCCATCATTAGTTTTGTTTTAATTACCTGGTTATTTTTATAATAGTGTATGCTTTTATTGTTTATATAATTAAATAAAAAATACGACGGTAGAAAAACAAATGTTTTTATTTTCAAGATTATAATGACAAAAGAGATGTGTATTTTTAAAATATATATTAATAAAAAAAAAGGGAATTATACTAGAGTTTTATCAGGAAAGTTTAAATTATTTCTTTTTTAATATAAAGTAATTTATTGCTGTATAATTACAATATTTTGCTGGGTACCAAAACGCCCATCGATGAAAAAACAAATCAATCACGAAAGAAATTCTATTTATCCCCCACCTCACCATTGAAAACAGCAACATTTATAGCTGGCTAAAGTCTTGCCTGCATTACTCCCAAAATGAAAATAATAAATAAATAAATAAAAACTCAGTGTTGGAAAAATCATCAAACGATTTAGGAACCACCACCACCACCTCATCACAAAAGTCCATAAACCCCACTGCTTGTTGATGTTAATAAACAAATGTTTTATAGGATGTGCATTATATATATATATATATATATATATATATATATATATATATATATAAAGTTTGAAAAAAGAGAAGAAAATGAAGAAGGAACCATGAGTGCCATCAATTTCCATGGAGAATTGGGGGGGAAGAATCTAAGAGTTATTTTATGAAGGATTATGCATGTCTAATGTGTGGCCAAGTGCATGGTGACCTCTTATAGCAAATTGCATAGTTTCGATTTGATATTATCTCCATAAAAGTTCAAAAGAGATGAGCTTCGGTCGGCATCTTGATTTCTAGTTTTAAACTTCCACTTACATGCATCAATCTATATTTATTTGTTTTAATTAACTTGGGTGTCCGGAAAATTTTCACTCACTTCAACTAATCTCACAAGTCTTAAAGATAATGACGATGTAAGTCTCTAATGATTATTATATTAATAATCATTTAATTCAAAATTAAAATCACAAGAAAACAAACTTTTAATTTCAGGTTCTTACGACTTGTCATCTACTTAGATTGTTTTTCTTATTTATTTTGGTTGGTGTGTACGTACAAATTTCATGGACCACTTTCCATGCAACTTGCCATGGTTTCTGCATTTTATATCCCACTTTAATTCCATACACTAGCTTTGTAGCTAGGCTTTGTTTAGGTTAGAACTTAGGAGTTGTTAAGGAACCATCTCACCTAAAAATTTAAGATGTTAGGTGAGGCTCCAGAATATGATTTATATTATTCTCTAACATCCTCACTCAAGTGAAAGCTCTTTGAGCTTGAAACTTGCACATAGATTCACACTACCTTGTGTTTATTTTTATCAAATAGAATGAGGGTGGTGAGATTCAAATTCGTAACCACCACGTCAACAAGACTCTGATACCATGTCAAGGAATCATCTCACCTAAAAGCTTAAGCTGTTAGGTGAGGCCTTAGAATATGATTTATATTATTCTCTAACAGGAGTTTATTTAGTATTATTGTAGTGGTTATTTTTCAAGATATTGTTTGCTTGAAAATATATTAAAATAATATTTTTATTATTAGTTTTTAAATTTTATTTTTAATATTAATACATCAAAACAAAAAAAAAAGTGAGGGAGTTACTCGTAAATTAATACAAAAAAAAAAACTAACCTACTTTATATTCAAAAAATATTCTCGTGAATACACTATACGAGTACAATTATTTTTCCCAAAAATATCTTAATAATTAAAGACATGGTGGATGATTGGATTCTTCCCTTCCAAACCAATCAATTTATCAAAGTAAGGCTTATGACTCTTAACCCTTCATTCATTAATTTTAATGCACCTACTTAATAAATTGATTAGGAAACTTGAATAACACCACGACATATAGGCTAGGGATTAGGCATGAATTAAAATCTTGACAAATGAAAAAGTTAGTCGAGACAAGATCACAAAAAGATTTATGTAGTGGGTTGGCTTCTAAAATGGCTCGACCAACGTAGAGTTATAGACTAAAGTAGTGCTATATCTAATTTATGTAGTGCTTGATTTTACACTAAAGTATATTATTGAATGTTAGCTCTTATTTTGTAATTTTTATTGGTTGGATGAGATCAAAAGTAAATGGATTAACATTTCTTATTCGACAATGTGTTTTAAAAGTGTTTTTGAAAAAAAACTCAAATTGTTTTATTTTTTATTTTTTATTTTAAATTTAAAAAATAGTATTTTTAGATCATTTTAATATGTTAATATCAAAAATAATTTTTAAAAAAAATTATTTTGATACTTTTTTTAACAAAACACACTTTAAAAAGGAATATCAATCACACGCTTAAATAGGTAATTAATCTCATCTAGATGGGGTGAAGAAAAACTGTTAAGATAAGAAATCTTTTATTACTAATTATTTTATTTTCTATCAAAAAACTATTTTAATTTAAGAGCTTAAGCTTAAATTATTTAATAATATTCTAGTTATATTACTCTTTAACATATTCAGAATCATTTAGATTTAGAATTTGTGTAGATTTATCGTTGTTTTGTATTTAATTGATTAATTCTATTAATTTAATATAAAAAAATATAGGTAATAAGATTTTATTTTGTAATCATTAAAGCTATAATATTATTTAAAAATTTAAAGTATTAAATAATGTATTGTGAGTAATTTTATATTAAACGTTAACAATTTCTAATGGATTAACATTTCATCTCATTTAGGTGGGGGTGAGGGGAAAACTATTAAGAGAAGATAACTTCTTAGATTTAGTTGTTTTATTTTGGATCAAAAAATTATTTCAACTTAGAGCTTAAATTTAAGATATTTAATTATGTTATGATTATATTATTTTTTATTACATCTATTCAAGAAAAAATCATTTAGATTTAAAATTTATATAGATTCATCGTAATTTTATACTTATTTTTACTAAATTAATAATAAATATTATAGATGAAAAAAATTAATTTCATAATCATTAAAGTTATAATATAATTTAAAAAACCAAGCTATTAAATAATATATCACGAATAATTTTATATTAATTAACAATTTCTAACCTATCCTCAACTCTTCTTTCTCTAAATATAATCATTGGTCCCGTAAATTATTATTATTATTATTATTATTATGTAAAATTTATTAAATTTCGTCATTGTATACGCACTTATTATTATTATTATTATTATTATTATTATTATTATGTAAAATTTATTAAATTTCGTCATTGTATACGCACTTATTGAATATCTTTAACACACTACCTTTCAACTATTTTCTTACATCACTAACACTTCATCGTTCAACAAAAGCAAAGGACATTATCTTTTAGTGATAATTGCTAAAACAAAAGGGTTTTTTTTGGAATAGCTTTTCTACTTAAACGTGGTTCGTTTTTTATTATTGAAAGCTCTTTGCTAGAAAAATAAGATAAATTAAGTATTTTGGTTAATTTTCATTTAAAAATCTATGTGGTGCTCGTTAAATGGACAACTGACAATTAAACCTTGGGAAACTCCTCTTCAAGTTAATTATAAAATTGGTGCATAAAATGGTTGATTTTTTTTTTCTTAACTCGAATACTTGTATTCATTTATCTTCTATTGAAGGATCTATCATGTCAAGATTTTATCAATTTCGGTTCCTTTTATATCCTTTTTTTATTTTTTATAAATGTTTTGACTTTTTATTGTAATTCTTTTCTTTAACTAGTGTATTAGTTTTTATAAATCAAATATTTCATGATGGGTCAGAATTAACTTTTTTCTTTCTTTTTGGATTAGCTTCTCAACTCAGCAAACACTAAGCTCAAACCAAATGGGATCTGCACATCCGTGGATGAATATTTTTCTTTCATTTTGGGTTATTTCTGTCAGTTTTTCTTTTCTTTTTTTTAATGAGTTTTTTTGGATATAGTTGAATATTTGATGTTGACACATGCTTGACCAATGAGCACTGTGAAACATGCTGGGTGGGAAGAAACAGTTGACTTTAATCTGCCAAGAAGTCAAAAGGACACTGTTGCATTACAGGAGCTGGTGAGTTTTTGGAAAACACAGCTGAAAGGGATTCGACTGTGCACAGCATTAGAAAATGTAGAGGTGAGTTACTATTTATGGATATAATGGAATTCATAAGTGTCTACCTAGTTGCATTTTGTTTGATTCATTGAAGATATGATTATGACTGCATTTTATGTTATACTCCTACTCTTTTTTATTCTTTCATGATATGATTATCACTCTACTCGTTTCTAGAGCTCTAGTTTCGATGATGATCGAGTTTGTTTTATATGTCATATCAGAGTTTTTTTAGAAAAAATCAAGTGTTTTTTTTTTAATTAAATAAGCTCGTAAAGAAACTTAGAACCGGTTTGTTTTTGCGTTTCAAAAAACACTTTTGAAAATAAATATTTTTATTTACTTTTTCTTTGTTTTAGATTATTTTGTGTTTTTAAATTATTTATATATATATATATATATATATATATATATATATATTAATGTATTTTCTATTACTACCAAACAGACTCTTAATCTTTATACGTGACAAATAATTAGAAAAAAATAAAAAAGAGGCATTAAATTACTAATCTAAAGTTGATCCTTTTACGATATTGGTTACTTGGTGCCTTGATCATAAGTTGTAAAGAGAATCCTTCCTTACATACCACTCATGTAAGTTAGCAATCCAAAGTTTTTTACATGCATGATACATCGGAAAGTCCCTAAGAAATGTGGCGTGACAGCAAATAATTTGTGATTTGCATGGCAGGTCTCGAGTTCAAATTCGAACGTGTACTTTCTGTAAGAACCTGGGATTATTCGCTCACTTGAGTCAATAAAATATGCTTTTCAAGAAGTGGAGTTTCCTCGCATCTAAAAAAAAATGATACATTGGGTAATTAAGGGATGAAACATAACAGAATCTGAAAAGTTAAAGCATGATCATGTAAGAGAAGGTTATAACACCAAGTTCTTTGAAGACAAACCCACAAGAAATCTCAGGGAGGATTAGAGTTAGTATGAGTAAAAGGGGCATCTGCATGACTCTCACACGGCTCAAATTACACCGAATGATGCCCTCGGAAAGTTTTTATTTAGTGAATTCAAAGTGAAATGCTGACAGCATTCTCACCTCAGTAGTTAGTGACGACACCTGTCATCGGGCCGTTGATACCACAACAGCTCAGGTCCAGTTTTATGTAGACAAGTTTGATTGCATGTTTTATATGGGTGCGCTCAAATTCATCAGAGTCAATTTTATCATAAAGTCAACCAAAAATGGCTCGTGATGCTTCCTGTAGTGATGTTTTCAGCTTTGTAATGAGAAGATAATGCCACTGTAGTATCAATCCTTGTGTGGGCGGCCATGGAGTATTTTCCATGGCACTAGGTAATGCAAACAAGATCAAATCTTCTACGTGGATCACCACGAGTCAAGTGGCCAAGTTGAAGGTGCACTTTACATTGAGGATGTGAAATGGCTCCATCTATTTGGAAATCTTTTCGGTTTCTGCTGAGTAGTGGATACCAGACTCTTATCCATTTTTGTAATCGCATGTGCAACTTGATCCAGGCCCAGCCTCTTGTCTTCTTTCCATTACAAGTTGAATCCAAATAAATACCAGTTGCCTAGCCTGTGCGCTACCCAGTTGCTGGCATTTCTATCAGGATCTGGTGCCTAGCCTACGCCTAGCATTCACAGGTTGTCTGCTTGGAGATCATGGATAGATATTGAGCTGTAAAGTTTGTGGAGAAATCATATCAATCCGTTCCGAAAATCCACTCGAGTAATTTACAGGAAACCTAGTTTGGTACTGTAAGCTCTCTGGCACACAAACAGAGCTTAAACTCTGAAGAGACGACTGCTAAGTGCTAATCACATCACTCCTTGTTGCTAAACCATCTGAATCTAAAATGTTTGTGCAAGTCATGGGATCGAAGCAGGAATTTCATGGGTTTCCCACAGATCTCTGTTCCTGAGCAGGTTTGAATCAGATCACAGACCATTTGACTGCCCATGTTAAAGAATAAAAGTTCTGTCTGTTTCCTAAACAGAAGTTAAGCAAGTTGCACAAGCCAGCCAAAATTGAACCACCGCTCCCCTAAGAACCACCAAGATAATGTCCCAGCTAGAACAACCGCTGTGCATCCTGTCCTGCTGATAAGTTGATCTGCCGGTCGTGGTTACGAAACCTTCCTTCTCTCCAATAATAATTATTATAGTTCAGAAACTAGATGACAATTTATGGTACAAAAATGGACAAATCAAAGTCAGCAGCACTCAATACTGGTAAGTGCCCTGCTGAGCACTGTTGTTGTAGGAACTTGGTGGCGCGCTGAAGTTCGGGTAGACACCTTGCTGAGCGGTCATGGAGTAGGGGCTTTGGTGTGCCCTCGAGTTTTGGTGCGGGCTCGGCTGAGCATTCATGTTTTGATAGGTGCTTTGCTGAGCATTCATGATTTGGTAGGTGCTCTGCTGAGCACTGATGCTTTGGTAGGGGTCCTGCTGACCACTCATGGCTTGGTAGGTATCTCGCTGAGGATTCATGCTTTGCTGGGAGGCTGTTGCATTGTTTTGGTAGGAACTCTGGTGGGAATTCATGTTCTGTCCACCAGAGGCCATGAAGCCTTGATAAAAACCTTGCCCAGCAGAAAAATGCTCAGAAGATCCATGATTCTCAACTTCGGAACTACCATAATGAGGATCTTGAAGCTTTGTCCTTCTTCCAGCAAACTGCATTTTGTATAAAGTGATTCATGAATCCTTTGCAAAAATAAAATTTTACAAATGTTTGTTAGTGTACAGTACAGAACAAAATTTCATAATATACTTCAAAAATTCCTCCAACTGTAAAGTTTAATTTTATCAAAAGCTTCAATTATACTGTTTTGAAAGCACCAGAGTCGAGTCATTATTCATAGTGCATTCCCCTACTTATGTATGGCAATGACAGTGTAAATTCCTTCAGGGGGTGGATACTGTTAAGGGCAAGAACAGCTCCAAGACTATCACTAAAATCAACATTAAAACCAAATGACCAAGCATGGATGATACAATAATCTGGAAATTACAACTCAATCTGCAGAGATATTAGTCTAGACTGGTGTGATGGGCAACAGGCAGTTGTATTTGTTCAGACTATTTAGGATTTTTTTATGGTTTCCTATTGTCTCTTAAACACTCTCCAAAAAAAATCACTTTCCTCTAGATGATCTATTTGAATTCAGAAACATTTGGCATTTCTCAGTTTTCACAATTCAATAATTTTAGCATTGCTGTCAGTGCTGTCAGTACTGACAGTAAATGGAGGCATAATCTGGTATCTACACAAACATAAAGAGGTATGGGAGATTTGGAAAATGACACTTCTCTTTTTTATCTGAGAAATTGTGGTAAATGAAATTAAAATCACACCTGCAAATACTATCTTAATTATTTAAAATATATTTGATATCTAGACAAACAAATCGATGGTACCCCAATTGTGTGTGTGGAGAGTAAAGGCCACTATAAGAAAGGGAGACAACCAATAAAAGGCAGAATGAAGAACTCTTAAGAGGAATATTTTATGAGCTCTTACTTTTTCAATGGTCAGAAGCTATAAATCAGCAAATTGGGTTGGGATTACTGAATTCAAAAGGCAGTAAAAAATGGGATTGTCGCCAATGTCAGCTATTGATATGTCAAGAGATTTATATTTATGTTGATCTGGTCTGCCAAGTCCATGGCTGATTCAACCACTTAGTGGCTTCATCAATCATCTAGTATGCAATCACTTTGTTATACAAGATCTTGAAAGTTCATAAACTCTTATTGAAGGAAAAACAGTTCCAAAACTCAATTACACAATTTGAAAAGCATGGGAAATATTTGTGGTTGTCTTGAAAGTGTCCGTGTGTGTCATACCTCCCATGGGGGCAAATGAACCAAGAATGAATTATATCAGACAAGAAGTTATCACCTCAACAATTTTCTATGCTTCTGCTAAACCAGAAGGGCATGATATAAACATACCTCATCAGTAATTGGAACATCACGCCCTCCAGATCTCATAACAGAATTCATTCCATTATGTGAGTTATTGGCCTCCAAAACACGGTTCATACTTGGGTATCTGAAATTGGGAGAATAAGAAAGAACTCAGACACCGTATTATTCAAAAACTCACTTGTACTTGCAAAAAAAAAATATCATCAATACCCTGTAGCAGCTGGAGGAAGTGGATAGCTCTGAGGCTCATAATCACGTCTTCCACCCTTCAGAAAGGCATAACGAATAGGTATTATGACTGGGACATATCTTGACATAAAAAAAAAAAAAAAAAACTGCTCAAAAACCCTAATTAAGCATTTAAAAAAACAAACCATTAACTAGTGGTCTCTTCTGTTATGTGAATTTCTGCTTATAAGTGAAGCGAAGTCAGGTACAAGCAACAGGCATGATTTTTGAAATTGTTCATGAGAAAAGAGTAGCAAAAGTGAAATGGTAACCTCTATATATTGGTGAGAAACAAACATTATGCGTGTGTACCTGTGTTTTGTCCACATTAGAGACACACATGGAGCATATGCTTGACTTGCAGCAGAAAGAAGAATTATATTTAGCCAGTTCAAACACTTGTCACTGTGATATATATAGATCAATTTGTGGGTCTCATTTCAGACATTCCTAATTACCACATGGAACTGCAGCATATGTTCAACCAAGATATTACCTCAATTCCATTAAATCACTACAGAAAATAAATCTAAAAATACAAGTTATTGCCCAGAGTGCACTGGAAATACAATAATTCCCAACAAGAACAGTCTATAACCCTTGTTAATGAATTTATCACAAACACTAACCCAGTAAGTTGCACAGTAAACATAAAAAGTGCTTAAACATGAAACAAAAATTACCCTGCGCGGTTCATATCCACCAGAGCTGCTAGCTGCCATCATACCAGATGGTTGGGGTCCTCTTCCTGGTAAGTTTCGTGCCGGCCCAACACCTGGAACAGGTCCAACAGGCCCAGGTTCTGTTCCAGCATTTGCATCACGCAAAGTTCTTGATCTGAGTCTGGATGCAATCTCTGCCAAAGCATCTTTAGCAACACCATAATTTCCAGATATCTGAAAAAAACAGTTCAAAGTTTAGCTTAAATAATAGCCAGGCTAAAAGGATAAGGGGAAAAATCACAGCATTGTCAGCAAAAGATATTCATTCAACCACGTCACCTGTACAAGCTCTTCGTCATCAGATGCACATTTAGGCTTATCATTCTTGGGGTAAACACGAATGTCTGCCTGCAATCTCCTTCTCATTTCATTGATAACCTGACCTCCTTGTCCAAGGATGCAGCCGACCTTACTTGAAGGAACCAGAAGTCTAGTAATTATCATACCTTTTTCAGAAAATTCACTTGTTTTATCCTGAAGCTGAAGAATTGCATCAATGGTTTGGGATCTCGGATTCCAGAGACCCTGAAATATCAGTACAATGCTGTTGTTAATGTATCAGTGACATACAAATCTGCAGGCACAGTCAAACCTTATACAAACAAATAGCGATGTTTAAAGCAGCTAGACCTCAAAAGCAGAGACACGAATTGCACGTTCTTCTGAATCCGCTGAAGCATCCTCAACATGAATACTAGCTCCTGTCTCCTGCTGTACAACCTTAACATTAGATCCTCCTTTCCCTATTACCCCACCAATCTTCCCAGTAGAGCACAAAATTTTCATTGAGAACTCAGCTGAAGGCTCCCTGTCATGTCCAGGAGGAACACCATTGAAACCACCTGGCCCAAATTCTGAAGGGTGATTACCATATTCCCCCATCCATGGCATACTGTGGGGAGTGGAGTTACGATGAGGCCACATTGGATTTCCGGGTGGAAGCATGTTTGGCATGGCATCACCAGGAGGATGAAAAGTTCGACCACCATAAGGCATAGGAACACTTGGTGGTTTGTCCTTGCGCGGATTCTGATGCAACAGGGTGGATATTTCATAAAGCGCCCTCTTTGCCACAGCTGGTTTTCCAGAGATCTGAAATATAGCTCTTGAAATTATACTTTGTAGGGAATTGCAAAAATAATCCACCTTTTTTCATAGATGAATGAAGAGGGGGAAATCCGCATGCAACCTTTCATAAAAATGAACTTGGAAATGTTACAAAAACAGAAAAGGCAAGGCACACAAGCAAAATGACATGGTTCCATAATAGAACGTCATAACATAAGAAATAATTATGCAGCAATAACTCATATTTGTGTATTTTATGATTGTTTTAAATAGAAATATATCATTTTGATGCTTTTGCATACAAATGCTCAAAAGCAGTAAGCTCACACAATCATAAAATAATATTCAACAAGTAATGAGGTATAATCAGATTCACATTATGATGGAAAAAGTTTGTTACTTGTAATATAAATGCTAAAGTTACACCTCCACAGCTTCTGCTTCAGTGCAATGCAATTGACACACCATACCACCACATGCTTTCAACGAAGCAGCAGTTTAACAGTCCAGGATGTATTAGGGGCAATGATATGTGATACACAACAATCCAAACCAGGCTAGGTGTAAAAATATAAGACCCTCGGTAATAACAGCAACAATCTGTTTGAAAATCTGGCCAAGGTAAAGCTCAATAAAAGGTACTAGATATACTATCCTGACCAGATAATCACTAATTATAGAGAAATATTAATATGACTATGGGAAAAACCAACAGGAGGAAAGTCTACCGTGTTAATGGACATTGGTCATAGGATGTTAAGCCTTCAGAAAGCCAAGACAGCCAATCCTAGCTATGAAATAACCATCTTAAACTTCACCATACAAAATCTTAGTCATCAAATTCAACTTGAACGAGACCCCCAGAAGCAGATTATGCAATTAAACTAATGATTTAATGAATCTAAGAATTAATTGTCACTATCATTATGACCAATCTTATATATCTGTTTCATCCAGCACGACAAAGGACTTTTTTTAGATTGAACCAGTTAAAAAGATATAAGGAGTAGCAAACTTGCTCCCATAAATATGCAAGACCATCCACCACATTTCTGACTAGATTAGATATAGTATCAAAAAATAGTTTCAAAATTAAAAATCTGTATAAAATGCAGTGGGGATAAGGGTGTAACCCAGTCATAGCAACAATCATAAGAAAATGTGTAGTTAGCAAGTAAATTGTCGAAGCATATGATAACAGCATAGCAGACTATATGATGGGACCATGGCATACCCCTGTCCTACCCCTAACCCATCGCTAAAAACTCCCCACATGTAACTCTTCCTTTTCAGGGGTGAGGAGGTAAGACTTCCAATCTGGCTGGTGGTCGCTAAATGGAGAAAGAGAACCTAATTTTATGAATAGCTTGTCTACTAATGTCAGGGAAAATCCCATCAATCTTATATTAAAGACACAATACAGAATATGAGACAGCACGTAAGAAACATAAAACAAATACCAAAGAAAAAAGGGAAAGAAGTCGAAATACAAAACTAAATCCCCATCATAAATGCTATTAATACCCTAGCTATGCCAGTCTTCCTGCTTTAAATATAAAATTATGGTGAGGAAAGATCACTCCACCCACCTCTTCTGCTTGTTTTGCCTCATCCTTTGAACTTCCATGACCAATGAATGCTAGGATCTTGCAGGGGCATATTCATTTCAGTACGTATCTCTGAAACTCAAACTTGAAACTATAACCTTCCTTCCAATATAAAGAACATTCAGTCAAGCAAATCAGTTGATCTTTATTGGAAAAATCATTGTCACATCTTTGAGGTCACAGTTCATGGTGATCAAATATGTCAACTGCTCATGAGAAGCGAGCAAACAGCTGAAGAAGTCCCATCTTACTAAGTGGACCTGCATTCCACCATGCTGATTCACAAGGCGGAACTCAAGTAAGAAATCTAGCAGTGCTTTGAAATCAGTAGAAAGAATAAAGATGTCAATGCCAAAGGTAGCCAAACAACGTTAACATATCCACTTGGGTAACGAGTCAACTATAGTACAATCCATTGGATGATAGGGTCTTATCAAAATTCAATTGATCACTTTCAGATCATTTATTTATGCGACTTCAATCAACCCACAATCTTCCACATAAGGCACTTGTCTACTTGATCTAACGATACTACTTTATTCAACTATTGGCATATGCATTAAAAGAATTCCAACAATCCTAATGGCCTTCTTGTGAAGTTTTTGCCAAGTCCTTGGTCTGTTGAGTATCTCAATTAGCTTTACTCTTAAAGCACTGAGGGTCAATATCTCACGAGCCAATGAAAGAATATTTCCATATCCTGTCTCACATAATCAATTATAAACTCAAATAAGTGTTTGCTGGCACTTCTTAAACCCATCATACTGCAGTTACTATCAAAGGTTGCAGAGGCAAGAGGACATCTTGCAAACCAAGGAGTTTCTACTCTTTTATCAGCAAAATCACAAACTTGAGATATAATGCAGTAGAAAAGGTTAAAGCTGCATCCTCTTCATTTCTTAACTAAAAAGAGTAGGCTTTGCAATTGTTCCTAATGATGCTAAAAGTGAAACTTTATATACTGGGCTCAGTACATTGCAAGCCCAAAACTAGTAAAGTGTTCAGAACCAAACCACAGGCAAGTAGTCTCCAGAAGGCACAGCCAGATATCCTAAACATGGGAAAGAAAGCACTCCCTAATGGTCTTCACCTTAGCAATTATTTTACTGAAGTAACGATAGTCAAGTGATAGAACAGAGTACAGAATAGGTACTTTATATTCCACCATGTCACAAGGCCATCAGTAAAGTATTTTAATGTTCTTGTGAAACAAGGCAGCCTTTTAAAGTTCAGTCATCTCATATATTAATGCAAATGAATCCTGGATCCTACAACTTAACAGCTAGTTATCCTGGCTCACTGACTACTTGAACTCTAAGGACCAAGAACACAAATAATAACAGCATTTGTAAGGAAAAAAAAGAGTCAGAACATCTTCCCCTGTTGAACATCCATGCAAAATAACAAAAAATCTTCTCCAACAAGCACATAACAGATTGCAACCTTTGGTACAACAAAGAATGCAATACCATCAATTTCATGGCATATCTTTATTGCAATCTCATGATGAAAATCAAATTAATATTTCAAAAAAGGTTCAAGAAAAATTACAATTCTCAAGCAATGCTAACTTAAAGCACAAGAGAGAGAGCATGATTATCATCTAATATGTCAAATGCACAAACATGAAGAATCCGTATTACATCATGCCAGCAAAAGACTTTGGTGTCTAAACTACTCAAAAATCTAGTAGACCAAAAAGGCCAACTTAATAACTATAATTCAGTTACTAGGAAAAAAATTGGAATAAAAGAAGAAAAATGCAGTGAGCCTCATGTCCTGTAAAACTCAATGTAGCAAAGAGAGCTACACAATTACCTGGACCAATTCATCAGTGTCCATAGCACATGAAGGGAGATGATCAGCAGGAAGAACACGTATGTTTGCACCAGTCTCACTTCTCAATCTCTGAATAACATCTCCTCGTTTTCCCAAAACACAACCCACCATGTTGTTTGGAACAAGAAGTCTCGCAGTGATAACATTGTTATCATTATCATCATCCGATGCCATCCCACCAAAAAGATCCTCCTCAACAATTCGGTCATGAACTTTCAAGAGAGCATCCTGGGCAGCACAACGTAGCTCGAAGGCCTCCTGCTTTCCATTCCTCGCAACCAAATCCTCATCGCCATCTATTTTTCTCGGAGGCTTATCAGAAGAACTATATATAATAATCACTCTCTCATCCGAACCCTGAACAGAATCAGCCACTGTGATTTTCGATTGCGTCTCTTCTCTTAAAGCTTTCACAATATTCCCACCCTTTCCAATAACACCCCCAATTTTTCTCGAGGGACAAAGTATCCTATAAACAGTATCACCATCACCTGAAAATTCTTCTCCGTGAGAGTCGCTCCATTTTCCTTTCCTACTACTGCCCACCCCTTTCCGTTTAAACAGACTGTTCCCCGGTTTCTTAAAAAATTTCCGCCTATTCCCATCCATTCTTCCACAGGATAATTAAAATCTTGCAGTAACAAATGCATTGAGTATGAAAATTAGGTAAGAAACAGAAATGATTAATTTGAATCATGATTTGAACATATTAACTGCTAATTAGAAAATTAAATAAGAAATCAGAAAATTAGGGTTTCCGAGAGTGTACGGAGGAGGGGCGAGAGATAGACACGCACGTACCTGAGAGAAAAAGAGGGGGGGAGTTTCTGAGAGAATATTCGTATATGGGAGGGGGTGGAGGGGAGTTGAAGCAAATTGCAGCTAAGTAGACATGGCAGTGGAAAGCTCCATGGAGAGGGAGGGGTTGCAGGATGAAAAAGAAGGCTTTGTGCATGTCTGATTTTCTTTCTTCGACTTTGTTTGCTCCTGGTTGGATGTTGGTATGGTGTGGCCCGGCCCATGGCCCAAACCATGAGATAAATTTCGCTGTATGCTCTCGTTAGGGTTTGAGCCCACTTATATTCTTTCCATTTGCAATTATCTAGCATCAACTTTCTCCTGGTGGACTGGCTGTTCCTTTTAAAGGATTTATTAAAACTCTTCTCTACTAAAATAACTTACATTCTTTAAGGATTTGTTCATGTTTCACTCCCACCTTTTAATTGACTCAATTGTCAATCCATTTTAGCTCCTCTTAATTGAGTCCTAAACAAATTATTCAATTTAAATTGGTATATTAAAAAAATATTTTTGCCAATACTTCTTAGGAGATGTTTAGCACTGCGTTTCAAAAAAAAATGAAAAATTTTGAAAAATTTTTATTTTTATTTTTTACTTTAAATCATTTTTTTTAGATCATTTTTATATGTTTATATCAAAAAATATTTTAAAAAATATCATTTTAATATATTTTTAAATAAAAAATATTTTTAAAAACAACATCGATCACACTCTCAAACAGCTTCTAAGATTTTAAGCCCTAAAAAAATAGGGTTTGAATACATTTATTCTTGGTCATCCCTCCAAGCAAACTAGCTCGTTGACTCGTGATTTGTCGGGAGTTGAACCAAATTCTTAAAAAATAATTGTACAGATGTTAATATTTTTTTTAATTAAAAAAATATAATTGAGATTTAAAGGGTGGATGCACAAAATTAGCTTATTGATTTGTTTCAGCTACAGCAGCAAAAAGTAAAGGATTTTGGGAATTTATTTCAATATCAACCTTGGTTATTAAGTTTTGATTATATTTAATTAAAAAATGAATTTTATTTGAATTAATATCAAGTTTTCAAATTAATATACGTAGAAATGTATGAAAAATCACTCAAAATTAACTTTATCAAACTTTCGTGAATTAGAAATCCAAAGATCAACGAGCGTGGCTTATTTCTTAGGAGATATGTATTTTAATATCTCTATAGATTTTCATCGCGCGTGTCATGTTCTACTGAGCTGCTTGTAATTTACGTTTCTGCCCCGCTCTTGCTACCTTGCACGTGCCTTCGCTCAACGAAACAAAGAAACACTCGGCAAGGTGACAAGGACAGGGAAGATGACATCCATGCCTTATTTGGCTCCTTTTTCGTGGAGGTCATAAATGATCATAGCTCAGTTTTTTTATTGTGTTTTATATTGTTTTTAAAATGATTTTTATTTAAAAACATATAAAAATGAAGTTTTTTATATTTTAAAAATTACTTTTGAAATTAGCACTTGAATTTTTTTTTTAAATACTAAAAATTTTTACTTTTAATTTTTTTTTAAAACACAATATCAAATATAAGTTTCAAGGATGTGCTGTGATGACAAAAACTTATAATTTGCATAGCAATTTTTGATTTTAGATCAATTTTTGCACAAAAATATATTTTCTAAATAATAGAGTTTTAAAAAATTATCAAACATGGCAAAGGAGGAGCGCGAGGCAGATTCAGAATGACTGGGGGAGGACCGAGCTGAGGGCAGGGCCGGGCAGGAGATAGGATTCCTGATTGGATGGAAGCAATGCTGCCCGCTGCCCCCTTTCCCTTGCATGGAAAGTTGAAAGGACAGAACCTACGCAAGAGGCTCCATCAAAAACAGTCCAGCTCCGACCATTTTCTTACAAGTGCAAGACATGCGCATGTACGTGTCAGAACAATTCAGTCCCACCTGACTCTTCACCGGCAACCCAGATTCCTTCTTCTGGCACCACCAGATGCTGAATTCATTGTACGATCGGAGAAAAGGGCCATCAACGTTTTCCACCCTTTTAAGCATCATTCTTCACGTCAAAACCTGCCAAACATCTGCAAATCCAGTCAAACACCAGCAAATCCAGTCAAACATCCACAGTAAATGCTCACCGTCGACTGCACCTGGTCACGTTAGCAGTGAGCCACACGATCTGTAACCACCATTGATTGCAAGATCGAGCGATCTCCTCATCAAGGTTGGTGAAATTGAAATTGAAATTGAAATTCATTGCTGTTGAATCCCTTCGCAGTGTAATGCCTCCACGTATTGATGTCAAGCTTGAGTTTTTAAAACTGTACCACCACCAGATATATAAAAACATGCTAAAAATTATTAAAATTATATAAAATATGAATGTTATAAAGGTTCTGAATTTCCTAGAATATGGTTTGACAGGTTAGCTAGTTCTTTAGAAACTGGTTTCTGGGTTCAACTTTTATTTTTAGTTTTTCATGTATTTTAGGATGATTGAATTTTTATTTCATATTTTTTTAATTGTATTAGACTATTAAGAAATAACTAAAAGAATACGAGATTTACTGTTCATTTACTGTTCATTGTCTCTAAAAACACTGTGGACGCGAGCTTTTTCGTCCGTGCGTCGCGCGAGTTCGTCCACCTTATTTTTTTTTGTCTTTTCCGATTGTGAACAGTGTTTTACCGATTTCGTCCCTGATAATAAGACAAAATAACGGTTTACGCTGAGGGGCACGGGCGTAATTGGCCACGTACGGACCGGTCCGGTTCGGTCCGGTCCGCCTGACTCTTTTTTTTTTTTTAATATTTTTGAAAATGTGTAATGACGTTCGTAGCCCCCGAAACGACAAAATATATGAATTCGGCGCAGGGGTGGTTTAGTAATTGACCATGGCGTTACTGTGCGCTTGCGTCAGCGCTGTCAGCGGACCGTACGGGCGCGTCGGCACGTTTTGTGACCCCGGTTGATTCAGGCGGCGCGTGCGGCTTCATACGGCGGTGCAAAATTTTCCTCCGCCAGTCAATTCGATTCGCAACTCTTCCCTGAATCTCATGGAGTGGCGCGTGCGGTGTAAATATGGACGTGTAGGCTCAAATAGTCGGTTGAACGTTTATGTCCTCTTTTCTCTCTCCTCAGCGCCGAAATCAATTTCAGTCCCCCGAGTTATTGTGCATGCATTTCAGTCCCTTGGTTTTGTTTGATTTCTGTAATCCAAGTTTCGAATTCTTTCAATTTCGTCCTTGCATTCAAATTGATAGATATGCAATTTGCATGTCAGTCCTTCTTCTTTTAATTTTTCGGTTTCCTATTAGATCCCTTAATTTGTTTAGTGCAGCAGGTTATATTGTTTTCAATTTTGTCCCTCATTTCAAATAATTAATAATAATAATCATAATAACAACAACAATTATTTCAATAATAATAATAATAACAATAATAATAATAACAATAATATCAATAATAATAACAATAATAATAATACCAATAATAATAATAATAACAACAATAATAATAATAACAATAATAACAATAATAATAACAATAATAATAATAACAATAATAATACCAATAATAATACCTTATTCTTTTAATTTTTTATTTGTTATTAATTCATTGTTTTTTTGTTTTTTTTGTATTTTTAATTGATTGATTTTTTTATTGTTTTTTATACAAATATTATGCTTTTTTGTAATAATTTCCCTGGGCAATTTAATTATTTGAATTCCTTTTTTATTAATATTGCTCATTTTTTCTCTTTGTTCATTTATTTTGTTTTTTGCTTCTCTTTTTTTTCTTCTTTGAATTGGGTGATTTTTATGATTTGATTATTTATGCAATAATCATGATATTATTACTTTTGTCCATGTATATATAAGTGTGTTTGACATAATAATAATAATAATAATAATAATAATAATAATAATAATAATAATAATAATAATAATAATAATAATAATTTAATTATTTTTCTTGCTTCCTCTTTTGTTAATTTTTTTTCCTTCATATAATTTAATAATTTTTATTGTTTTGACAGTAATGGCAATGATTTTTTTTCTCCTTTTGTTAAAGTTTTTAAAATATTTTTAGTCTTTCATTAATTATATGTTCTAATATTTATTGAATATTATCTCATAGGAATATATATAAAGCGAAGAAAACATGGCCTAAAATTTTTTAAATAAAAAAAATTAATATCAGTATTCTTAAATACATGTAATATAATCATATAATGATAAATCGGATAAAATAAAATAAAAAATGTCTTCGAATTTTAATTTTGTACTTAACACAATAATAATAATAATAATAATAATAATAATAATAATAATAATATAATAATAATAATAATAATTTAATTATTTTTCTTGCTTCCTCTTTTGTTAATGTTTTTTTTTTCCTTCGTATAATTTAATAATTTTTATTGTTTTGACAATAATGGCAATGATTTTTTTTTCCTTTTGTTTAAGTTTCTCAAATAATTTTAATCTTTCATTAATTATATGTTCTAATATTTATTGAATATTATCTCATAGGAATATATATAGGGCGAAGAAAACATGACCTAAATTTTTTTAGTCAAAAAAATTAATATCAGTATTCTTAAATACATCTAATATAATCATATAATGATAAATCGGATAAAATAAAAAAAAATTGTATTCGAATTTTAATTTTGTACTTAACACAATAATAATAATAAGAATAATAATAATGATAATAATAATTTAATTGTTTTTCTTGCTTACTCTTTTGTTAATTTTTTTTTTCTCTGTATAATTTAATAATTTTTAATCTTTTAGCAGTGATGGCAATGATATTTTTTTTTCCTTTTGTTAAAGTTTCTAAAATAATTTTAGTCTTTCATAATAATAAAAATAATAATATAATTATATTCAGCTTAAAAATAATAATAATAATAATAATAATAATAATAATAATAATTATAAAAATAATAATAATAATAATAACAATTTTTTCAATAATAATAATAATAACAATAATAATAAGAACAATAATAACAATAATAATAACAATAATAATAACAATAATAACAATAATAATAACAATAACAATAACAACAACAATAATAATAATAATAACAATAATAATAATAACAATTATTTTTGTTAGTAACTCTTTTGTTAATATATTTTTTGCTCTTCATAATTTAATAATTTCTATTGTTTTGACAATAATGGTATTAATTTTATATATATATATATTTTTAGTCTTTCGCCTAAGAATATATATAGGGAAAAGAAAACATGACCTAGGATTTTTTTAATATAAAAAATTAATATAAGTATTCTGAGATACATTTAATATAGTTATATAATAGTAGATGATCTGCCACACAATTACAGATAACCGATTAAAACACATTCACAAATTTAATTTTTTTTATTTATAGAATAATGTCTACTTTTGTCCATATATATATAAGTGTACTTAACACAATAATCATCATCATCATCATAATAATAATAATAATAATAATAATAATAATAATAACAATAATAACAACAACAACAACAACAATAATAACAATTATTTCAATAATAATAACAATAACAATAATAACAATAATAATAACAATAATAATAATAACAATAATAATACCAATAATAATAATAATAATAATTACAATAATAATAATAATAACAATAATAATAATAATAACAACAATTATTTTGTTAGTAACTCTTTTGTTAATATTTTTTTTGCTCTTCATAATTTAATAATTCCTATTCTTTTGACAATAATGGTGTTAATTTTTTATATATATATTTTTAATCTTTCGCCTAATAATATATATAGGGAAAAAAAAACATGACCTAGGATTTTTTTAATATAAAAAATTAATATAAGTATTCTGAGATACATTTAATATAGTTATATAATAGTAGATGATCGGCCACACAATTACAAATAACCGATTAAAACACATTCACAAATTGATCAATAAACTACAACAAAAAAATATCACACCAAACAACCAAATAATTCACCATACAAATGGATACAAAAAATATTTCCATAACCAGTAAACACAACTGAATAAAGAAAAATTAGATGATCGACCACACAATTACAACAAAACCAACCACCAACAAATTCCCGATTGACTACAGCAAACAAAAATCTCTAATCAATATAATCTATTATATTTTTTCGACCAACTGATTATATAATTATCGATCCAATTAAAACACACCAGATAATCAAAACATTGCAATTTTGCAATCTATGAGTTAATTAAATCAACACACAATTCAAATCCAAACTGTGACTAAATTATTCTCCAAGACAGTAAAATAATGTCAACAACCAACTAAATCAATGCAAACAAAAAATAATCTATCTTTAATACATTTCAGCGATTATAATATTGGTATCAACCAGTTAAATGCTTAATAACTGTTAAAAAATATTTAACAATCAAAACATTCAGTTCAAGACAACAAAATATCATCTTTCATTCATTTTATTGATTACAGATTTACATCAACCAATTAAATAATCATCAAAACAATCAATACATACTAAACAATTAATCAATTATAGTCTTGCAATACTCAAATTACAATTCGTTAATCTTTCATAAATTTTATCACTTATCATTTTTAAATTTCAAAATTGAATTACTATCTGAGTTTTTAATCTTATAACAATAATCAACTAATTCAATACATAAAAAAAAAATTATAGCATGATTTAAAATTTACAATTCTCTATCTATCAACTAAAAAATTCTCTGCTTACCACATAAATAATCAGTTTGCTACATATAAAAAGCCCGGCGCAACGCGCGGGCTACCCAACTCGTTATTTACTACATGGTTAAATTTATTAATATAAAATTAATCACAATATTTTACAAGTTCACATTGTGTTTGGGGGGTCAAGATTTCTTTTTTCTTTTTTTTTTACAACCTTGCCTCCAAATATGTTGAAAAGAGACCGTGATAGGCCGTACAAGTTATGTGAGACTCGTAACATCTCGGTGAGTCACCCATACATGATCCCCACACAGCACTGAGTCACTGATTAGCATGTGTAGGTTCGGGCTCCTAAACGAGTGTAGGTTCGGGATCAGATGGTTTTGGATGCTCCAAGCCAAGCGCGCAAGCAGAAGGTGAAGAGGCAAGGACAGTTAAAAAAGATCCATGTTGATCATTTACCATGTCTTTGTTCCAGTAAAACCAGATTTGTACAGCTCTTTTTTCACCATTAAGAGCCTAGAAAGATTAAAAAAAAAAATTACAGTTGGGCAAAAAAGGAAAGAAAAAAAACACAGCTACCATCTCTTCTATGGAAAACCCAAACTCAAGCCGCAAAAACTGGACTTTCTCATTCGCAATTTCCCCCCCGGGATTCACCGCCGATTCAAGGATATTCAAGTCTGAGCTCCATCTTACACGTGTCAGCATCACCGGACCCGCAAGCTTCCACCTTTCTCTTCTTCACAGGGACCACGTGATGTGCACGTGACACAGGCTCGAGGCCAAGGGTCAAGTCCAGGCCCAGTTCAAGCCCAGCGATTTCGTCACTCGCGACATCATGGGCCTTGAAATCGTTTTTCGACTCGGGGTTGGGTGGGAACAGCAAAGAAGCCTCAGCCGTTTCCTCGGACAACATGCTCTCATCACTCTCTTTGCTCTCGCCATCCACCATTGCCAACTCGGACTGGTGACTCACCGAGGAGTCGTGGCTCGTGCACCGATTCAACTCATCCCGTGCCGCCAGCTTGTCGACTACGATCGACGCCAACCCATTGCCAAAAGAAGCGCGCTTGCTGGCTTTCGGCTTCACAACTCTCCTGACCCGGCACCGAGTCTTGGCTCGGCTTGCATCATTCGACGCGGCGGAGTTTTCTTCTTTCGAAACGTGCCGTATATCATAAACTTTTAGCGGGGGGCCATGGCCATTGACGGCAGCTTCAGAGTTAATTGGAGTTATCGGAGCACCTTTTAGCACGGCTTCAACAGCGGCTTGACAGAGCTGCCAGCTTCCCGACCACATCAGCCCAACCGAGCCATAAATCGGGTTCACTATCCTCCCGCATGCTTCGTAGAGCAACGACCTAAAAATCGCTGTCACAAAAAAATAACAATCAATTTTAAATCCTTGGCATGGAAACCTTGAATCTCTAAATGAAAACCTTAAGGGATCATAAAGAACATTTGAATTTTCCAAAGCATTTCTTGAACTTCCAAAAGCCAAAGCTTGTGTTTTTTAAATCAAAACTCAAAAAAAGAACTCTCAGAAACATTTCTGCTAATAATTTTTTGGGATTCTCAAGATTCTCAAAAACTAACCAGGACGGAGATGTTCAGGGCCAGCGTTGATGAGGTTCATAAGGCCGGCACGGCCATAAAACTTGGCAAGAAAAACAGTCGCGTTGGCCTGAGACTCAGAACTCTTGATCCACTGTAAACAAGGCCTGATACTACAATTTTCACTACAACCTTTGCGCAAAACTCTACACCCATTACAACTCATCCGCATTTTGGATTCCAGTTTGTCTTTTAAGAAATCAAGAGACTACAAGATTGAAAGGAAAAGGAAGGAGCGAGAAAGAGTGTCTGAAATTGGAGGTTGGGGAAGGAGAGAGATGAATATTTAAGAGGATGCGTGGTGCGTGTGTGACAAGAGCGTGTGCGTATGTATGTATGTATAAGAGAGGAGAAGATAAGGGTAGGAGCCGCTGGATTTAGAGGTACAGGGGACGCAACTTGTTTTACATGTATCTTCCGAAACACTGGTTTCCACATTCAAGGAGGTTGGAGTTTGTACTGCTGCTTCTCGTTTCTCGGCGTGCTTAAAATATTCATTTTATAAAGGTTCAAAAGTTAGTGGAGTTTTCCTACTTTCACTTGGGGCGCGTGAGGACAGCTCCCAATCGTAGAAGCTTGCTTGATGTGCCATCGGTGGGGAGCTGTTTCTTCGCGAGCCAACATAGGCTAGAACTTTTGTTTTGGTAAGCATAATTGTAGCTCTTATCTGGACTTCCTGGTTACCCATATGCCCCTGTTATTGAGTTATAATTACATTCTTTTGTCAACCTTTTTCTAAATTACTTTTTTTTTCGTTTTTTTTGTGAAATATGGTGTGTTTGGGAGTGTTACTGTATTGTTTTTAAAATTATTTTTCATTCAAAAATTTATTAAAATAATTTTGTATTTTATTTTTAAGAATATATTTTTGACATTAATATATAAAAATAATTTAGAAGTACTAAAAAAATTAATTTAAAATAATAATAATAATAATAATTTCAAAAATGATTCTAAAGCGCAATGTGAAATAAAACCGAAGCGTATTGATATATAGGATTGTTTTTACTACGATAATGTATTTATAATTTATATTTTCTTCTTTATTTATGTTTGTAAATAAATTATCTTTTTATACGACATGATAAATTACTTTATAATATATTCTTTGCAATCAGCTGTTTAATTTAATAATATAATATTTTGGTAAATTTGAATAATATATTGTCTATGCATTTTATCAAACAAAAAAGAAGTTTCATCGGTTGAATATCTACAAAACCCATTTATTTTGAGGGAAGCAATTCTCATATATTTCTAATATTTCAATGGGTTTTCAAAAGTCAATTAATAAGATTTATTTTTTATAAAAATAAATAAAATTAATTGAGAATCTCAATGGTATTTTTAAAAAAGAACTAATTTATACAAATTCATTCATCCATAAATATATCATTGTAAATAAGGTTGTTATCAGTACAAATTAGTGATAAATCATCTAGTAGATAGTCTAGTAGTAAGAGTTTGAGACTTGAAAGTTTATTTTTCTTGTGATCTTAAGTTTAAGTCTTGTGGTTATTAATATGATGATCACTGAAGGTTTGTATAATCGTTAATTTCAGGACCTTTTAGAAGGTTGTCCAGTGATAAGAGTTTAAGATTAAAAAATTTATTCCTTTGTGATCTAATGTTTGAATTTCTTAGAAGATGACGCAGTAATAAGAGGATTAAGGGATTTATCCCTCCTAGTGGTCTCATATTCGAGTCTCGTGATTTTTAATATGATAATCACTAAAAATTTATATAATTATTAATTTCAGGATGTATAGAATTAATCGATTTGCTCGCTAGCTGATCATAACACCCATATAAATAAAAAAAATAGTTATGAGTTATGTTGGTATAAAAAACAGATGGATGGCAAAACAGTCCTTGGAAATATAGCATGGAAGAGGAGGGGGGTACGGTAGAGCCAGGCATGCAAGTGGGTCCCGGTATCGAGAGGACCGGAGAGGAGCGCGTGGTAAGCACTCTCGGTGTCAGAGAGCGGTCGAATCGCCACATAATCGGGAAAGAGAGTCTGGGTCCACGGGGAGCTCCCGGTATCCAAAAAAAATTAGAAAAAGAAAGAGACGGAAACTCCCGGTTTTCGGGAGGTCGTGTGCTGAAACCGCCTGGAGGTAAAACAAGTAGCCGGTTTCCGGGTTTGTTCGGGTGTGGTATTGGGACTGTGGGCGCACTAGAAGACCGATGTAGCCAACGGTATTGGAAAGGGTCATGGCGTTGTTTCTTTGTGCTTATCTTCCAACACAATGACTAACCACTTGGATTAGATTATATTATCAGATTAGTTAAAACTGAAAGGGAACCGTCGTTTCAGAGCTCAGGGGCAAGTGGGTAATTAAACTAATGATCTCAAGGTCAGCATCAGATGGTTGGTCGATTAGCCAGGACTGCATTATCTTAATATCAATTTTAGGGTCGGTTTGGTCCGGTTTTCTTCCCCTTTCCATTTTCATAGGATAACTGTGGATAGGCCTTTTGTAGAAGTGGAGTGACCTGGATTTAGTTAGGTCACTTTCGTGTGGGGTGTTTTATTTTAAAAAATTTTTTTCATTTTTTTAATATCAAAAATAATTTTTAAATAATAATAAATATGTACTATTTTAATGCATTTTCAATAATAATAAAAAATGATAGACATTATCTTAGTATCTGGGGGTACGGTGGTTTGAGGGAGAGAAATAGATAGAGGGAGGTTTCGACCGCAACATTGAAATAAAGAGAAAATTAAAAATACCAAGATTTTTTTTTCTTAATCTTATTATTGTTTTTCTTTCTTTCTGAAACTAATAACAAAAGGTTTTCGCTGTGTTTTGTTGGTAAATCACTATGGAATATTTTCTGTCAATGTTTTCATTTCTTTTTTAAAAAAACAAATTATGGTCGTGATGTTTCATTATCTATATTTACCTCTTAGTTTCTCTATTTAGTCTAATTATTGTTTAAGACTTTTTTTAATATTTATAAGCAAATATAATTATTTTTTATTAAATACACATGTCAAGCTTTCAACTAATCTACAATTGAGTTTTTTCTTAGTTTCTTTTAAAAAAACAAAAACACCCATATTTTTTATGATATAGATTATTTAAAAAAAACATTATTTAAAAATATATTAAAATATATATTATTATTTTTATATCATCATATCAAAATTACTATAAGTTTTTAAAAAAATATTAAATTAGTATTTTTTTAATTCAAAAAAGATAGAAAACCGAAACACAACAGTAGCTGCCAGTGGAGTGCGGTCCCTTGACCAGCACTCGAAGTTATATGCAAGGCGTCAATAATGAATAGTGACAATTGTATTATTTGGACCGTTTTGACCTTTATAGATTAGTTTTTTCCTTCTTATTAATGCATGTGATTAGGAAATGATCTCTACGATCCGTAATTGCAAGTTATGGATTCTACATCGACTAATTATTAAATATTTAATGGGCAGGTAGGAGGCTGCTAAGAATTTGGAAGGCAAAGACTCCCACCTACGTCAAATACCTCATTGTGATTTGTTTAGATTTTAAGTCATGGGATTTGACCTCTTAGCAGGCCTCTATCTTATTTTATTTTAAATTAAATATTTTTAGTGTTTTTAAATTATATTTATATGTTAATATCAAAAGTATTTAAAAAAAAAAAGAAATATTATTTTAATATATTTTTAAATAAAAAATATTTTCAAAAACAACTTCAATCACACTGTTAAATAGTTATACAAATGTGACCATAATTTAATTATTGCTACTTGCATAATTCATCGTGAAACTCCTAGATTCTAGCTAAGAATTTTCTATACTTATATGTTTTTTTCTCTAGTTGGTCACTTGCCCGATTACATGTTATTTTTAACTTTAGTATGTGAGTCTCTGTGATAATTTTTTTAAAAATATAGTTTAAATAAACTTAAAAGAAACCCATTTAATTAATTAAAACGGTTGTTAAAAAAATTTCAGGTAAAAAAAATAATCTCCATGAATGAAAATTAATCAAATTATTTTACATTTTATAAACTAAAATATAAAATGCAGTCCAACAAAAACCATAAATTAGAATCCTGTGGTATCGGCTGCCACATTCGAGCCCCCAAGCTTTAATAAGTCTCACCTGTAATCAAGTGCTGGCTGTCTTTCATCTTTAATTAATTAACACCAAGTTCAACAAATCATTATATTTTTTTTTAATAAAAAAATAAATAAATCATGCTAACAAGCGAACGTTGCTAAATATCTCACTGGATTTTTCTATTTTTTTATTCGAAACAAACATTTTAATAAAAAAAAATATTATAATTTAAAGGTGACGAGGGGTCAGCAGGCTCATGCGCAGGTTGGCATCCATTGTACGAGTCCAAAAGCTTTCTGAAAACCGATGCAGCCACAGCTTCGGCTTTTTGCGACTGCTGGAAAAAAAATGCCATGAAAGCACCATCGAGCACGGCACTGGACAGGCTGTCGATAGAATTAAACTACAAAAGCAAAGAGAAGGTTCTGTTACATTTGAGGGCAAAAGACACGTGGACAAGCCCACGTGATAAAGAGGTTAAAGTCTCATGCAATAGAGTCCAAGAATGTCATGCAAAATGTGAAGCCAGCGCGTGGCAGTCACCTTTTCAGTGAAGAATCCAATTCCTAGATGCCCTCGAAATTAATTAATGGCCACTTTGCAGAGAATCGAAATTGGAATTCCATGTATTTAGGAAAGTCCAGGAATCGGAATAAATAATTAAAAAAATCAGGTGACCACTGTTTTTTGGGTTTTGTTTGGACCTTCTGGAGTTTAAAGATAATTATAAATTAACTGATTTGATTAGAATTTTAATTATTTTTCATAAAAAAATAGATTATTAGATGAGGCTTAAAGATAATTACATAATAACTCATTAAAAACAACTAAGATAAAATACATGTGCAAGATAAATAGAAATTTAAGGAAGAACTAGACAAAATGCATGTGCCCACTAATATTTTTTTCCTTAAAAAATAGGCAGCTGATTGGTCACACCCCTATAAAGCAATTAAATAGACTCCTGCTACTAGTCTTTTATTTCACATTTTATTTATTTATTGGTGTTTTTTTTCTTCTATTTGATCCTTTTATAGTTAGATAATTATTGATTTTTCTAGTTTATTTTTTTAATTTCATCATTTAATATTTTATTAATTAGTAATTTGGCCACATATTTATTTCTGGTTTGCTATTTGTAGGTATCTTGCAATATCAAATAGACACCTTAATATTTAGTTAATTTTTAATTTTGTGAGCATTTATTTGCCTTATCATATAACTAAATGCAAGCTTATTAAATAACATTGTTGAGCCCGATTGAGTTCATTATTGGAACCACAAGTTTAACAAAATAACTCAAGTTTAACAGATTAACTTGAGTTAGTTAAGAATAGGGCTTCCCAATTTGTTTTAGCTGTATATAGCTAATACTTGCATATCTATATAGCTAATACTTGATGCATAACAAAATAACATAAGGTCAGCCTTATTTGGATTTTGATTTTAGCTTCAATTCATTTCCTATTTTATAATACATGTAAATAAATGATAATTCAATGTTTTTATGATTTATTAATAATTTTTTTGATGTTTTGTGAAAAAACCCAAGTACTAATCTAAAAAAGGCCAATAAGAGGGTAGTAACCCGTTGACATGTGGGCGAGACTCACGTCCATACCTAATATTCATAGGCTTGGCATTATGCTAACCCTAGGTGACAATCCTTCACTTGTTTATAGGCCTAACATGTTAAGCCTAAGCAAAAGTAGGATTGATGATGTGCTAAACCTAATATAATCATGTTCATCCATGTGATAAGCCTAATTAACATGGGATTGGTCAGTCAATGATTTATTATTGGAGGGATTATAAATCCACCAAAAAAACATTATTTTGCAGGTGTTATATCTCTTACCACCATCTATTTACTCAATAATTATGAAAAAAATAATTATTAACCTAAACATGTGATCAACCACTATCTAGAACATCAAATTATGCATCTTAGGTTTTAAAACTTCATCACGAGCGTTCTCAAAAACTGTGGACGAGTTTGAGAAGAAAAGCTGTGAAATTCTCAATTCCACTATCTGAAGCTGCACGAGGTCATCGTGAACGTCAGTTTCTCTTGAAACCACCATGTTGACACTGTCTAGAAATCAGCTCCATGTTTTTAGGAAGCAAAAACCATCTTCGTGAAAACCATTGGCATGTCCTTAACGAGGAACAGAGCCTCCGACCATGGAAAATACCTGCCGCCTTGAATAGTTTTAATCACCGTCAAATCAACCAAGTCACCCCACTGACGAGCCTAGCAAAAAAGTTTATCAATTTATGATTAGTAGAAACGAAAAGGAAAGATTATTCGCCATGATCGTACGTACAGTTCCTGTTAGTCCATGGACTCCCAAAAAGATTAGGCTCGAGATTTTCTTTTGGATGGAAAAGAAAGGCTCATACCATTTTGGAGAAAAAGTGGGACTGATCTCATAACCCTAGAGAAAAATTTCACGTTTAAACAGCGATTAAAGTAATAAGATTCCATTCTCAAGCCTATTCAAGTATTTAATCATATTATTTACTACTAAAGGGTGTTTGAGAGTGCTTTTAAAAAGTATTTTTGATAAAAATTTATTTATAAACAAAAATATTTTAAAAAATAACTGCAATCACACTCTCGAACAAGCACTAAATATTGATTCTTAGCTAGCTAGCTCCCAGTTTTTTGAAAGCCGAGTGACCATAATCTGGCAAGAAATTTTAAAAAGTTTTAATATATCATCGGCTAATGATTCCATTATCTTGATGTGAATTTTTTAATTAATATATTTTTTTAATCGCAAGTCTATTCACTCGTATCATCCAACCAGTCGATCCATCCCCAGAAAACAAAATTAATTGTTTTTTCGAAAGTTATCAGCAACTTGACGATACATGGTGAGTGCATGATTACTATTTTCGGTGTAAGATTTTAATAGATGTTTTGGCACTTGCGCAGGCTCTTGTGCGACCAATCTCTTGTAACCAAACATTCCCTCGAGTATTTTTTTAATGCTGCTTTCCTCAGGTTCATCCCCCCCTGGAAATTGTCGTCGAGCCAATCAAGGTGCTCAATTAGACCGAGGTGGGCCACACCAATTGGCTTCGCAATCTGGGTGCCGTGATCTCGGCTTGTGATCGATGCCTAGAAAAGGTCATTGATGCTATATGCTAGAGTTAATTAGATTCTCAACCAATTATTGTCATTGAAGTTTTTCAGCACCCTTTAATTATTTCATCTTATTATTCATTGGATGATCTTCGGGTTTCAAATCCCACAAAACTAGCCATTTTCTTCAACGTTTTGAAATCTTTTTTATACAGAAATCTTTTTTTCTGAAAAATATATTTTGTGAAATTTTGATAAAAAAATAAAACTTTAGCTGTCTTAAATTTTTACAAAGTATATGTACCCTGATTTGAACCTAAAATTTTTGTATATACCGCAAGCTCTCTGATATTATAATGTTTTGACACCCCTATCTTGAATTCAGTTAAAAGATCTATAAATACTAGGAAATAAATTAAATAACAAACCTTCTTGTTTACAATTTCAGTAAAAAAGAAAATTATCTTTTCTAAAATACTCATCTAGCTAGTTTATCTGTAAAAAGGATTTTTGAAGAAAAATAGGAGTAATGTATGAAACAAGATGCATTGAATTTTATGCTTCCAATAATAATAATAATAATAATAAAATATTGTAGTGTCATAATGGGTTTTTTAAAGCACTAAATAATACGTCCCTCCGGAATAAATAAATCAAGAGTGACCGGCTCCGTTGCTCAAACATTGTTTCTAAGAGAGAGAGAGAGAGAGAGAGTAAGTAGTGTGATTAAATTAGGAAAGTGGGAACCCATAGTTTACTAGGAAGAGGAAGATGTCAAATTAGAGACGTGGCATCCATGCAAGTAAAGGTCCAATAAAACATGCGTGACGTGGCAGTGCGTTAAGACGTGTAAAAAAGGCAAATAACTGAGACCGAACCCCGCATGCATCCCCTCGAAAACGCCATTTGATAGCTCCTTGTTTTGAGGAACTCTTTTTTTCCACGGTTCCATCCGATTCTTGTTAGATAAATCTCGAGGTCTAAATCAGCTTCTGTTTATTTCAATTAATTTTATAGTTTTTAAAATTAATAATCATATAAATTTTTAATAATTATCATATTAATAATTACATGGCTCGAATCAAAGATTATAACAGAAACAAACTCTTTAATCCCCCAAGTTATTATGACAGATCTATCAACTATTTTTTTATGATCTATCCAATTTTTGAAGCTAAAACGGGTGAATGGCTTGTGGTTTTTGGTGGGGGACCATGGGCGTTAATCTTAATTTAGAGGACTCTTCTAATTAAGGGTTAAAGAATGCTTATAGCACAAGCCTTCGAGAGAGATTTTTGGTCGAGCCCTAGATTGTCGGCAAGTAGATACATTACTTTCTGGCAGTAATTAATAAGTGCCGCTAATCAGGTTGTCTGCATATACTTTCCTTTTGATATCAAAAGAATGGTGTCTTGGTATCTCTGGGCATCAAGTTGTCTATATCCATACCTTTGCAACTGGACGACAATGCGGTTATTTTATTCAGCGATAATGCCTAGGTTAGGAGTTAATTGGAAGTTGTTTTGCTACCATCTCTCTCTCTCTCTCTCTCTCTCTCTCTCTCTCTCTCTATATATATATATATATATATATATATTTTAATAAGTTAATTATTATGAGGTCTAATAAAAACATGGTTCTGAAACTTGGCAGCTGATTCGCTTATTCATGGTATTTTAATGAGTTAGGTTCTATGTTTTATATATATATATATATATATATATATATAGTAACTTTATTTCATTTAAAAAAAAAAAAACACAAAAGTTGAAGCAATTCCAATGTTTTTTTTTGTTGTTGCCGGTTTTACATTTAGTCAGGCTTCTCAACTACGAAGGGTATTTAATACATTTTTTTAATAATATTACAAAAATTAAAACATTACATTTATATTTATTGATGGTTTGAGATTGTGGTTATGATTGTTTTTTAAAGTGTTTTTCGTTCAGAAATGCATTAAAATAATATTTTTTTTATTTTTAAAAGAATATTTTTGATAGCATCACATGAAAATGATCTAAAAACACCAGATTTTTTTAATTTAAAATAAAAATAAAAATAATTTTTTTAAAAGTTTTTCAAAATTATTTCTAAAATACAGTATGAAATACCCTTTTAGAATCGTTCAAATACATAAGAACCTTTAGGAGCACTCTAAGGGCCTGTTTGTTTCTGTGGTTGTACCGCCGTTTGCTCAAAATTTAATTTTCATTTTAAATAAATTTTTTTTGGTATTTTTAAATTATTTTGATGTGCTGATGTCAAAAATAATTTTTAAAAAATAAAAAATATCATTTTGATGTATTTCTAAATGAAAAACATTTTAAAAAACAACCGCAACCGCCTTCCCAAACATGCCATAAAAATTGTATTCAACGTATTAACCAATTTTAAATGGATTAATCTGGAACAGCCAGGTTTTTTCAAGCATCATACATTTTTCAATTGATAAATGGAAAAGCTTCCGCTAATATTTGTATTAACAAGGAGCGATTTCAAAAATAATTTAACATTTTAATATAATAAAAAGTTGTGATAATTTCAGTGTGCTCTTTCTATCAAGCACCAGTGAATAATAATAATAATAATAATAATAATAATAATAGAAGCATCTCAAAAGCTATATACCAAGATATTGGAGTGTGATTGCACGCCTTTTCAAAGAGAGGCAGGCTGGAGCAGCCCGGTTTCCAATTATTTTATTTTCTGGGCCACCCGCCAACAAATGGGCGGCCGCTGAGAATTTGGAGCTGGACTAATGACTCCCTCCTCCTTTAATAATTCATAGCATTCCCTAGTCTTCACAGGCACCAAGTTTTAGCAGTTCCCTCTATCATTTTTATTTTGACTTTTTCATTATTGTTTCCGTGACAATCAATGCTTTGACTGCCTAACTTCTCCATGCCTAGCCATCTTTATATTTTGCTTTTATGCCCGGAAGTTTTAACATGTTCTTTGTTTTGCCCCTTAATTTGCATCACTCGTGTTATTTGTAAATTGTACTGTGTTCGTTGTGAAATTAAACATAGGTGATTGTTTGATAATGAACTTCTATGTTATACTGTTAATAAAATTTCTTAAATCACCATTAAAAATAATTTAGTTTGATCTACCTCAGGACCATGATAATATTATATATAAAAAATTAAAATAAATTGTATAGCTCAATTCCCAATTAACCTAGTTTTGAAGAATAATTTTTTAAAATAAAACATTAAAACCCCGAAAAAAACAACACAAGTAAATCTGGATCAGCATGTCAAATCCATGCTTGGATCATGATAACTTTATAAAATAAAATTATAAAATTTAATTTACAGTCAATTTAATGTTGAATGATAAAATTTTAAAGTAAAATCACTTTTTTTATTGTTTTGTTAAATTAAATATGTAAAAATTCATAAAACAATGGATAATAAGAGCTAGCAGGGAAGAAATAGGAGGAGCTGTGGTGGGGTAGCATGGAGTGAGAGAAAATAATAACGGGCTGCACACGGTATGGGCCCACATTCTACTGGTCAGGTTAAGCTGCTAGACCATCTCCTTTGTGTTCCCCCTAAATATGGAGCAATGGGCTTCATAAATACACTGGGCCGGATGATCCAAGCTTCAGGGACATGAATCTATATGGGCTTTCTCTATGGGCTTTCAGCTAGCTGTGGGTTTCATTCTCGATGATGGAAGCTGCAACCCCTTTTCAGTTCATCCAAGTTTCAAGTTTTTCTCCTAATTAAAAGCTCCATTGTGCAATTCAAGATGGAGTGTAAAAGAGGCTCGAAGAGTTACTGTCGATCATCACAAAAAAAAGTTGATTTTGAAGAAAAAAAGTTGACACACTTAGTGCCGGTTTAGGAGTGTGTTTGAGATTATTTTGAAAATATTTTTTGTTCAGAAATATATCAAAATAACTAAAGCCCATATAATCGAGCTTAACTAAGATGTTGTTGCCAATAGCCGAGAACCAATCTTTGTAACTAAACATTCCATTCCAGCTGAAAAAAAAAAACACCATCCAAAAAGGAATCGACAACCCTGGTTTAAAGTTTTTCTTATAAAAACCCCATTGTGCAATTTACGTGCTCATATTAAAAATAATTTTTTAAAAAACAAGAATATTATTTAGATAAAATTCTGAACGAAAAATATTTTTAAAATCAATCTCAACCATACTTTCAAATCGTTGAAATGTTATGCGAACTTAGATGGCTAGAGCCCATGTGTATGTATGATCGAGCTTAACCGAGACGCTGCTGTCAATAGCCGAGAACCACAAAGGTGGTCATGGACATGGTGAAAGACAGAGTAGAAGCCAAAGATTGTCACTAGCGATAGCATGGAATTAACCAGTATCACACATCCACGTCCTCCATGGGATGAGATAAGGTCCATGAGCTTCTTCCACGTGGCAATTCCATTGCGGTGCCTGACGATAAGGCTAGCATTCCCCAACCTTCCTGTGGACAGAATGGTGTCATGTGATCGCTTATCAGATATCCAACGGTCACATTTTGTTCAGTATCACCTCCGATAGCTTGTGACCATAGGATATGAGATAGACATGTTGAAGCATTATATATACGATGTGGCAGGGGAACTTTAATCTTACAGTACTAGCAGATTCACATATAGAAACTTGGAAGAGATGGCTTCCTCTATGATTTCATCGGCCGCCGTTACCACCGTTAACCGCTCCCCGGCTCAGGCCAACATGGTCGCGCCATTCAACGGCCTCAAGTCAACCGCAGCTTTCCCGGTCAACAGAAAGGCTAACAATGACATTACTTCCATTGCAAGCAATGGTGGAAGAGTTCAATGCATGCAGGTAAAACCTTTTAGACAGCTCTAGTACGACGTCGTCGTTAGTTTCACTTTACTTGCCTGGAAATAATTAGCTTTCTGTGCTCGCCACTCTTTTTTTTTTTTGATTTTTTTTTCTGGACAGGTGTGGCCTCCAACTGGATTGAAGAAGTTCGAGACTCTGTCTTACCTTCCAGATCTCACCACTGAGCAGTTGGCCAAGGAGATTGAGTACCTTCTTCGCTCGAAGTGGGTTCCTTGCCTGGAATTCGAGTTGGAGGTGAGAGATCCATCTCATATTCATACAACCTTCACTAATTATTATCATTTATATTATAACAAGGTCGTAATTAAGGACATTATATAATTATTGGGTTTGATTCATTATTTATGAAGATTAATATACTTGTTCATTTTCGTACAAATTAAACAGCTATAACTAGTTCATCTATATAGTGTTGGATCATTAATCTAACGTTGGGCTTGTATGAGAATAATTATGTGTTTGTGAACTGTCAAATAAGATGAAGCCTAATTAAAAATGATTTGTTAAGTATTTTTTAGGCAATTTGGTTTTGGTGTATCTAATAGGGTGTTGACCTTTAATGTGTAGAGATTAAAGGGTTATACCTATTTTAGTGATGGGCTAAAATATGAATATTAAAGGATAGGAATGCCTAAAGACATGAATGCCAAAAGGCACTTCAAATTTGCTGGATTTGCACGAAGAATTATCACGTAACTTAAATTAAGCATTTAAGCAGGCTCTTAGTTGCGGGATATAAAGTCACATATGAGGTTTGTGATTGCTTGTTTGTAAACACTAATTATATGCTAAAAAATCATTTTATCTAACAACTTAAGTTGTTAGATGAGACCTTAAAATATAATTTAGATTAAAATCTTTGGGACTTGAAACTTGCACGGGCTCACACTATCTCGTGCTTTATTTTTTTTATCAAATAGAATGGAGTGGTGAGATTCGAACCATCTCACCTAAAAACTTAAACTACGAGGCGAGATCCAGAATATAATTTATATTATTCTCTAACGTTATATATATGTTTGATTATGCAGAAAGGTTGGGTCTACCGTGAGCATCATCATTCACCAGGATACTATGATGGACGCTACTGGACTATGTGGAAGCTACCCATGTTTGGATGCACTGAGGCATCTCAGGTGTTGATGGAGCTCGAGGAGGCAAAGAAAGCTTACCCTAACTCCTTCATCCGTATCATTGGATTCGACAACGTTCGTCAAGTGCAGTGCTGCAGTTTCATCGCCTCCAAGCCAAAAGATGCCTGCTAAGTTCGAAGATTTGATGCGTCCCTGGCTTTTTGTTAGGGTTGCATTGCTCGAACTGTACTTATGCGTCGGCAAAAACACTGCATGCTGTTTTCCTTTTCTTTTTTTTAATTTGGGTTTTGTAAGATGAATATTCTACTTTGTTTTCGCTTTCTGGATTCGGATGCTGAATCGAACGCTGAGACTTGTTGAATAAAAAGTTGTTAATTTTTAATTTTAGATGATCCATGCATGTGAAATGATTCAGTTGGCATTCTCTTTGCCGGCTTAAACATCTTTGATGGATGTTTATTAGGTTAATTATTGAGTATTTAACCTGAGGATTTCGAGTGTTCATCTCTTAATCTTCCATTCCACATGAATAATCACACCAGACCTTGAACACAAGATCATTGAGTGGAACACAATAACTTGATGTTCTTAAAGAAGAACGTCAATGTGGATTATTGATTTGCAGCAGACGGGTTTTTCTGTCGTATCCAGCCGTTCCCTCCTGATCCTAGGTATAATATCTGCCAAATTAAGAGGCCAGTTCTCTAACTTTATGAATTATCACACCAGACCTTGAACACAAGATTGAAAGAAACACAATAACTTGATGTTCTTAATGAAGAACGTCAATGTGGATTATTGATTTGCAGCAGACGGGCTTTTCTGTCGTATTCAGCTGTTCCCTCCTGATCCTAGGTTATAATATCTGCCAAATTAAGAGGCCAGTTGTCTAAGAGAATAGCATTTTCTAGCTTGAAATGACATTCATGATTGAAGAAAAAGAACAGCTCCCAACGTATAAGCAAATGGATCGAGCATTCAAATTCCTGACTCACTGGTTTTCATCAGAACTCTAATCGAAGTACAAATGGCCTGGAATTCACAAATCTGACCGAGCTTCTATCTAATGCACTCTTTTCTATGAAACAGTCACATCCATTCAACAGGCATCCCAAATTAAAAAGCATGATGAATATATATATATATATATATATTCATTAAATTAAAGCTTGAAATTACAAAGTAGATTGACCTGTACACTCCCTTTTTCTGGGAAGTCTAAATTAAAAATCATTTTTTTGCTTAGAAATGGGGAGACTTTTCAAATAATCAAGAAGCCAAGCAAGCTCGAGACAAAGCATGATGAATATATATATATATATATATATATAATCCCACTTCGGCAGCCTAAGTAGAGTGGAAAATATCGAAGAGAGTATATAAATTAAAAACTACTTTCTTCTTGAGAGAGGGGGAGACTTTTCAAATGAAACTAATCAATAAGCCAAGCTAGCTAGAGACAAGCGTGATAAATGTAGAAAGAAGAATACATTTAGCACTGCGGTTGAACCTATTTCTTATGAATTTTTTATTATTTTCCCAAATTAAATCTTCTAAGAGAATACATTCATTCATATGGTTTGATAGCTACACTTGTGGGCATGCCATCACTAAGATAAGATGAAGATAGAGATAAGAAGTGGTCACTCCTTCATCTCAGTCACCGCACAGTTATTCTTTATTTATTTATTTATTTATTTATTTTCATTTTGTGGTTAAAATGTCAATGTCAAGGTATTTTCACCATACAGATGGTAGCTTCAAGACAATTTTTTTTTTTCAAAAATCAAAACAAAGCATGGGTTCCCATCATTGAATGATTGTTTTTTTTTTTTTATTCCTGAAATTATTGCTCAATTAATTCTCTATATTTCAATTTAGGGTTTATATGGCCGCTGTGCTAACTCCGGTCATTGTCATTCCAACATTTGGAGGAAGTTTCAACTTTTGTGCTGTCTTTTGGCTCATAATCGAAGCTATCACCACCGCCTCGACCGGATGTTTTTCATGAGGTCCCAAACATTATTCACCACGAAATCATATGTGATCGAAATCGGAAGAACAAACCTTTCATTTTAATGGAATTATGACAGTTATCTCGACAAGAACTATGTCATTTGTTGGTCGGGTTAACTCGTATTTTTTTAAAATAATATCATTTTAAGCTTTAAATAAAATGATATTGTTTGAATAAAAAATTAAAAAAAAACTTTAAATAAGAAAAAAAAAAGAAAAAAAAATCATTGGAGCTGGTTGAATTAAATTTTATTTGAGTTTAGCCAACGGCTTTCCTATATTATTATTCAAAAGCAAACCTGGTGGCTCTGGTCAGCTAGTCACTGAGTCAGACTCACCAAGCTATGGTAGAATTGGTAACTATGACTATCATTGGGCTTCAACTTCTATAATGGGCTTGACCCATATGACTTCATGTTTTTTGCCCAGTATGACTTTAATTGGGCTTCCACTTCTATAATGGGCTTGACCCATATGACTGCAATTTCAGTTTTTTTGCCCTTCACTTCGTTTGTTGAAATATTTTAGAGAGAGAGAGAGCAGACAGTTGTGAGCCAAAGAGAAGGAATAGAGAGAGAAACTAAAAGAGAGAGCAGGATGTTCTTACAGTGAGTACTAGCTAGTGAAGAGCCATTAATTAACAAGGCAGAAGAGAAAAATATATTATAAGAGAAGGGGAAATACGAAAGTTACATCTGTACACATAGGATGACGTGGAGATTAGCCATGCAAAATAAGGGAGTCATCGACGGGCCGGCAAGTAGTTTGGCTATGAAATTATATGCTTCTATCTAGAAACGAAGTTTTGTTTCAAGATTCTCTCAAGATTATTCATTATTTGATTTATTTATTTATTTCATTTCCACCTTTCTTGTGTTTTCTTATTTCAGAAAGGTGTGTTGTGGGTTGATTATATGCAAGAAAAAGAAGGTTAAAACAACTTGAAAAGTAGTATATTCTGAAAATGACTCGATATGGATCTCCTCTGATTTCTCTCCTTTTCTTCTTTCTCCCTTTTCCTTTTCCTTCTTTCTGCTTTTTTTTTTGGTGGAACTCGAATTCAAACTCCACTCCTGTAACTTCAAAGCCTGTTTGAAACAATTCATGAATTTTATGGAGCTAACCGACGTGTGGATTTGGAGGAGTTTCGACGAGAGAAGAAACATATCCAGTTTGGTCTTTCCCCAGTTCATAGTTGTCATCATAACATTAACAAATAAAAGAAGCATCTGGGTGAGTTAAGAGGAAAAGACTTAAGATACAAGAACAGACCAAATACATTAACAATTTTCCAATATACATTTACAGGGTAGATGATAAAAATTCAACCACCAATTTGGCTCTATACAGGAATTTTTTTTCCATGGTGATCATCCAATAAAAATCCACCTTAACATATATTACAATGACCTATTCTCTCAAAACATACTCAAAAAACCCTGCGCAAGGTTCTGACCTCTCTTCTTTGTTCACTCAACTACTTACAAGATATTAGCAATGATCACTGGCATAAACACATTATATATACAATACTAAGAGCATTTCTTCCCGGCAAAAAGATTCAAAACTCCTCTTGTTAAATCTGCTGCTGTATCTGTGACTCTCGTGGCGATTTAGCTCCGTTTTATATACACTTAATTTTGTGAGTTCTAAGCCACAGCAGGGATGCTGGAATTTTGGCGATCCCTGTTGAGGCAATCAAATCCTTCTACTCTAACCTCAGCTGGCTTAAGCCCAAACTTCATTCTTACACACCCTCCCTTGCATGCAGAGGATGATGGAGATGATAAGCCCGAAGGAGATGGTATTGACAGCGGAGAAATTGGGGCGAGCTTTTCATCCCCAAATCTGGCATCTTGAATTAATGGGTTGCCAACCCTGGTTGGGGGTGACCCGCAAAAAAATGGTGGTGGCGATGAGGCCACCTGGCTTGCAGAATAATCTGTCCCGTGCCCCTCCTGTTAACACCAAGATCATAGTCAAGTCAGAACAGGCCCTTCACATGAAATTCAGCCTGCAGAATCCTATCCACGCACAGAAACACTGAATGACCAGCAAACAAGCTGGATCTAATTAAATGGAGTAACAAATATAACAACAAAATATCCCCAGCAAAATAAAATAATTCTAGTAAAGATGCATCCCAAATACAATTTCGGCTTAACAAAGATTATGCATCAACAATATCACTTCCATACATCGAAACTATCAATCTCGAATACTTCCTGCGTAAAAACTGCAACGCCATCCTAACTAAATTCCAAACAAAAGAGACAACACCAGTTTACCTTCATGAGAATAATGTCCAGAAGCTCTGCCCCAGCTTTTGAATCACACATTTCGGCATGATGACTGCCGTTCAAAACAATCATTAACATCCTCCAGAATTGCAAAAAAACCTGGTAACCTTATCCCGGAAGCAGAAACCAATAATGAAAAAAAAAAAGTATACCTCACGGGCCATCTCAAAGGCCTGATGGGATTATTAGCCAAGATTCCCACTCGCCGAGGCTTCGGACAAACAACAGGACTCTTGTAATCAGAAATCGAAACCAAACCTCTTCTCTCGTCGCAAAAGGTAATTGCGTTCTGCTGAAGACTGACTTGATTCATCCTCAAATTTGTACAAAATATCGACAACAGTCCTTAATAAAACAACAACACAATAATTTTAGACTCAAAAATCATATTTTTCCAAATAAAAAATTAACTAATCCCCATCTAAATCCCCATAAATCAAACAATTCTGGTCTAATTAAAACCGAAAATAAAATTAATTAAAAATCAGATTTTGACATAAGAAATGATATAAAAAAAAACATGAACAAATCCGTTTCTAATCCTTCAATTTTCTTCTACTCTCTAAGCGACCAAACAAGGACTCGAAGATCTAGAAGAAAACCAATAGAAAAAAACAATAAAATCAAGACCAAATTGAACAAAACAAAAACCCCAGATATTCCTCTTATCACCCCTAAGAAAATGAAAAATTAACAAAATTCCATTAGTAAAAAAGGGTAAATACTGATTCTAAAACGATATGAATGAATTATTTAAAAAAAAATAAAAAGCAGCTGAGTAAGCCTAGGCCAGATCTGATCAACACTTAAATTAGCAAGGCCAGATCTGCTTAATTTACAGCTGTATAAGCGTAAGTACACACGGTCTGAACATAGGTAGAGAGAGAAGTGTACCTGAAGGAGAGAGAGGGGAGATGAGAGTTCGCCTGCCACGAGGGAGAGGAGAGAAGCAAGGACCGGAGCGGGGCTGGGATTTATAAAATGGAGAGAAAAAAGAAGTTGTCCTTGTCGACTGACTTTTGGTAATAATATTATAAAAATCTTAACTTTATTTTCATTGGTGGAAAGGGTTAAGGGATTAAACTTGGTCGGCATTTAGTATTGACTGCCTATTTAAATCCGCGATGGAATATATTTTTTAATAAAAACAAACTGAATGTATCCTAATAAGTAAATTAAAAATTATCGACGTTAATTTATTTTAAAAATATTAATAATAAATAAAGGTAAAAAATCAAAAGATATTTGGTGATCGTTGATATTGTCAAAGTGTTATTTAAGATATTTTTAGTTTAATAATATATCAAAACAATACTTTTTTATTTTTAAAAATTTAAACGGACTATATATTTAGTTGTGCTCAACAACTTTGTTTATTAAAACCATATTTTTAATCAAATGATAGAAAAGGACATATGCATGAAATTAATTGAATAAAAGAAAAGAAAAACAATATTATGCAAGGTTGGACATATTATAGCTATTATTAAAAAATAAATATTTTTCATTTTTTTAAAATAATATTCATTTATATAAAACATAAAAAAATTATAGATAATTTCAATAATATCTTTAAAAATTAAATACAAACACAATAGTAAAAAAAAACTGCTATTTTAAAAAGACCAAATAAACAAAATAAAAATTGGAAAAAATCATTTTAAAAAAGGAATCATTTTTTAATATATATATATATATATATATATATATATATATATATATATATATATATATATATATATATATTCTGATGTCATTGGGTTTGGCAAATCAGGCCAGTGGTTTTGCAAATAGATTAGGAGGTTGGTGCTGTTAAGAAATTGTTTTGATGAAAAATCTTAAAAGAGATGTCATGGTGGGACAGTGATCTTTCTATAATAGTAATCTTGTAAATAATCTGGTGTTTTTTTATTGATTTTCTTTATGTACCTGGGTTTGGAAAGCACTACAAAAGTAATTTAAAAAAAATGATTTTTTTTGTTTTAAATAAAAATTCTTTTAATGTTTTTAAATAATTTTAATGTGCTAGTGTTAAAAATAAATTTTAAAAAATAAAATAAAATTATTTTAATTTTGTTCTAAGTGAAAAGTATTTTGAAAATTTCAAATACTCTCGTAATGATGTAAAATGTTATTAATCTATAAATCCTAAAATATAAAGTGCAATTAAAAAAAAAAAAAAAAAAGCAAACTACGTGATGTTACATGTCCCTTCTTTCTTTGTTTTTTCTCCCTTCTTTCTTTGTTTTTTCCCCAGCCGATTCAAAATGAAAGGAAGAGTCAAAGGAAGAAACTAGAAGATTTCAACCCTTCAAACTTTTTTTTTTTTTAGGTTTTCAACATGATATTTTTTTAAATATAAAAAATCATTTATCATGTTTGAAAGGTTGGGTGGAAATTAAACCACGCAGTGCCTTTGATTTTTCAAGGGCACGTGAGAAGTTTAACATTGAATTTTCAAAGAGTGTTTCCAAATTTTTAAAGTAAATTGCTTAATCAATTAATATCGATGAAGATCATCTGATTTTAAAATTGTATTCTCACGCGCCAATAGATGACAGGAAGAAGCTGAAGAATCACAAATCCAAAGTTTTTCTTTTCCAAATCATACACCAAATTTCACCATGTATTTAATTTTTATATTCTGTTTATTTATTATTCATCATGTAATTGTTTTTTAGTAACTATACTATATCTAGCAAGTCTTCAATATTTATTTAGATATATAATTAATTATACTATATTTAAAAATATGCTAAGCAACATTGTTTTTTTTAATGTTAAAACAATAGACAGGTTGTTGGGAACTCTTTTATAGTGTCAGTAAACTTGATCTAGTAGATCTATGTTAAGATCTAAATACATCAAATTATTTTAATTTAAAATAAAAAAAATAATATTTTTCAATCTCTCTAAGAGACTAGAAAGGAGATAGATTTATAAGCATTGGACTCCTTCTTTAACTCAAATGATGATGGGAAATTTACCTCTTTTTATTCAAACAAAAATAAAATCCGTCGATGACATTTGTTTCCCTTATTTTGAAGACCTAGTTATGATCGTGGGACAAATTAAATTACTAGCACCAGTTATTCTTTACATTTTGTCACGGTGATAAATGGATTTTTTTTATTTATACTATTATTTATTCTTAAAATTCAAAAGAACACTCAACAAAAATTAATATCTCATAAATATAATTATAAACGGATCTTAATATTTCAAATAAATTTATTATGAACACTCAAATCTTTAAACATGTATTTGTAATGAAAAGCATCATTTTGATTGTTTTTAGTGTTTTTTTATGATTTTAATATGTTGATGTAACTAAAATCTAATTATCTTTTAATATATTTTTAAGTAAAAAATAAAAATACATGTATCACAATATCAAATTCATGTTTAACCATCAATAAAAACATCATCACTTAATAAAAAAAAACAATGTTACAAAATTATAGCTAATGTTTTTAAGTTTATGATTTAGTGGCGGTTTGAGAATACAATTTGACATTGTTTTTTAAAGTGTTTTTTATTTAAAAATATATCAAAATAATTTATTTTTATTTTTAATATTAACATATCAAAATAATCTAAAAACACTTAAAAAATCAATTAACAAAAATTAAAAAAATATTTTTAAAACACAATATTAACTCCCATAAAATATAGTTGGATACCCCTGTACAAGCGTGGTCAGACAGTCTACTTGCTCCCTGGTTTCGTGTAAAAAAAATAAAAAATAAAAAATAAAAAATAAAAAATAAAAAAATAACTTGCTGCTTATGACCTTTCAAAATGCTTATCATTCAAGCGTGCCTTCTCTCTCTCTTAAATACCTTTTGTTTGAACAAAAAGATTTCATCATTGGAAAAAACAGAGCAGTAAATGATTTGACGTTGGACAAAATCACATGAAAGAATATCATTAGCCCACCTGGATCTCAGATCTTATCAAGCTGGCTCGCACGAACTCATCTAGGAAGTTACAGTTAAGTTTAGCATTTAAAAAAAAAGATTTTTTTTAATATATCGATATTAAAACAATTTATTTTTAAAAAAAATTAATATATATATATATTATATATATATTTGTTTTTGTTTTCAGGGAAAGAGAGACAGAGACAGGAGGGTGAGTAGAGAGAGAGCGTGCGCTTCTGTTCCTTGCACGGGCGTCATTTACGCACCGGAAAATGAGGAACCATGTAAGAAAAAGAAGCCATGGGTCCCATTCCAGTCGTGTAAGAATCATAGACGTCTATTACTTTGACTTCACAAGTCTAATAAGACACGTGTCCTGCTCACGATAAACATTCTGCTTCGAAGGAAATAAGATTTCGCACGTGAACAACGTTGTGGGACTGCTTGGAAATACTTTTTGTTTTTTAAGAAGAGCTTTTTGGAATCTCGAGGCATATGAAGCTCTTATTGCAGCCCGCTGCCTTATTTTGAGCACCAATAATTGAGAATTGTTTTCCCCCACTTGCCGCAGCATCAATTATTAAGGATTTTTAAAGATATAATTGTACGGATTTGGTTCGGAAAAAGAAAAGAAGCATAAAGTATAAACAATAAAAATGAGGTCATGCTTTATAAATCTAATGTATTAACTTCCTCTATTCAACCATGAAAAGTAATTAATCTTTTATTCATAACTTATAGCAAGGATGATTAAACAATATTTAAATATATTTTTATTTTCTCAATTTACTTTAAAATTACACTTTGTGTCCGAGTGAAATAAAAATATTAAAAAATAAAATTACCCAGACGTATAGTATTTCAGAGAAGATGGATAACACCCACACTAACACTCACTCTCTTCGTCCCCGATATGTCTCTCTCAAGATTCATGGTTTCTCTCTCTTAAACCCTAAAAACCTGAACCAGAAACACTAGAAATTGCATCAAAAGTAATTAACCCAACCAAGGCGTTTTCCGGCAACTGCTCAGTAACCAGCAGCAGGTCATTCTTCACTGCCTCAACCATCTGTGGATAACATTTTTGCACTTTTTTATATCTTTATTTTTTATAGTCGCAACGTTTTCTAAGCTGAGCTAAACCTTAGAGCAAGAGAAGAATTCAATGGTATTATTCTGGTTCTTTATATCTATGTGGGTCGTTGTCGTCAATGATAACAATCTTGATTCTTAATTTGTGCTTTTTTGCTCGGAGAAGAAGAAGATCTGAACTATTAAGTCCAATGGCATTTGGAGTATGCAAATGAAGTGATTGATAAAAAGCCCAGAAGGAATGAAATATCAAAATTACCGAGTTTTAGGTTTTTATTGTAAATATGAATTAGAATAGTATTAAGATTTTGCCCTTTTCAACAAAACACAAATGACATTGGCAGTAAAGCTATAGCGGTTTTTTTTTGTTTTTTGTTTTATTTTAATAATACAGTGACTAATACACCTTTTGAGATAAAAAAAAAATGCATTGCCAGCAGGGATATTTTTTATTTACGATTTGATTTTTTTTATTGTTATTTGTTTTATTTTAAATAATTTATAGAATTTTTTAATTAAAATTTAATTATCCTTTGATTTTTTTCAACTTTCAGAATTGCGAATTTTTTTTAATCGCTCTCTTACTTGAATTAAATTTTTTTAATATTTTATATCATTTTTTAATTGAATTATTTTTTTAATTGCATCTTTCATAATTTTATTTTATATCATATTTAATCTCTATTTATTTAATTTATATTTGTTTTTTTTTCAATTTCATGTTTCAGTATTTTATTGATTATTGACTGAGATCTTGTTAGTTCAAAATTTAACTTGTTGATTTTTTTAGATTAATAAAACAAATCTCAAATTTCTTTAATCTTTCAAAATATTTTCATCGCCTAAATATTGTTTTCTTGCGTTGATTTTTTTTTTAATACAGCCATCGCATTGCACATTGCGAGAGACTCCTACCCAAATCACTACTAAATCGTACACTGCTCTTTGAAGTCTTAACTGGACGCTTCATAGCACCCGTTTGGGTAACCATTTCGTTTGCCGTTTGCCATCTGGGATGAAGGTTTAGAGCCGTTATGGTGTTTGGTAACATCCAAACGCCATTTAAAAGCATGTGGGGCCCACCAAAAAATTGATCAAAACGCCATTTCGGAGAAGCTGGAATTCCGAGCTTTTGCCATCGCGTTTCAGTTTTATAATTCTCCGTTTTCATGCAAAAATTTGACAATGCAAAAATTACAGTTCTCTCCCGCGCGCTCTCTCTCTCGCTCTCTCTCTCTCTCTCTACCCAAACAGACAACGGGTGCATGGTGGCCGGAGCTTCCAACGCTGACTCCGGCCACCACAGGCCACCATTTACGATGAAAACACCACAGGAAGAACCACCTCGGCCTCCTCTACCCGTCGGTATCCTCCGTTTAAGCTCTCGTCGTGGTCGGTGAACAGTACCGCCACCTTCCAAGGCTGTTTCCGGCCACCACAGGCCACCATTTCAGACGCCACCACCACAGGAAGAACCACCTCGGACTCCTCTACCCGTAGGTATCCTCCGTTGAAGCTCTCGTCGTGGTCGGTCGGAAGGCACTAATAACGTTAATTACGTGCGCTGCACTGTCGCGAAGAAGACGCACAGTGCAGCGCACCGTTTTGCCTGTGGTGCAGCTGGGCTTGGGCTGGGCTGCACTCGGCCCAGCCCAAGTCCAGCAAAGTTGGGCTTAGGCCCAATTTGGTTGGGTTGTCCTCGGCCCACCAAAAAATTGAAAATATATATTTTTAAAAAAAAATGTGTAGATACAGATCAGTCTTAATGGAAGGAAAATATATGTTCGTGATGAAATTGCAAATAGTTTGATGTGAGAATAAAAAATAATATTTGTTTTTTCATGAATTATTAATTTCATAATATTATTATCATTATTAAATTTACAATATTTAAAAAAATTATATATATATATAAGGGTATATATATATATATATATACTCTTTTAAGTAATTTCACATATATATATATATATATATATATATATATATATATATATATATATATATATATATATATATATATATACCCTTTTAAGTAATTTCACAAGTTAAAAGCAGTTTGGAAAGTTTGGAAACCAAACACCAAAACTCCTTTTTCTTCAACCTTCAACTCAATCACAGTTTTAACCAAACACTTTCCATTTTTAAAAACTCCATTTTAAAAACTCCATTTTCAAAACTCTATTTTTTCAACCACAACCGCAACCGCTACCGCTCTCCCAAACAGGCCCATAGTCGGACCCTAACCGCCGGCTGTCTTTTTTGTAACAGATATGTGCATGACATCATTGAGTAGCCTTTCACATGGTGACGCGTGTCAGGTGATTTACTAACAGAGATGTGTCCTTTGGCTTTGGAGCGAAGTGCGTGTAACGCTTTTTTCAATGTTCTTTTTTTAAAAATTATTTTTTTATTTTAAATTAACTTTTTTTATGTGTTTTTAAATATTTTTAATGTGATTATGTCAGAAAAAATTAAAAAAATATTATTTCGATACTTTTCCGATAAAAAATCATGTTGAAAATCAACCTCAACTATAATCAATGAATGGAATCTGAGCTCGGTGAGATGAGATCTGATCAACCCCATTGCTCGGAAATTTAGGCCGTGTTTGACGCAGCATCTCTCTTTTGAAAAAAAATATTTTTTTTAATTTTTATTTTAAATTAATTTTTTTTAATATTTATAAAATATTTTGATATGCTGATGTCAAAAATAAAATTTTAAAAAATATAAAACATCACTTGATATTTTTCTAAACAAGATATACTTTGAAAAACAATTTCAATCAGAACACACTTGGAGAGAGACAAACGCTGAGGGTTCAAATTTTTTAAAAAGCAAAACGCATTTCTAAACAAGAACTCCACGGAGTTGTTGATTTTTTTGATTCTTAGAATTTTCTTTTCTTCTACATTGCCTGTAGATTTTGAAAGCAATTAGTAGTCAAAGCTACTAACTAACTAGGTTTAAAAGTAGAGAGATATGTGGAGTAAAACACGTTTTTTTTAATTATCAAATTCTTACCACTACTAAAATCTCATTAAGTAAAAAAGATAAGTAATCACATAAAAAGGATGTAAAATAAAATAAAATAAAATAAATAAGGATAAAAACTGAAGTTAAAGATAAATTAGAGTTCAATTATAAATTTCTAATTGAACCGTGAAATTAAAAAAAAAATTGACAAAAGAAGAAAAGGGTTACAAAAATGAGAATAAAATTGAAAAAAATAACATGCTATAAATTTGAATTGAATGATAAAATTAAAAATCTAATAAAACTTTTACTAAAAAGCCAGTGAAATAAAATTAGAAATAAAAACAATAAGGGTCAAATAAAAATATATATGATTAATTGAGATTGAAATATGAAATTGAAAATAAATATTTTTTAATAAAAAATAAAAAATAACAAAGATAAGAACTAAAGTTGAAAAATTAACAAAAAAAGGGACTAATTTATAATTTTTTCAAAAGAAAAAAAAATCATCACCTATGATAAATCACTCCATTATTGTTCACACACGCTGCGTTAATGAACTTTTTTCTATTTAAATAACAATTAATTCTTATTAAAACGACAAATTCTCCTCCATAAATCTATATCTAATAATAACAAAAATAAAATCTGATTGAAAATATCTAAAGACCTCTTGATATTTTTGACAATTTTTATTTGCGGAGCTCGTTTCTTTTTGTTCTATGCAATTTGCCTCTTACTGTGTCCTTTGGCTTTGGAGCGAACTGCATGTAAACTTTTAATGTGAGTTTAGAAATGTATTAAAATAATATATTTTTTTATTTTTTTTTAAATTTTGTTTTTATATTAATTTATGAAAATGAACTAAAAATATTATTTTTAATTTAAAATAAAAAAAATTTATTTTTTTTAAATATTTTTGAAACATTAATTTCTTGGATGGAGTTGTTGATTTTTTTGGTTCTTAGATTTTTCTCTTCTTCTACCTTTTAGAATGTGAAAGCAATTAATAGTTAAAGCTACTAACTAAACGCAATTAATAGTTAAAGCAACTATTAGTGAAAGCAATTAATACTCGTGTACCTGTCCCGGCCAATCTATCCCAAACCTGTAAGAGCCTGGTACAGCCGTGGGTTTACGCGTGCCCTGGGCCCACAAAGTGCGCTTTCCGGGTCACGTGGTTCCCCCGTCATTCAAAAAAAAAAAAAAAAATTAATACTCGTGTATACCATAACTTTGAATCTAATAATAAAATTTAAAACTAATACAATTTTTACTTAAAAGTCGATGAAATAAAATTAAAAATAATAAGAGTGAAATTAAAAGAAAAATAATAAATTAAGATTAAATATGAAATTTACGCGTAAATACATGCACAAAGAATATACGTGCACCGATAAGCGACATGGTGTGAATCGATTCTACCCGCAGGATTCTCAATATCTCGTCTCGGTGCTGATTTTTTTTATTAATCTTTCTAATAGCAATGAAAGACACCAATATCTTGTTTCACATTGTATTTTAAAAGTGTTTTTTAAAAAATATTTTTATTATTTTTTATTTTAAATTAATTTTTTTTAATATTTTTAGATTATTTCATGTGCTGATATCAAAAATAATTTTTAAAAATAAAAAAATATTTTTTTAATGTATTTTTGAATGAAAACACTTTCAAAAACAACCTCAACTACACTCCCGAATAGCACCAAGCAAACACTCTTCAATTTTTTTTTTCAAACTATGTAATTCTTATTTATTTATTTATTTATTTTTAAAATAAAATAGAGTAGTTTTGATTCACTCAAGTTAATTCACTCTATAGTCTATATGTATATGGAGTTTTAATGACTGTTTAAGTGTATGTTTAAAGTTGTTTTTAAAAGTATTTTTCGTTCAAAACTATATCAAAATAATATATATTTTTTATTTTTTAAAAATTATTTTTGATACCAGCACATAAAAATAATATAAAAAATTATTTTTTTTCATTTAAAATAAAAAAATAAAAAATTCAAATCAGTTTCAAATATTTTCTTAGGCTACGCTTGTAACTTACCCAATACACTGATATCTATATCTCTATATTTTTTGACCGAGTCAATTTCGAGTTGGGGTCAAAGAAAGAAGGCTGTGAAAAACTCAACCTTTCAGCGTCAGTATAAATGACACAGGCGCTGACTCGCTCTCACGGTGTCACCTTGTCCCGTTCCCAAGTCTCACGACAACTACGGATACCAATCCGATCTCCAAGATGACGTATTGTCTGACTGTGCCTCCTTCCAAAACAAAAAATCAAAAAATCGGAATTAAAATTTAAAACCAACCCCTTTTAATACTAATTAATTTTGTTATAATATAAATATAGATCCAAATAATGAAATAGGAAAAATAACATCAGATGTCTCTCACACCCGCAAAAGTCTCCAGTGGCTGCGGCTTCTTTGAAGGTTAAAAACCAACCATTTATCATTATTTTATTGATTAATTTTTCTCTTTTGCAGTTTATGCTTTTTTTCTCGCTTTCCTTTTCTGTAATAACATAAAAAGGTATCTTTATTTATATATATTTTGTGTCTTAGGATGTGCCTCGTTGCGAGGAAAGAGGTGGAGGCGGCAAAGAAGGGAAAAAGAAGCAGCATCAATGGCGTCACGTCCAGTGAAGTTTCCAGAAATCGACGATGAATTGAGAAAGATCATCGGTGCTAACATGGATGAAGTGCCTGCAAGAAAACTTGCTCGAGAAGCCTTTAAAGATATCCAGCTTGGAGTTGACCATATCTTGTTCAAGGTTCTATTTTTCGAAATAAACATTTATTATCATTTTTCTAACTAATTGTTTGGGGCACGTTGCTATTATTATTATTATTATTATTATTATTATTATTATTATTATTATTATTATTACTGAGGTGATTATTTTACGTGGAGTGGAGTAATTTATTTTTCATCTTAGTGATGAGGGTTATTCGTTTTGTTGCAGACGCCATGTGATGGATTGAAAATGAAGGAGGTAAGAGGAAAAAACAGGAACTTTTGCAGTGATATTTTGAGCTCTAATTTATGTAGGTAGGTGGGGCTGTTTGGTTTGGTTTGGTTTGGTTGGTTTGGTTTAATTAATTAGATGCTGTTTTGTTTCTCTGCTCTACTTTCAAACTGTTTTTTTCTCTTGAAAATCTATTAAAATGGGAGTTTTATTTATTTTTTAAAATCTTTTTTCTGATATTCATATATTTAAACGATCTCAAAACATATAAAAACTCAATTTTTTTAGAAACGGTATTTTGGCCGCAATAACAAACACATCCTTTGAGGCATTTGAAGGCTGTGAAGTTGAAGATTTACTTAGGAATTTAAATGGCTTAGTGTGTGTGTGGTGAGAGAAAGGACGGTGGTTTCTGATAGAAGAAATGGGGTCTTAAGTGTTTCTAATTATGGCTTCAATTGTATGTTTTGTGGAAGATGTTTAATGGGGCTGTGCCCCTTTTAGCTGCTGTAATTAAGTGCAGAAAAAGGTTCTTCAAAATATTTTTTTTTTTTAAAAAAAACCCACCTCTTCTTTTCATCATCTAGTTTAATTACAATATTGGTTCTGGGTGTGTTTTTCTATGTTGAAGAAAAGGTGCTCAATTTAAATTGCGTTTAGAGGCATATTGATTTGTGTAAGTTAGTTGCTGCCTCAATAAGAAACTACATGGATCTTCAAAATACTTTTACTTTTTTTCTTCATTGTGTCTTTTGACTCTGGCATTCGGTTCAATTCCTTACATCTTTGAATGTAGAACAGAAATGCTGTTGGCAGCACGCTAGAACTAAATGACATCTAATTAACTGTTGTTTTGCTGTTCTTCTTAGTTGTGGCAGTAGACCTTTTTTATATTCGTTTTCATCTTTACAGTCATACGAGGTGAATTCTAGAGGACTGGAGATTTTCACAAAGAGTTGGCTTCCTAAGTCTTCCTCCCCGAAAGCAGTGGTGTGTTTCTGTCATGGTTATGGAGACACATGCACATTTTTTGCTGAAGGCATGTAGCTATCGCCCAGTAGTAGTGACCAATTTATAATCTTATGATGGGACTTGACTGATTCTAGGCATTGTTTTCAGGAATTGCAAGAAAGTTGGCGTCATCTGGGTATGGTTTTTTCGCTATGGATTATCCAGGATATGGTCTTTCTGAAGGTCTCCATGGCTATATCCCCAGCTTTGACAGGCTAGTTGACGATGTTATGGAACATTACTCCAAGGTCAAAGGTGAGCCAGCTGTTTTAAGCTTTCTGTAAAACTCGTGTGGCAAAGTCTTGTCTTGAGAAGTATAGAAGAATCATTGGCCTTATCAAGAGTATTAAACTCTTCATGCAGTTATTACCATTTTTCATGTTTTAGTCGGTATCCTTAGGATTTTATAGACATGGATGAATTAGTCCATGGCAGATCATGCTGGAAATAGTAAGGAGCAAGATGTCATTCTTGTTGATTGAAACTGATCACTACACTCAACAAATCAATGCTTATACATGCTTTACAAAAAATGTAGCATTTTAGTATGATTCTCAAAACCATTTTTTCCATGTTGTGTCTCATTGAAGTTCAAATTTTGGGTTTCTCAGTGTAGAAGAGCTGACTGTTTAGAACACCTGTCATCTGTCAAAATCAGAATTCAGATTTTAGTGTTTTGATCCAAAAGCATGGGCTGAGGCTGCTTCTTCAGCATCTTCTGTCAGAGGTGCTTCTGCATGTATCGATTTTGTTTAAATTGGGGTTAGCTGCTTAAGCGTTCATCTTTGTGTAAGCGCAACTCTACAGTGCTCATCTTATTCTGTAAATTCTCTCTTATCTGGTGTTAGTTTGAGACAAGTTACACGTAGTAGCGTGCTAAATGAGTTTGAGAAAATTTATTCTCAAAATTGTTGATCTTTATGCAAGCAATGATGTGGATAAGTTGAATGTCATCTAAACAACAATGGAATCAAAATATGCTATGCTCTTACTTCAAATTTCTGATACTTTTGGATTGTAGAGAACCCAGAGTTTAGTACTCTACCAAGCTTCCTATTTGGAGAGTCACTGGGTGGGGCTGTAGCTCTGAAGGTGCATTTAAAGCAACCCAATGCATGGAATGGTGCCATTCTTGTAGCTCCTATGTGCAAAGTATGTTTTCCCAACTTAGTTATGTTCCTGCTCTGCTTGGCTGTAGTTCCTTTGCCTATTAATTCATACACTTCTCGTAGATTGCAGACGACATGACTCCGCCATGGTTACTGACACAAATGTTGATTGGTGTGGCTAACCTTCTTCCAAAGCACAAGTTAGTTCCACAAAAGGATTTGGCTCAGGCTGCTTTTAGGGATCCAAAGCACAGAAACCTGGTTTATTTCTTACCTGGATTACACATATTGCTTTTTAAGCTTCTATATGAGAATTGGTTGTCAAATATTTTAGTATTTTGTAATATTGACATCCTTTTATTCTTCCCTACCTATCTCCCCCTTTCTTTTTCATCCTGCACCCGCTCATTGCTATATACTTCGGGTGTCCTTGATCAAATTAATATATGCCGAGTCTTTTTTTTACTCATCGAATAGATCTTTTCATCTAATGCAGGCAGCCTATAATGTCATTGCTTACAAGGACAAGCCCCGCTTGAAGACTGCGCTCGAGATGCTCAGAACCACTCAAGAAATAGAACGTCGACTCGAACAAGTACGCCATTTTCCTCTGCCCTTTTTTTATCATGTCATGAAACTTGAATGCATGAACCACTATTTTATATCTGGTTTCATTCTATCTTATTTCTGGCATTGTGGAGGCATGCTCAACCTCCCTTCACCCTCCTCTTGTATTTCGGTTTATTGTTTTCATTAAGAACATTTCGACGACTTCGATAGCCTACCCGCGTGGATTCGAAACAGACCATTGGCAGTTGTTTGGGAAATATTACAATTGCTAAAAATCCTCATGGATATTTCTCCTGATAGTGTTCGGAATCTCTACCACTTGACTGGATGATGTTATGACTGCAGGTCTCTCTGCCGCTACTAATTCTTCATGGAGAGGCCGATATCGTAACCGATCCATCCGTGAGCAAGTCATTGTATGAGAAAGCATGCAGCTCGGACAAGAAACTAAAGCTGTACAAGGATGCGTTTCATGCTCTCCTGGAAGGCGAACCAGATGAAGTGATACTTCAGGTTTTTAATGATATCATTTCCTGGCTTGATGAGCATAGCAGGGAAACTAATTCTTGCTGATAGCATTGCCTTGCCCCTCTCGTTTGTACACCAATAAGAGAAAATGGAGGGAGGGTACTTTGATTGTTTCAAGTAAAAAATTAATAATAAAAAAAAAATATTTGTGCAAAACTCTCTATTGTGCTGTACTGGAATATTGTATTAATTCATTGATCTCACTTAATTTATTGTTAATTTTTGCACAGTTTCTTTATAATTGCCAGTCATGTAGTTTATTATGTAGACTTAACTAGTTAATTTATAGTTTATTATTGTCAGCCATGAATTCTCTTTTTCATGAATGGTGTTTATTGATCTGATATAACATTTGTTTTAATTAAAATAAGTTTAGACGATAACATACTGGATCAATCTAGGTTAAACTTTTAAATTTAAGACCTGAGTCATGAGATATGATAACACTTAACACTTAATAAAACAATTAAGAAAAAAATTATAAAGTTTAATTACTAATAAACTCATTATTGAATGATAAAATTACAGGGAAAAAAACATAATAAAATAATATTTTTAAACAAAATTATGAATTTAAATAAAATTATAAAAATATAATTGGCAATCTCACAAAGCTTTTATAAACTCTAATTACTTTAAAAGTCAAACTTGAATTATAACAATATATAAGGAGATTCTTTGTAAAATTTAACATGATATAACAGTTAAATTGAGAGATATAATTAATGTAGTAAACTATCAATATTTTTTTAAAAAATAAATTTTTTTTTAGCTAAAACAGAACCAAAACGTTTCAATTAGAATTTGAGTGTTCCGATTAGAATTTGAGTGAGATTTCTAGAACAAATTGAGATTTTAAATGAGATGAAATCAATTTTATTTTTTAATCTGGAACAAAATATATAGCCATTTCAGATAAAATAAAATAAAATTTAAAAGTTTTTATATTTGGTTAATGATTAAAGAAGTTCCAAGAAAAGAAGCAATTACTTCGACATCATTTTTCAGGTTTCAGTGACTTGGAGAAAGGGTGAAGCAACCTCACACGGGCCGGGGGCTATAACATGCACAAGAAATTACCTTTTGTTTCTAAAAGATGTTAAATAGGGTCGGTGTCCATAATGACCATCAATATTAATAAATAATTAAAATTAAAAGATATTAAAAGAAATCTTCTTTCTGAACAAGATTTTTAATAATTAGCTATTTCCTATGATTTATGACAATCAATATTAATAAATAAATCAAATTTAAACCGAAGATAGAAAAAAATCTCTTATTTACTTTTAATCTCCTAGATTTGGGTGGCTACTATTTTCAATTTTACCATTTTGCCATTTTTAAGGTTGCTCAACAACATTTTTGTTTCTCTTTTTTGCTATTGGATTTTTTGCAGTAAAGACATGGTGGAAATGTAGCTTGAGATGCACCATTCACAATTTTTTTTTTGCCTCATAAGTCTTTTTTGTTACTAAGCCTGTAATCCATTCAACAATTTTACCAGGTTAGTACTTAACATATCTTTTGAGCTTTTTATGTCTTCAGTGTCATGATTCTGGTGAAAATCAAAGATGAAACAGCTGCAAATAAGCTAGATTTTACCTTTGATTTCCTTTGATTAACAACTTCAATGTAATGTAACTTCTCGCCCACTAAGCTCCACGTCAGTAGCTCCTGGGCATCATCCAACAATCCAGTTCAGAAACAGCCCACAAAGCAACAAAACATATGTAGTCAAAGTGGACCATCAATCCATCATCAACCCTGTTTCAAGATCAATCCCTGTTTCTCATGTTATTAGTGCTGCTAATAGTACTATAAAAGTTAGGCCATAGCTAAAAGGTTTGGTGGGTGTTATTCACTGAGTGGGAATGGCAAACAAGATGCCTTCTTTTAACTTTCTTTCCTTTCTTGAGCAGCTGCCTGCCTGCCTGTTACCCAATTTTCTCTCTAGTGGGTTTCTAACCTTATTTTCGGTAACTTGTATTATTATTAGTAGCTAGTGTTAACAGGATGAAGAGGCCATTATTGCTGTTGAGCAAATTTTTTTGGCTTCAGTCATGGCCTTCTCTTCTTGCCTTTTCCATCCCCAATTCTCACTCAAGGTATGTTCTTTTTGCTTCTTTCAATTCTGAGTGTCTATTGATCACGTGAATAGATGGATTTTTGGGTGTGTTATGAAGTACAATGATCATTTATTCATGCTATGCATCTCAACTAGATTAAATGGGTTCAGGTTGTATGAGATTTTCTGTCCCTCCAGTAGAAGTGTTGCATGCACTGAATCTGTGTTTGAATTGCCTTTAAGAGTGTGCCATGAAAGTGAAGAGCTCAGATTATGCTGACGCGCTTGAGGTTTTGTTTTTCTAAAGGTTTATTTTGATTTCTTGTAGAATGATTGCTTGGGGCAGACTATAAGATCTCATCACATTGTTGGGAATGATCGAAAGTTATTTTCTTCCCTCCAAAGTAATAGCACTGAAATCTTTGGTCGGCGGGTTGCAAGAGTGGGAGCTGACTTGCATAGAGACTGGAGTTTTCTAGGAGGTTCAAGAATTGTCATCCATCCAAAACTTCCTAATTTCCTCGTCTATCGAAAAAGCTCAGGACTAAATGCATCATGTAATGCTTTGTTTTTGCCAGTTGTCCTAGTTATTCAACATATATGATGTTTATATTTCATGAGAGATTTCAAGCATTTCTTTTCTTCCATTTTTATTTGCTTATTTGGATTCTATATGATTCGTTGCTGAAGGTCTCCAATATTTAAATGCTTGAAGATTTGTCTAGTTTGTGTGCATTCTAACTGTGCAAACTTTCTGGTGTTCTTTTCTTCTCCAAGATGAATTTGGGACTGCCTTTTCTTCTCTTTTTTTTTAAAAAAAAAACAAAGGAAGGAAGAGAAATAGAATATGTAAAAAAAAAAAAAAACCAGTTTTTTCTGTGATAATTAGCCTGGAACAAGTTAGTTTCCTTCCAGGCTATTATCTGTTACTGCTAAGAGTCCACAACTTATTTCTTTCAAATGCGGTGCTGCTAGCAACATCTATACTTTAAGTCTCTATCTTGTAGATGTGATTTCTTATTATTTTCTTGCTTTATTTTATAGGGTTGACAAGTTCTCAGATTGCAAGCAGTGTTTTTACCTTGGGAACAGCAGCTGTTCTTCCATTTTACACGCTTATGGTTGTAGCTCCTAAAGCTGAAGTGGTATGCTTTCTGTGCTTGTTAAGGATGTCATATGTACGCTCACCAGTATTTCTCTTTGAAGTCACATAGTATCTGTTCATTGTGTATGAATATTCAACTTCCTGAATTTCGCTGAGTTTGCACCTAAATCTTTTGTTTGACTTACTTGTTGTTGCTACAATATATTCTGTTTTGAATCCTGATTTTTAAGTTGTCGGGGGTTTTATTCTTAAACTATGTACACTTCATAAATATCATCCACTATCAGTCACAACACTTTTATCGAATCTTCTTTTTTTCTTGCAAGTAGCACTTCTGATAAATTTCAAGTCAAGATTTTTATTTTTCCCCAGAGCTGCTGAATCCTGTGCTGGCCTTTAACTTCTGTCTGCATGTGATTTTCCTTGTAAGCTCGTTGATCGCCTTGTTTTCAAACAATCAACATAACTTGTTAAATTTGTGCACACTGCAGACTAGAAAGTCTATGGAAAGTAGCATTCCATATGTTGTCCTGGGACTTCTGTATGCATTTCTGTTATACCTTTCCTGGACACCTGAGACAATACATCTGATTTTTGCAAACAAATACTGGTTGCCAGAGGTATGAAATATCCTCGTTTTAAAAAAAAAAAAACAAAATTGGAGCAGATTGTTGTGAAAGGTTAATGGAAACTTCTATCTGATTTCTGCATGTAGCTGTCTGGTATGGCAAAGATGTTCTCCAGTGAGATGACATTAGCTTCAGCCTGGATTCATTTGTTAACTGTTGATCTTTTTGCTGCAAGGTCTATCTCTTGAATCCCCCCCTCTCCCTCTCCCTCTTTTGCAGTTCTAACACTTCTGCCATTGTGATTATCCAGGCAGGTGTTTGATGATGGACTAGAAAACGAAGTTGAGACCCGGCATTCGGTTTCTCTTTGCCTGCTCTTTTGCCCGATCGGAATCATCACTCATGTCATCACTAAAGCACTAACCAAAAGTGCCGGAACTAGTAGACATGGCATGTGATTCATGATTGACCTGTGCTGAAAGAATCAAATCAATTTGTAGGTGGCTGGAAAAAAACTGGATTTCCTGAAGTGAAAAAAATACCAAGGATCAAATCAGACTGTTATAACTTGTTTTCTGCAAAAAAATTGTTTTCTTTTATCATCAAATATTATATGACTTGGTATTTGTCTCTACCGAGGATCAAGCTATCACAATATGGATGAACAAGTTTCACCCCGAACTTGTTGATAGAATGTCTTAAAAAGCTGCAGAAGACCAGGAAGCTGTGCTGTTGCATGTTGAATGGATTTCGTCAATAAAGATCTCTACTGAAGACCAAGATTTTAGGAATAAATTACTAATCATATTTGATCTTGTTATGCAATGTTTTTGAATTTTGAATTGTTTTTGTTTCCAAGTAAAACTCAAAACTCTATTTAAAGAGTATTCTGAGATCAATAATAACACACTTCTGCAAACTCTTCTTCATGTCTGTAATTGAATGCACTGTTGTTCTGCAATTAAAAGAATTATAACCAACAGAACTTCAGATCTATCTTCTCTTTAGTCGAGGCAATGAGGGCTAGCATGTCTTGAGAAGTTGAACCACAAGCATTTTTGAAGTTCGAATGGATGTTAGAAATCATTGCTCCACCTACTCTGAAACCTTTTTCTCGATCAACTCAGCTGCTGCAACTCCAAATTCAGATGGATTTGGAAAGTTACTGCAGCAATAGGTGCCAAGTCTTTCATATCTTGAAACGGAGAACATGGCAGCCAAACTTAAGATCAATCCTCTTTAAGAGTCTGACACTTCCCTTTAGTTGTTATTTTATCACTATTTTAAAAAATACTAATAATAAAAAATAGATAGATTTGAAGGGGTAAAAATGCTGGGCATAACCACTTCAATGATGATTATAAGTCCAAAGTGAAAGCTTGTTTAGAATTACGTGTTTAAGGGGATGATAATTTTATTTATTTTAAATATAAAAATATTTTAATATGTTTTTAATGTAAAAAAAACATTTTTTAAAATAATTGTATATCACAGTGAAGACACATCTCCTAAAAAGGTGCAATGATTTGCGTGAGTTTCTTATTTCCCAAAAAGCAAAAATATCCCTTCAAGTCAAGCTGATACCGACAAGAGATTTTATTTTCCACGTCTAAATTCTCTCTGACCACTCAAAATCATGTAAGCTCCTTTCATAACCTTCTTGAACTCCTCGGGAAAATCTCCCCCCTGTTCATTCTCATCAGCAACCCAGAACCATGGCCATGGCCTCGTTGTTAATCTCTTCTTCACCATCCTTTACTCTCTCTCCCAAAACTTACACAAAATATCATACAGCTTACTTTTTAAAACCCTTTTCCATCAAAGCTTCTTCCACATCTGTTGATCAACAACCCACAATCTCTTTAGCCGATAAACAGCCCTTCCCTTTTAAGGTAAGAGCAAACCCAGCCCTGGTTTACAATTAGCTTCAGTAAGTTTCTGGGTTTTCGACTGTGGATTCTTGTTGTTAGTTCTAGTTAAATTCCTCTGACAAAACCTTTTTCTTCATCCCTTTTCAGGCGAATAGCTGGCAATGGAAATTCCAGGACAAGTTTTTAACTATTTATTATGAAGAACATGGGAAGGAAAGCCCTGAACCAACCAAAAACATTTTAATGCTGCCAAGTATTTCTGATGTTAGCACTGTTGAAGAATGGAGATCGGTAGCTGGGAACATTGTTCAACGAGTCGGTAAAATCAATTGGAGGGCTGTAATTGTTGATTGGCCTGGTTTGGGCTATTCTGATAGGCCTAAATTAGACTACAATGTTGATGTCATGGAGAAATTCCTGACAGACTTCATAAGTGCTCCAGATGGTCCAATGAAGAACTCTGGTGAGTTTCGATTTTCTTTTATTATTGCTAGTAATATTGTGCTTCTTTTCTCGTACTTGAATGAGTTTCTGCCATTAATTCAGGAAAAGATTTAGTCGTATTTGGTGGGGGGCATGCACCCACAATTACTCTCTGTGCTGCAAAGAAGGGTCTGCTGAAGCTAGCAGCCATTGCTGCTGTTGCGCCCACCTGGGCTGGTCCTCTTCCTATTGTGTTTGGTCGAGATTCCACCATGGAAACGAGGTATCATAAGTTTCAGTGTAACATTTGCTTATCCTTCAAGTTTTTTTATCAGGAAATGCTTTTTATTCTGTTATAGTTCTGAGCAAGATTGTCAGTTTCGTTCCGTTTTGGTTGAAATAGTCGAAATGTTTTCTAAGTTAAAAAACAAAACAAAATGGTGTTGTTTTTACCTTAGTTTAAATTTTAGGTCATTCTGGATTTTTCAGCCAAATACTGACCAAAACATTCCGGTTTCGTTTCCCCGTTCTGTTTTGGCCAAATAAATAGTGTTTTTTTAAATAATAAATAGTGTTTTTTTAAATAATAAATAATTTTACAATATCAATTATATCTTAGTTCGACTGTTAGATTAAGATGGAGGTTAACATATTTATATATATTATGTTAAAATTTCAGAACAATCAAAGAATATAATGACATTGCGAGATTGATGATGGCATTCTCGTAATATTATACACCATAATTTTGTTCAGAAAAAAACATTTTATTGTGTCTTTTTTAGATTAAATTGCACAATTCTAAATAATTTTTTTTTTATTTGAACTAAAAAAAATTGAATTAATACACACACATAAACAGTACAACCCGAAACGGCACGCTGAAATGTTCTGAAACCGAAACATCCTGTTCCAATTGAAGAAATAAAATAACAACCGAAACAGAATCATCATCCTTGATTCCGAGAGTATAAAACTGATCTCCCCAATTCATTGTTCATTGATGATTTACCAGGTACCGGCTGCTAAGGGACAGCTTAAGGACCCCAGGAGTTGGCTGGATGATGTATAACATGCTTGTAAGCAACGAGAAGGCAATTGCATCCCAGTACAGATCCCATGTCTATGCAAATCCTGACAATGTGACTCGTGAAGTTGTTGATAGCAGAATTGCACTCACAAAACGAGACGGAGCTCGCTTCGCTCCTGCTGCTTTCCTGACAGGTCGCCTCGACCCGGTTCAATCCCAGGAGGAATTCCTCGAGCTTTTCGCAGATCTGGATGGGAAAGTGCCGGCTCTTGTTCTGTCAACGAAAAGTTCTCCGAAGAGGTCAAAGGCAGTAATGCAAGCACTCAGAGGAGGCAAAGGGGTCAGTAAATTTGTTGAGGTTCCTGGCGCTCTTTTGCCACAGGAAGAGTACCCCACTATGATTGCAGAAGAGCTTTACCAATTTTTGCAAGAAAGTTTTGAGCTTTACAAATAGATGAAGTTTCAAGATGTATTTGACAGTCTTTTCAATCAATCTCTCACATATGCTATTATTTCGCCTACCAAACAATTAGAAATGTATCGCTGTGAAGTCAATCTGGGAGCGAATACATCATATATATACACTTCAAATCAGTACAAAAATCAATCAAACACATGATGGGCAACAAAAGGAAGAATTGTGCGATTTCGAATGTTATGATTCCACTCATTCTTCCCCAGTATTCCGTGAAATGTTTCAATTGTGTCGAAGGAGGAGACAAATATATAAGAAATGGTAATTGTCTCCTAGCTTTCAACACTTGCTCTAGCTGTTGTGTACAAGTGAAAAACTTACAAAAGAAATACAGCATACTTCAAGTAGGGAGTGGGGACATCTGAACTTGATCTTCCAGCACCCCGGTCAATGGATCAGATTCCTGAAACGAACCCTTTTTACCACGCTCCAAAGCAGTTGCCTCATAAATCCCTACAGCATGACACAGAACGAAGGAGACCATGAGGGGTAATTTCTACCAATGTCAATGTGCTAGGGTTTGTGCTTCTTGACTTTATCTATGGTCAAATGGTTTTATTAGCGATAGTAAAAAATTATGTGGCATGCTTATCCTTTTCTTCTACTCCAATTTTTTAGGGAAATAATAAGCTTCTCGAATATGACATCTATCAAAATCTTTTAACTATTCTAGCCAGCTTATTATCCACAGGCTGACCATAAAAAACAAAGGATTTCTCTCTGTTGCAGACTCGATAACTTATTTATGAATTGCAAGGAATTTCCCATAAACATTGAATGGAGAAACATTAATGAAAGACTTTTAAACATACCAAAGCCCAGGAGCAAGGAACATATTATGAAGCCTGGAAGAGAAAAATCCATTTTGTAGACAATTTCCATGACAATGATGCATCCTCCAGCTACCAGAAGGTGCCTTGGTGAAGAGAACACCATGTGTAGTCTGCAAACAAATATTGTTCTTTTGAGTGTTTTAAATAATTGTCAAACTAGCAACTTACATTTACTTGCAAACAGCCAGCATATACAAAAATGTTCCATCAAGAAAATGAATAACATCCACTTAACTCTTGAATTAAATACAAAAGACAACAAATTCCATTAAAAAATAGTGAGTGCACATAACATAGTCATAAACAAGTATAAGCATGATAGGTCAAATTTATGTGAAACGATAACAAAATGGAACCATTGTCTATCATGGCAGTGTCATAAATGCTCCCCTTTATTGATGCGTTTAGGCCTCTAGACTAGTATAAGCAACAGCGATGCAACTAAGTGGCTGGCTCATCTTCATGGACCTCAAGAAAATGAGAACCAGCTTAAAATCTTAAAGCAAAAATGCTCCAAGTGTTTTTAGTAAATGTGCCCCACCAAAGGAGCCTTGCAATTATGCCAAAGCTGAAGTGTTCAGCTAATGCATGCATTAAAATTTATTTTTACAAACTAATTCAACAAAGGCTAGTCAAAACATGAGTATACTGAAAGACTCATCATCACTTGAGAAGGTACCTCTCCTCTGCAATACTGTCTATATAGAATATCAGGATAACTCCAAAAAGAGTAGTGCTGAGAAATGCCCAGGTTGAAAACGGAAGTTGTACACTGTTGCCAGAAGTTGATCCCTAATGTACTCAAAAAATAAAAGCAGAAGATTTTTAATCAGGCCAGAGCTCCATGGGAATTTAAACAAAGAAATAATTTCCAAAGCTTGATACAGTAAAATTACAAATGGGACTGAAAATTTCAGATCTATAACTTACAGTGATGAAGTCCCACATGGCTACAGGAAAAAGAAAACATGTCGCAGAAGTAATGGTTATTGCATTAAGCCTCCTTTTAAGTTGATTCTGACAACAAGGAATGGCCAGGATTAATATTAGAGTTTCACATAATGCCCGGAGGGAAAAGGCAGATAGCTAGTTAAGAGAACAATGGTTAGCTGCAATCATTTGCCAACAGGATACCAAACAATAATGTAAATGGATGAATTTTAACACCTTGAGTGAAACACGGCGTGCAATAACCCTTCTTAAAGCTGATAAGATTCCAGCAAGAATTGGAACTACCATTTCTCCCATACCCAAAACTTCCTCTGTCTGATCCTCAGTAGTAGGGCTGTCTTTGAATGGTATTTCCCATTAAGTCAAAACAAGCTTGAAGAATTCTCACAGTAAGAAAAAAAGAGGAATAAAACCCAAACAAGGAAACTGATGCTAGTAAATCACTAAAACTTATTATTACAAATTCAATGAGAAAAATTGGATCTGCACAAGGATATAAAAGGGGGAATATGTGGCCATGGCCCACCCTTGAGATAAGAAGTAGAACGATGCCAACATCGCAATGAGCCCGCCAATCTGAAGAAAATGAGGAAACACCATTATCTTCAAAATCTTACACTGAGCAATTAAATGATATAGTGCATATGATCATCATATTGCTATAAAATTAAAAACCACATGTTCAATGAAGATGCTACATGTTCGATGGGCTCCGTTCAATCATACATGAATATAAAAGAACCATGGTAGCATCTATGTTATCAGCATCACATACTAGTTGATGACCTCTGTTTCTTAAGCAACCAGTAGGAAATGATTTCACCTCAGAAAACAAGAAACATGTCAAGTATAAAATTGATGTGCTCAAAAGAACAGAGACCATCACCTTTTTCCAGATATGGCCCCTCCGTCCATATAATGCAGCAGATAATACTCCCAGAACAGCACCAGAATACTCAGCCAAGATAGCTCTAGAGTCATAACAAAGAATTAATTTGCTAAAAGTCTATAACTACAAGTAAGTAAAAGAATAAACAGAAAAGAAAACGCAATCATAGCAAACAAAGAAACAGAAGAATAGGGCACTATCCCTTCAAATTGGTATTAATATGAGATTCTAGGTTCAAATTCCTTAGGCATCCTGGCATATGTGAGCTATCTAAAATTTCCATAAAATTATTCTCAAGTCTCATTGAAAGAGATTGCATAAATATATACAATTTTGAAGTAATTTTAGACCTAGAAATAAGCAAAACACCACTAGTTAGTGAAACTAATAAAAAACTTGGAAGAATGAACAAATTCACGACATATCAATTAAAGATAAATCCTGTGAGAGGACTCTTTACTACCTAGACAAGACAGGAGATCGTCCCGGGCAACCAGGAATTATTCTTGGAGCATGTTTAAAAATGATTTGGCATTTAAGCTTAATTTTTCAGAAGCCTCTTGTATCTTGCGCACTATTCAAGACAATTTAAACCTATAAATACACCTATGATCATCAGTAAATAGTGGTCATTTCTCAAATTGCCAAAGTTGAATCTCGTAGAGCCCCCAACAGACCAGAGAAAAAGAACATTTACAATTGAACAAGCCACTTGAAACACTAGAATAATAATTTCAGATTGTTCAAGCTGTACAAGCATACCTAACTGGTCCGCATGACTTAAGTCCCTTTCCCCACAAGATGAAGTATAAAGCTGTTATCACACCATTTATAACCGATGGAACTACCTGAACAACAGTTAACACCATTTAAAAATCAGCTGGCACATACTCCCACAACAATATCTGAAATGAAAAGAACACATTTGGAGTCATTCACCTGCTGATTAGAGAGTGCTCTCCCCTTCCAAGGCTTTTGCAAAGCTAAAAATAGGATTGACGATGGAATCAAACAAGTGAATATAAAAAGTACCACCGAAGCGCCAGTCTGAGAGAAATAGCTGTACATCGAATAAACTGACCATATTCTCAAGAAGTTGCCAATAACATGGATGATCTGCAATGGAGTGTGCCTACACCGAAACACCAAAAACAAAATCATCGATACCAACCGCTTCCACTATATCAAAGCACAAACACATTGAAAAAGAGCGCAAAAAGCATAAACAAAACAGCTTGAATACTCAATATGCTTCCATGTTAAACTTAAAACAACCTATTTGCCAGACAATCTCGAATCAATTAACACGGAACTGAAACCGAAACCATCCCAACCCCGCCAGATATGCACCAAAATCGTATATTGGCGTTCCTCCAATAAAAAACCCACCATTCAAACCTAATACAGTCATTACTAAACTATAGATTTCCTTAAGCTCCAAGCAGCTATTAGAGCGCTAAATCAAGCACTTATTACAACCATTACATTATTCTTTATCCTCAAAATTACCTTAAGAGCCCCAAACAGAACTGACTTTAATTTCGCAATAAACCCACCTTAATAACAACCTCGAAAATTCAAAAAACAAACAATCTTGGCAGCTTACACTAGAGAAAAAAATCAATCAAAACCAAAATAAAGAGGCAAAGAGAGACATCATTGGGGTTAGGATTAGGGTTTTAGAAAGTGAAAGCGACTTTGCATACCTGAAATGAGGAGAAGATCCTACTCCTCGATCTTCACTAATTTGTCTTGGGGTCATCATTTCTAATCAAATTAATGGATAATGTGATCCAATGCCAAATGAATATAACAGAAAAAAATGGGTGATTAGTGTTTTGCTTCTCGTCAGTGTTTTTTCACAAAAAATAAATAAATCAATACATTCAAAATTGAATCTGTCTCCTCTCTTCTCCAGTCTTCATTTTTTTTATTTCTTTCTCTTGGAGTTGAGAATTTCGGGCTCAACCAGTTTTTGGACTTTGACTTCCTTCTCTTCTCGGTCCATTTCTCATAGGCCCAATAATTGTTAGGGCTTATATGGACTTTGGCGGCCTCCGTCCATGGGCTTACTTTTCTCACTTTTTATATATATAAAAAATCTAAATAAATAACTCTTTTTTACTTTATCAAATGCATTTGTCAAGATTAATATTTGATTAATTGTAATTTATATAATAAATACATTTTTTTTTTGTTAGGAAGTCCTAAAAGGGGGGCAAGATGTTTGTTTTTTCCAAGACTTGTATTTGTTTTAAGATTTTTAGGATTTGTAAAATTTATTTTTAATCAGAATAATGACTTGAATTAGCGATTAGTGTTAGTTTTGGGATTTATATTTTATTTTTATTATTTTTCATGCTTAATAATATTATGGTATTAAAATGATGAGATAGCTTTATGCATTTTAAAATTTGATAAATTTAAAAACAAATTGACTTTTTTTTTACTTATAATAAATTATGTTATTTTTTACTATTTATCTACAAATTTATCAACTTTAAAATAATATGGTTTAGAATTTTCATGGATTTTACACTTCGAGTCATGCATATATATGTGTGTGCGCGCAAAAAAAAAACATTTAAAAGCATCAAATTCATGGATTTCTAAAGGCATTTTGTGTCTATTTTGGAGTATAGTTGATGTTGTTTTTAAAAATATTTTTTGTTTAAAAATATATTAAAATAATATTTTTATTATTATTATTTAAAATAATTTTTGATATCGGTATATAAAAATAATCTAAGAATATATAAAAAATAAAAATAAAAAATTTAAAAATAATCTAAGAATATATAAAAAATAAAAATAAAAATTTTGAATTTTTTTTTAAAATGTTTCTGAAACTCAGTGAATAGCGGGTAATTCAATTTCAGGGCACATAGCTACGTGATGCTTCTTCTCCGTCGAGGAACACTAAGATCAGACAGACACCACGTGGACAATTGAAAAGGGTTAAATACATGCATTCCTGCCGGTTATCACAAGCATCTCTGGGTGGTCACTTCAATATCTCTCTTTATTGTCAAAGCACATTATTTATTTATTTATTTAAAAAGAAAGCTTGAGAGGCACTTTGCACCAGGGTATAAATTATTATGCATGAAAATAGTATAGTTACTATTTTCATGCATAATTTCCAACTTCTTGATCGGAGTAATATGGTATTTCTTTTTAAAATTCACTATTTATTATTATCAAAGTAATTATGTATAATTTGATTTTTGATATTTTAAAATTAATGTATAAAAACTATTTTTTTTAAAACCAAAATTTATTAATTGAGGTGATACAATCAGACATGGTTAATTTCGGACTTTGACGTAAAGTTTCATACTGTCCAATTATACTCTACTGAGCATATCTCCATATCAAATCAATCAAAGTTCTAGAAGACATTGTGATATAGATTATAACAAGCTTTATGAGTTTTGTTATTCAATTTTTTATAGGCAACAAAGAAAGCTTATTGGAGTGTATGTTCAGTCTCATTTGATTCATATTAATGAATATGAGTTTGAGCCACATGGGATCCAAAATTGATTTGGTTTAATTAAGATGTTGATATCATATCAGGTTTTCTAATCTATTTGGAACTTCTTAGGGATAACAAATCTAATACTAGCATATCTAAGATATTAATTTTGGATCTTTATTCTTTTTATTATTTTTTTTGGATTATTATTATAAATTTGGATTGATTTTGTAAGTGGACTCAAATCAGCCCACATAAGAGGATCTATCAGGGTTATTTTAAATATTATATAAGTTAATTGTATGCTGCAAACTTATCAGTCATGGAATGATAAAATAAACTTGTGTTTTGCATGATACAACATGTTTTCTTTACTGGGATAAAAATCAAATCTGACTTATCAAGATATAACTTACATTGTGGGGTCATTCGATTCAATTTCAATAATGTTGGTATCTTGAGACAAGTTTTCATTGTGTTGCACTTCTCAAACTTGATTTTTCAGTTTTCTTATGATATTTGCTGGAGTTTACCATATGTTATAAATTCAGTATGTTAACTCAATCAAGTTGGCATGCTTTTTTTTTTTTTTTTTACTTTTTTATGCTCTGTTTTTTTTTTTATTATTATTGTTGTTGCACTTTTTTCTTCATATAATTGAAATTAATTGATTTTATTAAATTCAATTGATTTAATAGCTTAGACTCACATTTTTTTTTTATTTTTTAAAAAATATTTGCGTCACCTTAGCCTTTTTTATTTTACATAGAAAAAATTCTGGTCAGCTTACAAAATAGTGGCCCCTGTCTAGTGCGTGTCTACCCCCCTGCATTATTATTTTTTAAGTCGGCACTTGTCGACCAAAGAACAATACGGACTCTGTTTTAGCTAGTTTGACATATCTCCTTTTTTTTTATATATAAATTATTGATTTTGGCACTCACATTATGCGGATTAAAATAAATAAATAAATAATAAAAAGATGAAAAAAGCTTGTACTAATTATTTTTATTATCATAGCTATTTAATATGTTATATAATTGTTTTTTGGATATGAGAGAATTCAAAAACGAATTTTGTGAGGCTAGTTGAGTGAATAAATCCTAATTGTTTCACGTTTTTATAAGAAATGCATGTTTTTTATTCAAATTTAAGATCTGCTGTGCATATCATAAGATTTTTGCAATCACACCACGTTTCTTGGAACAATATGTCTTATAATCAATTTAGAGCAAGGCACATGTTAACTCAAATTAATAAAAAAAATAATTTTTTTAAAATAAAATAAAATATTGCAACGACATTAAAGTACACAAATTTTAATTAGTGATATTTTTAAACAGATATGTATATATATATATATATATATACATGGACTCTTGGTCGTTGAGACAACAACTTAATCTATCAAGTCATCTTAAAATGCTGTTCTTGGTCACGTTTTGGAGAAAGGAAATAAAGTGGACTCCTGATTGTTTGCTCTGCTGATCTACTGATATAGATTGTAGATAAGATGTTCCATCTGCTTTTATTATTACTATTTTTAAATATTTATTTTCTCTTTGCTCTAAGTCAGATATGGGATTATGGGAGGATGATGATCGATGCTACTGTGTGTTGGTAATTTTATCTAGAAATTTAAATTTTTATTAAATAAAATAAAAATAATAAGATTTGAACTTATGATCACTGATAATGAGATAATAATATGAAAGAACCATCTTTCATTGTGCAGGCACCAGCAAAAACCCAGGTGATGAAGATTTTTTTCAAAAAGGAGTCAAAGAAAACAAGAGTATTTCAGATAGTAGAAGCTTTTAAGATTCTTAAGGTCATTTTCCTTTAAGAAATCTGAGAGCCCATGTTGCTCTATCTTCTTGTCAGCATGATATGGCCCATTCAAGCTGTCTTCTATCTTGTATGTGGATGCAATGCACCTGTAAATTTCTTTGCTTTCTTTAGTGCCATTAAAATATTCTACAATTTCTTCCTTGCACTCATTGAAGTCGATGAATTGGCAACATCTATGAGATTCTGTTCATCCATATGTTTGTAGGCCCTATGATTCTGATAATCCTTTACAATGTCTGTGTCCATTTATCGTTATTGCTGTATGTCACAAATTAAGTCTATTGTATGAACTCTGTTTGTCCCTTCAACGCAAACCGCGCTTTTCATCTGATTGAAACTCATCGGTAATGAAAGGAAAAAGTGTGTTTTCCTTCAAAGATTTATCTAATAATCTCTTCTTTTTTTTCTTTTTTTTTTACCAGGGGTATCTCCAGCCCCATTGGGACTGAAACTAATCCCCATTCTTGCCGAGAGCGCGAAGGTGAAGCCTGTTAGAGAATAATATAAATCATATTCTGGGGCCTCACCTAATAGCTTAAGCTTTTAGGTGAGATGGTTTCTTAACATGGTATCAGAGCTTTGTTGACCTAGCAGTCATGATTTTGAATCTCACCACCCTCATTCTATTTGATAAAAATCAAGCACAAGGTAATAAAGGCTTATGTGCAAGTTTTAAGCCCAAAAAGCTTTCACTTGAAGGAGTGTGTTAGAGAATAATATAAATCATATTCTGGGGCCTAATCTAATAGCTTAAGCTTTTAGGTAAGATGGTTCCTTAACAAAACCCTCCCAGCAACGTTTCCTAGGGATCGAATTTGTGTTCTCACTCTTTCTGGGGTAAAGGCCACTGCATGTTTCCATGATTTTAATGTTATTGAGCCTTGATGATGAAGCAATTGATCATATGGCGATGCATTTCTGATTGATTAACTTCTGGACTACTGTTGTTTACATAATGCACGCATCCATGATTGTTGCTTGGTCAAAAAGTATTATGGAGGGCAATGGCATGATAGAAACCTGCCACTCATAAGAACAGAGAACCAGAGAGCTAATAAGAGAATTCTGGAACATTGCTTGTAAAGTATATCCCATTGAACTTATCTTTGAATCATCTCTATAGCTAGCTAGCTATTTGGAATTGTATTTTTCTCAGGGCTTTTGATCATTATAGCAGGTTTTGCTTTAGCTACTAGTAATCTGAGTACAAGATTGATTTTTGCAGGTGGTAGTCAAGGGGAAGTCTACTTGATCTGATCCATAGGGAATCAGACACCAATTACAATCACATGTTACTCGATAAGTATGATTGTGATAACTTTACGACTAAAAAACACTCTCCTTTCACCGCGAAGCGTGAAAAAAAACGCCGTCGCGACAACTGTGATTGTGAATTTGCCTGCATATACCTGGTACATGGTAGCAGTATAGAGATTACATTTCTGATATTCATGTTCAGATAAGATCATCAATTAGATTCTGTTGACAGGTGCAAAATACTCCATTTTTTCCTGTTTCTTTGTCTCTTGCACACCAGAAAAAAAATCATGAACCACATGGAAGTGTCTGGTTAAAGGGTATAACAGACTCATTAAATGCCCCAAATTCCAAATTTCAAATCATAAAGAGGGTGAATGTATAATTTTGTCACAGAATGGACAATGAATATACAAGCAATACATAATGCCAAGAGAACCTCCTGGATCAAATTGATGCTCAACTGCTCATGCCGACAAGGCATATCAATGCATAGGATGTTACAACTTACACCCCACAGATCAATCACTGAAGAAAGTCAAATTTGATATATTAATAAAAAAAAGAATAAGAAGAAAAATCAGCCCCCAAATTGGACAATTAAATAGAAATACAATCTCTCCTTCTTTGTACTTTATTTCTGGACATTTTTTGTGAAGTAATGCAAATATCTTTAGCATGTCTGCCACATAAATACAGACATATTGATTTATGGAAAAGGATGATAGCTAAGGAGCATATCCATGTGCTTTATAGAGACAAAGAGTAATTGCCAAAAATGCAGTCAAATGGACCATGTAGAGTGGAAGCTCCATATCTTTCTCTCAACCATTTCTGTATCTTTTGTGCTTCAGTTGAGTCTGTTCCCTGCACAATTAATATTCCAGTTTCAGTCATTTTTATACATGCCTCAGCCTTTCAGGTCACCACAGTTAGAGATACATTGTGGACTTATTTGAAATGGAATTTGCAGCAAATAGGCCTGTTTGGGAGAGCTGTTGCGGTAGCTTTTCAAAGTGTTTTTCATGCCGAAATACATCAAAATGATGTTTTTTTATTTTTTAAAAATCATTTTTGACATCAGCATATCAAAATGATCTAAAAACACCAAAACATATTCATTTAAAATGAAAAAAAAATTACCAAAAGCTGCGGCACGGCGGGTGAAACGCCGTGCCAAACAGCTTCCTAATCAACTGCAGGTCAACATATTAATAATTTGGGTAAAAAACAAATAAATAAGGCAGCTTCTAGCTGCTCAAGATTCGATAAGTTATTTTAAGAGCACCTGATCCGCCCTCTTTGAAGATTCTATTGCATTGTCCAGTTTATTCAACTGAACAACTAGCAGTTGCAAGCTCCATGGAAAGAAACTGAAATTTGACAGAACGAGTTTATTCAAAACATGTTGGTGTATGGAATTATAAGATGAAACTGTAAAAATACCAGTACCAGACTCTGTCGTAGGAAATTACCTCAACTTGATTCTGCAATGAATGTACATAATTGATTATCTCCTCTAGCATAACTGCCATCCCCATTGACTGTACATTCATGGAATCATATCAGCTACATTTTATTAACAAAGAACCATTTCGACCCAAAAACTTAAGCTATCAGGTGAGACCTCGAGATATGATTTATATTATTCTCAAACTTGTGAGTATAATAAACTAATTTGAACTCCAAATATGTAGGAGTGCATGTTTTTAACAGTTATTCAAGAATAATACAAGCATGAACTGTAATCAAAATTAAACTTGTACAAAGGTTCTTACCTTGTGGCATCCAGGAACAAGGTCTTGCAAGCACCTTAACTTGTTATTGATTTTCTCTCTTCTTACCTGAGACAACAAACAGAAACATTTGCAGTAAGATTCTCCAGTTCATGAATTTTATTAGTCCATTCCTGTTCTTACTTGTTAGAAGAAAAAAGTAAGCCTAACCAATGGTTACAGTGAGGCTTTATTGACGAGACAAAATCTATTCAGTCAAAAACATATAAATTTACCCTTTCTGCTATACTGTGACTGTCTGTTGCTTGGCCTCTCTTAGCTCTAACATGAATAACTTCCTCTGTTTGTTCCACTTCTTTATCTCTGTTTTCACCTTTCTTACCTCCTCCTAGGTTCTAAAAACACCAAGAAAAGGTACCAATCAACTTTCTGTTACAGAGGCTAGAAGTTAAAAACTGAAATCAGAAAACAAATGATAAGAACTTCAGGAAAACAGACAGTTACTCACATTCTTTTTCTTTGTTTCGTTTGAAGAAGCTGTAGGAGAAATGTTCTTGTAGCTTCTCGTTGACTGTTCCTTTGATTTTCGCTTCTTGGTCTCATGGGTACCATTTTGATTCAAGGTGACAGTATGAACAGCTGTTGTTGTACTCAAGATGTCAGGATGGAAAGTACTTGAAAGGTTGTTGTGATTATATGTTGCTGTGAATTCAGGTTGTTGGTGGGCCAACAAAGAGTCTGCTGAGAATTCAGCGGTGCTGAAATTCTCCAAGATGCTTGGATTCAGATCTGAAAGATGCTTGAAGATTTCCATGTTCATGTTCATCATCTCTGTCAAAGGCTGAGAAGGCCTAAACCTCTGCTGATATTCTGCAAACTCAGCCATAAAGCTCAAAGGGCCTACTTTTGTTTACATAAAACTGAGTTCTGGAACAGAATTTATAAGATGCCAACATGGTGTATTATTATCTTAAAAGGTTGTATTATTAATGGATAAATACAAGTAACTTGGATCTTGGGTTATTAAAATATGGGTATCAATGGAATTGTGTTTTGCTTTACAGCTAAGCAACTAAAAATTGAAAGCACAGGAGAAAATTACAAGTGGAAAATCTCATTTTCTGAATCTGAATTTTATTGGTAGGTCCATGCAAAGGATATAAATGTATATCCAGAAGTGTAGGTCATATATGTTTCTAGAGTGGGACTTAAATATTAAAAGAAATATGATACAAGTACATTTCTTTTTCTTTCTTTGCTAGAAAAGAAAAAAAAAAGGTTAAAGCAGAAGGTGAACTTCCTTTCTATCTAGCTTAAGGCCAACTTGTGATATGGGCAATCTTTTGAGCATCAGGTTAGCAGCATACACTATTTCTGCACACAATCTGCCACCAGTTCTACTGTGTAATGCTGACAGTAACTTGTTGCAATCAATAATTCCAGAACATAACTCAGCATCAAACAAGATATGTGCTGGCAAAAACAACAATATAAGCTGGCAAAGGAAAATATATTTATGGTGATAGAGTTGCAAGTTTCTGAAAAACCAGACAACCTGGTAACAATAAACAGTGAGCAAACACCACAAGACAACTGCCTTCCAGATTCGTGCACTAAAATCATGCTTTACAAAACAATCTTTTGTAGCTAATGATCATAAAAATCTGTAGTGAATATTTGCTTGTTTGTAATCTCTGTTGTCATTTGTAACAAACTTCTAATTGATTAATCTCACTCACATAAAACTGTAAAAAAAGAGGCTAAAAATGCCATATAATATTGAAAGAAGGCTGTAAAAGGTCAAAATTTAATGTGGTAAATGAAGATTTGACAAGAAAATAGGTCAAATGAGATGAGATTACAAACGCTTATTAGTGAGTGAAAAAATGAAGTTTTTGATAGTTATCTAAGCTTGATAGCAATGGCTGCATTTTCTCCTCTCTTTCTATCCCAACCAAGCCTCTACACCCCCAAAATGACCTACAAAATGCGAGTCCCTTGTGAATTAAAGAAAGAGTAAGCACTTTTTTTTTCACCATCTCCCTTCTGGTCTGAACATGGAAGTGATCGAGCAGGAGGGTCTTGTTTTAGTAGATAAGGAAAATAATTGAGAGCACCCACCTTTGGTTTTTGTTCATGGAAGTTATCATGCTGCTTGGTCCAGGTCTGAGCAATGGCTGCCTTTCCTTTCATGGTTTGGCTTTGACTGCTACTCTGTTAGCTTGTTGTGGCAGGTCAGGTCTCTGTCATTCCCCTCTCTTCCCCACAACCGTTTGAGTTTCTTGATATTTGACTTTTGAATTCCTGGTTTCTTAATTATTGTTATGATTTCAGTATCAGTTGTGCCATTTTCTTGGAAATTTGATACAGTAAAACGTAAATCTGCTCTTCGTTATTGGGATCAACTGGTATAAAGCTTGCATGATTGATATGGTTCAAAATCACTCTTTTCTTTTACAATTTCTGAAAGGGCTTGCAAGATTTGGAATTATTTCGACTGCCATTATAGCACTGATTAGTTTATGTTGCCTACATTAATGCAGGGTGATAGTGACGCAGCAGCTAGTCCAGTAGCTGGTTCTCTCCAGGTAGTTTAGCACTCCACAAGAGTTTATGAAGAAAAATCCTTCACAGATTAGTGCGTCTCTTCAATTTGTATTCCCTCTTCAATCCTGGAACCTCGATGAAGAAAAACTGGATGCATTACTTTCTTACAATTTACATTTTCATCTAAAACACGACATGAGAATTTCTTATCCTCATTTTCCAGTCCCAGGGAGTAAGATTGGCTGGTCAAACAAGTGTATTCAAGTGATATTTACATTGTCTGAACCCATGAGCAGGTGACACGCAGCTTTTCAGGTAAGGCTTTCCAAACAGATCTTTCACCTTGTAAGGAAACATTCTTCTCACCAGCGATGGAGGATCATCTGCTGAAACTGTTAGTTTATAATTTATATAGTTCTTCTCCATATTCTTAAAACCTAGTTTACTGTCCATGTTGTTCGAAATGACAAATGGACAATGATCTCTCTCTCTCTCTCTCTCTCTCTCTCTCTATATATATATATATATATATATATGTAATTGTTTTTTTTTTTTTTTGTTAACAATAAATACTAAATTACATGTTGAATATGTATTTGGAAACATAGCATTACTCCATCGGTAAAATTATCTTATCATGTTTTGCATAATGTTTTTAATTCTATAAAAACTATAACCATACGGTTGCAAATAATAAAAATTTCCCATACGATACGTTTTACCTGATAAAATAAAAGGAAAGGACAAACAGAGACTAAATCTTTGGATTAATGTCGATGTGTATTCAACAAATATAATTTAAATCTAAATTTAAAGATAATTAATTTAAAAATATATAATTAAAATTTTAAATACAATTAAAAAAATAAAAGTTGAATTAATATGATCTATCCAATCGATGATTCCAAAAACAAACATGGAAAACTGGTATTTGACTTTAAAAAATAAATCAAGAGGATATATTTTAAAAAAATTAGTGAGATAACAACATATTGGATCGATTGAAGTCAACCTAAATTAATCTTTCAAATTTATAACATGGGTTGTATGATTATAATAACCTTAAATAAATCAAATCAAAAAATTATGAAATTTAATTCTTAATAAATTTATTGTTGATTTATAAAAATTAAAAAAAAATCAGTCTAAAAAGGGGACTCAAAAATTTAACATTTTGAAACAAAATTACAAATTTTAATAAAATTATAAAAAATACTATTGACAGTCTTGCAAGACCTTTAAAAACATTAATTGCTCTGAAATTTTAAATAAAATAATATGTCAAGAAAATTCCTTGAAAATCTAAACTTAATTCAACAATTGAATTGAAAAATATAGTTTATATCATAAAACTAGATAATTTATTTTAAAAAAAAACAAACAAATAAATTATTTGATCGGAATTGAATGATCAAAATAGAACTGGAATATTCCGATTAGAATTTAAAAAGAATTTACAAAGATTCTAAACAAAATAAAATTTAACTTTATTTTGTTTTTTAAAACTAAAATAAAATATACTAGTTATTTTATGCAAATCCGAATAAAAACTGACAACTTTAACTCAATCAGCTAAACTTCTCCCAAATCCAATGAAGATTTCAATATTTTTTTTTTAATTTGATTTTGATTTTTTTTAAATCAATGAATTTCGATGATATCAATCATATTGTAATTTGATTATACATATATATATATACATACATACATATATATATATATAATTAAAAAAAAACACTGAAACAATCAAGATTAACATGGCTATCTTCCCATCAAAATCTTGTGCTGGATCGACCCAGGTCCATTTAATTTAATAAATATGTGAAAAACTAATATACAATAATAGAAAAGTAACAATGGGCACATACGATTTTGCCGGCCCAAATTAAAAATAAGAAGCCATATAAAACTCCCTCAACCAATCCTAACCGTTCAAAGCATAGCCAGACTAAAACCCTAGATCTCCCTCTTATTAAACCCAAAAGACAGCCACTTCCTTTCATCACTGTCGTCGTCTCTCAGCAGCAGCATCGGCAGCAACCAGGACGCCTTCTACTTGGTAAACCTCATAAACTCTAATGGGTTCTCTTTAAAAATTCCCTTCTTATTAAATCCCAAGCCTTCTAATCTGAGATTGTACTTGCTATATTTCTGCTTGTTGTGACTATTTTGGCTTCTAGATCATATGGGTTGTTTTATTATCCTTGCTCATCAATCGCTTTCTCGTTACAGATTGAATCTTGACATCTGTTTTGTTATATGCTTCATTTTTGTATCCAAAAGGAAATGGACTGCTTTTATTTTCTCTTACGTTGCTCCTTTTCGAGAGCTTAAAGCTGCAGTCTTCTGTGTGCTTTTGTGGTCTTCTACTGTGTAGAAGCCCTAGATTAGGCTGATGCAGAAACCTAACAATTTGCATGTGTGATTAGATTTGTTGCAAAGTCATCGTTTTGCTTATAGATTGAACGAAGATAAAATGTGAGAATGGGTTGTTAGGATGATGAAAAAGAGAAGTTTTTCTGCAGATAATTACTTGTATTGATTGAGTTTGGAATTATGATAAAAAAAAGAGAAGTATGAAGTCTGGTCTACCCTTTGCTATTTCTCAACTTGATGGATTCATCGTTCATGGAAATTTTGCCTTCCAACTTGTAGTTTATTTATGTAAAATTGTAGAAGGAAACTTCCTGTGTATGTATGACATTAAATTTGGTCCCATTAGGTTAACTCGCAAAAGAATGTGCAGATGTCTATCATATTGAGTTTGAATTTGACAATTCTTATTCGTTATTGAATATAATCTCTTGGTGTTTACTAATTAGGTCTGTGAAGATGTACACCACAAAGAAGAAGATCCAAAAGGACAAGGATGCTGAACCCACTGAGTTTGAGGAGACAGTTGCTCAGGTTAGATCCTTTGGTTTCTATTCAAGTACTCTGGATTCTTGGCCTAACTGAGTTGTCCATGATGTATTCTATATGCTTTTCGAGTGGTTTTGGCTCTTGGCATAACTGCGCTGTCTATGGTGTATTCTGTATGCTTTTCTTCTGCAGGCTTTATTTGATTTGGAAAATAGCAACTCGGACCTGAAAAGTGAGCTAAAAGATCTCTTCATAAATTCTGCAGTGTACGTAAATAATTGTATGCTTGCTTGTTCCTAGTGAAACTTCTGTCCTTTTCTTTTGATTTTCTGCTTTCCTTCTGGTGCAAGTACATTTTCTAATTTAAACTTTGTAAATTTTGCAGTCAAATAGATGTTGCTGGAAATCGTAAAGCTATTGTCATCTATGTTCCCTATAGACTGAGGAAGGCATATCGCAAGGTTCATCTTCGCCTTGTTAGAGAGCTGGAGAAAAAGTTCAGTGGGAAGGTAACATTATAATGTGCTCTTAGTTTTTTACATCTGTAATGGAGGGGCAGTATAAAGTCTTGAGGGTGCAACCTCAAGGCTGCAGGCTTAAGTCCAATAAGAAGGTTCTCAGCATTTATGGTTCCTAATCATGATCAATATATAAAGTCAATCCCAGTTTCAGTTCAGTACTTTTTTGAATCTGAATTCTGAGTTATGTTTCAATTGCTCTGACAATGTGGCAGGATGTTGTTCTGCTTGCTACCCGAAGGATTGTGCGTCCACCCAAGAAAGGCTCAGCTGTTCAGCGCCCCCGTTCCCGCACCCTAACTGCGGTGCATGAAGCCATGCTTGAGGATTTAGTGTATCCAGCTGAGATTGTTGGAAAACGCACCAGATACAGGATTGATGGATCCAAAATTAGCAAGGTAGTTTGACAATTTAAGAGGAACAGAAACTGCAGTTGGTATTGTAATCACAACAACCATAACCTCTGCCCTTCTCATGAATTCTCTTTTTTATGTTCTTGTTTGTCAGATCTTCTTGGATCCCAAGGAGCGCAACAACACTGAGTACAAGCTGGAGTCATATGCTGGAGTTTACCGGAAGCTTACAGGAAAAGATGTGGTTTTTGATTTCCCCGTAACAGAGGCCTGAAGTTGATGATTCTTTTGCAGTTTTAAATTATTCAAGAGTTCTATAATGGTAGCGGATAGGATCCTACTTGAAATTTTGACTCTTGAATTTGGTTGAATGTCATTTTGGATAGGATAAAACTTTCTTCGAGGTTTCTATTACAATGCACTTGAATTTGGTTGAATATCCTATGGATAATTTATCAAAAAACTCCTGCGGATTGGTGGTTGTGGAAAATGTCACTTCCATGGAAGTGTGGTTGCATGTGATTTTGTGTCTTGTTCTTGCATCCATTGCAGTTTGGCTTCACAGCTGTGTACTGTTTGGGGTATTAGCGGGTGCATGAGATGCCTCTTGCCTCTTGTTCCAATTTTATTTTTGTTTTTGGCTAAATAATTTTTTTTTTTTGAAATAATGAATAATTTTATAATATCAATTATATTTTTAATCTGATTGTTAGATTGAGATGAAATTTTACTTAGTGTCGCTTAATATATATATATATATATTATGTTAAAATTTTAGAGCAATTAGAGAATATAATGATTTTCTGGGTTTGATGATGAATATTCTTGTAATATTATATATATTTATAAAAATTATTTTATTGTGTTTTTTTAGATTAAATTAAAATATTATAAATAATTTTATATTTGAATTTGAACTATTTTTTTAATTAATATATTTAATTATATATTTATAGTAAACTGATTCAAAACCAAAATATTTCATTTTTTTTTTAAAAAAAAAAACATCAATCGAATAAGAATGGACAACTTGGTCTAAAAATAATGATCAAGTGTATGATGTGCTTGTGTTTGGTGAGGTTTATGGCATCCCGATGGAGCCCCCTCGTAAACAAATATGGCAGGAGCGGTGTTCATGACTCCTCCAGCTCAATGGGTTTGAATATTGGACCTGGCCTGCTGACAGATCTGGAATTCTTGTCCAATTTCAATCATCTTCATGTGGTTCGGTTCTATCCACCCTAGTCCTAATGCTGCTGATTGTACGAGCTGGCATGTTATCTATTAAAAGCACCCGACAGGCTAACAAACTAGTTTGCGGATCCTTTCTGGTTCCAAGACATAGCTTAGCTTTATCTCAAACTTAGTGACTGTTTCGGAGTCTAATTGTGGTTATTTTTTAAAGTGTTTTTTTTATTTAGAAATGTATTAAAATGATATTTTTTTATTTTTTAAAAATTATTTTTGACATCAGCATATGAAAATAATTTTAAAATACCAAAAAAAAATTAATTTAAAGAAAAAAAATCATTTTTTTTCAAAAATACTTTTAAAACGCAGTCCCAAACACCCTTAAGACAACTTAGAATGTAGACTTCTCTGTTTTTTTTTCTTGTGCAATCACCTCGATTATATGGCAGGGTTTCCTCAATCTCTCGATTGTGCAAGGACAGGTTGGAGATTGGCCAATGGAGTTTCAGTGGGCAGAAGTAAGTTCGCAAAAGAAATTCTTCAAGTCTATCATTAAAATTCTTACAGTATCAGCTTATCTGTTGTTAATCGATTTGCTCAGATGTCAGGAGTGTTATCAGTTCACTATAAGCAGATGAAACTTATCCAGATTTGCAGGTGTTTATCAGTACTAATGATGAAACTTATCCAGATTTACAGGAGTTTATCAGTACTAATAATAAATTTACTGATTTGAGCTGTGCAAAAGGAATAAAAAAATGGATGGATGCAACTTATCCAAGAAGCTCAAGAACTCCAAGGAATCTTACGTAGTTTGTCGAATTTTTGAATTTAGAATCACTTTTTTTTCCTTTTCATTATCTTATATCTATATCTATTTATTTATTAAAAAAAACACTCAAATAACAGTATAAATGATTAAGGCTAAATTTTACTTTATTTTGGTTACATTTACACGATGGGTTAGAATGCCATGTTGTATATATAATGCAATACGCAAGTAAATGTAATCTTGAAAAAAATATTAGAAGGCATGATAACAGAATCAACCCAAGAACAGAAAGCTGCTGTTTTTACAGACTCACAAGATTTGAAAGAATCTGCTATTCACTCCAGCCCTATACAGATGCAATTCAGACGTAGTTGATACGCTAATTTCAGTGTTGGCAGGTGCGAAAAGAACATCTCCTTCCATGACTACATCCTTGGATGATTCTGTGCACATTTTACCCTCCCCAGCCGTGAGAAGAAAAATGGAAGGCCCTGGAATCGCAGGAAAAACTGTTGCTGCCCCTCTTGGAAGTATGCAGCGATCAACCTCAAATTCATCGAAAGGTGGTAGGTATCTTGTTATATATGGACTCAACGGAAATCCTTTTAAGATTTCAGGAAACCCCTGGATCAGAACCGGAATCATCATTAATGATTTTGAAACATTGAAGTTCTGACTCGATGAGGCTAAAACCAGATTTAGGAGAAATCTCCTCTGCCTTCTAAAAGCTTGAATATGAAGATTCAAATGTCAATTTATGTGCAGTCCATCACAATTTGGTCAAGATTCACGACTCAATGGCCAATGATCTACCTTCCATTGGCTAGTCAACCGTGAGTTCCCACTTGAATAAGAAGGTCCAGGTTCTAACACAGAGAGGGTTGTCAATGGTAGTGCTTCTTCTCTATGTAACAATGTCAACTGTCCAGGTTCTAATCAACCGTAGCTAAATCATTTTCCTTTGCCACTAAAAAGTGTATTTCTCCATGATAATCATCGAAATTCATTCCTATGGTATAAAAATGTCCGGGAATTAGAATTCTCACGCCAAGATAATGCGGTCATCCTGCTCTTTTGGCCCTAACTAATAGATGATTTTTTCTTTTAAAATGCAAGGCATATGGTTTCAGGAGTATAACGACGCACTATAAGTGACTGCTTGATTTAGAAAGCTCAACATGATTATCAAATTTTCATAAACATTAACACATATTCATAGAGTTTTTTTAACAAATGAACTTCATACATGTTGAACTAATTACCTGTTTGTATGTGAGCATGGAACAAAGCGCTTGGATATCCAGATTCTTGGGCGTAAGACCAGCCCGCACAACATTGTCTGAGGTTGCCATGCATTCAATACACTCGCCGTATAGATATGCGTGGGGTTCATTTGCCCCGATATACAAAGCTTCACCAGGATTGAGCTTCACATAATTAAGAAAGAAGGCTGATACGACACCAATATCAGCTGGATATTGCTTTTCTAACTGCAATACCAGCTGTTCCTTTCCTGTCAACTGTCTTATCTGACAGATAAAAAAGTTCAGGTGTAAAATCAAGGCTAGATCGATAGCATGACAGAAAATCAAGAACGATATTGCTTAACAAGTCATTAATAAATAATCTTTATGCCAGTTATACCACTAGATATCTTACCTATCTTCTTGTTCAATCAAGAAACACCTGGCGTTAATGTATTTAACACTACTAGCAAATCTATTAGACGTGTTAATCACAGCATTCAGATGACCTTGCAAAACAGCAGCCTTAATAAAGAAAAGCTCAACTAACCTTGCTTTCTGTATACAATCTGCCTTTTAAGTTGGATATTACTTCAGCTGTCATCTCTTTGCTTGCTGACATGAGTTGAGTAAAAGCTGATCTCAGACCAGATTTTACTTTTTCCTCATGACCGTGCTCGTTGAGTTGCAAGAGTTTGTTTACTTCTGCACTGCCAACCAGTTCTACGATCTCAGGAACATCTCGAAGCACAGATTTAAGCTCCTGCAAATTTATCGATTTACATCAAGTAAATGAAAATATGGATTTGATTTCAAAATGTTTATCAGTGGAAATTGTAGATACAATAAGCAAAGTAAGGGTTCTCAGAGGAAAGTTATCATGACCTTGATAGACGGGGAATAAACACCAACACATAGAGATTAACCTGCACTTTCTTTTGATTAAAGACATTCCTATGTAACATTGAAAAGTAGTGGGTTTTCAAATATGTCTGCAGTCTGCAGATAACCGTTTCCTTTTCTAGGTTTCTTTTAAAAATGTATGTTTTATAAGAAAGAGCGAGCAGTTTGTTGATCGTTGGCTAATTTTCTCAGAAATTCAAGCAACTCAGAAGTGCATCAATGAAGGATAAGGAACTCAAAGTTTCTCATTGTCTTGACAAAGCAATAAAAACAAATCATGCTCACATGATATTAAGTTTTTCCAGACTGATAACTATTTCAAGTGAAAATCACAGTCCTAGCCAATTAGGAATGTTAATAAAAAATTAACAGGAGATATGGGTTAAGGTATGGTAGAATCACATTCATTTAACTGAATCTTTAGGTTTCTCTTGGAAAAATAATAATTCAAGGAGACCTATTTGCTTCACAAGCATCTGTATGGCCTCGAAATGTCCTTCAACTTTTGCCAAGATTCACAAAACTATCAGTGAACAACAATCAATTCAGAGCATTTACAAGATAGAGATATGCAAGAAAGATAGAGATCGATAGACCACCTCAAGGCTGATAAAACTACAGAGGGCTTCAAACTCTGTTACAGCCAAAGCCATCTCCGGCTTATGATTGTCATCCTTGTAAAGATTTGGATGCAACTTGTTTAGAACTTTCGCCAATTCCTTGTCTGGATGAGCCTGAATTGACAATGCTTTTGCCACAGAAAGTACCTATCAGAGACCAAACTGTGAAAATCAAACACAACTTCTCGATACTCAAACATCCAAATTTCTAAGGTCCATGAAATTCAAACACAGCTATCACGAAAAAGTCCTTGAATGTATGATCAAAGATGAGCTGTCCAGTAGAATTGAGAAAAGAATTGGAGAAAAATCAACTAACCATATATAATGGTCCAAATCTATATCTTAAACAGTAAAAAATAATTATAAATGGGAAAATCACTCATCTCTAGTCAGAGTGCAATAAAAACAACCTCGGAAGAAGGAGAAGCAACCTCGCTTGTCTAAGATCTTATCTCCAAGCACCAATACGGTTTTTCAAAATCCAGGACATAAAAATTTAAACTTCATCATGCTGATCCAGGACTCTGCACACAACCCTTTGTCTTTCAACTAAGCTACAGAATTCAATGCTAACAATATTGCAAACAGTAATTCTAAACCAACTCTCCCCAATTGTGATTTGAACAAAACATCTCTGCCTTCGAAGCCTCATTTGACTCACTACCACATCACCGGTCGCCATGAATTTCTGATTCAGATTTTGAAAGGATGATATAAAAGGAAAGTTAAATGGAAATGTTATATGCTAATGACAAGTGGAAAGGAAGGAACCCTTTTGCTTTTTGATAAAAACAAGGGTAGTAAAAATGGAAATTAGCTTTAACTGCCACTAAATAATGACATTTTGCCGAGAAAAAAAAACCGCCATAACAAATCACTACTTTCAAATAAATTAGGACCCTACAATTGTCAACAGCTCTAAACTTGATTCCCAGAGCAGCCAATTCTACTACAGAAACATACATTGCTCAATTGCTAAACATGAAGAAGGATGGGCAACATCCAATCAAAACACACAAAAAGAAGGGTTTTTTTTAATCAAATACAAAAAAAAAAAAAAAAGGTTGATGAAATACAGCGACGCAGAAATCATAATTCACAGATGATTAAGCCTGATCATGAAAGAACCAACTGCAAAAAATAACACTCGTGATTCAACCAATACATAAATTGTGACACATCACAAGCAAAATCATACATTACAACAACAACAAATGATAAAAAAGATTATACCTTGAACAAGAAAGGAAGATCACAACCCCACTTATCCAAAACCTTGTCACCAAGCACATTAGGATTCTTACAAATCCATTCTTTCAAACTCATACTCCCACACCCAATTGAGTCCCCATTCTCCACACCACCCTCCACCACAAAAGAAGGCCCAGAACCATGTGTACCCATCCAAAACTCAGCAAAAGGCTTCTTCTTTTCCAGTTCTCTATCAGACCCAGAATTCAACTCATAAAGCCTTGCAACCTCAGACCCTTCTGTCCCTTTCTTACCCCAATCATAGTTTTGAACTGAACATTTAAGTCTCTTCAGTCCTCCTCCTTGGTGGTTGTTCTTCAATTCAATCTCCATTGACTCAAAGACGAGATTTTTACTACACTATATCAACAAAATGAAGAAAACTTTGGAGATTTGAATATAATAAAGGCCATGAAGAAAAGGGAATGCGTATACACACACACACACATTCATTTATATATAGATACTTCTGGATTTTGAAGTGTTTGAAAGGGTAATATGAGAGGGGGAAACAGGTTGAGAGAAAGAGAAAAGGAGACTTGAGAAAAAAGATAAAGAAGAAACGAAATTATATGTGGTGGGGTCTGATCTCACTATGAAGCTATCATTTTCCTTTCCAGATTAGTTATTCTCTCCCAAGATTTTCGTCGTTGGTGAGAATAGGTTCTGTTTTTGTCAGCAAATCTTTCCTGGAGGTAGAAACGAAAATGAAAATAGATCTTGTGACTCGGTAAATCCTGCCATTGCGGCACCCACGGTCATGCGGAAGTTTCTTAAAATCTAACTTTCGAAATTATAATGATACTTTTCATATCAAATGTAAAATTCTTAGAAATCGACTTCGTTTTCATTTGAATTTAAGAGGAAACTTAATTTTAATATGCAAAAATAAATAATAATAATAATAAGAAGAAGAAGAAGAAGAAGAAGAAATAATATATGCCGTGCGATATATATTTCGATGCCTCAAAAAAGTGTTTCGAGGATAGATTCTTAGTGAAGTTAATTAGCATGCACTGTCAAATGCGTGGATCTGACCCTGAAGTTTGCTTCAAGATCACCAAAACTTGAAGGTTAAACCTTAAAAATCTCGTCCGAAATTTCCTTAAAAAAGAGGAGAACAAGAAGCTTCAATAAGAAATCTGCCTAGGGTCAGAAACATAACTTGTAGTTACCGTCACAATTGGACAAATTAAGACTAAAAAAATAAAAAAAATAAAAAAAATCCCACTTTAAGTATGATCTTAGAAAATATAATTATTGGTACCGTTTTAATCTTATCATAGAAGAGCTATAAATAATAGCTAGAAAAGAATTTTTTATAATAAAAATAAATGTTAGGATGTTAACCAATTCACATGAGAAGTATTTTCTGATAAAATCTAGATTTTCTTTATTTTTAAAATGAATTTTGAACACATTTTTTATATAAATTAAAAATATATATGTTAATGCTAAGCCCGAGATAGAAATCACAAGTCAACAAAAAATTCACGATCGACTTTTCTAACAGTCAAATCCCATCCTTAAAGTTAGATGTCGATTCGTTGACAAATGAATTTGTTTTTCATTTTATGGTTCCATGCATTCACAGGCGTCGACGTCAATGGTTTATCTAAAGAAAAATACAAAGTATTCACTTGATATTATAATAACATTGCTTCTTAATTTTATTTTTATTAATTTAAAACATATTAAAAATATATTTTTAATATTACCACATCAAAATAATAACAAAAATAATAAGAATTAAGGATTTGTCGGTGAGGATCGTCGGCTTATGTTACGTTGGCTTTTGTGGGCATGAGACACCAAAAAGGCGACGAGGGAGGGGGACCACGTGGAAGCTTCGCCCTCCTCCTACCATCACGAGAATATATATATATTTTATCTTCGCCAATTTAATAAAATTAGATACCTCTCATTTTCTTCTTCTTAAATTATTTATTCTCGTGCTTTGGACGTTAATTAATAGATGAATGAGGTTTGATTTTAGTGAAAATCTTCTAATTTTTTAATTGATTTTTGTAAAGATCAAATAGGTCCTTCTATTGCGCCATGTGTAAGACTATAAAATACTCATGAAATTATCAAAGAAGATTTTGAGATTTATAATTTTTTCAGCTAAGAGTTTTGAGTGTTTTTATTGGCTAATCACAAAATCAAAAGGGATAGCATGGCATATTGTAGGTTTACGGTCAACTCATATCAATTATTCAAAAAACAATTGTTTAATTTTTTAAAAATAAAATAAAATGATATTGCTTTAGAAAGAAAGAAAAAACTCTTTGAAGTTGATTTAGTTGAAGTCTCACATAAATTTGATCAAATTCATCATCAAATCAGTTCATAATGAAATTCAAGGTAGAGTTTGCTCTGAATTAGAGTCTGTTTAAGAGTGTAGTTGAGATTGTTTTTCAAAATAGTTTTAATTCAAAAAAGTATTAGATTTGTTTTTAAATTATTTTTGACATAGCACATCAAAATAATTTAAAAATATTCAAAAATAAATAATTAAAAATAAATAATTTTTTTCAAAAATATTTTTGAAACACAATAAAAAACAGACACTTAGTTGATTAGCAGGTTAGCTAGCCGGGTCGAGCCAAGTTTGATAACTAAAAGAGAGAGGTAAACATTTAATTTATGATTAGAAGATGTCCTGAAATGAAACATTGTGCAGCAGATGAGGACTTATTTAGTCATTTTGAATTTTACCGCTCGAGAAAAGTTTTGTCAAAGCACACGTGAAACTCGGGTGGATTGGCTTCAAACACGTTGTGACACAGATGCCAGCGAAGCTGAAGGTCGATCAACTTACGTGTCGTTCGCTCCACCAAGCGAATAGAAAGAATCCACAGAAAAATGCCTCTCTCTCTCTTCTTCAGCATTTTATTATTAAGCCACGATGGAAGCATCTTTAGGTGCTGGAGAAGGGAGCCTCCGACACACCATTCACCATAACAGTAAAAACAATCATGAACACGGTAAGGACATCCCGATTATATTAGAAATATTTTTATTTTTAAAAATAAAATTCATATCTGTAAAACAAAAAGATATAGATGAATCACAATAATACGTTCAAAAATTAAACACAAATAAGTTTTTTTAAAAATATTTATTCAAAAAAAATTTATAAAACTCGTGACCTAGATCATGAGACTAGGATAAACCGGTAGAAATATTTTTAGAAATAATTAAAATTTTATTTTTTGATTACAAAAAAGAATAATGTGGAATGATAAAATCATAGAGAATATAAAAAATATTGAACCGCATTAACTTTTTTAAATCATGAATCAAGTTATTAGATTTGAAACTCTACAAAGAGAAAAATCACAAAGCCCAAATATTTTTAACAAAAGAAAAAAAATCAAAAGAATGAGGGTTAAGTTGAAAAAAAAATAAAAGATCTTAAAGTTTGATCAAATGAAATTGAAATCAGTAAAACTTTAATAAAAAAAAGCTGAGGAAAAGAAATAAAAATAAAAAGAATAAAAAACTTAATATATGACAAATTGTATTTGAAGAACTATATCTAAAGTGAACAAAGATTCTTGTGTAGGGGAGAAGAATAAAATTTGAAATTGAACAACCTAAAACAAAAAAGATATTCATGTTATCCTTAAGGTTAGAGAGAGAAAAGAAGGATAAAACACAATCATCGGTAATAAACCACCCATCATCTACTGCCACACACTTCGAGGGTGTTTATTTTATGGTGCAACCGGAGGTTGCAAAAAAAACTTCATATTCTAGTGTTTGATCAAATATGAAAAGCAGAAATATGACATGGGTTCCACAGAATAAAATGAAGGGAACGCCGATGTAAGAGCTGCTTTTTAATTTTTGTTTTTCAAGTAGACCACGATCTAATGATCGAGAAAGGAATTACTTTTCAATTTTTGCTTTTCAAGCAAACCACAATCACCACGATCTCATGCTCGGGAGAGGGGGTTGGAGAAGTATTTGAGATGGGGCGGGGGGGGGCTTCAGTTGTGGTTCTGTTGTATGCTAGGGTAGGGTTGGGGCTGCTGGAGAAGTATTTGAGAGAGGGGCAGGCGGGTTTTTTTAGTTGTGGTTGCTGTTGCCGGGACTTCAATTGTGGTTGTTGCTGCTGGGAAGTATTTGAGACTAGACAGGGGGTCTTCAGTTGTGGTTCTGTTGTATGCTGGGGTAGGGTGGAGGCTGATGGAGAAGTATTTGAGAGAGGGGCGGGCGGGCGGGCGGGCGGGGGTGGGGGGGTTCTGTTGTGTGTGTGGTTGAGAGGGGCTGCAGGGAGGTTCTGTTATGTGTGGCTGCTCGGGCGGGAGGGGTGTATGATATTTTACCATATGCTGTTCCAGGATCATAAAAGCCTTCACGTATGAATTTAGCTCGTGATAAAATTAAAAGTAGTTTGATGGGAGAATAAAAATAAATGTCTAATTTACTTTAATTATTAATTATATTTTATTATTATAATTATTAAATATTTTAAAAACAATATATATATATATATATATATATATATATATATATATATATATATATATATATATATACTTTAAAGTAATTTCACATGTTGACAACAATATGAAAAGCTCGGTAACCAAACACATAAAACTGTTTTTCATTAACCTCAAACTCAACTACAGTTTTAACCAAACACTTCAATAATTATTTTGAGCCGCAGCTAAAAATATTTTTCATGAAATTACTTTTTCAAAATCTCAACCATTAAAATAAAAGCAATACTAAATACACCCAAATCATTAAAAAGTAGAAAAAACAATAGCACTTTCAAAAACACAATAGAATGACATATTTGATCACCAGGCTGACATATTACGTGCTCTCTAAATAGCAAGGACGTCATCTCTTCACATTCATGTGATTACCACGCGCGTACAACTTTTTAAAATAAAATAATTAATTACTCAATTTAAAAACACTAAAATGTCCCTGGTGTCTCTTAAGAATTACCAAAAATCATGAAAATGACAAAAACACCCCTGAGACACATGCGCTTTTTTGGGTGCTTTAAAACGTAAATGTGTCCATTTATCTGTATTACGACGTCGCTATTAAAAATATCCTTTTCAATTCCTGTTGGCTGTCTTCCCATTAGCATCTCAATTTGGAAGTGGTAGGCTGCTGCATTAATTTCTGGAATCAAATCTAGAGGTTTCCTGAGAAAAAGAAAAGAAAAAATCTTTTGTGAATTGAATATTTAAAGGGTATAAATATTTATTTGAAAGTATGATTGGAATTATTTTAAAAAATATTTTTTTATAAATTATTTTTGATATCTATAATAAAAATAATCTAAAAATAATATAATGTAATTTTTTTTTAAAAAAAAACGATATTAATTTGTTGGAGGAAAAAAACATTTTTTTCTTCACTCCAATCGAGCAATATTATTTTTATATTTTTTTCCAACTACTTGGGAACAGCAATTTTATATGATGGGATTCACCGTCCGGCCTTACCTCAAGTCTATCCAGTCCAGTGATTGCAAGCCCCTGCGACGTGGCGCTCGTTAGAGGCGCAATCTTTCCTTTTTTTATTTGCTAATCATATTTTATTTTCAACACATTTTTTTTCTTTCTCATAACAATTTTTAAATAAAAATATTCTTAGAAGGACGACCTATTGTCGGCAAGTCTTTCAATTGATGTTTTCAAATTTTATTTTGTAAATATTAATATATTTTAATCCTCAAATGTGTTAAATTTATTAGACATACCGTGTGAATAAATTGTCTTTTCCATACATCAACGGAATTGATTTTTTTTTAAAAAGCCCATATGTTTGTAGAAAAATATTTCTCACATTACCCATATGGTCGTGTTTTATAATATATATATATATATATATTAAACGTTTAATCCATGCTAATTATTTCACATGCCCGATTTCAAGATCATCCACACCTTGATGCTTTCAAGATTTTCTTACAGCCTACGCTTGAATTTGAATTGTGGAAGTGATTTTAAGGATTGTATGCTGAATGATCGGAAGTACAGTTGAAATTACTTGTAAGAGTATTTTTTATGAAAAAATAATATTTTTTATTTTTTATGTAAAAAATCTCCTTACTTATTAGGGTAAAATAACTAGTCCAATAACTCGTGCCATGCTGTAAATTGAAAGAATTTTATCTGATTTTTTTTATTGTTAGAATGGATTAATTGATAAAATAATATTTTCATCATTGTTTTTCAACATTTTTCTATTCTTTATAGGGATCAAAATGCAAAGTATTTGATCTCTAAACTAAAAGAACTAGAAAGAAACTACGACAAAATCTAACAAAAAGCCATTTTATAAAAAGGACTGTCATTTTTCTTCTTTTTTCAATTTGATCTTTTAATTTTGAACCTTGTGCAAACACTAACTTTAAATTTATTTGTGCAAAATCAATCTTAATATTTTTAAAAAATTATGACAACTTTATAGAGAAGTAATAGAACAAATTACAAAATTTAATTTTCAATAAATACAATAATAAAAAATAAAAAAATTTACTTTTAAAATACATGGTAGTATCTATGTTGATGATGAACAATGAGAGTATGAGCTGGAATATATTCTTCCACAATTAATTAATAATAATATGCAGCGATTGTCTATGGATTAGTAATTTTAACGAAAATCCAAAATTTAGGACCGTTTAGCAATATCAGAAAAACTCAGGAGCCTAATAACAAAACCCCCAAATCTTTCCAAACCCCCCAAAATTAGGGTTTCACTTCCAGCTCTCAAAAACCTTAAAATCTCTCGCATTCAACAATGGCAGAATCTATGTGTAGAACACTCCGAGATGGATCATTAGAAGGAGAGCAAGTACCAGCTCTCACAATCAAAGACACCACAGCTTCGCCTTTTGGTTCCCACGTTTTCTCTCACGTTCTCTCTCAGCTCTCCTCTTTCATTTTAGCTTCCAAATCCCAGTCCCGGTTCCCATTCAAAACCAGCTTTTCTGGTCGTTTTCATTTTTATTATTAATTTAATTGAGATTAAGATAATAAATTAGTTGATTGGTGGATGCTGCAGTTGTATTGTGATTGTTGCATTTTCACGGAGCCCGTCCTTTTACGTGGATTTACTGAAGAGACGAGGAATTGATGTAAAATCTTATCATAAATGGTAATTTTGTACACACTCTATTTGGTTACTGATAAAGTGAAGCAAATGGAAAGAAAATTAAGGTTTTGATTAATCTGTTTACCTTTTCCTTTTATGTTTTGGTAAAAATGTGTTTTATGTGTGATTGTAGAATTTGTAAAGTGTTTTATGGGTGGGGACATGTGGGCTGAATTATTGTTGGTGTAGCTTTCAGATATTGGATTGCTATTCGGATCCGCTTGATTGGAAGGATCAGCATATGACGTCGGGAAATTTCACGGATGTTTCCTATGAAGCTTCTTTGAGTTTGAACTGTGTTTGTAAGAACGTGAAGGATTTGGACAAGTTGTACTCTTTGATTCTTGAACTGGGGAAAGGTACTGTATAGAATTTTTGTTGCTGCTTGGTTTTGTCTGTGAAGAATATGGAAGTAATGTAGGTATCACAAAATTGGATTCTGATAAGCATTTTCTTTGGTGAACTGGTTGTGTTCCATGTGGGGTAATTTTTGGGAGTTTCTTTTTTTTTTTTTGTATTTATGCTTGCAGGATTGGTTGGACAAGGAAAAAAATGTTTTTCTGTTGCCATTGATTCAGTAATTCTGTAACCTGCAAGTTTGAATTTCTAATAACTGTATTTGTTGCTATTATGCAAGATCAGGGCCCAGGCTGCCATTGTTAAGTTTAAATGAAGTTCAAGTGATCTTGCTGGTGTGTTCTAATGATATTCTAGTGAATTGATGCTTTAGGTCTGTAGCTAAGTTCCACTTTTTATAGTGTATTAATGTGAACAATGGGTTGGTTTGACACTTGTCAAATACTGACACGAACCAATAAGAAGGATTCTGCATTACAATATCCGATGCCTCAGCTCAAAGTATCACTCTATTTTGCTTGTGAGACGTGGAAACTTCCTGTGAACTGCCAATGCTTTCTAACGAGGATAGGCTTGGCCAGAGGAAAGGCATTATTAAGGATTGTATGCCTAGTGCCTTACTTTAGAAGATTAGGCGGTTTATATGCTGAAATGGATGGATTTGATTGCACTTTTGTATTTTCCTAACACTGCTGGAAAAAAAAAATTGAAATATTTTTCTCAGGTCAAAAAACACTTGGTGCTTTTTGATCTCATTTTATCTGAGCAGGCATGCTCGCATGGATGGACAGCTGCCATGGACCCTGTATGGCCATGTGATGCTGCCTTCTCACATATCAGTGCCTTTGGAAGCCTTGAGTGTTTGTTGATTGATATCCAAATCATTGTCCTTATTTCTTGAGTCATGTTCTAATGCGGTAGGATGGATCCTAGGACAGAGATATGATGTTGGCTATCCTTTTGGAATGGTACCAAGGTTCATTATTACTTTTCTTTATCAATACACAGTATATTTATGAGATATCGAGCTTGTGGGAGTTTGGTATTTTATATAAAACTCTGATAATAGCGTAACATGTCAGAACACAGTTTCAATGTTGGGTAGTCTTTTATATGCAGTTCATATATTTGCTCCTTTTCTTTTCTCTTCTTTTTTCATTCTGATGGTTCCTTAATAATTTTAACCAGATAAATGAAATGCTGAGACATGCATCGACATCAACAGTTGCAGGCCTGTTAAGCAACCTTCATAGCCGTGGTATAAGCATTTCTGCTCTTTCAAGACTTTCTCTAATAATAGGTAGAGTTTATTCACCTTTTCCTTTTGATATTTCTGCAATTACTTCGCTGAGAACAAGCAACTTTGGTGTTTAATTACATAAAATTAATGCTTTACCGGTCCTTCTAAATAAATGAATCGTTCGGGATATGCAGAAGGGATTCCAAGACATTGATGTGGTTTAATACTGGGCATATATTCACTGTTGTTTCATGGTCGCAGAACAGATTTCCAGCGGCTTTTGGTTGTTACATTCAGACCTTCATGAAGTCAAGGTTACATCTATTCTTGAATATCTGTCCTCTGTGGTGGCCAGTGTAGAACCACTGCATCTAACTGCTAATGGACAGAGAAGGGATTTGGGAAACCTCTCTTTGTTAGAACAGAACTTTGGGAAAGGAAAGCTTCAAGTCCGATTAAGCGCCAAAATGGGCGTGTTCGTATGATGGTGAATCTCTCTTTCTCTATCTTTTTTCCCCTTTCATCTTTTTTTTTGGGTGTCTGGTAGAAGTTGCTGCCTCTGATCATGAAGCTTCAAAACTGCCATAACAAAAAAATTGTTTTTAGAGCGAAGGATTTCATATTGATCAGTCAGGCATCAATTTTACATCTGTTTTATCTGAAGATGAGCTATTCAACCTAATCAATCAAGGCCATCTGCCAAAGGTCAGTTCGTGTGGAGTGCTCTCCGTCTCATACACACACCAGTGCATGCTTCTCAAGTAAAATACACTGTTACGCACGCACCCATGCTCTTGCCTCCACCCAATATAGCAGATTTACTTTGTGTAACCTCACTTATTTTTGTGTAACTGGTGCTTCTTTCAACAGGTGCAGTTTAATCTAGATCTATCAGAGGAAGAACGCATTGGCAGGGCTAAGGTTGTACTACCTTTTGAGCACCAAGGTGTGGAAATGGTAATCCTATTCCAATCTACGACGACCGAAGATCTCTTTCTGAGGGCAAAACTGAGGCGACTCTTGGTTCAATTGGGGATGCACAAAAAGCTGAATACTGGTGAAAGAGAGATCATATATTTTCGTGATTCAGATGATGAGATGCCAGATTCTGATGAGGACCCAGATGATGACTGCATGAATTGTGAAATATAGTCTCATTTTACAACATACTAATAAGAAAGATGAAACAAAATGGTCAGAAAGTTATCTTTCAATTCCCTACCAGTTCATTTTTAGATGTTAAATCAAACCCTAAATTTAGGATTTTGCTGCTGTTCACATACATAAAAAAAGATCTCAAGTTTTTATCAATTAACAGAGGAACGAATCCTATTATTAAACTCTATTGATGAAAGGTTCATGTATTTTTCAGCCATTTTTCTGGGTGTACAAGTAAATGATAAATAGCACAAGTTAATAAAACAATACAATTCTCTTAACATTTTAACATTTTAATACAATACATCCCAATTCCCAACATCCATTCGACACTCATGTATTTCTCGAAGCACACACAATTCCCAAACACTAACGATAAATTTCAAAGAATCAAACCTTAAAATACCTTTTCGATATAGCTTTCAAGAAGTTTTTCGAGATGGTTTTAATAATGTTATTGAACAATTAAACCCTCAAACGGCGGCCGGGGACTCTCACCACCACAGCAAAATGACAATAAACAACAGGCTATTGAGCAACGCTGTTTGCAGCGTCGGATACCATGTATTTGTAGCATCTGCTCGACCTGGCTCGCACCGTTTTTTGAAGGACGTCATTTGTGAGGAGGATTCTCATCATTCGAGATTAAATCGTTTAATTCTGGGTTGATTTCTCAAATTAGATAATAACTTGTAAACTAATTAACACAATCCTATAAAATCCATGCACAAAGACTAAACCATTATGCCTCGAACAAACCAAACCCGATGCTACTAGCTAACCTCATCGTGAAATATCGATTCCAAACCTATCTCTTCTAAAAAAATAAATCAATAAATCATCAATGAATTTATATTTATAATTAAGGTTTCCATGCAGATACACAGACCAATACTTTGAATATTCATATTATACACACACAAAAAATAAAAATACATAAAACAACTTTCAAGATGCATATTTTTCTTTTCAGGATTCAAAATTGACCTTCAAAAACTACTTAGAATTCATCGTAGATTTGGAATTGAACCGAGCGACGATGGCACTTGGCTCGCATGCGTTGGCGTGTGGGGATGGTTAGGGCAAAGACATTGTACTTGCATAGGAGGAACAGACGTTCTGCTTTGAAGGCTGATCAATGTTTCGATTGGAGGAGGGCTAGAATTCTCAATATGATTTCGGCCGGGTTGAGAAGGGGAAAATAAGGTGATGGCGATCATTTCATGGGTGTTGAGATTAATTGGTGCGTAAGGATTTGCTGTGTTAGTTTTGGCGGGTTGGTTCGAGTGCAGTGAAAGAGGAGACGATCGATGCCTGGTGCAATGGTTGAAGGAGCTGCTGCATGTGATTGTTGGTTTATGGCTAGGTTGTCGGCTCTGCTATGGTAGACAAACTAGAGGTTCAGGTGTGGTTAATTATGGCTCGACTACTGTGGGATGAGATGGATCACGGTGGTTTGGTGGTGGCGTGTATGGCTAGCTACTGTTGCATGCGTTGCCGGGTTCTAACAATGAAAATGAGATTTTTTTTTTATGTAATTAGATATAATGCGGGTTCAGAAACGTGATGTAAATTGTTTTTAATTTCTTACAAAAACAAATTTGATATTTTTAAATATTTCATTTTGTCATTAACATATTAAAACCAAGGTTGTTAATTTCGTTTCGGTTGGTGTTTTATTTTTTCAATGGGAATGAAATATTTCAGTTTCAAAACATTTCGGCGCTCCGTTTCGATATATATATATATATATATATATATAATATATTAATTAAAAAAATAGTTCAAATAAAAAAAATTATTTAGAATTGTGCAATTTGTATGATGATCACAGAACTTTTTTTTTATTTTATTTTCGGGGTGTCTGGATCAGCTTGCGCGCACCACAACTAATCTCCGACCCACTAAACACCCTGCAAGCCCAGTAAACAGATAAAACACCGTAGGGTGACAAACATAGACAGAGAGGCTCGAACCCGGATGCAAATGAAAAGAGCAAATCCCTTCCCCCGCTAGACCAAGAACTCATATGCTCACAGAACTTTCATTGTTTCCTCTTTTGCCAGAGAGCACCATTGTTGGACAAGCTCTCATCTCATCGAGTGAAGATCGAACCAGTGATCTTGCTCAAAGTTTTGCCTTGTCAATGAAAAATATGACGTGCCCTGCAAAGGATCTCCCCTTCGATCTGATTGGTGGATTGTTGTGTATATATATTTCACAGTTTTGGATTATCAATGAAAGGGCTCCCTGTTCATCTTTTGAATGATTAGTGGAGCAAAAGCACAATCATCTCAAGGTTTCCTCTTCCCTCCAACCCCATTTTTATGGGACCATAACTGCTGGCAAGCATTACTAGTTTCCATCGTGTTCACTTGCCATTTTTTTTATTTTTAAATTAGCACAATAAATAAATACTATATAAAGTATTTAAAACAATAACACAACTAATTAAAGAATGTTATATGTAATTAATATTTATGACCTGCGAGTAGCTAAACTCTTCCTGTAAAATCTACTGCAGAAACCTCTAGCTAGTCCTTGGCGTGCCATATATATATGTATACTTGAAATAAAGCAAAACGCACCTCATAACATTAGACAGCATAATTGTGAAGGGATGGAGACATGGCATGTCGGCCAGAAAAGAAAAAAAAAAGGAAAAAGATTCACCCTATTTTTATTATTTATTTTGAAACCGTAAGTATTTTAAAAATTGTTTTTCAAGGTTCCGACGAGTAGAAGATATGGAAGGTAGGGTTTAGGTAACCAAAACACATGCAAAAATAACCATATAAACATCAAAAGTCTATTCGACGAGTTTTGTGAAAGAAATTAAATTTTTCATCACCCGTCAACAGACATGAACTCTGACCAGCTAGCTAGTCTGAGATAGCGATGCGCACTTTATCATGTGGACAAACATCTAATTACATGACATAGATCGATAATAATTGAATATTTCTGTCTCGAAATAGGTTTAAGAGGAAGAACATAGATTCAAACATGCAACAGTTAAGAATATCATCGTACATGGTTGCCCTAAAGCTCGGAGAATTTGGGAGGTCTTTGTTAGGGTAGAGGAAAGGGATTTATTCTACAGCCAAAGTTGGTATACATGGTTGATCTCTAATTTATCCTCCAGAAATAGAGGCATGAGAAATGAGGAATGGAATCTGATCTTCGGCGTTACTATGTGGTATATTTGGAAAGAGAGATGTAGCAGAACATTTGAAGGTGACAGGGGTAATTGGTTTGGGACTGTATTGGCTATAAGAAGAATGGTTGGAGATAGTAAGAACCAGCTGCAAAGTGGTAATGGATCAAATGGCGATGCAAAGATCAATAACATTGGTTGGAAATACCCAGTGGAGGAATGGATCAAACTCATCGTGGATGGGTGCAGTAAGGGTAACCCTGGGATGGCAGGTGCTGGAGGAGTTATTCGAGACCATATGGGGACTTGGGTAGGGGGTTTGCGAGAAATATTGTTTATTGTTCGTCCATAACTGCAGAATTATAGGCTATTTATGTTGGGTTACAGCTTACGTGGGAAAAAGGGTTTAGAAAAGTAATTTTAGAGACAGATTCCAAAGTTGTAGTTGGGATTATTAATGGGAATAGTGTGAGGGTAGATAGAAATTGTAACCTTGTTATGCAAATTAAGGATATGTTGGGCAGGGATTGGGAAGTGAGATTATTTCATGTTTACAGAGAGGGCAATTGTGTGGCGGATTGGTTGGCGAACTTTGGGCTAACTAGAGATTTGATAGATAGGGGGTCGGATATTATAACTGACCCACCAGCAGGAGTTTATACTTTGCTGTATTATGACCTGATTGGGTCTACTATTCCTCGATTAATTTAGAAGGGCATTTGCCCCGATCATTACCAAAAAAAAAAAAAAGAATATCATCGTACCACTTTCTATGCTGCTGCTCGTCGATATTCAAAAATAATATAAATTATATTACATGAATTTATTTAATAATTTAAGTTCCAGGTGAGATGGTATCTTGACATGTTACAAGTTCGAATTTCACTACTCTCATTCTATTCGATAAAAATTAAGTTCAAGATAATATGAGTGTATGTACAAATATCAAACCTAAAATACTTTCACTTGACGAGAATCTCAGCAAGGATTCTCGGACCCTTCTTTTTCTTTCCAAGAACACTTGCTGGGCAGAAACTTTGTGGAAGCTATCGGCTTGGAATTCGGATATATACCCATTGATCATGGCTGCTACTTGCAAGCCACTGGCTAGTGACCACTGCTGTGGTCTCGATCCCTGCTGACAAGCTCTGCAACTTTTCTGCTCTTCACTTTACACCTTCCTTGCAGATTCCTGCTGTCCCTTCTGGTTGGACCAAACTAGGGATGGGATCTTGATTATATTTTATCATCCCGTATATTTAAATTTCTTTCTCTGGGAAAACTAATTATTGAAAGCCGCAGAGGATAAATTGTAAACCAGGTTAAACATTTATCTATGAAGATCCTCCACGTAAATTAAATAAAGCTAGATTAAATTTATATAATTATTAAGAGGCTGTAGAAAAATGAAAAATAAAAATCCAAAAAAAAAGGGAAAAATTGTAGAACGTCCATTTTTTGTCCTTGAAAAACCCTTTACCCCACCACAAAACTCCACACTTAATTAATTTGTTGGATAAATATGAACCTCCTTGAAGCTTCACGGCCTTTCCTTCAAAACTCACTGTAAAAAACATTTAATTCGTTGGACCATGATAATTATGCAAATCTATTTCGTAAAAAACACCTTCTTCTTCTTCTTCTTTTTGACTCTCATTAGTATGCATGAGGAAATGTATTTGAAGCTGTAAGACAATAATTAAGAACCAGTTAAAACCCTAGAAAGTGTAGCCCCAAATAATTGATCAGCCACTAAAGTAGCTACAGCACAGGTCCACAGCCAGACCGACTTCTGATATAGATCCCAAAATCTACAGCTCAACTCGCCGGAGCAGAGCCAGACAATCATGGCTAGCTCAGATAGGGCATCAGAGAGTGTAAGATTTGGTTTTGCTGCCTGTTCTTCAGCGTCAGTCAAAAAGTCCAGACAGGGAGGCCATAAACGACAGTGACAAAACTACAAGTTGCATGGCCAGCGTGGTGATTTCTCTTATTCTTAGTGTTTTTAAATTATTTTAATGTATTTATAAATAAAAAAAACATTTTAAAACAGTTTTAGTTACATTTCCAAACACCCACCTAGTATTAGTATTTTTTATTGTTCTTAAGAAAAGTTATTGAGAAAAGTTGTGATGGTGAAAGAATGAGATTTTAATTTATTTTTATTTTTTGATATTTTGGTTTTTAATAGATGTGTAGGAATGGTTTTTTTTTTTTTTAACAAAAAAGTCAAGTTAGATTCTTTTTTTTTTCTTGCTTTATAGTGTTTTCTGAATGTTATGTCACATGCAAGTCGCCATGGACCGAAAAGAAAAAGGGAAAGGAAAAAGAAAAAAGTTGAGATCAGATGATGAAAAGAGGTTGAAAAGCATTCAATGGGTCCATTATTGGACCATTTATTATTGGAGCATCAACAATCAAGTATAGTTACAACCATGATTAACGATTCAATTCAAATTTATCTCATAATAATATCATTTTAATTTAATAAATTAATTAATTTGAGAATTTTAACTAAATGAACATCTCAGCTCATTTCGTAAATTCCAGTCAAACACCAATGGATTCAAGTCGCTGATTTCGGACGAAAGAAAGAAAAATCTACATTGATTTGAGAGGGAATATGGTTTTTACTGTCTACAAGAGTGTGTAGTGATGATAAAAAACTTGTAATTTGTACAAAAATTTTCAAGTTCGAGTTAGGGCGTATAATCCTTATAAAAGTTTGAAATAACTAGGATTTTAATCGTTTATCTAGATCTACAAAGTGCACTTTATAGATTCAAGTCGTTGATCTCGGATGAAAGAAAGAAAAATCTACATTGATTTGAGAGGGAATATGGTTTTTTATTGTCTACAAGAAGTGTGACATAATGAAAAAAAACTTGTAATTTATACAATAAATCTTGAGTTCGAATCAAAACGTATATTATTTATAAAAAAATTACTTGTTTATCTACAACTAACAAAAATACGGGTTTCTACAAGTAAATAATGAAAGAAAGGTTTGCTCATAAAAATCCATAAGCTTCAGCTCTGTCAGCCATGGTGGACATAAGATCCATAAAGATGATGAACAGGCAAAGGACACAGCCTAGTGTGTGAGCCTGTAATTGTTATTATATAGCCATGGTCGACACAGCTCTGACTCCCTTTCTCTCCCCCACCACGTTAATATTGTACCATGTAATTCTTATTAAAATAATTAATAAGCATAGATTTTAAGTTTTTAAATATTATGTATTATCAAAGGCTTCTCTGCTGCACAACTACAATCCAAAGAGCCGATCTCTCTTTGCTTCCCTTCACTAATTTCTTAAACCCATTTTTTAGGGTTTCCTTTTTGTTATAATTATATAATATTGATCATGTGATGAGAGTGATTGAAGGTTCCAAGAAGCTCACAAGATGATTAAAACTTTAAAATTTTAATTTAAGTTCTCATACCCAATTTAAACATTATAAGAAGACTAGAGAAGGTTTTTATTTTAATAGTTAAATAACTTTTATTTTTTACATTAGTTTCTATATATAATTATGTTGTAAATCTTAGTTTTGTAGAAGTTAAAATAACTTCCCTTTTCTTTTACCAAGACCTATTTTATATTTATTTATTTTGCATATAAAAACTTATCTTGCAATAGCTTTAACCTAACATATATTTTTAAAATCATAATTAATTTTTCTTTCCTTAAATCTATTTTTTTTTTATAAAAAAAAAAACACAACTTTAAAAGTTAGAATATCAAAATAAAAAAAAGATGGAGAAAATGGATGGCAGTTTTGAAATTGTGTAAAAAAGTTTATTTTGATCCTCCTGCTTTTAAAATGATAAATTCTAATGTTTCTCAATATTTTGAAAAATTAGTTCTCACACAAAAACTTTATTTGTTTTATTTTTGTAGTTGTTGGTTTGATTAAAATATTTATTTTTCCTGTAATTTTATATTTAAACAATATAATTACTAATATAATAATTGTTAATTTTAAAACTCGTGTCATTATTCAAATTATGTATAAGCTAATCTAATCACTCATATTAAAAAATAAAAATGATATTATCTATTCTTTATTAGTATTAAAAAAGATGGAATTCATTTTCTCAAAATGAGAAAAAAGGCACGTCGATAATTAAAATGTGATAGGAAGTGGACCAGAATCTAGATTTGATCATTATTTGTGGAAGATGTGTTGAGAGCTAGATAAGAACCCTGCCAGCCTGGCATGATTGAATCTTAAAACAGGCTTTAAGTCACTCTGGCTCTTGTTTGTTTTTCCTCCTACGACACGAACTATATTGGCCACTCATTTCCCATTGTCTGCAGCCTGTGACAGCCTCATTTTGACTTTTGGGTCTCACACCCAGACAGACAGCCTGCCTCGTTGGGTTTTCAATTCATTGCCTCTATACTCTAATCTATTACATGAGTCTGTCAGAAAACAATGGTACGTTATTATTATTATCATCTTTTTTTTAACTCTAGATTTTTTCCCTTATAATTCATGAATTTAATGATTATATAAATTTTTAGTCATTATTACTAGAAAATATAAGACTCAAATTTAAGTGCCCGTTTGACATTGCGATCCCACCGATTTTTAGCTGAAATTTGATTTTTTTATTTTTTTTTAGTTTAAATGAATATGTTTTTGTGTGTTTTAGATCATTTTGATGTGCTGATTTCAAAAATATTTTTTAAAAAATAAAAAACATCATTTTGATGTATTTCGGCACGATAAACACTTTGAAAAACTACCGCAACCACACTCCCAAACAGGCCCTAAAACCATAAGAAAATCAAACATTTTAATTCTAAATTTTTATCACTGGACCATGTATAGATGATGGTTAATGGTATGTTATTCTGCTCGAGTGGTGGTGGTGGTGGTGGTGGTTGTTAAGGAATCATCTCACCTAAAAGCTTAAGCTTGTAAGTGAGACTCCATAATATGATTTATATTATTCTCTAACAAACCCCTTCAAGTGAAAGCTTTTTGGGCTTGAAACTTGCACAGACCCATATTACCTTGTGCTTGGTTTTTATCAAATAGAATGGGGGTAGTGAGATTCGAACTCGTGACCGATGGGTCAACAAGGCTCTCATACCATGTTAAGGAACCATCTCACCTATAAGCTTAAGTTTATAGGTGAGATCCTAGAATATGATTATATTATACTCTAACAGTGGTGGTGGTGGTAGTGGTTCAGCCCATGACACCTTATTGTAAGACAAATTAACCGAACTATAGCTCTTGGTTCACCCCATTTTCCTGACCCTCTTTGTTTATATTTATTTCTTGGCTCAATTTTGACATCGATATATCCTCAACTACTATCACTGCTCATGTACTGATCAATATTAAAAGAAAAAGAAAAAAAGGGATTACAAGGTGACCATAATTTGCTAATTATCTCCCCCCACGTCAAACGAAACATGCGTACCTGTTTCATGCTATTATTTTCTCCAATGAATGGTTATGAGTGCTCAAATCTCTCTCGATAGACGTCTTCTTGTCTATCTCTTCAAACAATAGACTCAGTCTCCATCTCTTCTCTACCTAAAATCTGTTCCTCCATTATTTCTTGGCTTAATTACTATTTATTACTCCATTTAATCTTGCCTTGGTTATTTATGCATTCAGTTAATTCCCATGTCCTTATCTTCACTTCTTTTTGTAGATTCCCAAGATATACCTTCTTTTTCTGATACTCGTTAGTGCTCGCCTGCTAAATTCTTAGATACCAGAGTCTTCAGTTTTGTTATGACCTTTAAATGTAGCTTTTGTTAGGTTCCAAATTTGAATGCTTCTTTCTTAACAAGAAAAAACCTCAAAGTTTGGCTGGCTGTCTTTTTCTATCAGATCATTGCTTATATTTGTTCTTGATAAGGTTGCTGTTATTGCTGCTGGGTTTGAATGATTTTCTTGTTTTCTTGGAAGGGTCAATCAAGAAATGGCAATCGAACTTTGTTCAGGAAATTCTGCTGGTGTCAGTCCGAGAATCTCATTTTCTCATGATCTTTGCGTATCAGATATTGTTCCTGTTGAACAACGCCTCCCTCTTCGATCAGGCTCATTAGGTAGCATTGATTTCGACTTCTGCGTCCGAAAGAGTTTCGACTCATCGTCAGCGGACGAGCTTTTCTCCGATGGAAAACTTCTTCCCACCGAAATCAAGAAAAAGACTGCTTCTGCTAAACAAATGGATTCGCGTGTGCCTTCAAGAGAAGTCCTACAAGATGGTGTTTCGAGCGATGATAGTTTGAAGAGAGAGTGCTTGAAAGAAATGAAGAGTTCGAGTTATGAACCAGAAGATCAAAAGCAAACTTCAAAATCTTTTTGGAGCTTCAAGAGAAGTAGTAGCTTAAATTGTGCCAGTGGTTATGGAAGGAGTTTGTGTCATTTTCCACTCTTATCGCGAAGCTACTCTACTGGTTCTACACCAAGAAGTAAGCGAGCACCATTAACGAAAGAAATCAATCATAAGCAGAATAAACAAGAATTTTTCAAGTCATCAAAATCGACGTCGTCTTCGAAGAATTATCAGAAGCCTCCATTGAAGAAGAACTACGGGCCTTATGGAAATGGTGTTCGTGTTAGTCCAGTTCTGAATGTTCCACCAGGGAACCTATTTGGTTTAGGCTCAATCTTCTTCAATGGCAAAGATAAGAAGAACATGAAGAAGTGACTTGCCAAACATGTGCTTTAATTAAAAACTTCCTTCAGCCTAAATTTGAATGCTGTTTGTTTTATGGCTTGGTGTTTTTCTTTTCTTTTCTTGATATTTCTGTTTACTTGATTTACCATTTGAAAAGATTCCCATGAAGACAAGGAGATTGAAAGGTGGAGGAGGGGGATGAGGGACCAGAAGATGATAAAATTCATGGCAGATGTGGTTTAATTTGGAGCACAAAATGACAGGTAGCCATTGCTTTGGGTACTTGCTCACACATGGTGTAAATAATCTGATTTTTGGTTTCTTTTTTCATTTTATACAAGCAGAGGTTGTTTAAGTTTGTGGGTATGATTCTGTAGTAGGTGAAATGGTGTCTAGTTGCTATCGGTTGTGGAGAACATGATGAGTTGCTTGTTCTTGTTTGGAAGTTCAAAATTTAATAACAAATAATTGTGATTACTGATATCAAAATGAATTTCAGTAATATAAATTAAATATCCCCTCCCCACTTTTTTGGATTTGAGGAACTCTATTCTGAAAAAAATATATTTCGTGGGCTCAGGTGAATAATTAAAATCTCAACTGTTTCAGACTCTTATAAAAGGTGCACATCCTGACTCGAACTTGAGATTTACGATGTAAATCTCAAATCCTTTGTCATCACACCACGTCTTTTAGGGCCCTTCCCCACTTGCTATTTCGTTTTTCTCTTCTTTTTTTGTTAAAGACACTATGCATTTTCTTTGATGCCTAGCAGCCCCAGATGTAAAAGTCTTGGCTGGTAGTCCACAATTATTTGATTGTTCTTGCTCATTTGATCACAAAGCTTTGATTCAAACCAGCAACAGCTAGCGAATTCACTCCATAGTGATTTTCCTAAAATCATTACCAATTCATTGTTAGAGAATAATATAAATCATATTATGGGGCCTTACCTATAAGCTTAAGCTTTTAGGTGAGATGATTCCTTAACATGGTATCAGAGCCTTGTTGACCCGGCGGTCATGAGTTTGAATCTCACCACCCCCATTTTATTTGATAAAAATCAAGCACAAGGTAGTGTAGGCATGTGCAAGTTTCAAGCCCAAAAGACTTTCACTTGAGGGGGGTGTTAGAGAATAATATAAATCATATTATAAGACCTCACCTATAAACTTAAGCTTTTAGATAAGATGATTCCTTAACATTCATACCTATAAGTTCCTAAAAACATCCCATGTAACTCCAACCTGAAATCTGACTCCCTCCTGTGCAAGGATTTGTGCTCAGTAGCTGGGCAACATCACACTGCTTCTTTTTTCTTCTTATAATCGAGATGTTCAGACCAATTTACACGCACTATAATTAATCTCTATATTTACTTAAAGTACTGTGAGGATAATAAGTAGGGTTTGAAAATCTGCACCTAGACCAAGACCCCCACCTGCACACACTGTTTTTTCTTTGGTGATAGCTTGCTAGTTGTATTGGGCTTATTGTACATCTAGTCATGGTGGTTTGGGTTATTGCTAGCCACTTTCATTACTCGGCTTAATTACTACACAGTTGTGATTCATAAGATCAAAACCATAGTTTTTGGAGGCATTGTTTATAAGCTCGGATATGATATAAGAAAATGGTAATTAATTCTAGTTGAGTCTCTTTAAATGTTTCTTTTCTAGAGGAAATGTTTCCAAACTTGTCCAATGAATCGAGGTAATACACCTGTTTTTATTTGCTTCTTGTTTTCCTTTAATTCTTGCCTGCTCGGCAACTAGCTTGCTAGTTAATTGGTAAGAAGAAAGTCTACTATAATAATTGTTAAAGAATAATATAAATTATATTCTCAAGTCTTACCTAATATATTAAGTTTTTAGTGAAATGATTTCTTAACATAGTATCAGAACTTTGTTGATCCAGCTATCACGAGTTCGAATCTCACCATCCTCATTCTATTTGATAAAAATCAATCACAAGGTAGTACAAGCTTGTACAAATTTCAAGTATAATATTATGGGGCTTCGCCTAATAATTTTAACTTTTAAATATGATGGTTTCTTAACCGGAACTATGTAAATAACTATATAGACAGCATTCAGAGCTGAAAGAGATGGGAAGATCGAGCTTAATCATGGCACGTGTTGTGTGTCACAAACAAAGACATGAACCCTTAGTTCATGGTCGTCCTCTATTCATTTATTTAATCTCATTTTCATGTTGTATACTCTGCAATTTCGCTTCCTCTCCTCCAAATGCTCGTCAGCTTTTGTCTTGTTCTGCAATGTGGTATCTTCAGCTTTTGTGTTTCCATCTCCAGAAAACTAATACATGGATCCCAGTTTACAGAACTATCCTGACAACTACATTACAGGCAATATAATACGTGCAATGAAGATTCCTACCTTCTACCTCAAACTCTATTAAGAAAATAGATCTCAAGAAGGAATCTGTGGTACCTCACTTGACTTCTAGTTTAACCAGCATGAGATTTTAATTCATTATAAGTTTTGTTATCTTTTATATATATATTGATTGTTTTAGACATATGCAGCGGAAATTTAGATTATAAATACTTCCAGTTATTTTTGTTTAAATTCTGAAAATGAATTCTCAATGCAGCAACAGTAACACGATTTTTCTCAATATAGCAATAGCAACACGTTTTTAAAATAAATAAATAAATTACGAGAGAAATCTTCTGATCTATGTCTATCAGTAGTCGTAGATGAAGTACACAGACTATTATTTATAGATAGATTAGGATTTTTTCTCATCAATTGATTAGCTAATTTTCTCTTCTCATCAAGAAGAAAATTAAACAATTGATTTCCATGATCTATCTCCATGATCATGAATTTGAATAAACAAGAATATAGATGAGTCGTGAGGAGCATAAATGGTAATTTCCAACAAAAGATTTATATTGGCCAATGGCATGATTCAAATCGGCAAGTGTAACATTCCTCCAGTATTTGAACACTTGTATTCTCTGATTTTTCGGATTGTTTCTGATCATTATCGATTAATTATTCTTCCTCCACCCGTTTTTGTATATTTTTGATAATTAATGGAAGCCAATCACGAGGCTTAGTGAATTAACAACACCATTTTACTGATTCCCAATTTGATACCAAATACAAAACGACTGAGACGGAAGTGTCTTGTGCTCCTGTCGTACATAACCTTTTTTTCATGGGAGGAAACCACCTCCTGCAAAGCTTATTTTATGGATATAAATAAACAAGTAAAATTCTGGTTGTCCAAAATTCTTTCAAGAGATGCACGTCTTGACTCGAATTCGAGATCTGTCATGCAGATCACAGACCATCTGATCATCACGCCACATCCCCTAGAGTTATGTCGTAAATAACCACTCCAAACAAGACATCCTAAAGTAAACGAACAGCTTGCCGTTTCAGCAAACTCAGGATGCCGGATAGCTCTATTTTCTGCAAAGTAGTTCTGTAAATAGAATTCATTTCCAATCTCCTTTTGAACTGTTCTGCTATTTTGTAGCAATTCGGAAGACTTTCATTCTCCTAGCTAGCTTACCATCAAAACAGTAATTGCTGTTTTCCTTGAAAAATCTTGCTGGGCTATCCTGAAAATTTTCAAGTATGGCTAATGAATCATGCTTGGATGATTCTTATGTGAGTCCTGGAATCTCTTTTTCTCATTACTTTCCCCAATCTAGTTCATTGAATCCAGTTTTTGCTTTCACAACGACACCATCAGTCTAGAATCTCCACTGGAAAGGATTCACGTGTATTTCTTATAAGAGCCTGAGATAACTAGAATTTACTCGTTCATCTAAATCTATAAAATATACTTTTCAGAAAAAAACGAGGTTTCCTCAAATCTAAAAAAAAAAATCTAAATGTTCCAAATGTGAAGGGAATACGTGCCATTGTCATAAAAAAGGCTCTCATCAGAATCGTAAGATGAGTTCACAGAATTGGAATGAGTTGCGGCTTTCTCCTCCATACTGACAGATCATTTTTTGTTCAAAAAAAAAAAGACAGATCATTTTATGTGATGAATCATTTCTGTGACTTGGAGCTTGATGAACTTGTATGACCCTGTAAGTTGACAAGTTACAGGTCAATTATAACATTTTCTTAAGAAAAAAATGAAACAATATAGTTTTGAACAAGATAATTGATAATACAAAAGCTTCTGAACTAACTTGATTATCCAATAACTAGATCCCAAAAACCAAGTCAAACCGGGCAGGTCCGACAAGATGAACATTATTCAATCACTTCATCGTATTATTTCTTCCCTGATTCAAATATTCAATTGATCTTTAGTTGCTGAGCTGCTTTCAGAGAACGAGACCATTAAATACTTAGGCTTCTGGCCCGCCATTATTGGACTGATGTTTCTAATGGACTTGGAGGGTTTTTGTTCCTAACACTGAATTTATTTGTTTTTATTTTTATTATTATTCCTTGAGGACCTGCTGTTATTATGGACTAATCCTCATATAAATGAACTAGCTTTTGAAAAAAAATTAAAAAAAATTTATTTTTATTTTCTATTTTAAAATAAAAAATTTGGTGTTTTTAGATTATTTTTATGTCAAAAATAATTTTTTAAAAATAACAAAATATATTATTTAAGTACATTTCTAAACAAAAAATATTTTTAAAAACAATCTTAATTATACAGCCAAGATGGTTGTGAGGGTGTTGTAATTAAAGAAGATGATGAAGAAGAAGAAGAAGAAGATACAGGAAGCCCTATTAAGGTTGGTCCAGAGCCAACTTAACCTTTTGCTGTTAATTCTATAAATTCAATTCATATTTGTGGATAAATAATATTCTTATTGGTTACTTAATTCAGTAGTTTATTAATTAGATGATTTACTCTCCATTACTACTACTCTTAATTATTATACCACAAAACGACCTCACTTTTATATCATTAAAGAACCCCTGCATCAATAATATCAAAGTGAGGAAGAAATCAAAATTTAACCCTACTCATTTTCTTTAACCCAATGAAATTAATATAGTTTAAATTAATACTTTTTTAAAAATATATATATAATTAATTAAAAAAATCTAGTAGTTCCACAATGAATATCTTGAGATGTAATATATTTTTTTAATTTTTAGTTAGCATTAATTATTTCTTAATATTTAGTGATATATATATATATATATATATATATATATATATATATAATTATTAAATATGCGAAACATGTTTTTGATCACAATCAAAATATTTATTGATGACGAAAAAGGTGTTAACAATGTCTCCAAAAACTCTCTTTTTTAAAGAAAAAACAGTTCAGGAATGTGGAAATTGGTTTAGTTGTAACTAAAGATCCTATAATTAGGTGTTGCTCTATAGTTGACTAATATTCGAGATATGTGGTTATTAATATAATAATTATTAAAAAATTATATAATTATTAATTTCAGAATTTATATAATTAATCTAGATATATATAAGCTGATACAGACACCTATATTAATAATAATAAAAAATCCTATACAGGATATTTGTCCAAAAAAACCTTTTTCATCATGGTCCTATGAAATTACATAAATATCAAAGCCAAAGTTCCCATTTTCATTTAACCTTTGATCTAAAAGGAAAAAAAATATATCAAGTGACCCCATAATTATGAATCTCATGATCCCATTTAATGTTGCAAACCTTTTGTGTGAGACAACCTTTTCTAGTCCACGACTTCAGTCTTAAAAGTATCTTTAGCTTATTTCAGCTATTTGCACCTTTTCTTGGAATTCTCATAATTAAATACAGTTTTCTTTTTTTAAATAATAGTACTTAAAAGTATTTTACAAATTAATATAACAGAAAGCTTGAGAAATTAAGCTATTTCTAACGGTGCAATTCATTATTCGTGCAATTGTCCTTCTGGTAGCAATCAATTAAATTGTATCACGGGTGTTTGGAAGTGAGTTATTATCAAAAATAAATTTTAATTTTTTTTATGTTTTCCCGAGCAAATTATATTTTGAAAAACAATTATTACTATAATTTGAAACACCCTTTAAGAATAACATAATCTATCAAGGTAATGTTTGACATTGTGATAATAATTATTTTTTAAAGTATTTTTGTACTTGAAAATATATTAAAATAATATATATTTTTATTTTTTAAAATTAATACATAAAAATAATTTAAAACAATATATATATATATATATATACAAACTAATTTAAAACAAAAAAAAAATCATTTAATTTTTAAATTACAATCACGTTAAAAATAAAACACTCTCCTATTTTTAGTATTTTTAGTACCGATATCCAAGTCTTGTTAATCTTCAAAACCTTTTTAAACTATGTTATTTTATCAAATATTTTTTTATCAATTTTGCTATTTATTTTTTTAAAAATCCATTAATAAACAATTGAAGCATTGCTTTTCGAAAAAAAAAACAAATAGTAAATAAACTGTATATTAGTTGAATCTAATATTTTGACAAAACGTAAAGCGACTCGTTGAACAAGAACTTAATTAACACCTTTTCAAATCGAACAGTGATCTTCTCAACTTGTAGACAAGACAAGCACCAACCAAAGGATACGATGATTTTAGCTGTCGTTTTCCATCATGCATCTCAATATGAAACAGGTGACAGGTCGTTTTTGACATTTACCAGTTCACATCTGTCCCTGTCCACCGCTGTGATTCACTTGTACTGTTTTTTTTTTAAATATATTTTTTAGATATAAATTAAAATAATATATTTTTTTTAAATTATTTTTATGTGTTAACTTTTAATTTAAAACAAAAAAATAATTATTTTATTTTTAAAAAAACAGTCAAACAGCCTTTAGTAAACGTATGTAGGTGAACATGTCGGTGCGATTTTCAAAGCTTTGGACCAGATTGTTGGCTTGGTCCATGCCTCTGGGTCTCTGCAAATGGCATTGACATTTGCTCACTAGATTCCCTTGCTTGATGGGTTAGCTCCATTTCAACGAGCGAGCTCCTTTTCGGTGATAAAGTTATTCTAAGAAATTATTTAAAAAAAAAAAATTTAAATAAATTAATTTTTAATTTTCCTAGATTGTTCTTACGTTTTAATGTTAGAAATGAGTTTCAAAAAATATTTGTTATTACAAACCGACCGATGACATGTGGTTAATGAACTATTTTCCTAGATTGTTCTTACGTTTTAATGTTAGATTTGATTAAATGTTCTTAGATTGTGCTTGAATTAAATGTTGGATTGATTTTAATAATATATATTAAATTTATTATTTATCAAATAATACAACTATATAAAAAAATCATTCATTTAAATTAGTTTGAATTTGTATCAATTAAATTCAAGTTAAATTGACGCTCATGGGTTTGGAAACTAAAAAAAAACATTTACAAAAAAAAATGAATATTTTTTTAACATTTACAAAATTGTATAATTTTTTTTTTTGTATTTTTGGATATTTTAATGTTGATTATGTAAAAATATTTTTTTAAAATAATTTACCAAACAGTTACTTAACATAATATAAGATTAGATTAACAAAAGTGAAATCAAAAAGTCAAGAATCTACAGACAAAACTATATAAAACATTTATTTTGATAAAAAAAAAAGAAGAAAACAAAACGTTAAGTTGCCCTCACCACTCACATTTTCCTCGTCCTTATCAATAAAGACAGCACTTTACCTTCTTAGATTCACGTTAAGGAAACGCACGTTAAGACCACTATTTTAGTCACTTAGATTAATGTTTTGTGGAGATTTTAAAGTATTTTTTATATATTATCGCATCAAAATGATTTAAAAACATCAAATTTTTTTAATTTAAAATAAAAAATAAAAAATCAATTTTTTTTAAATATTTTTGAAATGCAATGTCAATCACCCTTTTATATATATATATATATATATATATATATATATATATATATATATATATATATATATATATATATATATATATATATATATATCATGAATTTAACAAGTTAATTTAATTTGAATCGAGGATATCCAAAATGTTTTTATCTTAATATTTTTTTTAAAATAAGTTTTGAAAAAACTTTCCCGTCAATTTAATCAAATCATAAGGGGTCAACCTTACCTGAAATGTTTTTCCATTAAAAAAAATTATTTGATCCGCAATGTATTGCTAACAAGTGATAAGGTTATTTAGTGTTTAACTAGAATAGTTTGTTTTTTTATATCATTCAAGATTTATATAACAAAATATATTAAAAACGAGGATGCTTTTACCAGTCACTATCTCATAAATTACTAGCCATTACAATATATTTATTTTCATTTTTTTACTTGTTATAAATTGAAATTTATGATTTATTGCCTTATATATTTGATTTGTTATGAATTAGATTTTATGATTTATTTTTTTAGTTTTCTTGGTTTCATGAACCATGTTGATTCATGTTATTTTTTAAAATTATTTTTTATGTATACTTTCATTATTTAATACTGTTATTAAGAATTATATTTTATAATTTATTTCAATTTATTTTTTAATAGATTATTTCAATCTCACGACTTTGGTCTTGAATTTTGCATACTAGCCTTGGATGATTCATGTTAAAAAAAAAAAATTATTTTTTATGAGGTTATCTTAATTTCAATACTAGGATCACGAGTTTGCTCGACTACTTGAGTTGACCGGGTTAGGAGTTTGTTCAATTACCTGAGTTGACCAGAGTTTTTTTAGTGTTCTTTTATTAATTGAGTTTTTTTTTTCTTCTAAGTTTTAAACTTAATTTTTATATTTTTATTTGTTTTTTATAAAATTATTCTGATTTATGATCTAAGTATTTGGTCTAGCAGATTAACCCAAGTTATTTCAAGTAATTTTTTCTAAAATTTATTTATTTATAAAATATATCATTTAATATTGATTTGATTATAAATTTTGATTTATAATTTGTTTATTGTTTTTATTATTTCTGTTACAAACATAAAATCAATCATGTCACATCAAATAATATTTTTTTTAAAAAATATTAACAATACTTTAGTTATGATTTTTTAATGTTAAAACATTTTTTATTAAATCCACAAACAAAAACTATTAGGACTAAAAAAAGTTGGTGGTAAAATAAAATAAAAAAAATATATTTTGATTATTTTAATCATAATATGACATAACAATCAATACATCAAAGCCGATTCAACAGTGACAGAATATCTAAATAACAGCATCATTCTTCCCTTCTATAATTTACGAAAATAATAATAATTATGGTAACCAGCTAGCTCTGTTGCCAAAATCTACAGGAAACTTTGTGACAGGGAAGAGAACATTGGTTCCTTCACAGGCACAGCAGTTTCTATAGCCTATACCGCTCTCGCACGTTTGATCACCGCCGTGAATGACTGTACTGCACTGCGCGTGCGTCACCTCCTCCCACCTCCCTCTCCCCAGACGAAGGACCAGCCCTTTTCATAGCTCAGAAGCAACAGAGCAGAACAAACTTTTCTTATCATTTTTTTATTCAATCTCTGATACGATACATTGCCAGTCCCTCTCTCACTCCCTCGAGCTTCATTTTCTCGGTGTCTGCGCATAATCCAATCTCTCACATGATTCTCTCTTTCTTTCACGTCTTTTCATTTTTTATTCTCAATCATCAACGTCTTTCATTCACTGATCTTTCTCTTTCTTTGCTCTAGAGAATCACCTGCTCTTTACTTTGAGACATGTAGGTAATATAATACTATTACTACTACTGAGTAACAGAATAGTACAGGTAGGGCAGACTACTTTTTTCCCTTCCTCTTTCTAGTTTCTACAGGGTTTTCTTGGTTGTCTTCTCTTGCTTTCTCTTCTGTCCCTTTCACTCCTTCCCATTGCGTCATTGTAGGGCGTTTTGGTTTTTTGTTCTCTTGGCATTCCATTGCTGTTTAGAGTTAACTTAACTTGGTTAGTTACACTGTATTATTATGTTGGAAAGAAGGGGTTTTTCCACATGGGTTTGTCAGATAGATGGTATTTGAGATTTGGGTGTGTTTGGTTTTGAAAGCGAGGGATTTTTGGTTTCTTGGAGAGATGAATGAAACAGCAGGGACATGTTTGGCGATAACAGAGAAGAAGGCTCATAGGCCTGGTGGTTGTGTTGGTATTTTCTTCCAGTTATTAGATTGGAATAAGAGATTTGCTAAGAAAAAGCTCTTCTCCAGGAAATTGCTTCCAGCAGGTCAGTTCATTTATCTCAGACCAAAAATACCCATTTGACCTTGAATGCTTAAAATTGATTGCTCTGGTTATTTAATGCCTGTGTTGTTCAGCTCCTGCAAAACAGCCATTAAAGAGGTTTGGAGGGGATGAGAAGAGGCCCAAAACAAAGCTCCACCTGGTACGCATTTTGGTTTCCAAAGCTTGATCTTGCTTTTCATAGATGTTTTTAAGGGATATTTACTTTTACCGCACTGCAGAAAGATTTAACATTGTGACTGAGCTTTGGCTGTTTATTTTGTACTTTATTTTGTGCTTTTAATGTAGATTGCTGATGAGAACGAAGGGGTTTTTCCAAATGTGAAGAAAAATGGGAATTGTAATGGTGATATGGCTGTGCAAAAGCATGAAATGAGAGCTCCTGGTTTGGTTGCTAAGCTGATGGGCCTTGATTCTTTGCCAGCTGCTCATCGAGATAAGCACAAGAAAGGTTCAAATTCTGTTGATTGTGATGTTACAGAAGAGAAATTTGTTGACAAATGCCACTGTGGATTTGATAGGGATGGTTTGAATATGGTGAAAGGGAGCACAAAGGTTGAATCTAGGCCTCAAAAGCTTCAAAAGACAGGGCAGTTTGAGAGACGAGCAGTGACTAGGTTTGGAGCTGAGGCCTTGCAAATTAAGGGTGTTTTGTCAAGGTCTAGAAAGCATCATCATCCAAAGCTTGCACCACCAGTTAAGAGTCCTAAGATTTCCTCTTCCAAGACCGCAACTAGGACGTCTAGGTTGATTGATGTTGCTACTAGAATTTTGGAACCTGGGTTGCAAGCTACCAATAGGGCAAAAAGTGCTCTTACTTATTCAAGTTCTATGAATTATTGTCCCAGGGATGAAGTGTTGACAGAGGATATTGGAATTATGTTACCAAACATTGTGAAACAAGAAGATATTGAAGATTGTAATGAGGGTGTAGGTAAATCTTTTACAGGAAAAACTTCTTACAAAAACTCTAGTAATTTGTTTGATGCAGTGGATTCTAGACCCAATTTCAAGGAGCAGCAGTTTGTTTGTCCATCCACTAGTTCAAATTATATGTCCTCCCATAAATCAGAAATTTCCAAGCCTAGGCTACCCACATCCACTCCTGATCAAGAAAGAAATGTAATTTATCAGAGACATTGGGACCAACAGTCCATTGCTGTGAAACAACAGGATAACACTCGAGTAACGAGTCAAACCATCACAGTTATCAAACCACTGTCTCAAGAAGGCCAATCACAGCGGCAATTTAGAAGCCACCAGTGCAGACCTCAACAGCAAGAGTCATCTTCTTTTACATTTAAGCAGAGGATCCAGACTCAAAATGAGACATTTGTAAGCAGAAATAGAACTCCTCCAAGGGCCAAAATAAATAATCTGCAAAGAAGGAGAGCTTCATCAGCTACAAATGCTAATGCTATTAGTGGGGTGACAGATTTTGTTGCTTTGAACAGAAGTATAATCAGTCGTGGCCAACCAAGGGCTTCTACCTTGGCTGATAATTCTGTAATTGACAAAGACAGAAAAGTTTGCAGCAGACGAGAGGATTCCTTGTCACCACTTAAGAGCCCGGTGCGCAAGAGGAGGACAGTCAGTGTCAATGCTCGAGTTGAAAGTACTGGATTTACAAATCCGATGTCTACAAGACAAGGGAACACCAAGTCTTATAGTGTAAGTAGAAAAGAGGTTGCATCCAGCTCTCGCTCCATGGACTGTGCATGTATAAAAAACAGATCACTTAATGGAGAATGTAATAAAAATAATTGCTGTAGGGAGGGTGATGTTTCTTGTACATTTAATTCTCCATTGAGGCACCAAATTGATAAGAACGCTTCGTACCAAAGAAGGCTGGTGTTGGATGAGAATGATGGCAAAACATCTTTGCAGAATGAATTGCCATTGAAAGGAGATGCACTAAGCACTATTTTAGAGCAAAAACTGAAGGAATTAGCCTCTCAAGAAGAGGATGAAATGATAAGTGGAGGCAGTCACCCGAAGAGATCTACTGCTATGATTCTTCAGGAATTAATATTTGCTTTAACTGCAAATCAGCCTATGTCTCCACGTGCTCATGTTTTTAATGCGGACAAAACTTGCGAGGTTGGTTTGCTATCTTTTGGCATCCTGATGTCATTTTTATTAAGATGTTTATGGTCCAGACATTGTGTTCTTATTTACTTTTGGTTTTTGACTTAATTGAGCATCAATTCTTAGAGCCAAAACTATGGCAATGTCTTCCCCCCCTCATATATTGGTTCATACCTTAGCTCTACATAATACACTATTTTGAACTGTTTTAGCCTGTACGCTTGCTTGAAGAAAACTGATTCTGGGGCTTCCTTTTATTGGCTGAAATTCTTATACAATTGGCAAAATCAAGACAAACAAAACTGTGAAATTAGTAAAATGGTGTAATGATTGCTTTTCATCCAAGGGGTTCCAATGAATAACATCCCATAGTTTGCTCTCTTTGTTTTATAGTAGTTTGGAAGCTTGCCTAATTTGATTTTGCTGAATAGTAGAGTAGCTGTTTGAAATTTGTACATCATACATCACATCATGTTGATAGTAATTGTCAATGGTTAGTTTTAGGGGTTTTGGAGTTGAAACTCTTTGGCTTTGTCCTCATTTTTCTATTTTCTATTATCTTTTTCCTGGCATCTGAGAAACAAAATAAGCCCCTATATCTATTTGATTCAATGAAAATGTTGGCCTTTCCTCTCTCCCTTCCTCTCAATTGATTTCAATGAAAATATTGGTTTATAATAGAGATTAGGTTCAAAAAGTGCAGTCCAAATCTCTAGAATCTAAATTTTCATAGTCAATGTCATGGTAACTGAAGTCCGGCAGCTTTTTGATGGTTGAATATCAAGTATCAAATTCCAATGGGTAAAATCTACTTAGGTTTTCCTATTTAGTTTAAGTTTCATTATTTAGAGGGATTTCTTGTGTAGTATGGATTCCTTGTGCAACAAGCAGTAGGGTTTCTATTACCTCTACAAATAGAGGTTAGTAGTATCAGAAGTTTGGCTTTTATCCCTGAGATTAGTAGAAGACTCTTGTATGAAGAATTGATGATTTTGTTACATGGCCTATTAAAGCATCTATTTGAGTGGTTTTATTGAAGGGTTTTCTTAGGAGGATTAATTGAAGGGTTTAGTTCATTGAAAAGTGTATTTTCTTGGAAGGGTTCTTTGAAGTTGTGCTATTATTTTATAATGGTGGAAGTTTTTGGATGTATGAAAATTAGTCCAACCATGTTAAATTTGTTTATGTGCTTGATTATTTATTCATTTTCTGGGTTTTGCACAACAATGATTAAATATGGGAAACTGGCAGCGGACTGGTGTAGAGAATGTAAGATAAAGAGTGCATTTTTAACTAAGATGTGTGTAGTGCTGGTGACTGAGAGTTGGGTATAAATTAAAATGTGCAGAATATGAATTGAAGTTACTATTGGATGTGGTGAAGATGGTACACTGTAAGGACAAAGCTAATAGAAATGGAGTGCATGCAAATGTGGGAGTGCAATAAGCGTATAGGGAGCATCCAATTGTTTTGCTTTGATTGAAAGTTTGCAAGGCAAATGGATGTCTTAAATAGTGCTTTCTATGGTTTGCTGAAGTGATAGCCTCAGCTTGCAAATCATCAAATTAACATAATGCATTATTTGATGGTCAAAAATCAAAATGATAAAAGAGCACACTGAGGCACTGGAATTGTAGTTATTGGCTGCAACAGTAAGCTGCCTTTTTAAGTATTTTGAGGCAATGAGGAAGGTTTGTATTGTCGAAGAAGCTACAGATCTTGTTGGAGCTGAGATGCATCGACATAACAGAATACTAGGATTGGTGGAAGCTAAGCACCCTAAACCTGTATGCTATGATTATAAATGGAATTCATGTTGTGGAACTGGTGAAATTGTTGAAGTAGTTGCGCTGTATGCCAAAGTCACCAAATTGAATGTTGAACTTTATATTTGGATTAAGGTTGGCATTGTCATGAAATTAACATTTGCCTTTATATGAAGCTAGATTTTCCTTGATAGTGTTTTGTGTCAGGTTTATGATTTTTAAAATTAATTTTCTGGTTCATCCTTTACATTTATGCAATGTTTTGTGTTTAATGGACCTTGGCAATTTCTGGACTTTAACAAATCTAGCTGGTGTTATTACTCTTCTCAGAAGGAAGGAAAAATCAGGAGGAATTCAGCTGGAATATCACTCGATGGCGATCATCTTAGTCCTGGATCTGTGCTTGAAGCTTCTTTCTCAAATGACAGTTGCTTTTCAAGCAGTCTGGATGATAGCTCAGGTAAGAAAGTTAAATTCTATGACAAAGCAGAATGAGGAAACTCATGAGCATTCTTTTGTGGATCTTAGAACCTTAAGAGTATGGATTTTCTGAAATAGATAAAAAAAAAAGTTTTGTTTTCACTAACCACTATTTAATCTAACCTTATATCTAATAGTTTGAGCTCTTTCCGTATACAACTTTGGTCTGTGATTCTAGGATGTAGGATGCTGCTAGACTCCATGGATTACTCCTATGATCAACCACAACCAGTAGTCACTGATGCTGATCATCTGGATTGTGCAACCTCTTTGATACAAGGGAGGACAGGCAGCAAGATAGCTAATGATCTTCTCAACCATGTTTCTGAGATACTACTGAGCATCAATATTGCTGGTGGAAGGTTAAGTGGAAATCAGCTCACTCATGCAAAGGAGGTTATCTTGAATACTGAACTCTTGTTTGGTAATGCAATTCTATGCAATTCAGATAGAATGAAGAGATCTCTCATTGGTCCATTTCTGCTGGATGGACATGAAGCTCTTGCTGGTGCCATGTGGAAAAATCTTAATTGCCTTCTTGGTTTCGAAGACAGCAAAGATGGTAATCAACTCAGATGGTTTCTTCTTGATTGTGTGATTGAATGCTTAGATTCAAAATACAGCCGGCACTGTTACTCTGGATTCAAAGCATGGAAAAGAATACCTTCATGCATGAATGTAGAGATGTTGATTCAAGAGATAGGTGAGGAGGTAAGAAGGTGGTCAGGCTTTGCTGGGATGATACCTGATGAGATAATTGATTGGGAGATGAGTCATTCATTGGGAAAATGGACAGATTTTGAGATGGAAGGATTTGAAACTGGTGCAGAAATCGACTGGGACATACTTCAGACTTTGGTTGAGGAAATTGCTGTTGACCTTTGGGAGAGCAGGGTGGATTCCTTTTGAGGTGTGGCTAACATACTGGAATTTGTTCTCTTATGATGCTGCTCTTTTGTTGTCGTTGTTGTATGTAGGTTTATTTTAGTTCTATTATCATGCCACTAAACCTGTTTCTACCGTGCAAGTGGGATTTTTTTTTCTCTCCAAAACGATGAGCAATGGTTGGGTGTAACATGTTATGGCACGGAAAAAGCAGCTTCAAAAGGTTTTCTTCGTAATTTTTAGTTGTAGTTGTATCCTGTAAGATTGAAAAAAGCACTCTTGTTTATAATTATGTTTCAACCAAAAACAAGCAGAATAATATAAATTATATTTTGGAGTTTTATTTAAAAATTTAAAATTATAGGTAAGATGTTTAATTGATATGGTATTAAAGCCTTGTGATTTAAAGATCGAATCTTATTACTCTCATTTTAGTTGATAAAAAATAAACACAAGATAATATAGTCCTGTGCAAGTCTATGAGATAGTTTTTTTAGCAATAAAATAAAAGAAACAGGACATCAAGGCAATGTTTGGTAACCGAGCTCAAGGTTCCATTGCATGGAGTGAACTCTATCTTAGGATGCTTGTTAGCCGTTCCATTAAAGAGTGTTTTCTTCCCCGAGGTTTCACAACCAAAAAAGGAAGGAAGGAAGAAAACAAAAGAAGAAACCCAATTGCTATGCAAATAATAACAAGCAGTTTTATCGTAGAAAGACAAAGTATCTCCAGTATTACTTATTATAATCATATGTAAAACATGATTATATCCAGAGCTTTACAATCACATATCATCCCTGATAAACAAGCAATCAAAGAATACAACTTCCAGAAATAGCAGTAGTAGTGATAAAAATTATCATCAAATCAAATCCAACTAGGAAAAGAAAAGAACAAAACCCAATTAAGAGATGAACAAATCTCACAAGAATTAAGAAACCATAAAAAGATTTATCGAACTCAAAACTGTCTATACCCCAGAACAGTCTTGCCAGTACCAATCCCTCTACCTCCTCTGATTCCTCTGTTTTCACCATTAATAGCATTTGCTGCAGCCATAGACAATCCTTTCAGCTCTTCAACACTTGCATAACTCTTCCTTGCCATTAACAGCCCGCCATTCCTTTTCTCTCCTGCATTAGCTGACTTACTCCCTCTCGAGTTCGATAAAAGCCCATTATTCATTTTCAGCACATTCTTTGAAGGAGGTGTCAATTCTTGCCGTGGCTTCCGGTTTTCTTTCCTTAAAGTAGCAGAGAAATCAGGCACGGATTGAGCCAAAACAGAGTGCCCTTTCCTTGAATTCCCCAAAATTTCTTGAAACTTCACCTGTTTCTTTTGCGGGGTTCGTTTAAAATCATTCTCTTCACATTCTTGTTGCCTCAGATTTTCTTGAAACTTCACTTGCTTCTTTGGCGGGGTTTGTTTAATATCATTCTCTTCGTATTCTTGTTGCCGTAACATCTTCATTCTTAGCTTTGTCTCTCTTAACTCTGCATATACTCCGTATCTTGGCCCTCTTTCCATGATATAGCTCTCTGTAGTCAGTTTTAAAGGCACCGGATGATCAGAATCTGCAGAATTTTGAGAGAGAATTAGAGAGACGGGATCAAGGGCTTGAAAGAGAGATTGCATACTACGGTTTTGTTGATAGGTTTGATTCAGAGAACCGTTAGTATCTGCCATTGTTGATGGGTTTGGTTCTCTGTTTTTTTCTGTTTCTTTATTTCTTGTTGGTAGTTTCAAGGTTTTGAGTTCCTTAAAGAATTTGATTTTGCAACGGTCAAAAAAACAGAGAGACAAAGGGAAACCCTTTTAGGTTTTTGTTATAATAGTTTACCACTACAACGTTATTGTTGAGGTGGGTCCCTTTTGAAAAGGGATTAAAGTTGTCGAATCACATTGGATTCTTGATCTACCGTTCGATTCCAGACGATGGTTTTGACTGGTGTTTTGTGGTGGATCAAGAGCCATCCTTTTGTGGGGTCGAAAACAGGATCATGGGAATGGTTCATCGAGTTGAGGATGATGTTATCATTTGATTTTTGATTTTTTTTGTGTGTGTGTTTATTTATATATATATATATATATATATATATAGATTTTCTTTCTTTCATTATTTTTTTCTGACTTTTTTTTTATTTTCAAAAAAGATGTCATCACCAATGTCAAGAGGCTATTTCAAGGCTGACGCATTGGATCTGCCGACATATTCGATTACAAATCCACCGGTTATTTAAACAGATGATCCACTACAGACCGTAGTTAGAATTTTTTTTTGGGTTAACTCAGTTTAAAACTCGGATCATGGATGAAAGGGGTTAATTCCAAGGTTGTCAATACTATTCTGGTTGTCGTTCTGATTTTTCTATTGATACGGAACATTTTGGTTTCAGAACATTTTAACGTGCCGTTTCGGGGTTGTATTGTTCATATATAATTAATTATATATATATGAAAAAAAAATTAATTTAACAAGAATAATTAAAATTCAAGATAAATTAACTTTAAATTATACAATATAAACACAAAGTCAAATAAACATAATCTCAAAATTAAAAACACAATCACAAGTTAATCAAAATAAGGAGGATTTTAAAGCCGAAACAGTACCTAGATGTTCCGGCTGGAATTTGACCGGTATTTCCGGAACAGACCGGAATTAAAACCGAGACGAAAATGACGCCGTTTTGTCTCGGTTTTTTTAACGGCACGGAACATTCCGGCTATTCCGGCCAGAACGGTATTAACAACCCTGGTTAATACCAATCCTTATTTTTTTTAAAGAAAATCATAAAAAATGTTTCAAACCCTTAAAAAAAATATTGTTTTAAATAGTTTTTTTTATCGATTTATTCTCGAGTTGATAGGTTATTAAACTGACAAGAGCCGGGCTACAAATTTTTTTTTTCTCAAAATATTTAATATTTACAAGTAATGCAATTTTTGTGAATTCTATCATAATTCCACAGCCCATCTCTATAGAGTCAAAGAGTATGCGTCTAGTCGTGTCAAAAATTTTGCCAGTGAAAAAACATATAATTTTCTTTAAAAAATAAATAAAATTTGCATGTCCAAAGGGATAAAGCATCCACTATTAATTATTAACTTATTTTATTGTAGCAACGAACAGGATTTTGTAATGAAATAATTCCACGGTTCATCTTTCTCATTCTTATGGCCTCTCTCTATTAGTATTAACATGAGATGCAGACACTACTAGCAAAAATAAGCCTCGGATGACATTGACAGTAAATTGCCAACTATCCATACAGCAATTAATGCAAGGAGGGTCCCAAGAAGCTTAGTGTCTGTTTGGGACGGCGTTTCAAACACCGTTTCCAAAAAAATTATTTTTTTTCATTTTAAATAAATATATTTTAGTGTTTTTAGATCATTTTATTGTGCTGATATCAAAAATGATTTTTAAAAAATAAAAAAATATCATTTTGATATATTTCAGCACGAAAAACATTTTGAAAAGTTATCGCAACAGCTCTTCCAAACAGTCAATTAGTTTTTCGGCTCAAATTTCAGAAGTTCCCAGCTCTACAGAGATGGTTTTTGTCTATCATTTACTTGGATTCAAACTTTGTGATACTTCGACTTTTGCTCCGAATTAAATCTAGAAATTATGGGTGAATCCACCAAGAACCAAGCTTATTACAGCCTCAATACCTTGTTCCAATGATGCATCAATCTGTCCAGCAGAGATTAACAGTCAGAAAGTGGGGCAGTTTCAAGGGAAATACAAGTGCACCCATATAATCATGGGGGGCAAGTTTAAATACAACAGTTGTTCTGCTTGAACATGCGAGTACTGAACAATTGAGTGGACATAGACTTGGTTACAAAGAATTTACCAGTAAATGTAGGATCAATGGTATCATTATCAGCAAACCTTAAAGCCTGGCATGCCACTAATTGCAATAGCTCAAATAGATTTCAGAAAATCATGTACATTACGGATACAATGATTGAGCCAATATATTTTCTTAATGATTTTGCCCAAGGTATGAAGTCTGGTGCCTTGAACATGAAAGAATGGGATGTAAGAAATGCCTGAGCCTTTTCACTGTATCAAACAACATTCAACAAGCCACAATGTGGAAAAACTTTGGTTTAAATCTAACAATGACATACCTATTGTCGCTCTGTCTGGCTAAATTTCTGCAGAGGAAAAAGCTTTCATGTCTATTGTGCCAGATGGGTTCATGATGCATGCAAGAATGTAACTTTTAAAAGCAATGACCAGAATGGCTTTAAGCACACAAAATACTGTTTTTAAAACATGAGAATAAACTACCTACCGATACACAATCGAGGAAATTCTCGGCAACCATCTAAATGGTCCATCACACTCTTTACTCTGCAATAGGAGATCACAGATGAAAACTTGTCTGCATCACTATGAGGCCATCAAGTTCAATTAAAACAATACTGTTCTCCAAGGAATTTCATATTAAGTGGTAAAAAAACATAGATTGATCAAGGAGAAAGACTAGAAATGAAACTTTTGCAAAGTGTAATTCATACAGTCTATCCATGAATCAGTTATCAACTGATTGATTTGCATCTCTACAGTTATGATACGGAGGTTCAAGTTCTCGCCTCTCAAAAAAAAACATATGTAAATACAGTGCATTTGATAAACTATCCATTCAAATTTCCATATAGTATGACAATTGAAGAGTGCATGCTGCGCATCAAATTCATTAAATTTACAATGGATTTTACATGCTTTTGACTTGTTCAAGGTAATAGAAAATCCCTTCTTTAATATAGTATGACAATTGAAGTGTGCATGCTGTGCATTAAATTCATTAAATTTACAGTGGATTTTAGATGCTTTTGACTTGTTCAAGGTAATAGCTATTTTCTTTCATTTCCTTGAAACATATTTTAATTCTGTATTGGATTGGCTGGGTTAGAAACTAGTTTTCAGATGATCAATAGATATGCCGAGTGTAGTAGCTTGAACACTAAATTAAGCCAGGAAAAGTCACCTATATGTCTTCTTAAAAGGAGAGGAGAAAAGCTAACTGAAGAATAAATCTTTACCAAACAACCTGTCTCTTATGTAAATCTATTACATAATTTAACAACTAAAGTTCTCAGTTGAAAATTAGCCGTGGAGGAATCAAAATTAATGCAATACTTGCCAAAAATGAAAGTCATTTAAGAACTAGGAGGCTATTACACTAAATCTCTCTCTCTATGGGCACACAACGCCTGGAAGAAACTAAATCCCTTCGATGAAAATGGGAACTTCTCGGACAGGAAATGCAGGTTCTTGGGGGTAGAGACTGCATACAACATTGACCTCCACTCAGAATCACCAGCACTTAAATAGTTGGTATAAACAAACCAATTAGATTATAAATATCCATCCACAAAGAAAAAAACAAGATCAAATAAACGAAAAGGAAAAAAATTAGGGTAGATTTAACTTGAGGTTTCAGCATCCAAATTCCAAGATTTAACTTCCTCCCTTCCAACATTTCACATCAATTAAACAAAAACTTCAAAGGAAAATTTCTTGAAAACCCATCATTAATGAGCTCTTTAAATTATTAAGTATGAACTGCCAATAGGCAAGAACCAAGGGAAATGGCCAAAAACATCATTACAATCAGAGAATTTTGTGAGCTAGCTAACTACAATTCCTGCCACTTAAGCACAAAAAAAGATTTGAACTTTTCACAAACTAAAGCTCCAAAAAGAAGACCCATGTCCATTAACCTCTGAACTGACACCCACAATACAGAGACAGAGAGAGAGAGAGTTAAAACATGGTAAGTTCAAAAGGAGAGCGAAAAAGACAACGCATTCCATGATTGAAACCCAAAAAGTAAAGCTTAGTAAAGAAGAAAAGAACCAACCCTTTGTGTTTTGGATACTTTGAATTCAGAGATCAACTTAATTGCTTGGAGGAAGAGGGAGAGCCAATAAATCAAAGAGCTCAGCTTTGAAGCATAGACGTTAAGTACTTGCTGCTGGTTTTAGAAGCCGGTAAGTGTAGTAGGCTTGTGGTATAGGTTTTTTAAAAAATAGATTAAAAAAATACTTTTAGATATAGTTTAAGAAAATATGCTTTAGTTAAAATTATTGTGAGATTAATCTTCACATGTAAAATAAATGAAAAAATGGTCTTCACTAATGAAAAGCATGTTATTTTGAGGTTGTTTGAGAATATAATAAATATTATTTTTTAAAATATTTTTCACTCCACAATACATTAACATAATATATATTTAATATTATCATATTAAAACAATCCAAAAATAGAGGTTCGATAGCACTCTCAAACAAACATTTTAACTTATACAAAACCAAGATTTGAAATGTAATTATATATAAAGGTTCGGTGCAAAAAAAACAGAAGTCATTTTGCTTATCAAATAATTTTTTCTCTGTGATTCGATAAAAAGATAAAGGGTATCACAAATTCACAATATCGAATAAATCTTGAAAAAACATTTTAGTTGTGATTTAAAAAAAATAAAGTTAAAAATATGTGTTTGATTAATACTCTTTTATAAAATCAATGTTTAAAATGTTTAAAAATATGATACAACTGATATAAGAAAAACATAAGCTATTTAATTAATAAATCAATCTTTTTGGATAAAAAAACATAAATTATCACAGTTCAAAAGATAAAAAATAAAAATAAAATTACAATGGGCAAGAGCTCCGACCACTCCATGTGACTGTTTGTGTGTCTTAAGAAAAGAAGAAGATGATCACAAACAGAAAAGTTACCCTAATCTCTGTGTATCTCACAAGTTTACAAATCCCAGTAAATACAGATTGCTGGATTAAAACAATGTAATGAGAGGAGGATTAATTCTATAATACATTCCTGAGAATCATCCAGGGTTCTTACAAGCACAAATCAACAGGGAGAACTCAGGCCTCTCTTGTCCCTTTTGCTCCAAATTCCTGTCCTCCTCCTCCAGCCATAGCCTGCTATCCAACCCACTTCTGATCCTGAACATAAAAACAGCACGCCCAGATTCTTCCTTAAAGAACCACCCATGCAAATCCCACATCATATCCACCAAAAAACCATCCAAAAATATGATCTGATTCCCTCTAAAGTTCCACCTCAATCTCTTCACCTGGAAAATCTTCTTATAGTCAATCCACACTGACAGCACAGGATTCTTTGATCCATCTTCTTGATCTCCGCCGCACCTTATCAAGATGTCGTGAGCTGTTCCTGTTTCAAAGAATTGTGCCTTGGTTGAAAACACTGTCTTGCCTGAGAAATGCTCACTTCGAGAAACCAACGAGGGTCTCGGTGGTGGCGGCAATCTCTTCTGCAAGTATTTTGTGCTGATTTCTTCATTATGATTAATATCTCCAAGGACCAGACCCAATTCCGAGTCCACCAAAACAGCAACATAAAACCCTCTGATCGGCTCAGGGCCTCCGTCAAAATAAGCGGCGGACAGATCCCAAAAGACTTCAATTTTTGAATTGCAGGATCGGAATGCGCTGGTGCCTTTAATTTCTTGAAGCTGGTGGCCGGAACCGGCTCTTTTTCTTGAAGGAGAAGAGACGCTATCCCTGCTAATATTGATCTTGAGGCCTTGGAATATGAATTTGTTGCACCAAGTGATGGTGATCAAGATGTGCTTTTGAGGGGAGATTTTCACTTTGTATGTACAAGAAACTGTGTCTGGGATCGAAGAGGGAAAGTTCGGGGAGACATATGCCTGGTTTGAAGGACCTGAGCAATACGAATCGGATACCTTGATGGCATGTTCACTGTAACAGGTAGCTAAACTCCTCATTGATGATAGGCTGGGGATATTTTCTTTTCTTTTCGTGTGGCTTCCTTGCCTGTGATGTAAGAAACTGGAAGCTTTAACCACGTTGGCTATGGCGATGAAGAGAAGAGGAAGATTGAAGGTGACGAAAGAAGGGTTCTACTCTTCGGTGTGTTTCCCATCCTTTCTATTTCCTGCCCTAGTTGAAGACAGCCCCATGAAATTAGAAACCAAAGTATGAAACGTAAAGCATCTAGCATTTAAAACCATCTTAATCTCCATTGATAAAAATCAAGAGGGAAGACCAAAAACTTGACAGTTCATCAGTGCTAATTAAGAGGATTGATGGAGTGATTATTCATAAGCTGTTAAGAGTTGACCTGGCTAATAAAATAAGAACAGAACATGCTAACCTTTCCCTTTTCATTTTGGTGCATCCGATATATATGATCGTCAAATATAATAAAAGAGCTGCAGAACTAGCCAGAATAGATTTTGCTTGACATCTTAATTATTTTTTTATTCTTTCCACGATTAACAGTATAAAAATGCTAGATTATAATGGATTCAATGCAATTAACTAGCTCAAGATAAAGCCAACACGAGGTGGATGTCGATAGACAAGGAGACTTTGGAATCAATTGTCAATTGGATAACATGGTTGGAGGTGTGGTGAAAGCGATGATGATGAATTCACGATAGTGATCGTTGGACCCGCGGATTTAAGACAAACTTTTCGATTCACCTACTCCAAACTAAAGACAGCCATGAATGCTTAGGTTCCACGTTATTCTAACCTGTGTTCTTGACATAATTTATGAGTTATTACTGCATTTTCCAGTACAAATACACCTATACTTTTCTGTTTCTTAAAAGGGTACAAAGTACCGAACCTCAAAAGACATTGGAGCTTCTCAAATCTCCATTACATGAAGTAAATCTATCTTACTGTGGTGTTTTAAGTCAGCTTGTGTTCTTGGTTGGGAGGCGCGAATCATGGATTTTTGTTTTTTTGGATGAGCACATTTATCAGGTCAAGGCCCGACTAATCATGGATGAACAGATGTTCAGCAGGGAGTTGCTCGCAAAGTGCATCGCAATTCATTCGTGAGCTTTGCCAAGCTCATTGGCCTATAGAATTGTTTACACTCAGCAAGAGTCTATCATGGAATCTTGAACAGTAGTAGTACACTGTCAAGTCTCAATTCTTTATCATGAGGCAGTTTTTTAAAAATTAGGATACCTTAGGTATTCGTTTTTTATATTTGTTGTTGTTGTTCTTATGATTATATTAAATATTTAGTGTTTATGTTATTATCAAAACATAATTGAATCATCATCACAACCATAAAGCTAACAACTATATATTTTAATGATGTTTTACCTAACGATTCTCGGTTGTCTCTAGTTCTATCTTTGTTTTTTGCTTTTATTTTCCGGTTAATGGGATAATTTTTAATATGGATGTAGTACAGATAAATCATGTATGTTAATTATATGATGAGCACATGTAAAATTCTTGAATATCTAAACATGTTGATTTATTCTTCAAGTATTCATCAGTTTCTTGAATTTATATTTATATTATATTAATTTAATTACATTCTATATATTATATGTGTGTGTATTTTTTTTAGTTATTATAATTTTATTATATCTCTATTCATGGCCTATAACTTATACATATATATAATTTATAATAAGTAATTATTCTCTTATTGAGTTGGTTGAATCTACCCCTCTATTCTATTATTATTTTTAAATTCTTACCTTATGTTAGCAGGTTAACTTTTAATTGGGAGTTCTTGATATTTCATTTTTTAGTACGCTTAACTTTTCTTCTTATTCTTGTTGATTTGTTGGATTTTTATTTCAAATATTGAATTTTATTTGATGTCCTAAGTATTGTGATTTTTTTTTTTATAATCTAATGATGAGAAATCTTGAAGTGTTATATATTTGTTTTATGAAATGTAGTCCGAGGCTTAGCATAGCTTAGTATTATGAAATGTATTTCCTTTATAAAATATAAATATTTAATATCCCAAATAAAAAAAGGGAGAATGTGGAGGTTAGGAATAAATTTATACCAAAAAATCATCTTTTCATTCAATACGAGTGTCTCAGATTCTTCATTATTTATTGATTTCAAACAAGTGGGACTGTCAGCAATTAAGTTTTTGCAGGTCGCGTCAGGGACCAAACTGACCACCACAGAAAGATGAGGGACTACATTAACATCTTGAAATATGAGGTCGTAGCGTAGACCACAGGAATACTCAAAACTAGGACTCCTAGTTGGCCAAGTGGGAGTTCTGCAAATCCATAAGCCTACAAGCTCTAACCAGCTAGACTTGTCCCAGAAAGTCTACTTATAGAATCTGTCAAACTTTCAAGGATCCTACCTTATTTAGCGTGGCTGGCCTAACCACTCACCCCCGTCCCCCGCACTGCAACCCTGTAATCGTGCGGCGGTGATCGGAACCATCTCTCCGATTCTGCCATCATTTCAAAAAATTCTTCCTGCTCAACCGTCATCCCATCAGTCTTGCCCCTACGAGATTGCTTGCCGAGAAGATGAAAGGTTGGGTGAAATGGAGACAAAGGTACATTCAGGACACGTGGAGTAGATTCTTTTTTTTTTTTTATGCAGATTGGATAATAAATGCAAATATATGTGAATTAGAAGAACCGAGAACAGCTAATCTCAGGCTATTCTTGGTTCTTAGAACTTTTTTTAAAAAAATTTTTTGATAAAATAAATGGTTGAAAAAGAAAAGATGAAATAATACAGCTTGTATAAGTCATTATTATGAAGCTGCTATTTTTATAATTTGTGTGTATTCAATAATGATATTCATAAGGAAATATTAAATGAGTAGAGATAAAAAAAAAAAAAATATTGAAGACACGGCCAAATTCTGATTATACTAGAAAAAATGACCGTTAGATCATACTTGATGTCAAAGATAAATGAATCATCCTTCATCTTCGGATAGCAAGTGTCTCATTCGGGTCACCATGAGTCATTTTTTCTTATATAATCAGGGTATCCGGGCCAGTTTACACGCACCACATTAATCCTCGGATTTACTGAATATCCTGCAAACCCAGTGAATATGTAAGGCACTGCGGGGATAACAGACGTTCATGGTGAGACTTGAACCCTGGTACAGAGAAAGAAAATAAATCTTTTCAGCTGCTAGGCTAAAACGCCACTTGCACCATGAGTCATCTTTATTTAGGGTAATAAGTAGGACTCATTCGGGTCACCATCAATCATTTTTATTGATGTTATTGAATTTATCTCATCAAGATATTTCTAAGAGTACTCAAAAGTGTTCTAATCATAATTTTAATGTATTTCCTTTTCCTCTCTTGTTTCTTCCACTCATTTAATATTTCTTTATTAAAAATATTAATTTTAAATAGCAACAAGCTATAAAAATTTATGTTTTTCAACCATGACATGTGCGAGTTGTGCTCTTCATAATTTTTCTTCTTCTTCAAGTTTTTTAGTGACAAGTATCTCTCCTTGTCCAAGATTCAAAAACAAAAACATAAAATAACTTAAATAAGAAATTCAAAAAACATAAGGGATAAATTGTTAAAGAAAAATAAAATCGAGGGCTATAGTGTAGATTTACGCCCCCCATCATTAAACATGGAAAAGAGTTTGTCAGCATCAATGACCATAGTTTGGTCATTGTCCTTTTAATTTTATTTCTTGCAACCATACATGTCGACATGCCTTGCAAGCCTGAAACAATCCTGAAAAACCCCGGCACGCGATAACTTGAAATTTGAAGAGAATAAAAGGAGTCACGGCTAACAAGAACGAGTTTCTGAGGGTAAAATTGAAAGAAACATAAGTTGAATGACCAAAATTGAAAGATTTGTCATATCTTCTGAAAATTGAAAGATTTGTCATATCTTCTGAAAATTGAAAGATTTTACCATATATTTGTTCAAAACTAGTGTCATTTTTTTGAAAGACCAGAAACTGATTGCTAAATATGAGACTAAGACTCTAGAGATCTTCTTCTTATTTCATAAATTACCGGATATTTACCAATTAATTGTTATTTATTTTTCTAATAATTTGCTTTTATAATGCCGAGACTTGAGCTTGATGTCTATTCAAATCTTCACTTTCCTAATCGTTCCTGAATGCCAAATACAAAATGGCTACCAACATATGAAAGCATGTACGACCAGCAGAAAAATTGAAGATGAACTTCGATATAGAAATTCTGGAAGCAGGAAAATGAACACGCCTGCAATTTCAAGGCTTTCCTTCTTCATATTTCTAAGGAAATCACAGCACAAATTCATTCCAAGAGAGGCTCAAAATAGCTATAAATGCAAATCCAACCCTAATCCCTTGTGATGGTGACGAGGCTCGACATGATCTTCTCTAGCAAATCCACTCACCGGAAAAGCTTTAGCACGAAGCCCAACCTCACTGCAAATCAAATTGCTCTTCCCATCCAGACACCTTCCGGGAATGGAAGTAGGCCGATTAAGGTACCGGCCGTCATGCGACATGCGGCCCAGATAGGACTTGTACAGCCATGGAGGAGAAGGGGCAAGCTGCTGCCTCGCTGCTTCCACCGGAACCGCAGCCGGATCGAGGAGGTGCGGTGGAGACTGCACGAACGTCGAGAACATGGAATTTGGTATGGTAACGTACGAAGCTAAAGCCAGGCGGCGGGTGGCTTGCATTTGTGCACGTTTCAGAAGCTGCCTTTCTTTCTTGTGAGCGTTTTGATGACCGCCCAAGGCTTGAGAGTTTGCAAACTCCCGGTAACAATACTGACACTCATATTTTCTACCTCTCTCTGATTCTTGCGACCCAGATGGAGATTTGCTTGGATCTAAAGGTACGGTAGGGTTGTTCTCTGAAATGTCGAAGCCAAAAAGTTTTAGGGTTTTGCTGTTGCCGGCGACGGTGTTAGGTTTTGCGTGACAGACAGCATCATCCATGGGAGAAAAAAAGGGAGCCTGGCTACAAAAGAGATTGAATTATGCCGATCAGTGAGCTTGCATAAATGTCTGCGAGTTCTTATAAAGGATATATAAAAAGGTTAGAACAGTACGTAGAACGTCTAATATATAGAAAAAGAATTTGATCGAGAAGCTGAGACATGAAAAGAAAGGGAGCTTTAGTTGGTTGTGAAAATCGCGAGGAGCAAGCAAGGAACTGTTCAAGAAAATCACCGCAGCAAGAAAACTAGAACCTAAACCTATATAGATTATCATAGCTTTCCATGGAAGGCACCATTTGCTCTCTGTACGTATTCAATAGTAGATAATCCAGGCTTTGTACGATTGACTATCTATTTCGAGCATTGTTTATAATTTTGTTTTGTTTTGGCTGAAATGTCTTGGAAATTTTATCTAAATTTCAGCTGGAATATTCCGATTTCGTTTTGTTTATTCTATTTCAGTGGAATAGTATTTTTTAAAAATAAAAAATAATTTTACAATATCAATCATATCTCTTAATTCAACTATTAGATTGAGATGAAATTTTACGATGAGTTTTTTGATATATTTATATATATTATGTTAAAATTTCAGAGCAATCAGATAATGTAATGAACTTGCAAGATTGATCATGACATTCTCGTAATGCCGAAATACTTCAAAACCGAAATATTTCATTTCAATTGAAAAAACAAAGCATCGACCGAAACATAATTGACAACCGATATGAAGTAACACGCACTTACTTGTAATGAAGAGGATTATATTCATGCTGGATTTGATACAATTCTCTCTCAAATGATCATGTTTTTTTGTTAATCAATCATATATGATCACCATGTTTTTCAGGAGTGTTTTCCTCATCATTTATAGTATCTATAACCGTAGATTCGATGTACATACGCTTGAATTAATAATTAGTTTGATCTGTCATCAAAGTTCAAACACTTCACCTCATCGAAGGGGTTAGATTAGAAAAATGAAACCTAACCTGATTTGTTGTAGAGAAACTAGCTGAGACATCTTTCAGGGTGGAAGGTTTGTCAAACACACAGATGGAGAAAAAGAATGGTTCCCACAATTGAGCAAAGGGTCCACCGAGACAAACTATGCATGGCGCCATAAATCCTGGATGCTTGCGTGATTGACGTTGAAATCTAGCCTTTATTTATTCAGAGAAGATCTCCTCGGATCTTACTAACTACCGTGATTTCTTTTTTTTCATATATATATATATATTTTTTGGTATAAATCACGCGGTGTCCCAAACGCTGGCTCAGACTAATCCACGTTCGCACCGGGTGGACCCTGAAGGGGTGAAAGTGCTCCCCAAATGGCCGACTTCATACAAGAGGAGGGTTTGAACCCCTGACCTCTCTTAAGGGATGAGAGCGCCCTCACCACTCACACCAGGACCACTTGGATATATATATATATAGTGAATGCATGTCGACAAGTTGTGAGATCAAGAGCGTAGTTATTAATTTCTGTCCGGCACTATAGATATGATTTGATAATTTGTCAATTCATAATTAAGTTAGCTGAAATTGATCCGTTTAAACCCATATAATCCAATCTACTTGATTTTAAAGATTTTTATTTGAAATAGTTTTTAACTTGGATCTTGGATTGAACTAGAGTAGATCTCAGGTTGTAATCATGCATCTATAATCAAGATTAGAATACTTGAATTAATTAGCACCTCTTCCATTTTGTTTTGACTCGCATGAATAGGGATTCCACAATGATATTTTTATTTTGTATTTCATTTTAAAAGTATTTTTTAAAAATATTGAATTTTTTATTTTAAATTAATTTTTTTTATGTTTTTAGATATTTTCATACGCAGATATCAAAAATAATTTTTAAAAAATAATAATAATATATTATTTTAATGCATTTCTGAACAAAAAATATTTTTAAAAATCACATCGACTATATTTTTATATTGTCACTACATCAACTAGGAGTGCTCTCATGGCTATTGACTAAAAACAAATAAAAAAATGGCTAAATCCAACATATATCATGTTTGTCTTTATTTTATTTATTTATTTTAATGGGTGTCCAAGTAGTGTGGTCACAAATCCGATAAGAAATAAAGATAATGATAGGTGCACCCAATTTCGGTGTAAATTTTGCATAGGTTTAAAACTAGCTAGTCCCCTATCATCTTTAGTTTGTGTACATGTACTTAGTTTCCTAGCCAAGTTATGCTGTGTATTATCTCAATTTGTTTCTAGCGGGAAATAAATATACCGGAGAGAAGTATTTAATGTATTTTATTAAATCCAACCTTATGCTTTTATTTTAAAATATCTTTACCTAACTTTTTATTTAACTCTAGCTTAAAATTAAACTATATAGAATTATCTCTAATATGATCAAATCAACTTGGTATATCAAAAAAAACAATTCACATATTCAATAAAAAAACATGATTTGATTTTAAAAAAAAAAAACTCATTGTGTTTAGCAACTTTTTAAAAATAAAGTTGATTTGACTGAATATTAGATTGATTCGGGTTTCACGACATAATCTATGACCCGGATTAAGGGCTCAATTCTTTGTGTTTAACAACTTTTTTTTTAATTGAAGTGGAAGAAAAATATATATATATAAAAAAAAAAAAACAAGAGAGGAAAGAAAACGTCACTCTTGTGGTATTCATATAAACAATGAAGGAGCAAGAAAACCTAATTCATTTAATTATATATAAAATAATTTTAAGACCTAATAAAGCACGGGCCATTTTTTTTTATAAATAAATATAAAAGAGGCCTTAATTAGAGGATGATAATTAAGAGGATGACAAGAATACAAAAAATATATTATTATTATTATTATAATAATTATTATTTATTGATGGTGGTATTTTCTATATAATAAAAACATTAATACTATTATATCATCATTAATCTTCTACAACTACTACTATTATAAATAAATAAATAAATATAGAAATTAATTAATTAATTAAACCTCCGGAAGGTCATCGCAGAACGTCAACTTAATGTCCCATCATGTCTCTTCCTTCTAGCAATGTTCATGTTTCTGATAAACTTTCCCGTTTGTTTGTTTCCTTAATTATAAACCACATTACATTTGTGTGATGTGCCCTTTACTGCCGAGCTAGCTGGATGGACAAAGTTTAAAGATGGACCGACCTAAAGATGGACCGACCAGGTAATAAGGCCTGTTTGGAAAGGCTATTGCGGTTTCTTTTGAAAGTGTTTTTTTTATTTAGAAATACATTAAAATAATATTTTTTTTTATTTTTTAAAAATTATTTTTGACATCAACACATCAAAATGATTTTAAAACACCAAAAAAAATAATTTAAAATAAAAAAAAATTCAATTTTTTTGGAAACGGCGGTTGAAACGCCGTCCCAAACGGGCACTAAGTCATCGCAACTAAGGGAGTTGTGGTGTTAAATAAGACAACTTTGTTTTGGTAAATCTGAAATTAATATCTTCAAATTCAGTTGCCCGAGGGATAAATTCGGGAATTAGCACCCAGAATTTAAATAAACACTGAAATAGCACATGAAAGGGAAAAAAAACTGGTAAATATCACAATTTAAATGACGGTTCGGGAATGTTTTTGAAATTACTTTTAAAATTAATTTTTGTTCAAAAATATATTAAAATAATATATTTTTATTTAAAAAAAATATATTTTTAACATTTACACATGAAAATGATATTAAAATAGTGGTTCAATGACCATGACTCGATGGCCAACCATCCACTTATTGATAGTTTGTTTGTATTTAAAAAATATTTATGCCAAAAATAATTTTTAAATAATAATAATAATAATAATAAATATTGTTTTTATATATTAAAAAAAAACACTTAAAAAAGCCTTGCCAATAAACTTGGATACATCAAAGGGTTTTACATCACACGGAAGTAAGGTATGCGATCGTGATCCAGCAACAGTCTTGATTCAGTATCGGCACACATCAAGTTCACCAAAGATTTAAATCACGGTGACTGTTTGCCGGGGCCGGCGAGATAGCCAGTGGTGTTCAAATGAAAATGGACTTCGTAATTTTCACCAATCACTTCATTCAAATCATGATAAATCCATCATATTCCATTCATCTTCGATTAGCTTTCCTCTCTGATCGACGATGGCCATTGGTGTTTTCAGTTTTGAATAATTTATTTATTTTAATTAAGTGGTGGAGTAAAAAGTAATTCAAGCTGGATTGGATGTTGGAAACATTCAATTAACTTTGAAAAACTTTTATTATAAATTCTCACTGTTGATCGGAAAGGTCTTTGATTTTCCCCTTAAAGTCAGTTTGTGATAACATTTGCCTCTCACCTAACCAGTGAAATACTCTTTTAGAAGTCTTTATTTGACTTTTCATGAATTATGTTTTTTATTTATCATGTTTAATCAGGTTACACGCATTTTAATTAATCCTATAACTTTTAAAAATAATCATCATATAAATTTTTAGTAATTATTTTATTAGCAACCATAAAACTCGAACCTAAAATTAGGAGAACAAACTCTTTAATCTCGGGCTTTTACTATTAAACTACTTTCTATATCATTATTTTTCTTGAATCATTTGATTGAACTAATGATGCGGATTTTAACATATGAAGATTGCCCAGATCATTTTATCGTTTTAATATATTAATATTAAAAATATATTTTAAATAAAAAAAACCTCTATCATAATCTCGAAACCTAATTTTATGTGCAGTAGAAAGTATGACAAATTTGTAGGGTTGTCATGCTCCTGATTGATCACATATCTGTAAACTATGTTATGATCATCGTTTTGGAGCATCGTGCTCTTAGATTTCTCTAATTTGGAGTTTTTATATTCATATTCATTTCCAATTTGGCAGTAATGTTCGTAAGAGTTAGCTAAATTATTTACTATTTATACAATATTATTGTCATAATTAATATTAATTGTTATATTAAAGTTTAATCATATTTTGATGGCTGATTTGTAGATATTATAAATTGCTACAAAATTCTTTTTCTCAAAACAAGTACATTGTTATTAAATTTAACCTTTAACAAGTTGAATCCACCTCATAATCGGGTACAAGAAATTTATTACATAGCTGATCGGTTTTGACTTGTTTTAACTTTTAACTTGCAATTTAATTAAAGAATTTGATCAACCTGACTAAACTGGTCTAACCGCGACCTATAACCAGCCCTGTTCCAGATTGAACTCCGAAGTAAATTTAATACCTATACCTATATGACAAAATAGAAATTACATGTTATTTTCGTATTTCAAAAGTGTTTTTAAAAAAAAATAATTATTTTTTAAAATTATATTTTTTTAATGTTTTTAGATCATTTTCATGTGCTGATATCAAAAATAATTTTTAAAAAATAAAAAAAATTATATTAATATATTTCTAAATAAAAAATATTTTTAAAAATAATCAACCATCACTAAAACACGCATTAATGCAAGTTTCTAGATAATTATTATAAGTCATCATTAATGAAGCTTGTTGGTTGTTGTTACTTGTCTGAACTAATTAAGTGCACATCCTAGGTACAGTAGCCTGTTGCTTTAATAGTTTGTGCAGAACTCGTGAAGTTAAAATAATTAAGGATTCGAGATCAGGGTTCAGTCAGGAACCCTAAAGATAGATGACGTTGTGCCCACGTATTAGTTGGGTCAGATCGATACAGGAATATTAACTGTGTTTATTTCTACAGAGAAGCTTTGAAATTTGGAAGGAGAACTTGTCTTCGAAGAATTTATAATTAAGCAGATGCAATGGTTGTGACGATGCTTAGTACAAGTTGTTACGAGTGGAGGAAATATATGTTAGCAAGCTTTGAAGTGTATGTTGTCAATAGATTATTTTACTTAAAAGAGTTTAAACTGTCAGTTAAAGTTATATAATATGATTTATATTATTCTTTAAAATATCTTCTTGAATGAATTTTTTTTGGGTTTGAAATTTATATATATCTATACTATTTTGTGATTGGTTTTTCATCGAATAGAATCATAATGGTAAAATTCAAACTCGTGACCATTAAGTCAATAAAACTTTGTTATATGAAGTCTTATAATATGATTTAATATATGTGATCATCGCGCCATAGCTTCCCAAGGGCTTGGATAGATCTGAGTTATTTACCTTTCCTTCTAGTTTTCCACACAAACACAGGCAGGACAATGGTCCTAGGAAAAAATAAAAATAAAAACAAAAACCTGCAAATTCACCTTGAAAATGGCTGAAAAGATAGTTTATATCAGACTCGAATTGGATTAAACAAGGCAATAAAAAAAATAATGATCAGAATAATTGATCAGTTCGGTTTCTATAAGGGACAAAGTATGCAATAAAACTGAAAAGACCTGGAAATAATAATTAGAACTAGACGGGATTTGATGAGACTCGATTCCACAATCTTGTCGGTTTCACCACTTCTGGCTTAATTTTTAATTTTCTGATGAATCTATACTACAATAACTAAATTAAACAATGTTATACAAGTTCAATATTTCTTTGAATCTAAATTATGAATTATAAGATGAAGTGAAAGTATAACAGCAAAAAAGCAGGAGTGTGTATTGTGATTGTTTTGTTATCTATCAACCCTAGTTAAGCATTTATATATCTCTGTCACGTACATGAGTGTAACTTACAGATCAGCATGAAGTTGCAGGGAGTAATGATGATGGAGAAGAATTACGTAGGTGCTGTATTAATGGAGGGAGGAGGGTCAGGCGATGCGATCATTGGTGGGAAAAAATAGCAGTCCATCGAGAAGACAGGTTGGCAAGAGAAAACCAAGAAGTAGGTGTTGCCCTGGAAATTCATGCATTCATAAACATTAGAAGATTGCAACATTATATTGATTTCTTCAATGTTTGCCTGGGATTATGATTCTGTCCCAGGAATGTGAGCAGCACCCAGAAGGGCTGTCTTGTAATTGTGATTGATTGCTGTACTGGAATGGAAGAGATAGAAGATAATGGAGGTATAAGAAACAAAAAAGAGTGAGAGATGAAAACAAAATTGTGTTTGGTGGCTATGTGTAAAATAAAATGATTGTGTTTATATGTATAATGTGTGGTAATTGTGATTGATTACTAGCATGATGAATCGACTCAGGACCTAGCTTATTCAGAATCTGGTCACGTCAGGGATTAAAATAAAATGAAGGAAGGATGGACTCAGCCTAACTCGACCATAAACCTAGTTTGATCTGCTACTCGGTCAAACGAGGGTAAAACCTCGTCAAAACTTTCACAGCCCATTTCTGGTGTGTTAAAATGAGATTTAATTGAGCTTCTCTTTTTTTTCTGGTGTGTTATTTTTGTCCACTCGGTGCTGGTCCTGTGCCTGCTCTTCTTCTTCCAGAGATATTTGCCTCCAGAATTAGAGCGAAAGCAGTTGTAGAGTATAGACTAGTATTAATGAACCATCTTATCTAAAAATTTAAGTTATTAGATGAGACTCTAAAATATGATTTATATTATTTTATAGTAAATTCATTCAAGTAAAAGCTATTTGTGCTTGTTTTATGGACATATTTTGTATCCATATATTTGTGGTTTTCTTGTCTTGTCTTTGAGCGGGTACAGGCCAGTGGAACGTATGTTTAATCCAAGATTGTAAATTCCGTTTCGGTTGGTATTTTGTTTTTTTAATTAGAATGAAATGTTTTGGTTTCGGAGCATTTCGACGCGTCGTTTCGGAATTGTACTGTTTATATATATATATATATATAATCAAATATATTAATTCAAAAATAAAATTAGTTCAAATCCAAAAATAAAATTATTTAGAATTGTGCAATTTAATCTAAAAAAGACACTTTAAAATGGTTTTTCTAAACAAAATTATGAATATGTATAATATTACGAGAATGTCATCGTCAATCTAACAAGGTCATTACATTCTCTGATTGCTCTGAAATTTCATCTGAATTTAATATGTATATAAATATGTCAAGAGACTCGTAAAATTTCATCTGAATTTAACAGTCAGATTAAGAGATATGATTGATATTGTAAAATTATTTATTATTTTAAAAATAACACTATTTGGCCGAAACATCACAGACGAAATGTCTCCGGCGTGTTTCAAAAGGAATTTGGCTGAAAAATTCGGAATGGACTGGAATTGAACCCGGAATAAAAACGATGTTGTTTTGTCTCGTTTTTTTAACTGGTATAAAATGTTTCGGTCGAAATGGAATGAGATTGACATCCCTGAGTTTAACCCAGATAAAAATAATATCGTTTTGTCTAATTTTTTTAACTGATACGAAATGTTTCGGCCGAAACGGAACGAGATTGACATCCCAAGTTTAATCAACTTAATTTATTTTTTTAGAGAATGATTGATTGGTTGACATTACATGCTAATAATGACTTGCTTTGCTGTGGTAACAGGCTGCAAATTTTGTCATCGGCCTGTACTTCTTGAGCTTCGTGAACAAGTTTGGGATCAGCTCTGTATATTTAGGATTTTCAGGCATCTGTCTCCTTGGTGTCATCATTTTGCAGGAACTGTCACTGGGATTGCTGCAGTCCCCTCTGCTGTAACCTAGCTTAGTGAACTGGCTGTTTTTTATGTATATAATATTGGAATGTTTTTCTGTGTAATATCAGAACTGCAGCTCCAATAATCAGTTGTTTCATCAAAGCTGAATGCTAAATACTACAGATAATTTTTTTCCATCTGATTCTTGGATGAGATTTTACATAGCCCTTCTGCCGACTGATTAGCACATTGTCAAGTTAAGCTTCTAAGCTTTGAACAAAAAACTCCATTTGAGACCGCAAATGATACATATACCTGTGAGTTAAGAAATCAAACAGCTGAGATAACCTTAAAAGAACATGTAGCAGAACTTGGTTTATTCCCGAATGCTGTTTAACCGATCATTTTCTTAAAGGCAACAAACTTTCAGAATCATGCTGTTTAAAATGGTAATAATGGTAGCTTGTATTAAGGGACATTTTAGTATGTCGCTCGTTTAGAATCATTTACATTCAAACCAAATACTTTCTATTCCATCTTTTCCATATCACCTATTCATTTCCAGCTCTTCTAGATAATTCCTCGTTACATCATTAAGAGCTTGTGTATATGATGTTTGTCGAAACATGCAAATGAAATCCGATATACGAACGGAACTTTAGGTGCCTTTTGAAAATCTTTTGAGAGGCGAACTTCAGATCAAGCTTGCTGCATCTCAAGCAACCAGTGATGTCTACATGTTGGCTTTTCTTTCCCATCTTTCCTTGGTATCAAGCCTACAAACAAAGTAACACACATGGGACACCATTAAAAACAGGATACAAAGCAGGGGAAGAAACATGGCAACGCTAAGCCACACATTATTGCTATATATATATTGTGTTAAGAATTAAAAGAACCGGAACTTTGGCTTGAAAAAAAAGGGTCACGTCCATGTTATAATGCATAAGAAACATGGCGACGCTAAGTCACCCACATTGATTTCGATGACTAATTGCTCTATATATATAGTGTTAAGAATTAAAAAGAACCAGAACTTTGACGTGAAAAAAGGGGTCATATCCATGTTATAATGCAATCACATTAACTAATGTAAGTATAAGCATGCATACTCTCCCTCACACTCGTAACATAATCACGTATTGCATCATTCACCATTTAGCACTCCACAAGAGGGTTCTGTTTCATACCAAGGGATTATTGTGGACATCAAACTAGAATAGCTAGGGACCTTTGAAATAAAACACCTGGGAAAAATCTCATTTTTCATTGTGAGTTGGTACATTTACCCACTTGAATGTGTCCTAAGAGCATAGTTAAGAATTACACCCGGGACTAATAGCAGAACATACCCCCAGTGTAATTTCTGGCGTTTCTTTTCTGAATGATGTGCTAACGCATTGCCTTGTGGAGTAGAGAAATTGGCATTGTCATCAAGGGTTTTCAAATCAAGAACACCTGAGTCTTCAATGTCTGTGCCCGTATCTTTACTTTTGAGGTCTTTTCCATGAGATTTGCCAGTACCATCTGAGATCCATAAAAGGTTATTAGATAAGAACAGCAGCATCAAAATTCCAAATGAAAAACTCTATAGTAGGTAATATGAAAAATGATACCTTTTGATTTCTTATGAATCTTTGATTTTATTTGTAAGCGCCTTTTGTGTAGCTCCTATCACAGAAATCAAAATTCCAGATGTCAAAAAAGGATTTGGAAAGGGTTGATTTCAACTAAGCATTTTCTTTGAGTTTTAAAGACGTTAACTTGATCTTAGTCAAGGCTCTAGCATTCTCAATCGGTAGTTTCTCACTTCATGCTATTCCTTTGGTTTAAGGATAACCAAAGGGAATACTAGACTAACAAAGCTCACAAGAGCACTCTCTTTTCCAGTGTATACTTCACACATACCCAAAACTCCATCACGAGGTTCCATCAAGAAAAATGGTTCACCTTTAAATATGGATAATAAATAAGAAACCAGATGCAGGCCATAGTCAGCGAGTGAATGCATGTCTTTCACAACAATCCCTTCAACTATGCCCTTGCAGTTTTTTACTAGATAAGTTCACCACTTCTTGGAAAACAACTCATAAACAGCATGCTAATCGAACAAGAAGCCAAAGCAAAATCCTACGCCATGATGGTAGCTTAGAAATGCATGTTACATATATCGAAAAGCTCATAAATTGGAAAAATCGCTTCAAGCAAACGAAAATAACCGATTCGGTATATGGATTCACGAACTGAAAATGTCTTACTCCCAATTTGTAATACCTCCTCTTTCTTTAAGAACCCAGAAATTTTACATCACCCCCACCCCAAATCTAAGACACACAAATCTCAAAGCTTTGCTACATTAAAGCATTCTAATAAGAGACCAATTACAACCCACATCAACTTTCACTTCCACGCACTTATTCTACCATCTTTACACAAAAGAGAGATCACCCACTTATCAAAATACATTAAAGATCAGAAATTTAGTCCTTAGACTATCAAAAGATTTCAAATCGGCACATGCATATCTATACACACAGGTATCTATAGTAAAAGGAGAGACAACGATCATACATACTTGTAGCTTGGAAAGCTGGTCTTGAGTGACACGTTTGGGCTTGAAATCCGGCTGCAAAGTTGGGTTTGATGCTATAGCTTCTTCTCTTCTCTCGCTTTCTTCCTCTCCTTTCTGAAGCATTGTCACCTATCTTTCTCCTCTTCTTTTGATGGTGTCTTCTGGAGTTCTTCCCTGGAAGATCAAAGCGTTAAACGGTGCGTTTTAAAAAGCCTTCTCATTTGCATAGGCCAAAACGGTGAGAAAACATGCGTTTTAAGCCCTCGTGCTAATACGATACCCCTCACAAGAATGAAGCATTCCATTGTTAGAACCTGGGAGATTTTATTTAAAAAAAAGTAAAAGTAATAACTTTTAATTAGAACCTTTTTAATTCAAAATATAATATAAATTCACATTAATTTAGTCTAGTTTATTCTTAAAAAACATATTATAAAAAGCGTCGACAAACAAACACTCTAGTATTACAGAACTTATTCTTTTGTATTTTTAGATCGTTTTAATGAATTAATATTAAAAATAATAATTTAAAAATAGAAAAGTGTTTGAAGTTTTGTATGGTCTAAAAGATGAAGATGTCTTAAGAAGTGAAATGACTCAATAAGAAAGTAAAAAAATTTGTAAGGCTTATCAAGATTAGGAGGTTGATAACATATAAATGGTAAATAATAACATGAGATTGAATTTTCTAGAAGGGGTGAAAAGGGCAAGGATGTTATAAGAGTGGTGGGCCATTAGTGAGATGATTATGTTAAAGAAACAAAATGATTTGATAAGAAAATTGATGTCAATTCTTAAAGCTTACTATTTTTTTGAAGATATATTTTTGTTTAGCTTTTATAATTAATAGAATGTTTAAAATGTTCTGCTCATTTTGAGATGTCAATGCCCTACTAGAAAATTAAAAACTTTTGATAAAATATCCCATCATGTTTAGAAAATATTTTTATTGATGATAAAATTTCTAATGGAAACATGTTATCCGGAACATCGCAATAGAGTTTCTCTATTGGTATCGCAATAAATTCGTAATCCGGTAACTAATTATCAATTCTACATAAATTCTATTTCACCATCAAATTATGAACTAAACAATAAAAATAATAAAATATAATTGGTACCCAACTAATTATCCATTATCTATTCAATCCAAACTTATTCAACTTAAATTAATATATTGTAATTATTATCAATTATAAAAAAATCATTTCCCTTACATTTCTAACCTAACAATAAAAGTAACAAAATATAATCAATATCTACTATCATTTTAAAATATAACACACCTAATTACAAAATCAAACTCAATTTCATCAAATGTGTTAATTGAAATCTAGCTGTCAATTTCATTACAGTTAATATTTATATAACCCCAAAACATTACAAAACAAAATATCTATTTGAAAAAACAAAATACTATTTTAGTTTTGTAATGTTTTGGAATTATATATATATATATATATATATATATATATATATATATATATATATATATATATATATATATATATATATATATATATATATATGGTTGAAAAAACAAAACACAAACCAAAATTGTTGAATTTCAATCAATACAAAATTATAGAAATGTGGTTGTGGTTACTTTTAAAAATATTTTCATTTATAAATACATCAAATAATATTTTTTATTTTTTTAAAATTATTTTTAATATCAGCATATGAAAATAATTTAAAAATATCAAAAAAAATTAATTCAAAATAAAAAATAAAAATAACTTTTTTTAGTTTTTTTTTTTAAAATATTTTTAAAATACATGACAAACAAACCAAGCATTTTGGTATACTGCTGTCATGGGCCAACTCGCCCGCTGTTTATATATATATATATATATATTATATTGATAAAATCACCGGTCAAAAGCCTATTTATTGAATTACCTGCAAGAGGACAGGTGTCAGGTTTAGACGCACGTGGACTGATCCCAAAATCCATATCTCCAGCTATTATAACAATAGCTAAAAGAGCTCGGGTTCCGTCCACTGTGCACTGTGACTCATGTGCACTGTGGACTGGACATTTGCCGTCCGTGCGTCGCGGTTGTTCGTCCGCCTTTTTTTTTTTTTCGCCTATGAACAGTGTAATGGCGGCGTTAGCCATGGTAATAGGACAAAATAGTGTTTCGGCTGAGAGGTAAATAACGCTTAGGGTCAGGGGTGCGGGCGTAATTGCACGCGTACGGACCGGTCCGCCGCACCCCTTTATTTTTTTTTAATATTTTTGAAATGGATAAAGACGGTTCTAGCCCCCAATAAGACAAAATCGATTATTTAAGGGCAGGGACAGAACGGTAACTAACCATTATTATTTATATATTTTTCGAAATCTGTCAGGCGCGTGCGGTTCACGCGGCCGACCGTGTCCACCCTGACGCCCCTTTCAAGTGGCGCGTGCGGTATGATACGGTGGCCGGAAATGAGCTACCGGCGTCGAATCCGGTGCGCCTCCTCTTGGTCGTCCTCCCGGTGCGGCGCGTTTTGACACACGATGTCCGTGGACGCGGCGGAGACCGGTTGAAGACGGCGGCAACGTTTCTCTCTCTCCCCTGCACGTAACAGTGCAGGCGAGGCCCCCATGTTTTCACCTTTTGCACTTCGGTCCCTCAACTTTCAATTTCCTTGCCTGCACCTTTCACTTCCGTTACATTAGTTTGAATTTGCTGCGATTTGGTCCCTCAGGTTGAAATTAATTAAATGTGCACCTTTCACTTCGGTCCTGCAACTTTGTTTCTTCCGGATTAGGTCCAAATTCGTCATTAAATTCGGTACACAGGTTTGAATTTTTGCAATATTATCCTTGGATTGAAATTGATAATAAATGTGATTTTCATTTCAGCCCTTCAACTTTTGATTTATGATTTAAATCCCTGTTTAAATTTGTAATGCTTATAAAATAATTGTTACATTTTTCCTAATAATTTTATTTTCCATCAATTTTTTTCCTTGGATTTATTTCTGCAACTTTCATTAATACTACTACTAATAATAATAATAAGAATATAATAATAATAATAATAATAATAATAATAATAATAATAATAATAATAATAATAATAATAATAATAATAATAAGTGTTTTTTTTTTCTTGCTTACTCTTTAGTTAATGTTTTTTAGTGTTTTTTCTTCCATTAAAATTTTATAAATTTTAATTGTTTTTGCAATAATAGCAATTGTCATTTTATATCTAATATTACTGGGGATAAAAGATAACTCAAGAACAAAAAATAGACAAATTTACCTAGGTTACCTACAATTAAAAAACGATACAAATCACTTTTGTCTCGATTACACTGTTCCTTTTAAACGGCAAACAAGTCATTATTATATATTTTAATATTTATTGCATATTATCGCCTAAAAATATATAAAGAGATAAAAAAAAATGACCTCGGATTTTTTGCAAGAAAAAATTTCATATCAGCATTCTTAAATACATTTAATATAATAATATTAATAATAAATCTTATAAAATAAAAATAAAAAATTGGCTTCGAATTTTAATTTTGTGCTCTTTTGTTGAAGTGTATTTCTGAAAAAAAATTGGATTTTTAATATTTAAGATCTAATATTACCCGGGAAAAAATACAACTCAAAAAAACAAAAGGTAAACAAATTTGCCTAGATTATATACAATTAAAAAATATATGAGGCACTTTCTGTTTCGACTACACTGTTCTTTTTAGACAGCAAATAAGTAATTATAGCACGCAAAAAATATATATTCCTTTTTTAAAAAATATTTCAATGTTTTTATTTATAATGTGTCAGATCTAATATTACTGGGGAAAAAAAGCAACTCATATTATTTTTTTTAACAAATTTACCTAGGTTATCTACAATAAAAAAATATAAAAATCACTTCCCATTTCGATCACACTATATAATATGTGAGACTAAGTATATGTGTTTAATATTTATTTAATATTATCGCCTAAAAATATATAAAGAGAGAAAAAAAATGACCTACGATTTCTTGAAAAAAAAAATTAATATCGGCATTCTTAAAGATATTTAATATAATAATATGATGAATAAATCTTATAAAAAAACTTTGGCTTGGAATTTAAATTTATATTTTAGACCCTTTGTTTGTTTCTTTTAAGAAACGGTGACCTTTTTTTCACATGTATTTTTAATTTTTTACTGTCTAACTCAATTGTTCTTTTTTAACTGAGTTTCTTTTGTTGTTTTGTTTTTTTAACCAGAGTATCCGTGACAACAAATTTCTTATAAATCATTTCACCTTCTTAGCAAATTTTCTAACAATTTTTATCAAAAGTTTTTTAGCAATAACAATATTCAATCACATTTTGGTTGGAAAAAACCATTTTTAGCATATTTTATCAATTACAATTATACTAATTAAATATTAAAATAACAAAATACAACATTTATAAAATCAATTAATTTTTTACATAGATAAAAATGCGCAGCGAAGCGGGCTAATCAGCTCGTACATAACTATAATATCTATAAATATTCAAATTGTTTATCATTATTTCCTGACTAAAAACAAAACAATTTCTAACTAACATCTCTACGTGCACGGTTGGATTCCTATGCTATTAAAAATAAAAAATAAAAAATCATTAATCTGTATCAACTTTTAAAATATAGTTTTAGCTACACTCTAAACCCTTTTTATATAACATGGTTTATACTTATTCATTCATAGTAATGGATATTGCTTGACTTGCTATTGAATCCTCATTATTTCTTCACCCAATTCTTTTATTTTATTTTATAATATAATTATAATGATATAATTTAGACTTGGCTGCCGTTGTTATCAATGATAGTAATTTAAGATAATGAATTTCAACTTGTTTTTTTGTTAATAATTTTTTTATATTGTTTTGATGGGTTGATATTAAAAATAAATTTAATTTTTTTAAAAATAATTATTTTAATATTTTTTGAGCAACTTTAATTTTAAAAAACAGCCACACAAAATATATTTTTTAGAGCTGTTTAAAATTGTTGCAGTAATTAATTTTTACTTGAAAATATATTAAAATAATATATATATTTTTTATTTTTTAAATTTATATTTGATATCAACATATAAAAATCTATTTTTTTTTATAAAATATTGATTTAAAACAAAATATCTTTTTTAAAACACTTTTAAGAGTGATTGTCACTATTTTTCAAAAATATTTTTGATAAAAATAGAAAAAAATTATTTGTATTTTAAATTAAGTTTTATAGTGTTTTTAAATCATTTTACTAATATAAAAAAATAAAAAATAAAAAAATATTATTTAATTTATTTTTTTAAAAAAACCACTTTAAAAATCAAACTTCCAAAAATAATTTCAACCACAAAATTTATATGTCAGAAAAAACAAACATAGTCTCAGCACAGTACTGTACAACTAAGAAAATCCTATTCCGAACTCTTAATTGCAAGTAGTTCACAAGAACAGCGCACAAACGTGTTTTAGACTTTTAGTTCATTGTTTTATCAGACATCTATACCACACTTCTCTCTTTCGCTCTCTACTTAATCGCCGGCGGTGTGTCGTCGGGAATCTGAAAGAAATAAACATGGAGGGAGACAAGTACTGGCAGCAGTTCTTGGACGAGACAGCAACATTCAATAACATTGTTTTGGGTCATTTGTTACCCTCCAGTTGGTGGGTCACGCTGCCTCACTTCCTGCAGACTTGGATTCGTAACTACATGGCTGGAACTCTTCTTTACTTCATCTCTGGATTTCTCTGGTGCTTCTATATTTATTACTTGAAACGCAACGTTTATGTCCCTAAAGGTAACGGTCACATTTCTTTTTCTTGTTTGATGTTTTTCTGATGTGAGATGGGTTTTGCTCACTTGTTGAATTCATGAATCTGGGTTTTTTTTTCTGTGTTTACTGTTGACGTTTGGTTCCATTTCTTAATCTTTTTTTGGAGTTTGGATTTATTCATGTTTGATTTTGTATTTTAATCCAGTCCAGATGTTAATTTGGAATAACTGCCTTAGTTTTTCTAGTTAATTAATAGATATGATTTGATGTTTTTTGGTTTTAACTCCTTTTGTGATGTTTATGATTGATAAGTAATGGGTCGATCCAGTTGTTGATTTTGAATCTGGAATTTTTTCATATGCTTGTTCATAGTTGGGCATTGATATTACTGGTATCATGTTTTTTTCCTTTTTCCTCTCTGGATTCCTAATTTTGTTATAATCTTTGCATTTTAACTTTGACATGATACGTTTGTGGTTGGAAGAGTTGGTGTTGCTCGAATCATTTGTACTGTTACTATTGCTTTCTCAACACATAGTGGATGGCCAGTTGTAAAGTGGGCCTTTTGCCTGTTTATAGTCCATTGATGACCTCATTATTGGCTGCTTTTGCATAGGTGCTTATTTTGTCAATTACAGGCCATCCATGCCTCTGTTTCCTTAACTACATTGCTTGCTGTCCTTTCTTTGCTTTTAAATATAATTACATATTATGCCATATTCTTGTCCTCCATGTTTAACTCTTTTAACTTGGAAATATGTCAAGTTATATTCACTGCAATTGCTCACAAAGCCATTTAATTGGCATGATGTGCTGAAGCCCGAATGCCACATAAAATAACATTACTTCATTACATGATTATGAAAACAGAAGTCATAATGTGTATAGAAGTTACTGCTTTTCATCTTTTTCCGCCATCTGTCCCTATTTTCTGGGAAATTGCCACTTTATTTTTATATTTTTTTTCCTGTTCCTATTTGCCTTTTTTAGCATGTTCGAATCTCTTTAATAAGGTTGCTCTGCTATTTCAATCAATAAGGTTGACTTTTAAAAGTTGTTGACTGATTTATTGGTAGAGTTTTCTTATGTAAGATACTAGGTTTTCATATGTAAGGTATTGTTTGGATTTTATTTAGAATCCTGTATCATTCACTTTGGGAAGGTGTTGTGCTAGTTTCTTTATCTGGCTCAATATTACACCTTTTTTTGATCTCTTGCATATTCCCATTGCAGATGCCATCCCTTCAAATAGAGCCATGCTCTTACAAATATATGTTGCCATGAAGGCTATGCCATGGTACACTCTGCTTCCAACTGTTTCTGAGTACATGATTGAAAATGGCTGGACAAAGTGTTACACTAGCATATCTGAAGTTGGCTGGTTTGCCTATATCATGTATATGGCTATATATCTTGTTATTGTGGAGTTTGGGATCTACTGGATGCATAGAGAATTACATGATATAAAACCTTTGTACAAGCATCTTCATGCAACCCATCACATCTACAACAAACAGAACACTCTTTCTCCATTTGCTGGTATGTTCTTAATCCAATCTATTTAGTTCCACTGCTTATGATAACAAATTCTACAATACCCTAAAACTCCTTTACCCAAATCTAACTCCTCCATGTTATTTCTCATCTCGTTTCGCAAGAGGTTCAATGCCAGTTTGCAAGTATTACCAAACATGGCCATAGCCAGTAACACCTTGACTGGATATGAGTTTTGCACTGGATATTATTCTGTAACAGTGGAAATTTGGCATTGACAAAAAAACAGTTCCTTCCCTAGAAAAGTACAGTTCCAGTACTTTGATACAATTAAAGAAAATGTGACTATTAGAGAACTGCCTTCTTTGGTGCTGAATTTCAGCAATAAGAAAATCCATATCTGGGCTTGAAGGTGACCTGATATGGTTCATCAGTACCAACTAGGTGGTCATATTTGGATCACTTGTGTAAATGTAGTGTAAAAATTGCAAAATTTTGAGAAAAAAACCGTGGATGACTTTGCATTAAGCAATTGCTTTTATTTGAATCAAAGTCATATTTAATTGTTTAGCATTTTTAACTACTTGGAATTACTTTCATTTTAGTGAGATATACTATCAATGCAACATTATAATCAGATTTCTTAATCTGGATCACTAATTAGGAGCAATTGTCTATTCCAGGTTTGGCATTTCACCCACTGGATGGGGTTCTACAAGCTGTACCACATGTTATAGCTCTCTTTCTTGTACCAATCCATTTTAGGTCACACATAGGCCTCTTATTCATTGAGGGTGTATGGACAGCAAACATTCATGATTGCATCCATGCCAACCTATGGCCCATAATGGGTGCTGGGTACCACACTATTCATCATACTACATACAAGCATAATTATGGCCATTATACCATATGGATGGATTGGATGCTGGGAACCCTTCGTGACCCCGAGGACGATTCATGCCAGAAAGCGCAGAAGGTGCAGTAACACATTTGCTTATCATTGCATTGTTCCTAGTATATTTTCCTGTATTTTGTTGGGGACTTGCGTTTTGTTTCGACTGCTTCTCATGTATGTGGCCTTTGCACGTGCTCTTTTTTCTTGTTTTTTATGATTTCTTGTGCCCTTAGTCTAAAAAATGGTTCAAGAGGAAGAGAACATTGTTTGAGAATTGAGAGCTTAACTTGCAATTTAGTCAGAAGCTCCACAAGCCAATGTTTAGTGTCTAGTTAATAATATCTCCACGCACAGCTTTCTGTGTTTGGTCATTCGCTAGTTTCCTTTTCTTTGTGTTTTTTTACAAGGAAACAAGAGATAAGAGCTGCTTTCCAAAAATCTAGGGGTGTTTGTCCCCAGTGTCAGATTTTGTCGTGAAAGTGCAGCCAACAGCTATGCCAAACAGATCTTCAGCAGCTTTTATGTGGAACTGTGGCCATGCATGATGTATTTGGACACTATATTTTTGTTCAATGTTAGTAGGTATTTCAATCAATAAACTGTGCTGCAAAAGTGTTACCCCCCCCATCTTCTCCATGTTTATGTTTTTATGCAAATGTTGAAGTGGAGACTAGTGCAGCAATGAGGTGATTGGATAAACCAGAAAGGAGGTTGGTTTTATGTCGTCAAATTTGTATTTCAAGCTGTGGCTCAATTGACATAAGTTATCAAGGACTTGAGGGAGAATTCTGTACACAGACACAGGAAAAAGAAGAAAAAAGAAGGAAAAGAGAGAGTTAAGGGTTCGAGCGATACTGCTTATCGACTTCTGTCCACTATACATTTGCTTTGTGCCATTCAGGAATTATTATTCGGAGTGTTGTTAAGAAATAATAACACTAATAATCATTTATATTTGATGGGTATGTATTTGTAAACAGAAGATGGGTCATGCATTGAAATTTTTAATTTTAAAAATTGTAGATATGTAAAATAATTGTTATTGTGATTTTAAAATTTAATTTGAAAGTGGATGGGAGCAAGATTTAAAATAAAAATAAAAATGGTTTTTATTAAAGTTTAAAAACTAAACTTTAGTTGATTTAGATTATAAGTGAAAGGATAAAAACAATAAAAAATATTGTAATTTTAAAATTTGAATGGAAAGTCGTAGGAATTATTGTAATTCTATTTTTTCAAAAAGTTAAAATTATTTTATTTTAATTAAAATTGTTTTATTTAAAATAAATGAGTTTTTAACCTGTTTTTATTTTTTACTGTGGATTAACCCGGTCAAGATATTAGAAAAATATTTGTACTCGGATTATATCTCAGCCCCTGAACTGTAGCTATATTTTAGGCTAATTGGAGTAGAGATCCTAAAACTTTTAATTTTCTGATTTTGATCCATCAGATCATCTAATGACTGCTATAGACCCCATTAATTAGCAAGTGATATGAACGTCTAGGACTATTACCTCTCATTTTTCATGCAAAAAACCTGAAGGACCCAAAAGAAGGCTGTGTATTGCTTCGACAGGATAGTTTAAGGGCTTAAAATAAGAAATGTAATAGTCCAGGGGCGTAGTTGGATCCGACCAAAAGTTTCAGGGGTCTCTCGACTGATTAGATTTAATGACGATTTTTTGAAGCAGCGTTTTTGTGGTAGAAAACGGCATCCTCTCATTCTTGGAAAAAATCCACTCTTGCTCGCTCACAAGTGAATCAACCACTCATGGCTTCATCAGCTCTGTTTCTCAATTTTTTCTCTTCTTACACTCCCATAACATCCTCCTTAAATCCAACAACAAAAAAGAATGGTAATACTACCTTAAACAATGCTAAAATAACAACCCCTTCATTTGTTTTTGCAAACAACACCACCAAAGAACTTGCGGTGTTAACAAACCCCATTTCGCAATCCGATGCCACCTCCAATGTTAAAGTGCCAGCACCTCCATGGAATAAGGGTCCTCTTATTCTCCAACCCCACGAACTCCTTAACCTCACAAACCCCGTAAACAGGAAGCCAATAAAAAATGACAAGATTGGAAAAGATGACAAGGCTTTGACTGCTAAAGAGAGTGGGGTTAGAGGCAACAAAGCAATGATAAGGATTGTTAAGAGTGTTGAAAGGCTGCAAAAAGATGAAAATTTGAAGGACACCCAAGAGAATTCTGAGAGGGGAGAGAGTTTAATGCAGCTCGGAAAAGAAAGGATTTTGAGTGTTTTTGGTGATAAAAGGATTGTAAGAAGTATTGAAAAACTCCAAAAAGATCAAAACTTGAAGGAAGGCCCAGAGAGTTGTGGGGGTTTTGAGATTGGAGAGGGTTTAAAACAGCTTAACGGAGACAGAGTTTTGGGGTTTAGGGAAAAAAAGCTGCCATGGGTGAGAGAAGAGAGAGTTGGGAATTGGAGATTGAAAAAAGAGAAGGTGGTTAGCAAGGCCGAGTTGAGTCTAGATAAGGAGTTACTTGAGAGATTGAGAGGAGAGGCTGCAAAGATGAGGACTTGGGTAAAGGTGAAGAAAGCTGGGGTGACACAGAGTGCAGTTGATGAGATACGATTGACTTGGAGAACGAGTGAGCTGGCTATGATTAAATTTTATATGCCTTTGTGTAGAAATATGAATAGAGCAAGAGATATTGTTGAGGTTAGTTGGTTTACTTTTTTGTAATCATTTTTTCTTGGTTTATTGATTCATGTAAAAAAATATTTTGGGGAAGTTACTTTGGAGATAACTGTTTGTAATTCATGGAAGACATGCATTCTTTTCAGAAGCTTGATTTCCACCCTGATTAAGAACTTGTGTTTAAAAGACCGTGTTTTCATAAGAAAAAGATCACATTTTAAACTTATTTTCCTAAGAAAAGAAGATCAATTAAAAAACTGCGCAGTAATAATTCTTTTCAGACTGCACATCTTACTGCTTTTAGCACATTTTCTATGCAAAGCTTCATTGACCTTTTTTGGGCCGATGTAAGAATTCTGCTTGGAAAAGAGTTATTTGTGATTGATCTGTGTAAACTGTACTGCTTAGTATATGGGGGAATGCATTGTTGCTCATGTTGTAGAGGTTGTCATACTTTCTCAGATGTTCTTGTTTTTGTTTGTTGCAACTTTAAAAATAAGGCTACTTGTCTATGGTTATCTTTTCTTTTTTAAAATTTGCTGGTATTATCAAAATGCAACAACTACATTCTTTTCACTCCTTTGTAAACAGATGAAGACAGGAGGCTTGGTTGTTTGGACCAGAAAAGATATTCATGTTGTTTACAGAGGATGCAATTATCAGTGGAAAAATTCTAATACAGCTATGATCGAGGAGAGTTTTCCCAGAAATGGTGGAGACGAAGAGTCTAAATCAGCTGGCATCTTAATGGAAGCAGATTTGAATACACAAACAATTAATGGATCACTGTTTGAGAGAGAAACTGATAGATTATTAGATGGTTTAGGACCTCGTTTTGCTGATTGGTGGATGCGAAAGCCATTGCCAGTAGATGCAGATTTGCTTCCAGAAGCAGTTAAAGGATTCAGGTCTCCAACAAGGCTTTGCCCTCCACGTATGAGATCAAAGTTGAAAGATGATGAACTGACATACTTAAGAAAGCTCGCTCAATCTCTACCCACACATTTTGTCCTTGGTATTTTCTTACTGTATAAAGCTTTCTTTTGCATTGTTTTCCTATGACCAAAGGCAGACTCATACAAATACATAGAGTATAGGCAGACAATGAATGCATCAAATGCATAAGATAACTGAAACAAAGAGAAAAGAAATATGCTATCATATTAAGAGACAACATTCTTAAATAGTGCTTGATAATTGATTAAGAAAAATGGGTCTGGCAGGCATGAATCGTTATTTGGTTGAAATGTTGCAACACATCACATCATATATATTGGGCTATGCTAGAGGCTTCTGTGTATATAGGAATGTTTTGCATCATGAAGGCTTTTAAAGTCTTGCTTATTTTCTTGTAGGAAGGAACAGAAGACTTCAAGGCCTAGCTGCTGCTATCTTAAAGTTGTGGGAAAAGACTATTATAGCTAAAATTGCTGTGAAGTGGGGAGCGTTAAATACTAGCAATGAACAAATGGCAGATGAACTTAAGGCAAGTTTCAAACCCAGAAATGTATTAAGCAACATCTATTGTACTTGCTGATTTGCTTAATTATTATTTGTTTATGTTATTTCTATGGAAGTTGACCTATTTTTATTCTATGTGCTTTGGTTGCCTGGGTTTTTTTTAGCAAGGTGGGTCATTTCTGACTGTATTCAGTTGAAATTCATTCTGATTTAAGCACCACATCTTCTGGTATCATTTGTTGCCAGGAAACTGTTACAGTGATCTGAGTGTAGTGGATCACCCTTATTATTTGATTCATTAATTCAAAAGCTTGATGTCTGAGGAGTTGCATATTGACCTGCGCCCGACCAGGCACACTTACTATTGTTTCCTCGAATATGCATTTTCCATGCATATCTATAATGACATCTCAGAGATAGATTGTTCCAATGTTGATGTTGTATATGCAGAGTCTCACCGGAGGAGTTCTGCTGCTTCGGAATAAGTTCTTTATAATACTATATAGAGGCAAAGATTTTCTTCCTGGCCAAGTTGCAAATGTAATAGTAGACAGGGAAATTGCACTTAGAAAATGCCAAACCAACGAAGAAGGTGCAAGACTGAAAGCAATCGAAACTTCTTATGTGCCTGGTGGACCAACAAGCAGAAGTGGAACTTTATATGAATTTCAGTACTTCCAACTCAAATTTCAGAAAACGGCAAAAGAGGACTCTGAAATTCAATTAGAAGCTTATAAAGAAAAACTAGAGAGGGAATTGAGGAATCAAGAATACAGGCTTCGCATTGTAAGATTCAATTCATTATCTTATCAGGATCACTGTAATGCTGGTTTGGAAATTAATAATCATGGATTTTGCAGCTTAAAAGTAAGATAGAGAAGCCAGCGAGGGAGTTGGCAAAGTTGAATTGTGCATGGGTACCTAGTGAGCGGGATGCAGACCAAGGAATAATGACAGAAGAGGAAAGAGAATGCTTCCGGAAGATAGGACTGAAGCTACGTGGTAGCTTAGTGCTTGGTAAAGAAAAACTTATCATTATGAACCCTGTTTGAAATATTACTTCTTCTTTTTTTCTTTAATTTTTTTTTCCAGAGAAGTGGTGAAGGTGTTGGTTAATCACGTTTGGATTGAACTGCAACTCTTCCATCCATGAATAACATTTATTTTTCTGCTTAGTCTACCCTTTCCTTCTGTATCTGTGTGTGGTTCAGATTTTTTTGTTTTGATGGTGGGTTCAGGGAGGCGTGGGGTCTTTGAGGGTGTTATGGAAGGTCTGCATCAGCACTGGAAGCACAGAGAAGTGGTGAAGGTGATTACAATGCAGAGAGTGTTTTCCCAGGTCATTTACACGGCGACATTGCTTGAAGCAGAAAGTGATGGGATCCTAGTTTCAGTGGACAAGCTAAAAGAAGGTCATGCCATAATTATTTACCGTGGGAAAAATTACAAACGCCCTCTAAGGCTTCTAAAGAAGAATCTTTTAACTAAAAGAGAAGCATTAAAAAGATCCATTCTAATTCAGAGAGTTGGAGTAAGTAAAACTCTTCTCATCTTGCTAGTATGTCACTTGCATTTGTTTTGCCATTACCTTCGCGCCAACCTGCATCGTCATTTCCTACTAGATGAATTTGAGCCTGACTTTATTCATTTCTTACTAGATGAATTTGAGCCTGACTTTATTCTTTCCTCTCCTTGTTCTTCTCTCTCTCTCTTTTGGGTGGATTCATGGTGGCTCCCAGTCATTGAATTTTTTTGCAAATCAGATAGAGCGTGTGATCTCAGATTTGAAACTCAAACTGGTATATTTTTACCCTTCCTCTTCCTCTGAATATTTCTTCAATCATTCTGCTGGATCAGCTTAAAATGGTTTGTCAGGAGCTTGGTCTTATGCTCCATGAAGACAGAACCTTAAAAAAATGAAACAGAGGTGGAATAAAAATGGCCTCATATTTTGACCTAACCATTTGTCAACTGATGAATTTTGCAGGCAGAGCTTCATGGATCCAAGGAAAAACATCTTAAAAGCAACACACTATGAGCTAATAGTGGATCACATAGTGATTCCTCATGATATAAGGGAGTGTAGTGAAGATTTTTGAGAGGGAGGCTTCCCCACTTCTTCAATACCATACTAGAAAAATCCCGGTAAACTTTCTTGGCATCTTGGAAGTCTGGTAATGAAGTTGACTAACTTAAATTTTCTGCTCAATTGTGACAGTCAGTGCCCCAATATTTACACGTATGCATCACCATTTGACTTGTAGTTTAGTTGGATCTTATAGACAAGTTAGGTCGGTTTGCTTGTTACATCATGTAATGCTTTACCATACTATTGTTTAAGAGATCTGGGTACAATCTCCTAAACTGATGGATTTTTTCATTAACAGCATGATATGGAACAATAAAAGGATAAGCTAGATTGTTTGAAGTTGAGGTCAACATATGTGATATACATTCTTTGATGGCATTATCTGTTAGCAAACTTGCCCTTTGTTGAAGCCTATGTCGTATCCTCAGTAAATGTGAAGAGTCAATTTAGACAATTCTGAAGGAAGGGTGCCGGAGAGGTTAATTGAGGAGTCTCTACCAGAGGTATCACATTGTACACCAATCCAATTGGTGCAGAAGTCTTTGGAGGACACATTGGACCAGCCTGATGGCAAGGGGTTCAGGGAATCAGCTAGTTTCAGCATGACAGCACCAGCATCGGCCATGACAGATGAGAGAATGAGGAGGAAAAGGATATGATGACTCATCGAGGGAATTGGATAGATAACAAATGAAAGAATGAGGAAAAGGAGATGATGATGACAAAGTATAAAATCTGAATGAAACTATATTTTTGTTCACCCTTTCATTTACATGTTAACAATATATATAGGGAAAAGTGGCACAACTAACAAAGCCTATAGCCACCACCCTATAGCCACCCTATAGCAACCCTATAGCCACACCCTATGCTATTATGCCTATAGCCACCCTATAGCAACCCTATAGCCACACCCTATGCTATTATGCTAACATCCCCCCTCAAATTGATGCCGGGTGAGAACAAAGCATCAATTTGCTAACAAGAAACCGATGGCGTGGGCCAGGCAAAGATTTGGTAAACACATCAGCTATCTGAAGATCAGTGGAGATATGTGGAAGAGAAATGACATGAGAATCGATGGCCTCTCGAATAGAATGACAATCTACTTCGATATGTTTAGTACGCTCATGAAACACAGGATTCGAAGCAATCTGGATAGCACTTGTGTTGTCAGCATGAAGAAGAGTAGGAGAGGACTGAGAGAAACCAATTTCTGCCAATAAACCACGAAGCCATACAATTTCCGAACAAGCAGCGGACATGGCCCGGTATTCAGACTCTGTGGAAGATTTGGAAACACGATCCTGTTTCTTGCTTTTCCAAGAAATCAAGGAATCACCAAGAAACATGCACCACCCTGTGACAGAGCGTCGGGTATCAGGACAACCCGCCCAATCAGCATCACTAAATGCCACAAGGCGGATGGGAGAGCCAACTGGATAGAAGAGCCCACGGCTAGCAGAACCAAGTAGATAACGAAGAATGCGACGAACCGCTGCCAAATGTAAATGACGGGGAGATTGCATAAATTGACTAACTTGCTGAACAGCAAAAGAGATATCAGGCCGAGTAATAGTAAGATAATTCAGGCTGCCAACCAATTGCCGATATAAAGTGGGATTAGGCAGAAGATCACCATCATCATGTCGAAACTTAACATTCACCTCTAAAGGAGTATCAACCGGAGAAGAATCCTGAAGACCAGCCAAAGTAATCAAGTCCTGAGCATATTTCTGCTGATGCACATAGATACCAGAAGAAGAAGAATGAACCTCCAAACCCAAAAAATAAGTAAGAGAACCCAGGTCCTTCATATGAAAGCAATCCCGAAGATGCTGCCGAAGTTGGCTAATCAATATAGAGTCAGTCCCGGTAATGACAATATCATCGACATAAACAAGGAGTAGAACAATACCAGTGGAAGTTGTGCAAAGAAATAATGAAGAGTCATAATTGCTTTGCACAAAAGAGAAGCGAAGCAAGGTAGTCCGAAACTTGTCAAACCACGCTCGGGGAGCTTGCTTCAATCCATACAAGGATCGCCTCAATTTACACACAGCCGATTTAGAAGAAGAAACCAAACCCAGTGGAGGTGTCATATAAATATCCTCCTTAAGGTCACCATGGAGAAAAGCATTTTTGACGTCCATTTGGTGAAGTGCCCATCCCTGAGAGGCAGCAATGGCAATAATAGCGCGCACAGTAGTCATTTTGGCGACCGGAGCAAAAGTCTCCTCATAATCCACCCCATATTCCTGTCTGTTTCCAAGAGCAACCAACCGTGCTTTATATCTATCCAGAGTGCCGTCAGAGCGGAGCTTAATCGAGTACACCCATTTACATCCAATGGGCTTAACTGCTGGAGGACAAGGAATAAGGTCCCATGTATGATTTTCCTGTAGAGCCTGAAGTTCCTCCTGCATGGCTGTTTGCCAACACTCATGCTCGACAGCCTGTGAGTAACATGATGGAACAATAATATTGGATAAAGTAGCAGAAAAGCCATACCGATCAGGAGGATAAGATTCCCTCGTAGAGCGGCGAAGAGCCGGCGGAGGAGGAGGTGGCGTAGAAGTGTCTCCATGAGCAGTATCAGGTGGAGGAGAAGTTGTCGAAAGAGGCAAAGTTGGTCGACGTCTTTCATACACAATACCAGGTTTGAATCTTTCAAAAGAGGACACGTCCTCAAAATGAGGAAGAAGAGGAGCTACCGAGGAAGATGCAGTAGTAGTAGGAAAAAAATATTGATTTTCAAAGAAAACAACATTTCTAGAGATACGAAATTTATCACAGCTGAGATCATAGCAAACAAATCCTTTGTGAGAAATACTATAACCTAAAAAGGCACATTTAGAAGACTGAGCAGAAAGTTTGTGTCGTTCATTAGGAGGTAAGTGGACAAAGCAAACACAACCAAAAGTATGCAAGTCATGATAGCTAGGAGACTTATGATGAAGACGATAGAAAGGGGAATCAAATTTTAATACCTGGGATGGTAATCTATTGATTAGATACACTGCAGTAGACAAAGCTTCAACCCAAAATTTAGATGGAACAGATGACTCAAGCAATAAGGATCTAGTGGTATCCAAAAGGTGACGATTCTTACGCTCAGCAACCCCATTTTGTTGTGGTGTATATGGACACGACCGATGCGAAACAATGCCTTTTTGCTGTAAAAAATTATGAAATTCCCGTGACATATATTCCCCACCCGAATCAGATCTCAATACCTTAATACTAGTAGAAAATTGAGTTTCAACATAGGCACAAAATGTCTTGAAAACCGAAAATACCTCAGATTTGGAACGAAGGAAATACACCCAAGTAAACCTACTATAATCATCAATAAATGTGACGAAGTACTTGTAAAGAGCATGAGAAAGAATCGGTGCAGGACCCCACACATCACTATGAATGATATCAAAGCTTTTTGTAGCACGACTACCATGAGAAGGGAAAGGAAGAGTTTTACTCTTGCTTAATTTACATGTAGAACAATCAATCAAAGCATCATGAGAAGAAAAACTAGATTTAGTGCCCAACAAACCAGAATTCATTAATTGAGATAAAACAATAGAGTTCGGATGGCCTAAACGTCTATGCCATACGGCACTTTGATTTTGAACAGTAGTACAAGCAAAAGAGAAACAACTAGGAATGGAAAAGTGCAGCGGAAATAATCGTCCAACTTTAGGCCCCTTCGCGATGATCTTCCCTGACACCTGATCCTGCACAAGACAACCATTACGAGAAAAATGCACATTACAGTTATCATCCACCAGTTGACCGACTGAAATAAGGCTAACAGATGATTCATCGAGGGAATTGGATAGATAAAGCGATAGGAATGGACAAACTAGAGACTCTCTAAGGTTTCTTGGGTACTAAGAGGATGGGATTTTTATTTCATCTTTTCTTTATTCCTGTCAGCTAGGAGGTTACAGCCAATGCTAGAATTTCAAGAAGATAAATCAGTCCCTTGATTTGATTATTTTTGGATGCTGTTAACACATCTTAATTAGTGAAAAATAAATAAATTACACATTATGTACTAACAGGAACGCAGGCTAAGAAGATTCGAAGAACATAGCTAGAAAACTATTCTAGCAAATGCAGCTTTCAGGTTTGACTCTGCTAGTTGCTTCTGAAGCAAAAAATTCATTTTTGAGTATATTTGCTTATTGTTTGATGGATGCAGGTTTGAAGGATCTGATGGTTATGAACAGTCAGTTGCAACAGTCAAGCATTGAATCTGCCACAATTGAATCATGTAGGAAAGCTCGGTAGACTCATTTATGAACTAATGAGACCAAGCTAAGCAAAGAGGAGGCCTGATCTTGTGAAATGACTAGTCTGACAATAAAAAGCTCATAACTTTCATTTTGACCGATGGATTGCTCCCAAATTTGGTTAGGATATTCTTCTGGCTTAATTCTACTAGAGGTTGGCTTCTTGTTACCAATCGGATTTGAAAAGCTTTCAAATCAGGCTTAACATATGTTTGTAACTTTTCTTTTTTGTTTTCAGGTATCTTGTTTAATTTTGGATTTTATGTTGTTTTTATTTTTTGATTTTGAATTATGATTTTCGATTGAGGTGGTTTAAGGATTATGTAATAGGCTGTGATCCTATTTTGAGAGAATTATTATAAAACAATTATGCAGTGATAAAACTTGAATTAAGGTTTCTAGTGATCCTTCTTTCGAAAATTCCATCATTCTTATTCTTTGATTCTCATTCCTTAATTATTCTTATTATAAAGTAACATTCTTGTACGTGGAGTGCTAGAAAGGACATGGCCATCTCCAGAGGTTGTACTGCCTTCCCTTGCTGATTTTTGTAACGATTCCAGAAGATTAAAAAGCAAGCCAGCAGAGAGTCACTTGCAAGCTTACGACACCTTTTATCTTCTGAAAATTTTGGCAGAAAGAACAGCAAACAGCCAACATTCGAATTCCAAATATCCACTTTCTTAATTTATGCAATGTATTTTGATAGTAATTCTTGATCATATAAAATTTGATAATTGAATTTGAGTATAGATTAATTTAAAAGACTTGAGCCTTACTAATGGTTACTCCATGTCAAGTGCCAAACAATTAAGCTGCCCTCTTCTTTTCCAGAAAGAAAATAAATTCTGCAATGCAAGAGTTCCAACAAGCACATATAATCTAATTTGCTTCTGAATCGTAGAAGGCTTCCATTAGATCTCCCTTGTTAGTTTCCTTGAGCATTAGTTCGGCAATTGTTGCTACATAGGAGAGACTCTTGAGCCTCTTCGGAAAATTTCCAGTAGAAGTTGGAAGTTTCCAAATTTAACATAAGTCTAATAATTAAAATAAACTACCAAACAATGTTTAATGTGCAACAACAAACTTAAATTAGAAATAATTATTCAATTTTAATTAATTAAATAAAATATGATAATAAAAATAAAGTCTTTATGCTACAATTTCTCCATATAGTCCGAATATCTAATTTTCACAATCTCCTAGTAGATTTCAGTCATGATTTCAAACACATAGTTCTCTCTTGTATGAATAAATTATTGAGCTTTCCATATATGTTTTGAAAATATTAAGATGTCTAGTTCTCATCTCAAATAGAATTGCAACAAAATTCCATTTGTAGCTCTAGATGTGTCCATAACAATACACGAATGTCTAATTTAACAGATTTGACAAGATTCATTTAATAACTTCGATTTTATGAAATAATATGTTTTTGAACTCTGTTTGATCTAAAAATTTACCACAATATATTTTCATATGTCTAGTATTTTCCTATAAAAATTTTCAACTAGATTCAATACGTTTAAATATATGTTTGATCTCATGAAACTGGCCGGTAGACATTTTAAAGCCAAATTCAAAGCTGACTTGGTTCATATCATAAATTTAGTGAACTCATAAAATCACATCGATTTTACTGATTTTGCACGAGTCAAGTGTGATTTTACTTATTTTCAAGTTTTAGTCAGATTTAGATATAAACACATGTTGACTCATATAATAATAAGATTTTAAGAATGACTCATGATTTTGACAATAATGATATCAATGATGTAAGCAGTGTTATATCTAGTTATTTTGATCATGTTCTTAGTTGACAATATATATAAGCCAGTCCATTTCCAGTGCCATCTTAGGAAATTACAAGGAAGAAAACTTATGTTATGTATGCATATAGTCAACCTAAAAAACTGTTTCCTCCACATGACTAATAAATTTGTATAGTGAGAAACATCAGGCAAATGATGCTGATTTGAAGCTTATTATAATGATAAAAACCTTATGTGCTGCATTCTGCTTCTGCTGAATAAATTAACTCTGGTGCTCTTCTATTTCTTCGCTGCCACTATTAATCTCTCTAGTTGTGCGACCCCTACTATCCTCTATTGTTTATAGATGCTCTACTTTACAAATGCGATTCTGCGCGCTCCAATCTTTCAGGTTCTGGATCATAGTAAGAATTATTCATCTTTTCGAGTTCTGTAATATTCTCGAATACTGTAAAGCTTAAGCTCTCTGTCTTCATCCATGATTTAAAACTTGAAAAGAAAGGACATTAAAACGGTAGTCCTGGATCACAATTTCTGAAGATTGAAATTTAAGAATAGGAGCAACAATAGGTACACAATATCATGGGAAATCAAGCAGATAGTAACAGTTGTTAAAGAACCATCTCACCTAAAAGCTTAAGCTTGTAAGTGAGGTCCCATAATATGATTTATATTATTCTCTAACACATCCCCTCAAGTGAAAACCCTTTAGGCTTGAAACTTGCATAGGCCCACATCATCTTGTGCTTGATTTTTATCAAATAGAATGGGGGTGGTGAGATTCGAACTCGTGACCGCTGGGTCAACAAGGCTCTGATACCATGTTAAAGAACCATCTCACCTTAAAGCTTAAGCTTTTAAATGAGGCCCCATAATATGATTTATATTATTCTGTAACAACAGTTTGAAAATGTATCTACAACAAAGATCCTTTATCAACTTAATAAAATGTTTGATAATGTTGAGTAAAGTTGCATTTCCGATGATTGCAGTTATTGAAGACTACCTTCCAACATCTCCACCACTTTTGTCATTGATTGTCTATCTGATGGATTGTTTGAACGAAACCTCACCTGATTCAAGATGTTCGTACATAGAATCTGGAAAGTAGATTTCGCTACTGTGAGATGCTCCAGCATAAGTGTTCTTTCTTCACCCAACATTTTCAAGAACAATCATCCCATAGCTTTCCACACCAGACTTGTAAGAAACTCCTCCGAAGTTCCTGCAGAATACTTCTGGAGCTATATACCCTGCAGTCCCACTTTCAACTGTTACTGAAACCTTACTTTCTTCTCTCTTACATAGCATTTCAAGACCAAAATCAGATATCTTTGGACAAAAATCTGTCTAGAACATTGTGAGTTTAAATGTCAAAATGCACAATCCAAATGCTACACCCTCTAAAGCAAGTATTCTAGACCTTTAGCAATTCCGACAGCAATTTCATATTTTTTCCCGTTGTAAATCCTCTTCTGGAACATAGGGTAATGATACTGATATCCATCATCGTGTGCATGGCTAACGTTGTAGAAATTTCAGAAAATATCAAAGTTCTAATCTGTTAGAACAAACTCTTAAAAAACCTGAGAACAGGCACTGTTGAAATCAAGAACTGGATTCAGAATTTTTCCAGAAAAGAAAGAACAATAAGCTTTGTAATTCAAGCTTAAAAGAACATAAACATGGGCAGAATTTCGTGTATAGTTACTGCCATCCCATCCATTTTATTTATAGAACCAGAAAATTACAACGGCTATGATTTACCTAACCAACAACTATCAACGGTAATATTTCTAAAAATCAGTTATTTACAAGATTTCTTATAACTGATTTGACAGACTTGTTTCCTAAACTCTAAAGGATTTATAATCATCCTGAATACAAAAGGATTACAAAAACTTAAACAATAACCTTCAGTCTTCGAATCTTCTCAGCTGCTTCAACCTGACAGCTTCGATGCTACTACCGGTCGACCGATTCACTCAAGCGGTCGACCGGTTAACCTTCAAGTGGTCGACCGGTTCAACCAAGCGGTCGACCGGTTCACTTGAGCAGTTCTGGAATCACTTCAGGTTTCAACACTCCCCCTTGATTCCTGAGCTGCACATTCCCACCATGTTCCTTAGCTCCTCAAACCTTTCTTTTGGCAGAGTTTTGGTAAACAAATCAGCTAATTGCTCCTTAGAACAGCAATACTTCATCTCCAGTTCTCCTTCTTGCTGGAATTGCCGAATAGCATGAAACTTGATTTTCATGTGTTTTGTTCTATCATGGAACACTGAGTTTTTGGAAATTGCAATTGCAGACATGTTGTCACAAAACAACTCAGTAGGTTCCAGTTGATCACAATCCAAATCCTTCAAAATTTTTCTCAACCAAACAAGTTGATTGGCAGCCACAAATGCTGCAATATATTCGGCTTCAGCAGTTGAATGTGCAACTACTGATTGTTTCTTTGAATTCCAACAAAAAATGCATTCCCCCATTGAAAAACAATACCCTGAAGTGCTCATCATCTCTTCATCACTTCCAGCCCAATCACTGTCACAAAATCCCTTCAATTTGACAGTGTTCTTCTTGCCAAAAAACATGCCAAATTCCAGTGTTCCCCTTAAGTATCTCAGCACTCTTTTGGCTGCAATGTAGTGCATTTGGCTGGGATTTTGCATGAATCTTGAGAGGTAGTTGACAGTGAACACAATGTCAGGTCGTGTGGAAGATAAATACAATAAACTTCCAATCAAACTTCTATAAACTTTTCCATCTGCAGAGGGAGTACCATCAGATTTTGTGAGCTTCATACCTTGCACCATTGGGGTGCTAACTGGTTTGCAATTTTCCATTGCAAACTTGTTTAGCATCTTAATTGTAAATTGCTTTTGACATACAAAGCAACCTTCCTTGGATTGTGTTATTCCCATTCCAAGAAAATATGCTAATAATCCAAGTTCATTCATCTCAAACTTGTTTTTCATGTTCATCTTGAATTCATCAACAAATTTCTGATTGTCACCCGTAATTAACAAATCATCAACATAGACTGAAATTATCAAGATGTGATCATCCACCTTCTTCACATATAAAGTGGCTTCATTCAAACTCTTCACAAACCCCAAACTAGTCAAATAATCATCCAATTTGCTATACCAAGCTCTAGGAGCTTGTTTCAAGCCATACAAAGCTTTCTTTAGAAGGTACACTTTGTTCATATTTGATTCAACCTCAAAACCTTGTGGTTGTTCCACATATATTTCTTCATCCAAGGTGCCATTCAAAAATGCTGATTTGACATCCATTTGCCAAACCAACCAATCCTTTTGAGCAGCCAACATGAGCAGCAACTTGATAGTATCCATCCTTGAAACAGGGGCATAAGTATCATGATAATCTATCCCTTGCTCTTGTGAGTATCCTTTAACAACAAGTCTAGCTTTGTTCTTATTGACACTTCCATCAGCATTTAATTTTGTCTTAAAAACCCACTTAACACCAATGACTTTTCTATGCTTAGGTCTGTCAACAAGCTGCCATGTTTCATTCTTTTCTATCATCATTAACTCCTCCTTCATTGCTGCCACCCAAGTTTGAGAATCCATGGCTTCTTCTACATTATGTGGTTCAATTTCAACCAAATTACATCTATCATGGATGTCACTAAGCAACCTAGTCCCCCTCACTGATTGGTCTTCATCCTCAGATTCACTTTCATCAGTCTCGGGTGCATGATCATCAGTTTCTTCATCATTGGTATTTTCAACTTTCTCATCATTCCAATTCCAAATTTGGTTCTCGGCCACCTTAACATTCCTAGCTATTACAGCTTGGTTTGTTTTCAAATCAAAAACCTTATAGCCCTTAGAGTTTGAGCTATAGCCTATTAAAATCCCAACCTCAGATTTTTGGTCCAATTTCCTTCTCTTAATCTCAGGTTGAAGTACATAACAGGGGCTGCCAAATACCTTTAGATGATCTATGCTAGGTTTATGTCCATGCCACTCTTCATAGGGTGTTTTATCTCCTAATGACCTTGTCATCATCCTATTTAGGAGATAAGTGGCTGTGCTCACAGCCTCAGCCCAAAACTTCAAGGGCAATTTCTTCTCATAGAGAAGGCACCTTGCCATCTCCATCAAGGTCCTATTTTTCCTCTCACTTACACCATTTTGTTGAGGGGTGTAAGGGATGGTTAGTTGATGCTTAATACCCTCTTTAACTAGGTATTCTTCAAATTTATGGGAGGTAAATTCCCCCCCATTATCAGACCTTAAAATCTTCAAGCTGCAACCGGATTCCTTCTCAGCCGCAGCCTTGAACCTCAAAAACACTTCAAAAACTTCTCCTTTGGTCTTAAGGAAATAAACCCAACAAAATCTACTGAAATCATCTATAAACAATACAAAATATCTAGCACCATTCAAAGATTCATTATGCATAGGGCCACATACATCACTATGAACAATTTGCAGCTTAGTGGTAGATTTGCATGCACTTTTATTGAACTTAATTCTTGCTTGTTTTCCTAGTTGGCATGCTTCACAAACCTCATTTTGTTCATATATAACAGGTAATCCTTCTACTACTTGTAGTTCAGCCATTTTCTTCAATGTAGCATAGTTAAAGTGTCCCATTCTTCTATGCCACAGAATTGAATTTTCAGATGCATTGGTATTCATGCTTATGTGTGCTTGTTTTTCTTCAATGCTAAAGCACCTATTATTCATTTTAGAAGCAAACAAAGGTGTTCCTAGATCATCCTTTATTGTGCATATGCCATTATCAAAGAACAATGAATATCCAATTTCAAGTAATTGACCTACACTAATCAAGTTTTGGTCAATTTCTGGAACATAAAGCACATCTTTAAAATTTCTAGTTCCAGCCAAGGTTTCTATATCAACTTCCCCTTTGCCCTCTACACTTACATACTGTCCATTAGCAACCTTAACCCTTGATTTATACTTTTCATCAAAGTTATTAAACATGCTAATTTCAGCTGTCATGTGATTTGTACACCCACTATCAATTAGCCAATTTAGCTTACTAACCTCAGACTTGCTGCAGCTGTGATTCACAATGGCAGTGAACAATTGCTCATCCTTTTGTTCCACAGCCTCAGCTACATGTGCTTGCTTCCCATTTGAGGTGTTGTTCTTGCAATTCTTTTGGATGTGTCCAAATTGCTTGCATTTTCGACATTGAGCATTCTTGAGCCAACAAAATGACTCAAGATGGTTGGTTTTCTGACAGTATTTGCATGCGGGAAATTGCTCTCTCCTTTCCTTCCCTTTTGCATTGAAGTTATTTGCATGTGTTTGATTGCTTGGCCAGTTTTTGTTCTGCCACTGTTTTCCAGAACTTGAGCTTGCTCTTGGTTCTGAGTTCTTGTAGAAATTCTGAGGTTTTGATCTTCCTTTGAACCTTGCTGCAAATGCCTCTTCACCAGTGTTGTCTTGTCTGATTTGCTGCCTTTGTTCCACGGCTTGAAATGCATTTATCAACTCTTGAAGACTCATAGTCGTGAAGTCCTTTGAATCTTCCAAAGAGCATATTTTGTTCTCAAACTTTTCTGGCAGGCTGACAAGTACTTTCTCCACAACCCTTGCTTCTTGAATTTCTTCTCCAAGTAGAGTCATTTGGTTTACTAACTTGGATACATTTGATGAAAACTCTTTGATGGTTTCAGATTCTTTCATCCTCAAGCCTTCAAATTGTCTCTTCAATGTCAAAATCTGCATTCTCCTAGACTTTTCATCACCTTGAAATTCAGCCTTCAATTTGTCCCAAGCATCCTTAGCCGTTTCACATGCCATGATTCTTGAGAAGATTTCCTCACTTACTGCATTGTGAATGCAAGTAAGAGCTTTGAATTTCTTTGCTCTTTGTTCATGAAAATACTTGATTTGAGTCATAGATGGGTTGTTGTTCAAGGGAGCTGGTTCCCTGTCATCTTCCACATCTTCCCATAGGTCGAAAGCTTTCAGATAAATCTTCATCTTCACTGCCCATACTCCATAATTCACTCCTGTGAAGATTGGAGATTTTGACGAAAATGAGGAATCCATGTCTGTCAAAAACTTGTTTCTTGCACTCTTTTCCTTCCAAGGATTTCACAGAACAAAGAACAGGAGTAATAATTGAGAAACTCTTTCAATTATTAGTCCTTAAAGAACACTTCAAGACTTCACAATACGGAGAGCAAGCTTAAAGAACAAACCAAGGCAAATTCCTTGATTTCAAAAACTCTGCAAACTCTCTCGGAAAAAGTTGGAAAATCTCACTTTTTCTTTGATCACTCGTGTTTCACTCAAATCCCTTTTCAAAGACCTAATTCTGCTCTGATACCATGTAGAAATTTCAGAAAATATCAAAGTTCTAATCTGTTAGAACAAACTCTTAAAAAACCTGAGAACAGGCACTGTTGAAATCAAGAACTGGATTCAGAATTTTTCCAGAAAAGAAAGAACAATAAGCTTTGTAATTCAAGCTTAAAAGAACATAAACATGGGCAGAATTTCGTGTATAGTTACTGCCATCCCATCCATTTTATTTATAGAACCAGAAAATTACAACGGCTATGATTTACCTAACCAACAACTATCAACGGTAATATTTCTAAAAATCAGTTATTTACAAGATTTCTTATAACTGATTTGACAGACTTGTTTCCTAAACTCTAAAGGATTTATAATCATCCTGAATACAAAAGGATTACAAAAACTTAAACAATAACCTTCAGTCTTCGAATCTTCTCAGCTGCTTCAACCTGACAGCTTCGATGCTACTACCGGTCGACCGATTCACTCAAGCGGTCGACCGGTTAACCTTCAAGTGGTCGACCGGTTCAACCAAGCGGTCGACCGGTTCACTTGAGCAGTTCTGGAATCACTTCAGGTTTCAACAAACGTTACACTGAAATAAGAGAATCGGAGTCAAACACTGTGAGTTACATTTTATTTCTTCAAAAGTAGGCATGATGCAAGAACTATAAACTTATCCAATGACAAGAGGTAAGGAAGGTATTTGATGGTTGTATTACCTCTGACAATCTTATGTGCCAGTCTAATCTCTGAAGATCCTGTAACACAAACATTAAATAACTGGGATTCTTGGTATCTGAATTATCTATGAGATATATCTTTGTATCTCTTAAAAAACAATAACAGCAAGCTTCTAAAAGAAAATGAAGAAATTCCATTCGTACCCAAAATTTGTGAGGCTAAAGGAGGGATCTATTCATATTTATTATACGGCCGAAACATTGAAAAGAAAAAAATATCATGAACTTCTGCTAAGATAAGTAATTCAATTTTTGAAGTATAAAAGAGAATAAAAACAAACCAATCTCTAACAAGTTGACCTTAGTTACTTGCAAGTGAAGACATCCATTTTTTATGGACAACTCATCCAATATTTTATTTTCATTCACTGATAACATCCAAGACCATGCTGATTAACAAAAAGGGCCTTGCATCATCAAGAAGAAGTACTCCTGAAGTTTCTCTCTCACTGATAGAAAATGTAAGAAGCGATAATGTGCGTCAATCTGAAACTGCAGAGAAAACATAACTGGTATGGCATAACCATTTCTGAATTTGGCAATATATGAAAAACGATCTAACCAATTTAGGGCCCTAAAATTTCCATAAGATCACTTAATATAATCATTTAAGACCAGCTTCTTTTTTTGTAATATTAAGGCGAGAGATTGTTTCTTACCCGCACAGAGTGTCCTCCCGTACAGGAGCTATATCAAGAAAAAATAATTCAACCTGGAGCAGCACTTAGATGAAGGACAAATACAGTTTTTTTCTATTATTATTATTATGAGGCTACGTAAAGTTTACAATTTCCAGTTGCGAGTCACTTTCATCTGGAGTCAATTTGTTTACCCCACTCCCCTGGGACGATTCGCAAGGCAGTGATGATACGGTGGAAGAGTGCTCTTGAGCGGACCTTCTAGGAGAATTAAGGGAAGGTCTCGGTGGGATTTGCAGAGACTGAAGACTGCCTTCAAACATCTCTACCACCTTTGTCATCGATGGTCTATGTGATGGAATGGTTTGGATGCACCACAAACCCACCAAGATCATCTTTTTAACAAAATCTTCTTCCTCTTCCATTACACCTCGATGAAGTGTTGAAATCTTTCCTGGTTCAAGATAGGTATAAAACCAATCCGGAAAATACATCTCGTTCGTTTCTAACGATCCCGTATCAAAATCTTTACTTTGTCCGACCATTTCAAGAACCATCATTCCATAACTATACACATCAGACTTGTAAGTTACTCCTCCAAAATTTCTGCAGAATACTTCCGGCGCTATGTAACCAATAGTACCTCTGGCACCTATCAATGAGATCTTACTTACCTTGCTCTTGCATAGCTTCGCGAGACCAAAATCAGAGATCTTTGGATGAAAGTCTTCGTCTAGAAGAATGTTGTGAGGCTTTATGTCAAAATGAACGATCGAAGTGTTACAACCTCTATGCAAGTACTCCAGGCCTCTAGCAATACCAACTGCAATCTCATATAATTTTTTCCATTCTAAACGACAGTTTGTATCTTTGTCAGATATGAACGTATCTAAAGATCCATTGGGCATGAATTCATAAATCAAAGCTCTTTTATTCCTCTCATAGCAGAAGCCCAAAAGGGTAACTACATTCACGTGGGAAGTTCTACTGATGCTTGCTACTTCATTCATGAACTCTTCTCCATCACCTTTGGACTCTTTTAGGACTTTTACAGCTACAAGACGACCGTCTGGTAACTTTCCTCTGTATACATTACCAAACCCCCCATGACCTAGTGTATAGACGAATAAGTTGGTCATTTTCTTGATATCTGAATATGAAAAATGCTTTGGAGTAAGTGAATGGTAGTCCATCATAAATGTTTCAACATTGTCAACATGCTGCGAATTCTTCAGCCTGAAGGCCATTGCTATGACTGCACGGAATGAACCTTTTCTTCTAGTGAGACATATTATAATTATGGAAGAGGTTATTATCGCTGTCATAGCTACTGCTGAACCTGTAATGAAGATGCATCATCATCTATATCTTCATTAAAAAATAATATCGGCTTTCTTATGATTATTTTTACTTACCAATACCAATCCATAGTGGCCTAGTCCCATTAGTAGATCCTGTAACAAAACATCAAATAATGTTAAAGAGTTGTCCATGTTGGGATAATGGTCATGAGATGAACACCTCCTCGATCCAACCTACAATTGATACAAATGTTTGTTCCTAAATTAATGTTATTATCCCTTCTTGGAGTATATTTGTGGGTTATTTTTTTTTAGCTAAAGAGTTAGTTAATTATGAATAGTTTTGGGCATATGTTTTATTTTTTTCTTATATTTATTTACTTTACTGATTTGGTACATTATATGTTCTTATTCTATATTAATTTGGTACATTATGTTTATATACTATATCACTTTAGTTTTATTGAAGGAAACCTACATTGCTATTGAAGGAAAGTTGTCTTGTTGCTGATTTTTCTTACTATTGTTATGTAAATAAGATGATTGGACTACCATAATTTTAGATATGATTAAGATAGATATTGATATGTGAAGATTATGGGAGAAAGATTATTAGCATTGATATGACAAGATTATTGGAGACTAATTGTCAGCATCTTTTCTATTTTAACACTTCTTTTCTGTATATATAAAGAATACGATTGTAAAAGATAATTTTGTACAATAAAAGTTGATGATCGACATCAAGCTTACCGCTACTCTATTGAATAGTACATCGAAGCTTGAAACAACTAGTGAGTCTTTGTGATTTATCAATCACCACCAATATCTTGTGGGTAAGTTCATTTACCTTATTATTACACGACCTAATATCACCTACACGATTAACCTTGTTAGTCAATTTTTGCATGCAACCACAGTTTTTTCTTTGAGTATTGTCAAGCAAATCATGCATCATCTAAAGAGTTCTATTAGACATGGAATTTTCATGGATAATAATTGTCACGGACAAATCACCGGATATAGTGATCCAAATTAGGTTAGAAATGTTATTGATCACAAGTCAACCGCTGGTTATTGGATGTTTGTTGGTTGTGATATAGTCTTTTAGTGTTGCAAGAAACAACATATTGTTGCACATTGTAGTGTTAAAGTTTGAATATTATGCAATGACATCAGTTGCTTATAAATTAATTTGGCTCAAAAGTCTTTTGTCTAAACTGGGCTTTTCAAGTAGTATTCCTATGACTCTATTTTATGATAACCAATGTGTCATGCATATTAAAGCTAATTTTATGTTTCATGAAATAACTAAACCCATTATGTCCATAATCACGATCATCTTGTTGATGTGTTCATCAAGGCTTTATCCTTTATTCACTTTCATTTTATGTTTTCCAAGCTTGGATCAATTAATCCCATTGATCTAGATTAAGGAGTATTGAAGGAAAGCTAAATTGCTATTAAAGGAAAGCTATATTGTTGTCGATTTATTTTACTATAGTTATGTAAATAAGTTAAAGCTATTTTGAGTTTTAACTCAATGAAATGGTGAAAAAATATTGTTACAATTAACAAAATTATCATTATAAAAATAAATCAATTGTGAAAATCAAACATAACCCTTGTATTATTTTAATTGCAATAGCTTTAAATTATTTTATAATTATTTGGAAACATCAAGTTATACTATGCACATTATAGTTCTAAATAAAGAAACATAATAATATTTTAAAAAAGAAGAAGTTAAGAAGCATATAATCGATCAAGGAGGCAACTTGTAGCGATTAAGGACTTAAGATAGGTAGAACTTATCTTTATATATACAAATACAATTTCACAGCCTTTAAAATATTTTAATTAAAGTTGAGAAATAGGGTGTTTTCCTTTTTGTCACAGATTCCTCACCCAAGACCCATAGGAAACGAAACTACGTTTTTGGCATAGTAAGTTTCTTGCCATTGAATAATTATGATTAAATAATTTTTTAATTAATATGATACCTTGGAAATTCTTAGTTATATTATGATTTTTTTTTTAATTTTAAAGGGAAATGGATTAAACAATTCTATTTTAAAATAGATTTTAAGCACGCAAAACTCAGAGAGAGAAAACTTTGCATTTTAGTGTGTTTTGTTTTTCTGCTGAAAGTGTTTTTATATAAAGCATTTTTCTAATTCTGTTTTTATGTTTGGTTATTATATGGTAGAAAACTAATCAACAGAGTTTACTCTTTTAAAAACATATAATTGTAATGTAAAAAAAAAATATATCTTGATTAATGACAAAGATTACTCTTTTATTTTGAAGATAGAGCAACAAAATGATAAAAAGAAAAATAAAATGACGACTGATTGGTCAATAAATATAATTTTATTTATTTATTAATTTCCATGGTATATCAAGTCTTTGTGGGTTACTTAAAGTCCTTGTTTCGTTGTTGAACTGGTACTAACATGTCAAAGGAAGATATTTTCTCCAGGATCATGGAATTTTGAATAAAAACTAATGGCTGGCCAGGTTATCTTCTTTAACCAAAGGAATGGTGATTCGCGCCTATTTCTGGGGTGATTGGATGCAATATAAAATCTCATCCTCTACATGGTTTCAACAGTTCAGTTTTCTATTAGCAAAGATCCTACTTCTACCATTACCTAATTCGGAGGAGGACATATCTTGGGTTCTGAAAAGGTCAGAATCCAAGCATAATTAAGCTGTTTTCCTATTTACTTCTAGTGTGACACCAGCAGAAAAAGAATAATAACAGGCAGGAGGACATACTTGTGGGTTGAGCTGCAGTTGGGGATGGAGCTCCAGGTGGAGATTGTTGGCAAGAAAATTCTCGAGGTCCATCCTTGCAATAACAAGAAAATGCTGCAGTAGCCTGGTTGTACCCACACTGACCACCAGAAGAATTGCATGTTTCACATAATGAATCATCTGCACTCCACACGAAATCAAAACCTTCTTTTAGACCTCCCAGCAACAGCAACTGTGTTACAGTTGGAGTGCTTAAAATATTCGCAAGAGCCGATCCACGTACTGGAACTTCAATGCTATCTTTGCACGATGCCAGGTAACTGGTCAAGTTAGAAGGGGAGCTGCCAACGACCGACAAGTTGGGAACTGCTGTAAAGTAGCCCGTCATCTCCGTGCTGCTTATGTTGCAGGGAAACTGAAATGAATAATCTAAAGTTGGTGCACCCTGAGCGGGGCAACCATAGTGTATTGTTATGTTCCGATCATCGGATGTGTAGCTCAAAATATTGGGTATCCAAGTTGTGTTGAGAAGGAGTGTCGGACAGATATTGTTTTCTGCATAATCTTTTCGAGCAACACTGAGATTCTGCGACTGGTTATCGATGCCAAGAACTTTGTAGGTCAATTTCTGGATTGTGATCTCCGGATCTTGGTCACTGCAGTCGAGCTTCAACTCCGGATGGCCACAGTAATCAGGCGTATCGGATCCCGAGAAAGGATAGCCAACACCCTTAATATCTCCACAGTCAAATAACTTGCCGCAGTTTACATATCGCTCATCGTCGTTGGCAAAGGCAGATGATGGAACATGGACAAAGGTTATTATTAGGAATATGATGAACCTGGTAGCAAAAAGATGGTGTTGCATTTCCATAGTTGGAGAGAGGCTACAGGGACATTCTGTAGAGGTTGGAGAAAACTTAACCTGTTTTTTACTGATTATGATACCGAACTAAATTCAATTCTTGAACAGTACTGTCGAAAAGTAAAATGTTGACTGAACATGCAGTTTGACTAGGTCCAGAACAAGAAGCTTCGAGCTGATAGCGGTAAGGAAAGACAATTTCTTTAATTTCATTGTAGCCATATTTCTAATCCATTTATTGTTTTTTGACAGAAACATCAACAACTAAGTAACGAATTGTAAGAGAAACCCTCAATTAATAACTTATTGAAAGCTGAGATTTTAAAACAAAATAGAACAAAGCCTCAATTGTACCTTTTTCGAATTGACTAGGTGGTGAAGCCATGCAATTAAAATCCATCTGTGCAATGATCTGAAGCGGAACTCAAGAGATTTGGACTCGAAGAGGTGTTGGAAAGGAGAGTAGGACATAGATGTTCTGTGTAATCTGTTCTGGAAACATTGTGAGTCCGCGACTGGTTATAGCGTTGAAGTTCCATTTCGGAGATGGAGAGAGGTTGCAGGGACGATCTGTAGATGTTGTAGAAAATTGGACCTGAATTTTTTTTTCACGCCGTACTGAATTCCAGACATGAATCCGTTGAAAAGTAAAATATCGACTGGACATGCATGGTGATGTCTAAACTGAGAAGCTTCAAGCCGATAGCGGGAGGACTCAAGAAGAATGGCACTTCACAATTCTGAAATCTCTTAATAATGCCTTCATCACTCACGAAGAACCCTAGCAGGAATTGTCTACGGAATTGAGCAAGAGAGACTTTTTGATTAAAGACTAGAGTTTTTATTACATGCAAAACCAAGCACTTCTGTCTCACTCAATTGTCAATATGCAAATTGTTCCGCATACTGGTAGCCGGAGCAACTGGTGTTTGCGGGCAGCGTGGTCCTTTTGATTGGTCGGTCAATGATCCCTCCCTTGACTGACACGTATACCTTTTATTCGACTTTTCCATACCAACGGAGGTTTCAAAAAGAAGAAAATTCATCACTTCAGAAAAACACAAGTTGCCAAGAAACGAAGAGCATGGCTTCCAATACAGAATTGGTTTGAGCTGCTTGAATGGGGACACAGTTCGACGAAGTAGTTTAACGCGCTATTGATAAACATGTTATTTGACTCTGGTTTTGCAGAGCAAGGATGTCACTGTCCTTGAAACATAACCCCAGAGAAGAAGAAAAGCAGGAAATATTTCGATTCTTTCTTACTAAAAGCCCTGGTATCTAAATCACTCTGGATATCCAGCAAAATGCAGAAAGTTTCCCAACTCTGAGTTGAAGAATCCAAAAACAGAAACGTTTCTAGTTTGTTGATGCAAATCATGACCAAGAAAGAAAGGGGTCAGCACCGGATAAGCATATTTTACTTCAGCTCACAACTAGCATATATAATTTTCTCAAATCTACAGAGGAAAAACGAAAAGTTGCTGCACATGAAAGTTGGGAATACATGATTTTATCTTCAAATGAACAGCTGATTCCACAGCAGAGTTAAAATACAAGATTTCGCTTCATTTGACTTGCGTTCTACACATTCGTACAGATACAACATTTATATGGAAAATTACACTCAATCTAATAATTTGTACTAGACTCAATGCACATTACAAAAGCAGGAGTGAAAATAAGTAACCTTCTCAAGTTAACCAATGCATGTATTTTATTTATGAAGCTCTTGGCATAAATAATCACCAGACCAAGCCTTTTCTTCTTCTAAATCTATCAACACGGTCAGTGCTCATCCGAGACTTTTCAGGCTTATTTGGCTTCTTAGACTTCTCAAGCCTACTATCTAAGCTATTTCTAGAGATTTCAGGAAGGTCACCCAGTTCAAAGGTGTCTAAACTTGCACTCTCAGATGGTTTGTTCTGATTTTCAGACTCGGTTGTTGTTTTAGGACCACTTGTAGCTGTTTTTGATTTGCCTATGGTCAAAACAAACTTCTTCAGATGTTTGATAAATTCTGGATAAAGCTCAAGATTGCAATGCCCACCTCCATTGATCCACAATGGCTCATATTTCTCTTTGCAAAGCTCCCAAAGTTGTTTCCCGTGGGAGCAATCAACCACTTCATCTGATGTTCCCTGAAGTTAAAAAAAATATATTAAAATCCCTTATCCAATGTGATTTTTATCTCCAATTTCCACAAATCTCTGACTGCTAACCATGATTGTACATAAAGATAACTGCAAACTGAACACTATAACAAAAAACTTTAGCAATCAAATGGGGGATCGACAAATATCAACCTTTTTGTTTTATCCTTATGACTTGTAGAACCAACAATAAAACCTATATTGAACTTGTCTCTACAAAAACATCCAGGTTAAGCAAAGCACCCAAATGCCAAAGCAGTTTATTGCAAACTACATATCCAAGGAAATCAATCAGGCCACCTTTACGCCCTTTGCAAATGGATAATTAAAAATAAAAGGTTTAAAGAGACCCCTTTTTGTAATTTTACTTCATCTTTAGCATTTTATTAATCACGTCATATTAAATGGAAAAGGAAAAGCTAAATCCAATATATAGTTAGATATATATATTTGATATCATAAAACTAATCAACAAATATTTTAAAATCAAATTCCAAGCTAACTTGGTTATATCATAAATTTAGTAAACTCATAAAATTATATCGATTTTACTAATTTTGCACGAGTCAAGTGTGATTTTATTGGTTTTCAAGTTTCAGTCTAATATAGATATAAATACATGTTGACTCATATAATCATAAGATTTTAAGAATTGACTCATGATTTTGACAATAATGATATCAATGATGTAAGCAGTGTTATATCTATTTATTTTGATCATGTTCTTAGTTGACAATACATATAAGCCAGTCCATTTCCAGTGCCATCTTAGGAAATTACAAGGAAACATAGAAAACTTATGTTATGTATGCATGTAGTCAACAAAAAAAACTATTTCCTCCACATGACTAATAAATTTGTATAGTGAGAAACATCAGGCAAATGATGCTGATTTGAAGCTTATTATATGATAAAAACCTTGTGTTGCATTCTGCTTCTGCTGAATAAATTAACTCTGGTGTTCTTCTATTTCTTCGCTGCCACTATTAATCTCTCCAGTTGTGCCACCCCTACTATCCTCTATTGTTTATAGATGCTCTGCTTTACAAATGCTATTCTGCGCGCTCCAATTTTTCAGGTGCTGGATCATAGTAAGAATTATTCATCTTTTCGGGTTCTGTAATATTCTCCAATACTGTTAAGGTTAAGCTCTCTGTCTTCATCTATGATTTAAAACTTGAAAAGAAAGGACATTAAAACGGTAGTCCTAGATCACAATTTCTGAAGATTGAAATTTAAGAATAGGTACACAAAATCATGGGAAATCAAGCAGATAGTTACAGTTTGAACATGTATCCATAACAAAGATCCTTAAATCTATTTAAGAAAATGTTTGATAATGTTGAGTAAAGTTGCATTTCAGATGATCTTGTAGGAGAATATAGGAAAGGATTTGATGGAGTTTGCAGGATTTGAAGACTACCTTCCAACATCTCCACAACTTTTGTCATTGATGGTCTATCTGATGGATTGTTTGAACGAATCACAGACCTACCATAAAAATCTTTCTTACTGTCCCTTCCTCTTCATCTGTTATAACTCCATGAAGTGCAGAAACCTCTCCTGATTCAAGATGTTCGTATATAGAATCTGGAAAGTATATTTCGCTACTGTGAGATGCCCCAACATCAATGTTCTTTCTTCATCCAACATTTTCAAGAACCATCATCCCTTAGCTTTCCACATCAGACTTGTAAGAAACTCCTCCGAAGCCCCTGCAGAATACCATACCTCTAAGAAAGTATTCTAGACCTCTAGTAATGCGGACAGCAATTTCATATTTTTTCCCCATTGTAAATCCTCTTCTGGAACATAGGGTAATGATACTGATATCCATCATCGTGTGCATGGATAACGTTACACTGAAATAACAGAATCGGAGTGAAATACTGTGAGTTACATTTTATTTCTTCAAAAGTAGGCATGATGCAAGAACTATAAACTTATCCAATGACAAGAGGTAAGGAAGGTATTTGATGTTTGTATTACCTCTGACAATCTTATGTGCCAGTCTAATCTCTGAAGATCCTGTAGCACAAACATTAAATAACTGAGATTCTTGGTATCTGAATTATCTATGAGATATATCTTTGTATCTCTTAAAAAACAATAACAGCAAGCCTCTAAAAGAAAATGAAAAAATTGCAGGTTCCATTTGATTAATAGTAGATAAAAGATTCCATTCGTGCCCAAAATTTGTGAGGCTAAAGGAGGGAGCTATTCATTTTTATTCTACAGCCCAAACATTGACAAGAAAAAAAAAATCATGAATTTCTGCTAAGTAATTCAATAAATTTTTGAAGTATTAAAGATAATTAAAACAAGCCAATCTAACAAGTTGACCTTAGTTACTTGCAAGTGAACATCCATTGTTTATGGACAACTCATCCAATATTTTATTTTCATTCACGGATAACATCCAAGACACTGTTGATTAACAAAAAGGGCCTTACACCATCAAGAAGATGTACTCCTGAAGTTTCTCTCGCACTGATAGAAAATGTAAGAAGTGATAATGTGCTAGTCAATCTGAAAATGCAGAGAAAACATAACCGGTATGGCATAACCATTTCTCAATTTGGCAATGTATGAAAAACGATCTAACGCCCTAAAATTTCCATAAGATCACTTAATATAATCATTTAAGACCAGCTTTTTGTTTATTTTTAATATTAAGGCGAGAGATAGTGTTTCTTACCCGCACAGAGTGTCCTCCCGTACAGGATCTATATCAAGAAAAAATAATTCAACCCAGAGCAGCACTTAGGTGAAGGAAAAATACAGTTTTTTCTATGATTATAATTATTATTGTTACCAGGCTACATAAAGTTTGCAATTTCCAGTTGCGAGTCACTTTCATCTGCAGTCAATTTGTTTACCCCACTCCCCTGGGACGATTCGCAAGGCAGTGATGATACAGTGGAAGAGCGCTCTTGAGTGGACCTTCTAGGAGAATTAAGAGAAGGTCTCGGTGGGATTTGCAGAGACTGCAGACTGCCTTCAAACATCTCTACACCCTTTGTCATCGATGGTCTATGTGATGGAATGGTTTGGATGCACCACAAACCCACCAAGATCATCTTTTTAACAATATCTTCTTCCTCTTCCGTTATACCTGCATGAAGTGTTGATATTTCTCCTGGTTCAAGATACATATAAAACCAATCCGGGAAATACATCTCGTTGGTTTCCAACGATCCCATATCAAAATCTTTACTTTGTCCTACCATTTCAAGAACCATCATTCCATAACTATACACATCAGACTTGTAACTTACTCCTCCAAAATTTCTGTAGAATACTTCAGGCGCTATGTAACCAACAGTTCCTCTAGCACCTATCATTGAAATCTTACTTACATTGCTCTTGCATAGCTTTGCGAGACCAAAATCAGAGATCTTTGGACAAAAATCTTCATCAAGAAGAATGTTGTGAGGCTTTATGTCAAAATGCACAATCCGAGTGTTACAACCTCTATGCAAGTACTCCAGGCCTCTAGCAATGCCAACTGCAATTTCATATAATTTTTTCCTTTCTAAACGACAGTTTGTTCCTTTGTCAGATATGAAGCTATCTAAAGATCTATTGGGCATGAATTCATAAATCAAAGCTCTTTTATTCCTCTCATAGCAAAAGCCTAAAAGGGTAATTACATTCACGTGAGAAGTTCTACTGATGCTTGCAACTTCATTCATGAACTCTTCTCCATCACCTTTGGACTCTTTTAGGACTTTTACAGCCACATGACGACCATCATCTGGCAACTTTCCTCGGTATACATTACCAAATCCTCCCTGTCCTATTGTATTAACGAAAGAGTTGGTCATTTTCTTGATATCTGAGTATGAATAACGCTTTGGAGTAAGAGAACGATAGTCCATCATAAATGTTTTAACCCTTTCAACATGCAGCGGATTCTTCACCCTGAAGATCATTGTTGTGACTGCGCTAAACGAACCTTCTTTTCTAGTGAGATATATTGTAATTATAGAAAAAGTTATTATCGTTGTCACAATTGCTGATATGCCTGTAATTTAAGATCCATCATCATCATCATCATCAAAAGAGAATATTAGATTTCTTATAATTATATTCATATTTACCTGCAGCAATTTTCTGTCGCCTACCACTCCTGGAAAATCCTGTAACATGACATCAAACAATGTTAGGGAGTTGACCAAGTTAGGACTGCTCAAATGAACTTGTACAGAAAGATGGTTACCGCCTCAAACTCAAACAAATAGACTAATATTTTATGGTTACCGCCTCATTTTTCTCATCATCTACACTATAGATAAAAGACTGCTACGAGTGTTAACATTTGCAAAGACTATGAAATACTTGTTGCTTTAAATATTTAAAATTATAGCATTTTATACTTTTCAATTTTTAATAATAATAAAAAAATTACATCAAACCTCTTTCATTATTTTTCCCTTTATCCCGATCTTTAAAAAATTACACTTTGTCCTTTAACACTTTATTTACAATACAAAATCAAACCGAGAAATCATGAGAAGATAAAACTATCACGACGACATTTCATCAAACACTTTATTCGCAATACAAAATCAAACCGAGAAATCATCTATCTGTCTAGTTATTGCTTCTTTAGCAAATGATTGCTCTTGAGATGCTTGAGATAATTTTTCATCAGACAAATAAATTCCATTCAAAGATTGAAGTCATAACTTTCACAAGAGATCTGAGTGTTGATGAATTTATAGACTAGATTTCTAATTACGATAAAATGATGAAATATTTGAGATTATATGAGATGGAAGAGTTTAGATTGAGAAGAATAATTTTCTTAAAGAAAATAAAAGACGATGATATTTTAAAAAATCTTCTAGAGATATTATGAAGGATTATCTTGAAGTTTCATCCATACAAAAAATGAATCATTAAGATTAACCGGTGAGAAAAGGATTTCTTTAGTTTAGAAATCCTAATACTATTTGGATTTTATTACCCATGTAACTTTCAATAAAAATCTTTTTTTCTATAAGAATCTTAGGTCTAAAACTAGTATAAATAGGGATGTTTACTTCATTTATTTTCTTACTAGAGATTATTATTATTATTGAATTTAGAAATTTATTCAAGAGTACAAAACATTACTTCAAAACCCAACCTAACCTTATAGGTTAACCTGTGACCCAGAAGACCTATGGTTAGGCTAGGTTTCTATCAAAGACCTATGCAATTTTCATCTGCAGTCAATTTCATCTGCAGTCAATTTGTTTACCCCACTCCCTTGGGACGATTCGCAAGGTAGTGATGATACAGTGGAAGAGTGCTCTTGAGCGGACCTTCTAGGAGAATTAAGAGAAGGTCTCGGTGGGATTTGCAGAGACTGAAGACTGCCTTCAAACATCTCTACAACCTTTGTCATTGATGGTCTATGTGATGGAATGGTTTGGATGCACCACAAACCCACCAAGATCATCTTTTTAACAATATCTTCTTCCTCTTCCGTTACACCTCGATGAAGTGTAGAAATCTTTCCTGGTTCAAGATAGGTATAAAACCAATCCGGAAAATACATCTCGTTCGTTTCTAACGATCCCGTATCAAAATCTTTACTTTGTCCGACCATTTCAAGAACCATCATTCCATAACTATAAACATCAGACTTGTAAGTTACTCCTCCAAAATTTCTGCAGAATACTTCCGGCGCTATGTAACCAATAGTACCTCTGGCACCTATCAATGAGATCTTACTTACCTTGCTCTTGCATAGCTTCGCGAGACCAAAATCAGAGATCTTTGGATGAAAGTCTTCGTCTAGAAGAATGTTGTGAGGCTTTATGTCAAAATGCACAATCGAAGTGTTACAACCTCTATGCAAGTACTCCAGGCCTCTAGCAATACCAACTGCAATCTCATATAATTTTTTCCATTCTAAACGACAGTTTGTATCTTTGTCGGATATGAAACTATCTAAAGATCCATTGGGCATGAATTCATAAACCAAAGCTCTTTTATTCCTCTCATAGCAGAAGCCCAAAAGGGTAACTACATTCACGTGGGAAGTTCTACTGATGCTTGCAACTTCATTCATGAACTCTTCTCCATCACCTTTGGACTCTTTCAGGACTTTTACAGCCACAAGAAGACCGTCTGGTAACTTTCCTTTGTATACATTACCAAACCCCCCATGACCTAGTGTATACACGAATGAGTTGGTCATTTTCTTGATATCTGAATATGAAAAACGCTTTGGAGTAAGTGAATGGTAATCCATCATAAATGTTTCAACATTGTCAACATGCTGCGAATTCTTCTGCCTGAAGGCCATTGCTATGACTGCACGGAATGAACCTTTTCTTCTAGTGAGACATATTATAATTATGGAAGAGGTTATTATCGCTGTCATAGCTACTGCTGAACCTGTAATGAAGATGCATCATCATCAATATCTTCATCAAAAAATAATATCGGCTTTCTTATGATTATTTTTACTTACCAATACCAATCCATAGTGGCCTAGTCCCATTAGTAGATCCTGTAACAAAACATCAATTAATGTTAAAGAGTTGTCCATGTTGGGATAATGGTCATGAGATGAACACCTCCTCAATCCAACCTACAATTGATACAAATGTTTGTTCCTAAATTCATGTTATTATCCCTTCTTGGAGTATATTTGTGGTTTATTGTTTTTAAGCTAAAGAGTTAGTTAATTATGAATAGTTTTGGGCATATGTATTATTTTTTTCTTATATTTATTTACTTTACTGATTTGGTACATTATATGTTCTTATTCTATATTAATTTGGTACATTATGTTTATATACTATATCACTTTAGTTTTATTGAAGGATACCTACATTGCTATTGAAGGAAAGTTGTCTTGTTGCTTATTTATTTTACTATTGTTATGTAAATAAGATGATTGGATTACCATAATTTTAGATATGATTAAGATAGATATTGATATGTGAAGATTATGGGAGAAAGATTATTAGCATTGATATGACAAGATTATTGGAGACTAATTGTTAGCATCTTTTCTATTTTAACACTTCTTTTCTGTATATATAAAGAATACGATTGTAAAAGAAAATTTTATACAATAAAAGTTGATGATAGACATCAAGCTTACCGCTACTCTATTGAATAGTAAACCGAAGCTTGAAACAACTAGTGAGTCTTTGCGATTTATCAATCACCACCAATATCTTGTGGGTAAGTTCATTTATCTTATTATTACACGACCTAATATCACCTACACGATTAACCTTGTTAGTCAATTTTTGCATGCAACCACAGTTTTTTCTTTGAGTATTGTCAAGCAAATCATGCATCATCTAAAGAGTTCTATTGGACATGGAATTTTCATGGATAATAATTGTCACAGACAAATCACCGGATATAGTGATCCAAATTAGGTTAGAACTGTTATTGATCACAAGTCAACAACTGGTTATTGGATGTTTGTTGGTTGTGATATAGTCTTTTAGTGTTGCAAGAAACAACATATTGTTGCACATTCTAGTGTTAAAGTTGAATATCATGCAATGACATCAGTTGTTTTTAAATTAATTTGGCTTAAAAGTCTTCTGTCTAAATTGTGCTTTTCAAGTAGTATTCCTATGACTTTATTTTATGATAACCAATGTGTCATGCATATTAAAGCTAATTTTATGTTTCATGAAATAACTAAACACATCATGTCCATAATCACGATAATCTTGTTGATGTGTTCATCAAGGCTTTATCCTTTATTCACTTTCATTGTATGTTTTCCAAGCATGGATCAATTAATCCCATTGATCTAGATTAAGGAGGAGTATTGAAGGAAAGCTATATTGTTGTCGATTTATTTTATTATAGTTATGTAAATAAGTTAAAGCTATTTTGAGTTTTAACTCAATGAAATGGTGAAAAAATATTGTTACAATTAACAAAATTATCATTATAAAAATAAATCAATTGTGAAAATCAAACATAACCCTTGTATGATTTTAATTGCAATAGCTTTAAATTATTTTATAATTATTTGGAAACATCAAGTTATACTATGCACATTATAGTTCTAAATAAAGAAACATAATAATATTTTAAAAAAGAAAAAGAAGAAGAAGATAGTTTGACCGAGTTAAGAAGCATATAATCGATCAAGGAGGCAACTTGTAGCGATTAAGGACTTAAGATAGGAAGAACTTATCATTATATATACAAATACAATTTCACAGCCTTTAAACTATTTTAATTAAAGTTGAGAAATAGGGTTTTTTCCTTTTTGTCACAGATTCCTCACCCAAGACCCATAGGAAACGAAACTACGTTTTTGGCATAGTAAGTTTCTTGCCATTGAATAATTATGATTAAATAATTTTTTAATTAATATGTTTAAGATACCTGGAGATTCTTAATTATATTATGATTTTTTTTAATTTTAAAGGGAAATGGATTAAACAATTATCTAATATACTAAAAGAGGTCAGAGTCGGTTACTGTAGCATGTGAGTGAAATCACTGTGAATTGTAATAGTGTTGCTCAATTTTCGGTTCGGTTCGTTGGTTCGATTATTGTACTATATTTATATATTCTTGCACAAGAAAATACAAAGAAGGACATTTAGTCCAGTGGAAGACAGGCGCCTCCCTTCCTAAGGAGGGCAGGGGTTTGACCCCTCCCAGGCGCGTTTCCTCTTTTTTTTTTTTTTTCTCTTATGATTTTTTTCTTTTTTTTATTATTTATTTATTTCGACATCAAATAATTTTTTTTATTATAATTTTTTTTTGTTATAGTTATTGATTTTTTTTTTCAATGGATGTTTTTTACCATTATTAACACAATAAAAATAATAAGTTTAGTTTTTTTTATTACTTTCTCTTTTCCTAATGTTTTCAATTTTTTTCATCCGGGTAATTTAATTTTTTGATTTTTTTTCACTTATGATTTTTTTCTTTTTATTATTTATTTATTTCGACATCAAATAATTTTTTTTTCTTATAATTTTTTTTTGTTTTTTGTTTATTTTTTTGTTATAGTTATTGATTTTTTTTTCTTTCAATGGATGTTTTTTACCATTATTAACACAATAAAAATAATAATTTTAGTTTTTTTCTTGCTTTCTCTTTTCCTAATGTTTTCAATTTTTTTCATCCAGGTAATTTAATAGTTCTTATTGTTTTAGCAGTAATAGTAATTATATTTTTAGTTGATAAGGATTTAATGTTCCTGTTGTTATAATATGATGTATTCATGTGTTTCATTATATCAAACCTTACATGTATAGATGTTATACTTTATTCAATTTTTTCATTTGATTGAAATTGATAATATATTTTTGCATTTGTTTCGGCCCTTATACTTTTAATTTTTTTTATCTTAATTCCTTTAATTTTTTATAGTTCTAAATAGTCCATATTTTTGTCTATGTCTATATATGTGTGTCTTTAGTTTTGGTTTTTAATTTTTATTATTTTCTCTTTTGTTGAGATAACATTTTTTTTTCAAAAACTTTGTTTTTAAATTTTAGTATGTGTTTATGATCATTTGAAAATTGATATTTGTTTTCTTTGTTTTTTTCTTTTGGTTTTTTTTTTTAGTTTTTTTTTTAATTTCACATGAAATAATTTTTTTTTTAATTTTAGGTTTTTTTTAATTCTTTTATTGAATTGATTTTTCTATTATTCACATAATAATAATAATAATAATAATAATAATAATAATAATAATAATAATAATAATAATAATAATAATTTTAGTTTTTTTTCTTGCTTTCTCTTTTATTAATGTTTTCGAGTTTTTTCTCATTGGAATAATTTAATAAATTTTATTTTTTTAGAAATAATAGTAATGATATTTTTAGGTATTAAACCTTCGATGTTGTTGTTGTTATAACAGGGTGTGTTGATGTGTTTCATTATATCAAACCTTGCATGTATAGATATTATATTTTATTTTTGAAATATCAAAATCTATTAATTATTTCAATCTCAATAATCATAAAAAATATTTACTCAGCCCGCAACGTAGTGCGGGCAATTAACTAGTTCTATTTTAAAATAGATTTTAAGCACGCAAAACTTCAGAGAGAGAAAACTTTGCATTTTAGTGTGTTTTGTTTTTCTGCTGAAAGTGTTTTTATATAAAGCATTTTTCTAATTTTGTTTTTATGTTTGGTTATTATATGGTAGAAAACTAATCAACAGAGTTTACTCTTTTAAAAACATATGATTGTAATGTAAAAAAAAAATATCTTGATTAATGACAAAGATTACTCTTTTATTTTGAAGATAGAGCAAGAAAATGATAAAAAGAAAAATATAATGACGACAGATTGGTCAATAAATATAATTTTATTTATTTATTAATTTCCTTGTTTCGTTGTTGAACTGGTACTAACATGTCAAATGAAGATATTTTCTCCATGATCATGGAATTTTGAATAAAAACTAATGGCTGGCCAGGTTTCTCTCCTTTAACCAAAGGAATGGTGATTCGCACCTATTTCTGGGGTGATTGGATGCAAAATAATATCTCATCCTCTACATGGTTTCCAACAGTTCAGTTTTCTATTAGCAAAGATCTTACTTCTACCATTACCTAATTCGTCGGAGGACATATCTTGGGTTCTGAAAAGGTCAGAATCCAAGCATAATTAAGCTGTTTTCCTATTTACTTCTAGTGTGACACCAGCAGAAAAGAATAATAACAGGCAGGGGGACATACTTGTGGGTTGAGCTGCAGTTGGGGATGGAGCTTCAGGTGGAGATTGTGGGCAAGAAGATTCTCGAGGTCCATCCTTGCAATAACAAGAAAATGCTGCAGTAGTCTGGTTGTACCCGCACTGACCACCAGAAGCTTTGCATGTTTCACATAATGAATCATTTGCACTCCACACCAAATCAAAACCTTCTTTTAGAATTCCCAGCAACTGTGTTTCAGTTGGAGTGCTTGAAATTTTCGCAAGAGCCGATTGAAGTACTGGAACTTCAATGCTATCTTTGCACGATGCCAGGTAACTGGTCAAGTTAGAAGCGGAGCTGCCAAATTCGGACAAGTTGGAAACTGCTGTAAAGTAGCCCGTCATCTCCGTGCTGTTTATGTTGCAGGGAAACTCCGATGAAAACGGTAAAGTTGGTGCACCCTGAGCAGGGCAACCATAGTGTATTGTTATGTTGTGATCATCGGATGTGTAGTTCAAAAGATTGGGTATCCAAGTTGTGTTGAGAAGGAGTGTCGGACAGATGTTGTTTTCTGCATGATCTTTTCGAGCAATTCTGAGTGTCCGCGACTGGTTATTGATGCCAAGAACTTTGTAGGTCAATTTCTGGATTGTGATCTCCGGATCTTGGTCATTGCAGTCGAGCTTGAACCCCGGATAGCCACAGTAATCAGGCCAATTGGATCCCGAGAAAGGATAGCCAACACCCTTAATATCTCCACAGTCAAATAAGTCGCCGCAGTTTACATATCGCTCATCGTCGTTGGCAAAGGCAGATGATGGAACATGGACAAAGGTTATTATTAGGAATATGATGAACCTGGTAGCAAAAAGATGGTGTTGCATTTCCATAGTTGGAGAGAGGCTACAGGGACATTCTGTAGAGGTTGGAGAAAACTTAACCTGTTTTTTACTGATTATGATACCGAACTAAATTCAATTCTTGAACAGTACTGTCGAAAAGTAAAATGTTGACTGATTATTATTAGGAATTGTCTACGGAATTGAGCACGAGAGACTTTTATTTCAGTTGCTTGAACATCTCCAGTGATTTTTTTCAAATTAGACTCCTCCACTTCTATCTCACTCATTTGTCAATATGCAAATTGTTCCGCATACTGGTAGCCAGAGCAACTGGTGTTAGCGGGCCGCGTGGTGCTTTTAATTGGTTGATCAATAATCCCTCCATTGACTGACACGTATACCTTTCATCCGACTTTTCCATACCACCGGAGTTTTCTCAAAGATGTAGAAAATTCATCACTTCAGAAAAACACAAGTTGCCAAGAAATGAAGAGCATGGCTTCCAATAAAGAATAGGTTTGACCTGCTTGAATGGGAACAAAGTAGTTTAACGCGCTGTTGATAAACATGTTCTTTAACTCTGGTTTGCAGAGAAAGGATTTCACTGTCCTTGAAACATAACCCTAGATAAGAACAATAGCAGGAAATATTTCGATTCTTTCTTACTAAAAGCCCTGATATCAAATCACTCTGGATATCCAGCAAAAATGCAGAAAGTTTCCCAAATCTGAGTTGAAGAGTCCAAAAACAGAAACAGAAACGTTTCTAGTTTGTTGATGTAAATCATGACCAGGAAAGAAAGGGGTCAGCACCGGATAAGCATATTTTACTTCAGCTCACAACTAGCATATACAACTTTCTCTAATCTACAGAGGAAAAACGAAAAGTTGCTGCACATGAAAGTTGGGAATACATGATTTTATCTTCAAATGAACAGCTGATTCCACAGCAGAGTTAAAATACAAGATTTCGCTTAATTTGACTTGCGTTCTACGCATTCGTACAGATACAACATTTATATGGAAAATTACACTCAATCTAATAATTTGTACTAGACTCAATGCACATTACAAAAGCAGGAGTGAAAATAAGTTACCTTCTCAAGTCAACCAATGCATGTATTTTATTTATGAAGCTCTTGGCATAAATAATCACCAGACCAAGCCTTTTCTTCTTCTAAATCTATCAACACGGTCAGTGCTCATCCGAGACTTTTCAGGCTTATTTGGCTTCTTAGACTTCTCCAGCCTACTATCTAAGCTATTTCTAGAGATTTCAGGAAGGTCACCCAGTTCAAAAGTGTCTAAACTTGCACTCTCAGATGGTTTGTTCTGATTTTCAGACTCTGCTGTTGTTTTAGGACCACTTGTAGCTGTTTTTGATTTGCCTATGGTCAAAACAAACTTCTTCAGATGTTTGATAAATTCTGGATAAAGCTCAAGATTGCAATGCCCACCTCCATTGATCCACAATGGCTCATATTTCTCTTTGCAAAGCTCCCAAAGCTGTTTCCCGTGAGAGCAATCAACCACTTCATCTGATGTTCCCTGAAGTTAAAAAAAATATATTAAAATCCCTTATCCAATGTGATTTTTATCTCCAATTTCCACAAATCTCTGACTGCTAACCATGATTGTACATAAAGATAACTGCAAACTGAACACTATAACAAAAAACTTTAGCAATCAAATGGGGGATCGACAAATATCAACCTTTTTGTTTTATCCTTATGACTTGTAGAACCAACAATAAAACCTATATTGAACTTGTCTCTACAAAAACTGATAGGTCCCAGAAATCTAAGGATGATTTGTAACACAAGTATTTCTCTTAGGGTGAGAAACAAACCACAATTTACTGAATAATTCTCTTCCTCATTCTTGTTTGCTTTAAATAAGCAACACTCATGTACACTTATGCAGCAGTTTTAGGGAATTCAATACACGTAACTGAAATACTTAATGAAAGAAATAACTTGCAGTAAAGGACTGTAACTGAAATGCATAATAAAGAAATTAACATGCAGTAACGAATGACAATAAAGACTTCCACTTCGCACGATCTCCATTACTCCTTCTCTGCTCATTATTGTGATGTCCACTATACCAGATACTTGGGATTTGGCTTTATGATCCTTGTTGATCGTGGTCTCTTAACAATACTCCCCTCCCCCAGTGGACACTTGTCCCCAAGGTCCACACCAGGAACTGGGCAAGCAGAGTCTTTGTAGTCTCTCAAGTGTAGTCTTTGTGATCCATTTCCAGTAACTGCAGGTCACTGTTATCTGCACCTCGCACATCCCCCATATGCCCCTCAAGCAGTAGTAATTGGGGACCCTGACATTTATGTCCCACTGTGAACCATTTCATTGCAGTTGAAACAGAGACCTTGTGCCCTCCTCTTTTGCATTTCATCCCAAGGCAGACGTTTGATTGATCCCGGAGTAGCCGGGGCTACACGGTTAGCTGGTGGAAAATTTAATGGAGCACTTGCAGGTGGGAGCCTCAAGAACCGTTTCTGTCGTGTGAGCTGGTCATCTCTCATCTTTGCCAAATTGATGACATCTTAAAGGGATTGTGGCTTAAACATGCGAATCCCATCTGCAATTTCAGTATTTAGGCCACCCATGAATGTTCCCACCAACGCCTTTTGTGTCCATCCATTCACCTTGTTGCCAAGCCTCTCGAATTCACGCTGGTAGTCCCTTAATGTTCCTAGTTGCTTGATTCGGGACAATGCCTCATCAAAATCTTCACATGTTGAGGGGCCGAAACGTGCCCACAACTCTTCTTGAAATCTTTCCCACGAAGCCACCTGTCCTTCTACTTGTAGTATTTTGCGTAACCATTGCCACCACTGGTTGGCCTCACCCTCCAAGTGATACACAGCCATGGTCACCTTCTGGTTTTCTGCAGTTGATTGATATTCAAAATATTGTTCCACACGATTGAACCATTCAGTGGGATCATCCCCTGAAAATCGTGGAAAATCCAGTTTGGCTGTCTTGGATGAGACGATTTGTCTACCACCGTGGTTGCCTTCATGTTGATGGTTGCTGTGATTGGCATTCACCTGATCTGTCAACAGTGTATTTGAGAGTCGAGTGAGAGCTTCCTCCAGATGGTGAAGTTTGTCATTCATCCCCATCTCCATTCGATGTAGCCCTTCTTGAACCGAATTCAATTCTGACTCCAAGTGCTCAATTCTCTCTTTGTTAGTTCCCATTTATCCCAGCTCTGATACCACTGATAGGTCCCAGAAATCTAAGGATGATTTGTAACACAAGTATTTCTCTTAGGGTGAGAAACAAACCACAATTTACTGAATAATTCTCTTCCTCATTCTTCATTCTTGTTTGCTTTAAATAAGCAACACTCACGTACACTTATGCAGCAGTTTTAGGGAATTCAATACACGTAACTGAAATACTTAATGAAAGAAATAACTTGCAGTAAAGGACTGTAACTGAAATGCATAATAAAGAAATTAACATGCAGTAACGAATGACAATAAAGACTTCCACTTCGCACGATCTCCATTACTCCTTCTCTGCTCATTATTGTGATGTCCACTATACCAGATACTTGGGATTTGGCTTTATGATCCTTGTTGATCGTGGTCTCTTAACAAAAACATCCAGGTTAAGCAAAGCACCCAAATGCCAAAGCAGTTTATTGCAAACTACATATCCAAGGAAATCAATCGGGCCACCTTTACGCCCTTTGCAAATGAATAATTAAAAATAAAAGGTTTAAAGTGACCCCTTTTTGTTATTTTACTTCATCTTTAGCCTTTTATTAATCACGTCATATTAAATGGAAAAGGAAAAGCTAAATCCAATATATAGTTAGATATATATGTTTGATATCATAAAACTAATCAGCAAATATTTTAAAATCAAATTCAAAGCTAACTTGGTTATATCATAAATTTAATAAACTCATAAAATCATATCGATTTTACTAATTTTGCACGAGTCAAGTATGATTTTATTGGTTTTTAAGTTTCAGTCTAATATAGATATAAATACATGTTGACTCATATAATCATAAGATTTTAAGAATTGACTCATGATTTTGACAATAATGATATCAATGATGTAAGCAGTGTTATATCTATTTATTTTGATCATGTTCTTAGTTGACAATACATATAAGCCAGTCCATTTCCAGTGCCATCTTAGGAAATTACTAGGAAACATAGAAAACTTATGTTATGTATGCATGTAGTCAACCAAAAAAACTATTTCCTCCACATGACTAATAAATTTGTATAGTGAGAAACATCAGGCAAATGATGCTGATTTGAAGCTTATTATATGATAAAAACCTTGTGTTGCATTCTGCTTCTGCTGAATAAATTAACTCTGGTGTTCTTATATTTCTTCGCTGCCACTATTAATCTCTCCAGTTGTGCCACCCCTACTATCCTCTATTGTTTATAGATGCTCTGCTTTACAAATGCTATTCTGCGCGCTCCAATTTTTCAGGTGCTGGATCATAGTAAGAATTATTCATCTTTTCGGGTTCTGTAATATTCTCCAATACTGTTAAGGTTAAGCTCTCTGTCTTCATCTATGATTTAAAACTTGAAAAGAAAGGACATTAAAACGGTAGTCCTAGATCACAATTTCTGAAGATTGAAATTTAAGAATAGGTACACAAAATCATGGGAAATCAAGCAGATAGTTACAGTTTGAACATGTATCTATAACAAAGATCCTTAAATCTATTTAAGAAAATGTTTGATAATGTTGAGTAAAGTTGCATTTCAGATGATCTTGTAGGAGAATATAGGAAAGGATTTGATGGAGTTTGCAGGATTTGAAGACTACCTTCCAACATCTCCACCACTTTTGTCATTGATGGTCTATCTGATGGATTGTTTGAACGAATCACAGACCTACCATAAAAATCTTTCTTACTGTCCCTTCCTCTTCATCTGTTATAACTCCATGAAGTGCAGAAACCTCTCCTGATTCAAGATGTTCGTATATAGAATCTGGAAAGTATATTTCGCTACTGTGAGATGCCCCAACATCAATGTTCTTTCTTCATCCAACATTTTCAAGAACCATCATCCCTTAGCTTTCCACATCAGACTTGTAAGAAACTCCTCCGAAGCCCCTACAGAATACCATACCTCTAAGAAAGTATTCTAGACCTCTAGTAATGCGGACAGCAATTTCATATTTTTTCCCCATTGTAAATCCTCTTCTGGAACATAGGGTAATGATACTGATATCCATCATCGTGTGCATGGATAACGTTACACTGAAATAACAGAATCGGAGTGAAATACTGTGAGTTACATTTTATTTCTTCAAAAGTAGGCATGATGCAAGAACTATAAACTTATCCAATGACAAGAGGTAAGGAAGGTATTTGATGTTTGTATTACCTCTGACAATCTTATGTGCCAGTCTAATCTCTGAAGATCCTGTAGCACAAACATTAAATAACTGAGATTCTTGGTATCTGAATTATCTATGAGATATATCTTTGTATCTCTTAAAAAACAATAACAGCAAGCCTCTAAAAGAAAATGAAAAAATTGCAGGTTCCATTTGATTAATAGTAGATAAAAGATTCCATTCGTGCCCAAAATTTGTGAGGCTAAAGGAGGGAGCTATTCATTTTTATTATACAGCCCAAACATTGACAAGAAAAAAAAAATCATGAATTTCTGCTAAGTAATTCAATAAATTTTTGAAGTATTAAAGAGAATTAAAACAAACCAATCTAACAAGTTGACCTTAGTTACTTGCAAGTGAACATCCATTGTTTATCGACAACTCATCCAATATTTTATTTTCATTCACGGATAACATCCAAGACACTGTTGATTAACAAAAAGGGCCTTACACCATCAAGAAGATGTACTCCTGAAGTTTCTCTCGCACTGATAGAAAATGTAAGAAGTGATAATGTGCTAGTCAATCTGAAACTGCAGAGAAAACATAACCGGTATGGCATAACCATTTCTCAATTTGGCAATGTATGAAAAACGATCTAACGCCCTAAAATTTCCATAAGATCACTTAATATAATCATTTAAGACCAGCTTTTTGTTTTTTTTTAATATTAAGGCGAGAGATAGTGTTTCTTACCCGCACAGAGTGTCCTCCCGTACAGGATCTATATCAAGAAAAAATAATTCAACCCAGAGCAGCACTTAGGTGAAGGAAAAATACAGTTTTTTCTATGATTATAATTATTATTGTTACCAGGCTACATAAAGTTTGCAATTTCCAGTTGCGAGTCACTTTCATCTGCAGTCAATTTGTTTACCCCACTCCCCTGGGACGATTCGCAAGGTAGTGATGACACAGTGGAAGAGTGCTCTTGAGCGGACCTTCTAGGAGAATTAAGAGAAGGTCTCGGTGGGATTTGCAGAGACTGAAGACTGCCTTCAAACATCTCTACAACCTTTGTCATCGATGGTCTATGTGATGGAATGGTTTGGATGCACCACAAACCCACCAAGATCATCTTTTTAACAATATCTTCTTCCTCTTCCGTTATACCTGCATGAAGTGTTGATATCTCTCCTGGTTCAAGATACATATAAAACCAATCCGGGAAATACATCTCGTTGGTTTCCAACGATCCCATATCAAAATCTTTACTTTGTCCGACCATTTCAAGAACCATCATTCCATAACTATACACATCAGACTTGTAAGTTACTCCTCCAAAATTTCTGCAGAATACTTCAGGCGCTATGTAACCAACAGTTCCTCTGGCACCTATCATTGAAATCTTACTTACATTGCTCTTGCATAGCTTTGCGAGACCAAAATCAGAGATCTTTGGACAAAAATCTTCATCAAGAAGAATGTTGTGAGGCTTTATGTCAAAATGCACAATCCGAGTGTTACAACCTCTATGCAAGTACTCCAGGCCTCTAGCAATGCCAACTGCAATTTCATATAATTTTTTCCTTTCTAAACGACAGTTTGTTCCTTTGTCAGATATGAAGTTATCTAAAGACCCATTGGGCATGAATTCATAAATCAAAGCTCTTTTATTCCTCTCATAGCAGAAGCCTAAAAGGGTAACTACATTCACGTGAGAAGTTCTACTGATGCTTGCAACTTCATTCATGAACTCTTCTCCATCACCTTTGGACTCTCTTAGGACTTTTACAGCCACAAGACGACCATCATTTGGCAACTTTCCTCTGTATACATTACCAAATCCTCCCTGTCCTATTGTATTGACGAAAGAGTTGGTCATTTTCTTGATATCTGAGTATGAATAACGCTTTGGAGTAAGAGAACGATAGTCCATCATAAATGTTTTAACCCTTTCAACATGCAGCGGATTCTTCACCCTGAAGATCATTGTTGTGACTGCGCTAAACGAACCTTCTTTTCTAGTGAGATATATTGTAATTATAGAAAAAGTTATTATCGTTGTCACAATTGCTGATATGCCTGTAATTTAAGATCCATCATCATCATCATCATCATCAAAAGAGAATATTAGATTTCTTATAATTATATTCATATTTACCTGCAGCAATTTTCTGTCGCCTACCACTCCTGGAAAATCCTGTAACATGACATCAAACAATGTTAGGGAGTTGACCAAGTTAGGACTATGCTCAAAAGAACTTGTACAGAAAGATGGTTACCGCCTCAAACTCAAACAAATAGACTAATATTTTATGGTTACCGCCTCATTTTTCTCATCATCTACACTATAGATAAAAGACTGCTACAATTGTTAACATTTGCAAAGACTATGAAATACTTGTTGCTTAAATATTTAAAATTATAGCATTTTATACTTTTCAATTTTTAATAATTAAAAAAAAAATTACATCAAACCTCTTTCATTATTTTTCCCTTTATCCCGATCTTTAAAAAATTACACTTTGTCCTTTAACACTTTATTTACAATACAAAATCAAACCGAGAAATCATGAGAAGATAAAACTATCACGACGACATTTCATCAAACACTTTATTTGCAGTACAAAATCAAACCGAGAAATCATCTATCTGTCTAGTTATTGCTTCTTTAGCAAATGATTGCTCTTGAGATGCAAGGCTGTTGCATACTTCCTTTAACTCAGCAGCTAAAGAAACAACAATTTTCCTAAAACTTTGCTTCTTCTCATTTAAATCCTTCAATAAAGGATCCATCTCCCTAACAGAAGAAGATATTGATGTCCCAAAACTGGCATCAGTACTTGATGGTGATTTCGATCAATCAAACAGCAACTATACCGAATCTTTGCTCAAAGATCTGATGCACTGGATCAAAACTTGCTTTTTAAAAATGAAAACAAAATCAAAACGTTATGATTTGGTCTATGCAGTGCTTGCAGCGAAAGCAATGGCCTTTGATGTTTGCAGGTGAAAACATTTCATTACTCTAGCTACACCTCTCCTCTCCATTATAGGGAAAATATGATATGAAAATACCATAAAAAGAATTCTTTAGATTGAAGAATATGAAAAAAGAAGTTCCAATATCATTAAATTTCCAAATTTAAGACAGTTTTAAAGGCCACTGCTTTATGATTATTAGAGTTAGAAGTTTATTGCTTTAATTTGAACAAGATTCTTCATTTGTTATCAGAAAGTAGGATTTTCCATATGTAAACTTAAAATTGGTGGTTTGAAGTTTTAAAAGATAGAACTCATATTCATAAGCTTATTTCATCATGGCAAACTATGAGAATATTTTAAATTTTGGAGCTCGTATAAGATGATTATAAAAAGATTTTATACAAGGCACATGAACAATAAATTATTATTACTTTTTATATATTCTACTTTCTCAAGGATACAAAACATAGAGGACGAGATTGATGAAGGCTACAAAGATTTTATAGATTACCGAAGGACTAGGCTTGAGATGCTTGACATAATTTTTCATCAGACAAATAAATTCCATTCAAAGATTGAAGTCATAACTTTCACAAGAGATATGAGTGTTGATGAATTTATAGACTAGCTTTCTAATTACGATAAAATGATGAAATATTTGAGATTATATGAGATGGAAGAGTTTAGATTGAGAGGAATGATTTTCTTAAAGAAAATAAAAGACATGATGATATCAAATAAAATGAGAGCGGTGAGAATCGAGCTCGTGGTCGTTGGGTCAACAAAGTTCTGATACTATGTCGAGGAATCACCTCACCTAAAAATTTAATCTATTAGGTGAAATCCCGAGATATGATTTATATTATTCTCTAACAATTTCAACAATAACAAAAGAAGAATGGATCTGGTGTGATCAAACTAAAAACATGGTTGACCTACAACTTGGTTAGCGTAAGAAAAACTCGATGAAATCCCATTTTTTTTAAAAACAAATTAATGATGCTACTTTAATTTTTTTTATTAAATAAAAAAATAGGTACCCATTACTCAATATTTGCTCGAAGTGAACTCCCTAATGGAGTTTAAAAAATATGGTTCAAGATTTTCTTTATATTTTAAAATTGTAATTTAAAATAGTGAGATATACTCATATATATACCCTCTAAAGGAGATTTAAGGAGGAGCTTACGATGGAGACTCCATATATGTCATGCATAAACTAATGATTGTTACCCAAATTAGTACTAAAAGTAAAAAAATAATGATTTACACCATTTTTTAAATAAAAATTTCAAACCCCACACATATTTATATGAAAAAATTTCAAAGTATATTTATTTTGTACGTATTTGGAAATATATAACTTTGAATGATGCATATCCCTAAATATATATACTTACAAAAGTAAAATTCAGAAAGTAAACTTATGAAAGTTGAATATACTTTTTCAAGCGTCCAGAGTTTAAAAAAAAGAGAGCCTAGTTTTGAACATTGAACCTCATAACAAATAACCTGGAATGCTATGATTGATTAATTACTAACAGTAAATAAGGCTCACCAAACATCAATTCTTGATAAGAAATCTTTTGAAGCATTAATTCTTGAAATCAGTGAAGCAATATATAATTTGATAAAAACCTCCTCTCATCAATTTCCCCAGTAAGGTTCACCAAACTCATGAAAACTAGAGATTTTTGCTTACCAGGACAGAGCCGATCATTACAGATGCAAATAGGTTTACCCAACTGTGCATCAAACCCACAATATCCACCAGGGTGCTTCTTGTAACACCTTGTACAATCAGCACTGTATGGATCAATATATCTGACATCAAACCCTTCTTTCAAAACCTCACCAACTAATGACCCGTTACCCAAAAGCCGTTGTCCCTGACTCCCAAGAACTGGGACTTGAACACTAGTCTTACACTCAATCGTGCTCAGATAGGAATATCCAAAATAAGGGTTATAAATAACGTACAACCCTTCTTCTGGATCTCCATGAACGTCACAAGAGAATCTAAAGTTTCTTAGCGTCGGGTCTGATGCAAATATAGAGTTATTGATATTATCGCATGCATAAAACAAAGAAAGGGTTTTATAGCTGGGATCAATAACGAAGGTACTATTGTTTAGACTGCTGTTTGTGTGCTCTAGGGTGCATAGACTGTCATCACGAAAGTCTGAACGTGAGAGTCCAAAGGTTTGGCTGGTTTGGTTAAGATGAGTGACTCGGTAACTCAGTGAGTTAGCTTTTAGGATGGTTACTGTGTCCTCATCACATGTGAGGCCGAACTCCGGTGGGCCGCAGTGGGATGGACGTAGGCCACCAGTGAAAGGGTAGGTGACGTTTTTGAGGGCACCACACGAGAAGTTTTGGTTACAGTTTGAAAGATTATTGATGTCATTGGAAGGAGACGATGTCGTTGAGTGGAGGGAGAAAAAGAGGGTGAGAAGGAAGGAGGTGGTGGTGGTGAGGGGGTGCATTGGTGGAGGAATCAGAAGGGGTGGTGGTGGTGGAATGTAAGGTTAAGAGGGTGTACTGGTGTTGATAATGGGAAAGTGGTTGTATAGAACATGAGTGGTTATATATTTGAACTTATAATTTGTTTCTTCACTGGATTCCATGAGCGAGCTACGATCTTCTCCATAAGACTGAACTCACTAGGAAATATCTTTGTTGTTTGCCTGATCGATGACTCTAAAAAGTTGACCAAGTCAATTGGAAGGCAAGGTAGAAATTTCTTAAAGGTTACTAGGATCTTTCCTTGGAAATCTTGATTTGTTTAGCATGCTAGTGTAGACTTGTATACATAGAATGTGATCCCTATCAATTAATTTGTTTTTAAATATGACCCTCCTACTTTCCATCCACTGCTCAAATAAGTCTCTGTCCAAATCAATAAATGACACCCACTATTCATTTTATCTTGCAATCCAGGACTAGTAAAAACTAATAATAAAAGAGCAGAGGACATACTTGGGTATTGACCATTCGTTGGTCTTTTTTTCTCGGCGAGAAAATTCTCGAGTTTTCTTGTGCTTCCATTCCAACCCAAAACCTTGATTTAGACCTCCCTGCAACTGTGTTACAGTTGGATTATTTATAATTTGCTCAAGAGCTGATTGACGTACTGGAACTTCAATGCTATCTTTGCACGACGCCGGGTAACTGATCAAGTTAGAAGCGGAGCTGCCAAAGACCGACAAGTTGGCAACGGCGGTAAAGTGGCCCGTCGTCTCCGTGGTGTTTGTGATGCAGGGAAACTGAGATGAAAACGCTTAAGATGGTGAGTGGGCCAACCATTCTATGATCATCGGATGTGTAGTCCAGGAGACTAGTGGGTATCCAAGTGGTGTTCAGAAGGATGTTTTCTGCACAATCTGTTCGAGCAAAAATTAGAGTCTGTGACTGATTTCCACTGTGTGAACACGTGGCACTCAACAATTGCATTTGAAGATTACAATCTTATCACTCGACTACTCAAATTGATTAAATAACAATTCATAATGTCCTGAGCGGACAAAACATCAAGCAAAAGATGACAAAAGCATTATCTCTGTTTGATAATTTTATTTTATGTTTTTTTTACATAAAAATTGCAATTTCCAGTTGTGAGTCACTTTCTTCTGCAGTCAATCTGTTTACCCCACTCCCCTGGGACGATTCGTAAGGCAGTGATGATACGGTGGAAGAGTGCTCTTGAGCGGACCTTCTAGGAGAGTTAAGGGAAGGTCTCGGTGGGGTTTGCAAAGACTGGAGACTGCCTTCAAACATCTCTACAACCTTTGTCATCGATGGTCTGTGTGATGGAATGGTTTGGATGCACCACAAACCCACCAAAATCATCTTTTTAACAATATCTTCTTCCTCTTCCGTTACACCTCGATGAAGTGTTGAAATCTTTCCTGGTTCAAGATAGGTATAAAACCAATCCGGAAAATACATCTCGTTCGTTTCTAACGATCCCGTATCAAAATCTTTACTTTGTCCGACCATTTCAAGAACCATCATTCCATAACTATACACATCAGACTTGTAAGTTACTCCTCCAAAATTTCTGCAGAATACTTCCGGCGCTATGTAACCAATAGTACCTCTGGCACCTATCAATGAGATCTTACTTACCTTGCTCTTGCATAGCTTCGCGAGACCAAAATCAGAGATCTTTGGATGAAAGTCTTCGTCTAGAAGAATGTTGTGAGGCTTTATGTCAAAATGCACAATCGAAGTGTTACAACCTCTATGCAAGTATTCCAGGCCTCTAGCAATACCAACTGCAATCTCATATAATTTTTTCCATTCTAAACGACAGTTTGTATCTTTGTCGGATATGAAACTATCTAAAGATCCATTGGGCATAAATTCATAAATCAAAGCTCTTTTATTCCTCTCATAGCAGAAGCCCAAAAGGGTAACTACATTCACGTGGGAAGTTCTACTGATGCTTGCAACTTCATTCATGAACTCTTCTCCATCACCTTTGGACTCTTTTAGGACTTTTACAGCCACAAGACGACCGTCTGGTAACTTTCCTCTGTATACATTACCAAACCCCCCATGACCTAGTGTATGGACGAATGAGTTGGTCATTTTCTTGATATCTGAATATGAAAAATGCTTTGGAGTAAGTGAATGGTAGTCCATCATAAATGTTTCAACATTGTCAACATGCTGCGAATTCTTCTGCCAGAAGGCCATTGCTATGACTGCACGGAATGAACCTTTTCTTCTAGTGAGACATATTATAATTATGGAAGAGGTTATTATCGCTGTCACAGCTACTGCTGAACCTGTAATGAAGATGCATCATCATCAATATCTTCATCAAAAAATAATATCGGCTTTCTTATGATTATTTTTACTTACCAATACCAATCCATAGTGGCTTAGTCCCATTAGTAGATCCTGTAACAAAACATCAAATAATGTTAAAGAGTTGTCCATGTTGGGATAATGGTCATGAGATGAACACCTCCTCGATCCAACCTACAATTGATACAAATGTTTGTTCCTAAATTCATGTTATTATCCCTTCTTGGAGTATATTTGTGGGTTATTTTTTTTTAGCTAAAGAGTTAGTTAATTATGAATAGTTCTGGGCATATGTATTATTTTTTTCTTATATTTATTTACTATACTGATTCGATACGTTATATGTTCTTATTCTATATTAATTTGGTACATTATGTTTATATACTATATCACTTTAGTTTTATTGAAGGAAACCTACATTGCTATTGAAGGAAAGTTGTCTTGTTGCTGATTTTTTTTACTATTGTTATGTAAATAAGATGATTGGATTACCATAATTTTAGATATGATTAAGATAGATATTGATATGTGAAGATTATGGGAGAAAGATTATTAGCATTGATATGACAAGATTATTGGAGACTAATTGTTAGCATCTTTTCTATTTTAACACTTCTTTTCTATATATATATAAAGAATACGATTGTAAAAGATAATTTTATACAATAAAAATTGATGATAGACATCAAGCTTACCGCTACTCTATTGAATAGTAAACCAAAGCTTGAAACAAGTAGTGAGTCTTTGTGATTTATCAATCACCACCAATATCTTGTGGGTAAGTTCATTTACCTTATTATTACACGACCTAATATCACCTACACGATTAACCTGTCAGTCAATTTTTGCATGCAACCACAGTTTTTTCTTTGAGTATTGTCAAGCAAATCATGTATCATCTAAAGAGTTCTATTGGACATGGAATTTTCATGGATAATAATTGTCACGGACAAATCACCGGATATAGTGATCCAAATTAGGTTAGAAATGTTATTGATCACAAGTCAACCACTGGTTATTGGATGTTTGTTGGTTGTGATATAGTCTTTTAGTGTTGCAAGAAACAACATATTGTTGCACATTCTAGTATTAAAGTTGAATATTATGCAATGACATCAGTTGCTTATAAATTAATTTGGCTTAAAAGTCTTCTGTCTAAACTGGGCTTTTCAAGTAGTATTCCTATGACTTTATTTTATGATAACCAATGTGTCATGCATATTAAAGCTAATTTTATGTTTCATGAAATAACTAAACACATCATGTCCATAATCACGATCATCTTGTTGATGTGTTCATCAAGGCTTTATCCTTTATTCACTTTCATTGTATGTTTTCCAACCTTGGATCAATTAATCCCATTGATCTAGATTTAGGAGGAGTATTGAAGGAAAGCTAAATTGCTATTAAAGGAAAGCTATATTGTTGTCGATTTATTTTACTATAGTTATGTAAATAAGTTAAAGCTATTTTGAGTTTTAACTCAATGAAATGGTGAAAAAATATTGTTACAATTAACAAAATTATCACTATAAAAATAAATCAATTGTGAAAATCAAACATAACCCTTGTATTATTTTAATTGCAATAGCTTTAAATTATTTTATAATTATTTGGAAACATCAAGTTATACTATGCACATTATAGTTCTAAATAAAGAAACATAATAATATTTTAAAAAAGAAGAAGAAGAAGAAGATAGTTTGACCGAGTTAAGAAGCATATAATCGATCAAGGAGGCAACTTGTAGCGATTAAGGACTTAAGATAGGAAGAACTTATCTTTATATATACAAATACAATTTCACAGTCTTTAAACTATTTTAATTAAAGTTGAGAAATAGGGTTTTTTTTCCTTTTTTTCACAGATTCCTCACCCAAGACCCATAGGAAACGAAACTACGTTTTTGGCATAGTAAGTTTCTTGCCATTGAATAATTATGATTAAATAATTTTTTAATTAATATGTTTAAGATACCTTGAAGATTCTTAATTATATTATCATTTTTTTTTTAATTTTAAAGGGAAATGGATTAAACAATTCTATTTTAAAATAGATTTTAAGCACGCAAAACTTCAGAGAGAGAAAACTTTGCATTTTAGTGTGTTTTGTTTTTCTGCTGAAAGTGTTTTTATATAAAGCATTTTTCTAATTTTGTTTTTATGTTTGGTTATTATATGGTAGAAAACTAATCAACAGAGTTTACTCTTTTAAAAACATATGATTGTAATGTAAAAAATATATATATCTTGATTAATGACAAAGATTACTCTTTTATTTTGAAGATAGAGCAACAAAATGATAAAAAGAAAAATAAAATGACGACTGATTGGTCAATAAATATAACTTTATTTATTTATTAATTTCCATGGTATACCAAGTCTTTGAGGGTTACTTAAAGTCCTTGTTTCGTTGTTGAACTGGTACGTACTAACATGTCAAAGGAAGATATTTTCTCCAGGATCATGGAATTTTGAATAAAAACTAATGGCACCTATTTCTGGGGTGATTGGATGCAATAATATCTCATCCTCTACATGGCTTCCTTGGCTGATAACAGTTCTATTAGCAAAGATCCTACTTCTACCATTACCTAATTCGGAGGAGGACATATCTTGGGTTCTGAAAAGGTCAGAATCCAAGCATAATTAAGCTGTTTTCCTATTTACTTCTAGTGTGACACCAGCAGAAAAGAGTAATAACAGGCAGGAGGACATACTTGGGGATTGAGCTTCAGTTGGAGATTGTTGGCAAGAAGATTCTCGAGGTTGATCCTTGCAATAACAAGAAAATGCTGTAGTAGTCTGGTTGTACCCGCACTTACCACCAGAAAGTTGGCATGTTTCACATGATGCATCATTTGCACTCCACACGAAATCAAAACCTTCTTTTAGAATTCCCAGCAACTGTGTTACAGTTGGAGTGCTTGAAATATTCGCAAGAGCCGATCGACGTACTGGAACTTCAATGCTATCTTTGCACGATGCCAGGTAACTGATCAAGTTAGAAGCGGAGCTACCAAATTCGGACAAGTTGGAAACTGCTGTAAAGTAGCCCGTCATCTCCGTGGTGTTTATGTTGCAGGGAAACTGAGATGAATACTTTAAAGCTGGTGCACCCTGAGTGGAGCAACCATAGTATATTGTTATGTTCTGATCATCGGATGTGTAGCTCAAAATATTGGGTATCCAAGTGGTGTTGAGAAGGAGTGTCGGACAGATGTTTTCTGCATAATCTTTTCGAGCAACACTGAGTGTCCGCGACTGGTTATTGATGCCAAGAACTTTGTAGGTCAATTTCTGGACTGTGATCTCCGGATCCTGGTCACTGCAGTCGAGCTTCAACTCCGGATGGCCACAGTAATCAGGCCTACTGGATCCCGAGAAAGGATAGCCAACACCCCTAATATCTCCACAGTCAAATAAGCCGCCGCAGTTTACATATCGCTCATCGTCGTTGGCATAGGCAGATGATGGAACATGGACAAAGGTTATTATTAGGAATATGATGAACCTGGTAGCAAAACGATGGTGTTGCATTTCCATGGATGGAGAGAGGCTACAGGGACATTCTGTAGAGGTTGGAGAAAACTTAACCTGTTTTTTACTGATTATGGTACCGAACTAAATTCAATTCTTGAACAGTACTGTCGAAAAGTAAAATGTTGACTGATTATTATTAGGAATTGTCTACGGAATTGAGCACGAGAGACTTTTATTTCAGTTGCTTGAACATCTCCAGTGATTTTTTTCAAATTAGACTCCTCCACTTCTATCTCACTCATTTGTCAATATGCAAATTGTTCCGCATACTGGTAGCCAGAGCAACTGGTGTTAGCGGGCCGCGTGGTGCTTTTAATTGGTTGATCAATAATCCCTCCATTGACTGACACGTATACCTTTCATCCGACTTTTCCATACCACCGGAGGTTTCTCAAAGATGTAGAAAATTCATCACTTCAGAAAAACACAAGTTGCCAAGAAATGAAGAGCATGGCTTCCAATAAAGAATAGGTTTGACCTGCTTGAATGGGAACAAAGTAGTTTAACGCGCTGTTGATAAACATGTTCTTTAACTCTGGTTTGCAGAGAAAGGATTTCACTGTCCTTGAAACATAACCCTAGATAAGAAGAATAGCAGGAAATATTTCGATTCTTTCTTACTAAAAGCCCTGATATCAAATCACTCTGGATATCCAGCAAAAATGCAGAGAGCTTCCCAAATCTGAGTTGAAGAGTCCAAAAACAGAAACAGAAACGTTTCTAGTTTGTTGATGCAAATCATGACCAGGAAAGAAAGGGGTCAGCACCGGATAAGCATATTTTACTTCAGCTCACAACTAGCATATATAACTTTCTCTAATCTACAGAGGAAAAACGAAAAGTTGCTGCACATGAAAGTTGGGAATACATGATTTTATCTTCAAATGAACAGCTGATTCCACAGCAGAGTTAAAATACAGGATTTCGCTTAATTTGACTTGCGTTCTACGCATTCGTACAGATACAACATTTATATGGAAAATTACACTCAATCTAATAATTTGTACTAGACTCAATGCACATTACAAAAGCAGGAGTGAAAATAAGTTACCTTCTCAAGTCAACCAATGCATGTATTTTATTTATGAAGCTCTTGGCATAAATAATCACCAGACCAAGCCTTTTCTTCTTCTAAATCTATCAACACGGTCAGTGCTCATCCGAGACTTTTCAGGCTTATTTGGCTTCTTAGACTTCTCAAGCCTACTATCTAAGCTATTTCTAGAGATTTCAGGAAGGTCACCCAGTTCAAAAGTGTCTAAACTTGCACTCTCAGATGGTTTGTTCTGATTTTCAGACTCTGCTGTTGTTTTAGGACCACTTGTAGCTGTTTTTGATTTGCCTATGGTCAAAACAAACTTCTTCAGATGTTTGATAAATTCTGGATAAAGCTCAAGATTGCAATGCCCACCTCCATTGATCCACAATGGCTCATATTTCTCTTTGCAAAGCTCCCAAAGTTGTTTCCCGTGGGAGCAATCAACCACTTCATCTGATGTTCCCTGAAGTTAAAAAAAATATATTAAAATCCCTTATGCAATGTGATTTTTATCTCCAATTTCCACAAATCTCTGACTGCTAACCATGATTGTACATAAAGATAACTGCAAACTGAACACTATAACAAAAAACTTTAGCAATCAAATGGGGGATCGACAAATATCAACCTTTTTGTTTTATCCTTATGACTTGTAGAACCAACAATAAAACCTATATTGAACTTGTCTCTACAAAAACATCCAGGTTAAGCAAAGCACCCAAATGCCAAAGCAGTTTATTGCAAACTACATATCCAAGGAAATCAATCACCTTTGCAAATGAATAATTAAAAATAAAAGTTTTAAAGAGACCCCTTTTTGTTATTTTACTTCATCTTTGGCCTTTAATTAATCACATCATATTAAATGGAAAAGGAAAAGCTCATTTGTTAACAACCAAATTGAATCAGGTTGACACTGAATACAGGCTAGTAGTTGCTAGTAGGAAATTATTTTCCCTGTATTTTTTGCTTGGTTTATGAGTTATGACTGCAACTAGAGCTACATCCTGTTGAAAGTTTCAAGTGAAACTGTGATGCTGAGGAATTTCCTGTATTTGTGTCTCTAGAGGTTATGCAGCTATTTATTTTTCCAATGATAGTCTGAAATTTTGTAATCTAGCACAAGAAAAATATCAAAACCATAAGACCTGCATCTTTTACTTTAGCCAACAACTCTTGCAATGCATAAAATAATGTCCCACAGAGAGACTACAAACAGCTCAAATGAAATTGAAGACAGGGAATTAATACTTACATGAATTATAAGAACACGGCAGTTCACCATACCAATTTTGTCAATGTTCTGAAAGGATAAGGTAACATAAGAGCTCGCACAGAGAATGAAACAGGCATATTTAATAGAATCAACACCACAAAAAATACCTTGTAAATGTCAAACCAGTAAGTCCTTTTGACTGGGTACAATACCCTCATCCCAGACAATATTGGGCTATGCAGAACCACACCTCTCAAGTTTGGTACACGTGAAGCAAGATCAACTGTGGGACCACTACCAACAGACTGACCATACAATATTAGTTGATCATCTTTAACCCCATACTGCTCCTTGAGGCATTTATATGCTGCATCTATGTCCGCATATGTGTTACATTCAGTTGGCTGTTTCAAAAGAAAGGTAGCATACGTTGAGATCAATGCCATATATTACAAGCAAACAGCACTGACCATTTTAGAAACTACATATAATGCCTAGGTCCTTGACTAATAAATTTTTTTTGAAGATGTAAAATAGAATGAAAAAGGAAACAATTAACATAAAATTCTTGCTCTATGGATGACAAGGGGAAAATATGCAAAGCATAAGCATAAGGAGAACTTCTGCATGTTTCATGTTTGAGTTTGAATATACAAGTTCTGAAACAAGGATATCTAAGCATGCATGAGAAAAAGACATCCATAAGAACATGTGAAATTGCTAAAGCTTGAGCAGAGCATGAAACTTTCTTTTGATCATTAGCAACCAGGAATAGGAAAGCTGGTATAAACCTTTCCGCTTGATTGACCATAGCCAGAGTAATCATATCTGGAAAAAAGAAACATAAATTAAATATTATAAATTTACCTGAAAACAAAAAAAACAGTAATATAAAATTGAAAAGGAAATGAAAAGAACATGATTTATAAAGAATGTGAATATTGTTTTTTTCTTTTTTAGGCATTGCTTCTGATTTTTCAAAAGATTAATGAGGTTATTATGCGACTATATGTCTCCATTATATTGCAACAGGAACAAGTACAATTGTTATCATGTAGTGTTGGCAAGTAACCACCATAACTTCTACATTGCTTCCATAAGGCATATCCTAAAAGGTAAAAACCATTCCAATGATGATTTTGAAACTAAACAAAGTCAAGTTAAAACCTAAACTCTACATTGAAAGACCATTCTTATTGCCATGAACATCATTCTATTTCAGTTATGTCGGAGAGGGCAGTAATTTTGTATCAACCGATTCAAGAGAAAACAGAAAAAAGGTATATCTACATTAAAGACTGACCCAGTTCACTTCAGGGTTTGAAACTTCCCTTACCTATATTTTGAAAAAGGTATATCTTTTTAGCTTCCATCCCCACTAAAACTCGTATTATATTTTCAACAAACTCTCCAAAATCCCAACAAATGGGTAATACTCGAAATGGAAATTGCAGACTTGTTGCGAAAAAAACCACGCCTAAACCTCTCTTACCACGATTAGAGTTCCCAAACTCATTTTCAATACCAGTTGAGTAAACGTTCGCCTCACCACACGCATACGCTACTTCCTCGTCCCAACCACATAATTCACTGCTATAGAGCCAACCCTCAAACTCAACCATAAACATTAAAAACCAGATCCTTTCTCCATCAAACACCAAGACTATACATGGAAAGCCTTTCCCATTCGCTTAATCAATAAATTACACAAGAGCAAAAAAATCCAATAAAAGTGCAACAACCACCAAATCAACCAAACCAGCACTCATAAAGTTCCATACTTTCCATTAGTAGAACTAAAAAAACTAAACCAAACCAAACAATAATAATAATAATAATAATACTTCAAAATGTAAAGAATTAAGGATCTAACCCCATAAGATTAATGCGAAGGCGATTACTCAATTCAACAAAAAGCTCAAACATTTGACCCAAATCAGCAGCATTTCCATGAGAATACAGCAAAGTAGCTGAAGCTCTTGGATGTTTAATATGAACAGCCACGATTTCATTTCCACGCCGAGTCCTCAACCTCAACACATCCACGTCATCCTTCCTCGGCACCTCGGGTATACATAGCCTGGTGGTGGAGCCACCAGACACGGCGGACGAAGAGTCATCAGTTACCACCGTATAAGAAGGCGGGCTTGGTGGGAAGAAAGCGAACTTCGCGGCAATTGTTGAAGTGACTCCGCCCATGTTGTTGTTGTTATCTTCCCTAACATCAGATGCTTTGGATTCATAAAAAAAAGGAACCCTTTTCCAGATCTTATCGAATAAGAGAGGTGGCGGAGCGCGTGGATTGGGGGGAGTGGCGCGTGGATTGGGGGAAGAAGGAATCCGAGATATTACGGAAGCGTTTGAAGTTATAGCTTTCAGTTTAGTTAGAAAGAGAGGGGTTGGAAAGTGTCGCCGGACGGCGACTTGTTATTAAGAAGAAGGGAGGTGAGAAGAAGGGGAAGGGGAGCTTTCCTTCTACTTTTGACAGGCAAGCAAGGAAAATCTACAGCATAAACTACTGCCCACTACAATGGTTGCTTCAACTCAACTATAGTAATATGAGAAGTTGGGGGCTGTGTTAGAAAGATGGGTGTGCATTGGGTTTTGGTTGTGTGAGGAGCTCTCGAAGCATCATGCCGTGCACCTTCCAACCATCTGGCTCCAGGTGGTATGGCTGTGGCTATTTTTGTAAAATGCAACGTTATTTTTCAACGCTATTATTTTTCAACACTAGTTGATACATATTTGTATTATTGTATATTATGACATCAAGAGTTGACATATGTTCATTTTATTTAGATTGGATGGAATATTAGATGAAGGAATAATATGGAGAATTTAATGGATTTATTGTGAGTTTATGGACGGTGGAGGATGCAAGATGATTGGATCATGAAATATTGCATATTTGAACCGATAATTTAATAGTATTGATAATTGGAATGTCCTAGATACAAAAAACGACTATCAAAATTTTAGTAGAAATATAGAAATACTGATATAAAAAAGAATATATCACATGGAGGCGCACTCTATGACATGGAGGAAGGCCAGTTTTCACTGCGAGAATACGCTGCACGCGCCACCCGAAGGACACGTGCGGAGGAACACGGCAAGTGCGTCGCAACTCTATGACATGGCGGAAGGCTAGTTTTTACTGCGAGAATACGCCGCACGCGCCACCCGAATGACACGTGCGGAGGAACACGGCAAGTGCGTCGCAACTCTATGACATGGCGGAAGGCTAGTTTTCACTGCGAGAATACGCCGCACGCGCCACCTGAAGGGCACATGCGGAGGAACACGGCAGGCGCGTCCGTGCGACGCGCCTGCAGTGTTCCGAAAAAAATAATATTAAAAAATTGATCAATTACTCATATACCACTGTACCTATCGGTATCTACGAAAAAATTGGGGTGAAAGTACTTCAATACCTCCGGTGCCAGGTGTTGTTGTTTGTCGTTTTCGGGGGCTATTTTTATTGTTTTATTGTGCAATAAATCCGAAAATATCATCCATGTCCCCTGAAAAATTCAAAAATATCCCTGGTCCCGAGGGTTAAAATTTTCAACCCTAGAGTAAAATAGTAATTTTACTGTCACAATAAATAATAATTTAAATCTGTGTAAACAGTAAAAAAATACATAGAGGGACGGCTCATGAGGAAATCTTATCCATACCAAATTAAATTTCAATATTGAAGCTAAAGGCCTAGACTTGTGCCGCGTGTCTTTCAATATTTTTTAACATACAACATGGATGTTCAAACAATGAAAGTAAGAAAAACCCGATGCTCGACTGATTAACTTAATTGTATACAATATTATGGGAAACAATAGCAGATGAACCTTGCAAAAAATATTTGGTAATAAATAATTAAAATAAATAAATCATCGATATCATTCTTGAAAAGAAAAGAAAAAAATATTATTGAAGACTCATCGTCATTCCTTCCACCATGGACAGTTTCCATTACCAAAAGTTCTTGTTGAGATGTCCAAATCTCACTATATAAGAATGCATTACCACATTAAAATAAGTTGTATGGATTACTAGAACAACGTTGTTGAAAAAAAGAGAGAGTCCATCCACCTGTATTAAGTCAACAACTCTATTTAACTTAAGATAAAATTTATCTATAAAAATAAACTTAATAACAGTAAAAAAAAAAAAAAAAAAACTCAAGCGAGTCCAATAAAGTAAAACAACAAAGAATAAAACGAAGGACATATAAATTTTGGGGAAAAAAAAGCGCTCAATCTCTAATAAGGGTTAAATTATTAAAATAAAAATGGGATAAATTATTTGACATTAAGGACGGCAAGATCTTTTACTATGCAACAAAAATTAAAATTATAAATGGCCCCAACATCATCAATTATTCTAAAGGTAGATGGGTTATTTTACTATGCATATTATTTATGAAAATACAAAAATGACCCTTAATAGAAGCTAAAAAAATTATTTATTTTAAAGGCAGTGATGTAAATTTAATGTACAATTAAAACACATATACTTCTTTTGTCTGTAATCGATTTTAAAACATCAAAATTATCTTAATGCAAAGATTATTTTACCCTTGAATATCTATTTAACCAACACACTAATACACTAACATTTTTTCAAATTCGGTTGCAACCACAATACCAAACATCTATTTTGTTTGACTTGGCGAGCAAATTTGGGATTCATTGACCTTTAGGATTCAAATGATTCATCCCTTAGCTTGAGTTAAGTGTCATAGAAAAATCAAACCAAGCCAACCCAATTGTTTTGATGAGTCAACTTGTAAAAGACTTATTTTTTTTCTTAGAAAAATGAAGTGAAATGATTTTATATGTTTTAAAAATAATTCAATTGATATGAATTAACTTGTTGATTTGTAATCTTGAACTTACGTCAAGTCAATCCCAGACAGTTTTAATAACCATGCATGTGCATGTGACTAGCAATTAGATGATTCAAATTATATGGTTAGCATTTCTTTTCGGTGTTAGACTTGCTCGGTTGGCAGCTTATGTTTTTTAAATTATTTGTTTTTGCGTGAAATAAATATATTAAATTAATATTTTTTAATCAATAGATAAAAAAATAATCTTTTTTTTTTAATTAAAATCCACATGTTACGTCTATAAGCTTGGAAAATGCTGGTGTGTGTACTGTGATTTGATTAGGTTTAAAGGTGGGTTTTCTTCATAGCAGGTAATTGTTTTTACAGTGTTTTCAAAAATGTTTTTGAAAAATATTTATTTTTATTTTAAATCAAGTTTTTTAGTGATTTTAAATTATTTGAATGTGATGATATAAAAATTAATTTTTAAAAAATAAATATAATTTTAATAATATCTAACAAATTTAAAAAAAAAAAAACAATTTAAAACATACTGCGGATAATGTTTTTTTTAAGTGGTCCTGTAATGACATGTGCAAAGCATATGAACCACCTTGTAGACCCTTTCTGTTCTTACTTCTTGTAGTGGAACTGTGGTGGGCAAAAGAGGCTATGTCGTTTAAAGAGCAAAAGAAGGATCCCACGCGCTAACTACATCGCGTGATTTAACATTATTTAGTTTTTGTCGCGTTAACAATAATAATACCGTGGGGTTTTCTTTTTTACTTTTTACTTTATATCTAGTTAAAGAGAGAAAAAAAACATCTTTCTTCTACGATTCTGAAATGAAACAACATGGAAATATTTTTTCCTTTTTTTTAAAAAAGTAATTAAACACTATTTTAACTCTTTTAAATTTGATTCCTTAAGCTAATTGATATAATAAACTCTTTTTTAAAAAAAAAAATAGAGTGAGATTAGGTGTTTGAAATTGTTTTTTTAAATATTTTTTATTTAAAAATACATCGAAATAATATTTTTATTAATTTTTTTATATCAACACATAAAAATAATTTTTTTTTATTATTTGTTTGAAAATATTTTTAAAAATCAGTGTGATTTAGCTGAGTAGTCAAATCAGGCTGAGTCTAATTATAAAATGACGTGTAATTGACTGTAATTTTTTTAATTTTTGGAAGGGTTGAATTATATGGGGAATCCCAAAAGAAAAGGACAGAAACCAAATTAGATACATTATAATCCTACTTTAGAAGGGTTAAGTTATCTAATCGTATCAGCATCATCACGTGGCAAAAGAGGGAACTGAAAAGGTTACGCTCACTTTCCCATTTCTCAAATGTCTCTTCACTTTGCTTTCATCGGAAAAGCCCCCCACCCAACCTTCCATGCCACCTTTTCATTTTGGGACCATGCTCCTGTCTTTACTCCCAATTTATTTTCAAATTTTTTATTTATGTTCTTACTTTAATTCTTTTTAGTTTTTAAATCGTTTTGATATAATATAATAAATAATAATTCTCAATACTTATTATAATATAAAATTATAAAATTTATCTAAAATATTATTATAATAATAAATCACTCCAAGAGATTAAATTAAAACTAAAAGAAAAATCTTGCATAAATTAGCAAGACATACTAAACTACTTAGAATATACCACTAATCATGATTTGTTTTTTTTTGATATATCAAGAATTTGGGCTTTAGTAACTAATTGCAAGTTAGCAAAGCCTTTAGCTTTAAAAGGCCTTGGGAGAAGATTTTGGATGTGTATATATGGGCTTCAAAGCCCTGAGAGAAAGACACGTAAGCCGCTCCCAAAGGAAAAAAAAATAAACAGTGAAAGTTGGAAAATTATGGTTTTAGGAAAATAGCTGAATATTTGAACGAAACGGAGTTAGATAATAATATATTGGATTCATCCTGATTAATTTTTTAAATTTATGACTCGGTTATGAAATTATGATAATTTTAAATAAAATAAAAAATATATAATATGAATTTCAATTCCAATAAATCTATCTTTGAATGATAAAATCAAAAATAAAATCAATCTAAGAAAATAACACAATAAAAAAACAATTCTGAAAAAAAATATTAATAATAAATAAAATTACAAAAATAGCATCGTCAGTCTAGCAGGGTTTTTTTAGACTCCAAATATTCTAAAATTTTAATATGAGATATATAAATATATTATGAGACTCACGGTAAAAATTTAGTTTAATCAAATAATCAAATTAAGAGATATGATTGATATTATAAAATTAAATAATATTTAATTGAAAAAATATATATTTGAACGAAACAGAGTTAGAATATTATAACTGAAATTCATGCAAAACTTTCCGAACAGGTTAAAATCTATTTTGATTTGTTTTATTTTTTAAATTGAAATAATATATACGGTCATTTCATTCTACATTGATTTGTATATAAACCAACCACGAGCAATTTCCCTTGGACGGCGTCAACGAATTGAAAACTAAGAGTATTTTGATGTCGGCCAAGGAAAAAAAAAAAGAATGTGAACGTCATGCTCCAGTGGACACAAAAAGTGACGGTTTATAATTGTAGGTTGTATTTAAAAATGTTTTTTTATTTAAAAATATATTAAATGATGTTTTTTATTTTTTTAAAATTTATTTTTGATATTAACATATTAAAATAATATAAAAAAATTAAAAGTCCAAAATAAAAATATAAATTTTTTATTCTAAAAAAAAAAAAACATTTTTATAATACATTGACAAACACCCAAAAAATCTACTTCGAATTCAGTAATTTTAACAATGAAATGGAGTGCTATATTTTTTTTTTATTAATATTTCCTTTTCCTTTTTTCATTAATTTTAGTATATGAATTAGCAAGATTTTGGATTAGGATCCTTTAGATTAGGTTTTGTCCATTAACTATTGTATTTTTGTCTTAAGATATCTATTTGCATTGTATTTTTTTTTGTCTTTTTTAGGTACTTCCATTATTTGATGACACTAATATCATTAAATAATGACATGTGTTAGTTGCTCCTCTCTTGAAATGTTTAACTATTGTACATTTCAAATCCTAAATTATTTTAAAATTTACTTTGGTCCCTATATTTCATAAATAAGCCTCTAATATAAATATCTTGGTTATCTTATTTAACAATAAACATAATTTAGTCCCTAAATATTTTTTTTGAAAATAAAGTTTATATTTGTTAGATTTTGAACTTGGTCAAAATTAGCCAGAAAAGTTAAATTGGTTAATGGACAATATAAGAGTTGAGTGGGTAAATAAGTGTGTCTATTTAAAATTTAAAATTTTGTTTTCTTTGAAATCATACAATTATGGTCACAATTTCATTAAAAAAAACTATTTCCAAAACCTCAACCCAAAAAATTAAGGCAAACCGAAAGAAAATAAAATAAGAAAAAATAGGTTATTGAAGAGTTTTTAGTTTAGTTTTAATATTTTCCATCATATTACTTTACATGTGTGTTTATAAATCCTTTAATTTAAATAGGTTGATGAACAAGTAGAAGTTAAGCATATATACTGATTAAATAAAAATTAAACAGTTTATTTTCTATAATATCATTTACCTACCATCAAGATTTTCATCAAGTTTAAGATTTAATAAATAGGGAATTATTTAACATAGGGACCAAATTAACTTTTTCAATAAACTTAGAGACAAAAAAAGCAAATCAATGAGATATTTTTTTATAGTGAGCAAGTGACGGATATCTTTATTTAATTGTGTCAATGACAACAGGTGATAGAAAATATAATGATGACAAAAATATAATCTAGATATTAAAATAAAAAAATAGCAGTTGAACTTCTTTTTTTAATTATTATTTATTAAATAAAGTACTTAGATTCATGATCCTATTAACCTCATTGGATACTAATGTGACTAATAAAAAAAAGCTAATTGATAAATCGGATAAATCTCTCATCAACTTCTGCACCCTACCTGTATTATATAATTCAATCATAATCTAAAATAATAATAATCTAACTTAGGGATAATTACCTTATGGGACAAATGAGAAATCCATTTAAAAAACAAATAAAATAAAATCACATTTATTGAATACGATAAAAATGGAATGGCTCGCTGGCTTTAAAAGCCGAGTTACATTAAAAATATATTAATTGTTTTTTTTTTTAAATTTCGATGCCAGTACAATAAAATCTTATATTTTTTTTAAAATATTAATATGATAATTAAAAAAAAAATTTAAAAATACTTTGAAAAAAATAACATCTACTGTATTTTAGACAATTATTTAGAAATATTTCACACTATATTTTAAAATATTTAAAAAAAAATATTTTTATTTTAAAAAATAACCGCAACCACAAACTAAATAAGAAATTGATCTCCCCATCATGTTCAAGTACAAATTTACATTCAATAATGACCGTACATGTATGATCCACAATTCCACCATGGTCTACAAATAATTGAAAAAAAATACATTAATCGAATGTTTTTTTATATATAATAATTATACAACAAGGTAGCCGGCACCTTCAATGCTCCTCCTACCCCACCTTGACAGCAAAAACTCTTTGACAAATCTATCCATTCATTGGAATCTTCGTCCCTCTTATATAAATAACAAATATTATTTAATAAAATAATTATGTAGCTAACAAAAAGCATCCCCTTCACCCTTTACCCTTGGCATATCCGGCTAACATGCGCCGACCCGGCTAACATGCGCCCGGCTTGTCCTACTTTTAGGCTGTGCGCTCCCTTCTTCGGAAATTTTATGGGTTGATTGTGATTTTCCGAACTGGATTTAGTTCCGATGATTCGATTAATTTTTCATTTGATTTTTTTTTACCAGTGTTGATTTGATTTTCAAATAGGATTCAATTTGTAAAATTATTAATTGAATTTAATTTATGACATGCCAATGTGTTCTTGAGAGGAGGAAAATTAAAAGACCTTCAATTTACTAAAACGGCTATAAAATTTTGTAAATTTCTCTAAAAAACTGCCATCCATCGTCTTCCTTGAGAATCAATAGCATCTAGCATCAATAAAAGATGATTTTTTTTTTTTTTTGACGAAGGAGATGAATAATTGCTTCACAAAATAAAAAGAGAAGAAAGAAAAATATTTCCATTTACCGGTGAAATTTACTCAGGGATAGTGACTAATACAGGTCTCCAAGCTCTCCTTAACAATCTATATCTAAACGACGCAGCCACCGGTCTCAACGAGCTGGCGGCGCCACCTCTTCTCGAAGCGCCGCCTCCTCCGCCACTAATCAACCCCACCTCCTCGCCGCCACCACGCTCACCGGCCCTCCGCTCCTTCTGTTCAAAGGGCGGGGAAGACACAAACAAATCCTTCAATTTCCTCCTCACCCCCTTCTCGGGCAACGGATCTTCCTCCTCCTCTGACTGATCTTCTCGCCGCGGGACCCTCCAGCGAGCATCAGATTTCTTCGAAAGTAGCATCCGAAGAGTCTTCCTCCTGCGGCGGATGTGAAAAACCGGACTTGTTGTTGGACTCTGTGTTGGTGTAGCTGTTATTGTACATTGCGTGGCTAATAGCTTGAATTTTTGCAGCGTCGCCATTAATCAAGAAAACCCCACGATTTCTTTCTCTTAACAATTCTGAGATCTATTGAGATTTAAAACCCATTTGGGTTTCTTTTCGTTTTGTTCTTGTGGAGGAGAAGAAGGGGAGAGGTTGTTTTATTTTTTCTGGTGGCTGGATTCGATGGGGGTGGTGATGGTTACGTGGTGACAAGTGGAGGAGAGTGGGATGCTTGGAGCTGATACAAGTGAACGAGTCCAAGAGGTAAAGTGTGAGAAATAGAATTTTGTTTTTGTTTCAAGAGAGTTTGCGCAACCTTGTATGATCTGATCCAATGTTGGTCAAAGCAGTGTTCTCTGTATCATTTTATTTCGGTTCAAATGTTTTCTATTCATTAAAAAAAAGAAGATAAAATAAGTTATTTTTATAAATATTCTGGTTTTGTTTCGTCTATTCTATTTAGTCAAATGATATTTTTTTTTAAATAGTAAATAATTTTACAATATCAATCATATCTCTTAATCCTACTGTTAGATTGAGATGAAATTTTACGAGGAGTCTTTTAACATATATATATAATTTTAGAGTAATTAGAGAATGTAATAACCTTGCAAAATTGATGATGACATTCTCATAATATTATATATGTTCCATAATTTTGTTCCGAAAAATCATTTTATTGTGTCTTTTTTTAGATTAAATTGCACAATTCTAAATAATTGTAATTTTGGATTTGAACTAATTTCTTTTTTGACCTAATATATTTAATACACACACACACACACACACACACATATAAAAAGTATAATCCCGAAACGATACATCGAAATACTTCAAAATCAAAACATTGTATTCCAATTAAAAAAATAAAATGCCAACCAAAATAATGTTGACAACCTTGGGTCAAAGCACAAAGTTGTATTCAAAACACTAATACTAATACTAATACTAATACTAATACTAATAATAGTTAATGAAGATGATGATAATGGTTATCTTAGATGGAGAAAAAATGAATTGTTGATTTTGTCCTCACTTGCTTCTACCGTTCTACATTTGGTCAAGTCGAATATTATAATGATTTTTATGAGTATTTTTTAGAATAGTTTGCTTTTTGAAAGATGGAAGGATGGAAATTGTGATAGCTTTTAATTCTTTTACCCATAAAATAAAAGAAGAATTTTTTTTAGTAAATTAAACATATATATTATTTTATATTGAATTTTATTTGTGATTATGTTTAAACTATAGTTTTGTAGAAATTAAAACAATATGTTTTTTATTCATAGAGACATGCTTTTCTATATTTTGCATGTTAAAATCTTTCTCATAGTGATTTTCAATTGTTGATTTACAAAGTTCTTTCTTGTGATACCACTCTATTAGAAAAGAAATGATGTTTTGCTAGAGAAAAAGATAGTGTTTGCCGGAAACAATTATATATATTATACACCTAAAATGAAACGGCTTTTTGAACAGTAAAACACTGTTCACACAAACTCATCCGTACTATTCACCTGACCATTTGACCCGGTGCTTCGCGGGTGTATGTCCTTCTTTTTTTTTCCGGTTTGGCACAGTGTATTCACGGAATTAGCCCCCGAAAAAGACAAAAAACACCGCCTTTTTCAGGGGCCGGACGGTCATTGACCGTTCCGGTCCGGTCCGGCTGGCCGGTTTTTTTATTTTTTTAATATTAGATTGAACCCAGGCCTGCGGGTCAGGGTCATTACTGTAATTAGCCAATTTTTTAATATTTTTTTTCGCTCGCAACTGTTGGCGCGTCGCCTGACGCGCCGTCCGCTTCAACGCTCACGCGTTTTTCGGGCAGCGCGTGCGGCTTCGTGCGGCATCCAAAAATGCCCAACCGACGTCTAGAATGATTTTCAGGCCTGTTCTCTTCCCCCTTGGGCGGCGCGTGTTGCACTATGGTGTTCGGAGACGTGTCAATGGTCGTTTGAATTCCCCCCCCCCCCCCCAATTTCTCTCTCTTGCCTGCGCCAGATGACGTCAGCTAAGTTGTTTTTGTCAAAGTTCATTTCAGTCCCTGAACGTTTTAATTTGTTATTATTGCCCTTAATGCTATCATATAGGTTTTTATTTCTTTCAATTTCGTCCCTCAATTGAAATTGATTATATATTGGAGTTCCAATTAGGTCCTCAGTCTTTTAATTTAGCGGATTGAGCTGGAATTCAGATTAGTTTTGGTATCAAAGTTTTCATTGATTTCAATTTCATCCTTCCATGCAAATTTATTATAAATCCTTAATATTTTAGGTATCAAAAGTTTGATTTCTTTAAATTTTATCCTTCTATGCAAGTTAATTATGGATTTCAGTTTCATTTCAGTCCTAGTTCTTTTAATTTCCGGTTTTGTTTTGAATTATTTGATTTCAATGTTTGAGTTTACTTCAATTTTGTCTTTTAAATTAAAGATATTATTGAAAGTATATCAAATTAATTATATATTTGTATATTTATGTCAAATTAAAGTATGTAAAACTAATATTATGTTCAAATATTTATTGAATATTATCGCCTAAAAATATATAGAGGGAGAGGAAAAATGACCTAGGATTTTTTTAGGGATAGAAATTCATATCAGTATTCTTAAATACATTTAATATAATAATACGATGAATAAATCTTATAAAATAAAAAAAATATTGGCTTCAAAATTAAATTTTGTGCTCTTTTGTTTAAGTTTATTTCTTGAAATAAATTTGCAGTGTTTTGACTTTTTAATTATATATTTGTGTATTTATGTCAAATTAAAATATGTGAAACCAATTATATGTTCTAATATTTATTGAATATTATCGCCTAAAAATATATATGGAGAGAGAGGAAAAATGACCTAGGATTTTTTGAAGAACAGAAATTCATATCATGTTTTCTTAAATATATTTAATTAATATCATTAATAAATCTTATATAAAAAAAATATTGGCTTCAAAATTTAATTTTGTGCTCTTTTATTTAAGTTTATTTCTTTACAAGAATTTCCAATGTTTTCATTTTTAATATTTTAGATCTAATATTACTGGAAAAAAAAACATCTCAATTTTTTTTTTGACAAATTTACCTGCATTATCTACAAGTCAAATTAAAAAATATACAAGTCACTTCCCGTTTCCATTAGACTGTTCTTTTTAGACGGCAAATAAATAATTATAGCACAAAAAAAAATTAAATTTATGTTTTAAAAACAAATTACAATATTTTTATTTCTAATATGTCTGATATTTATTGAATATTATCGCCTTAAAATATATTGAGAGAGAGGAAAAATTGCTTTGGATTTTTTGAAGGACAAAAATTCATATCAGTATTCTTAAATATAATTATACTAACTAAATATTAAAATAATAAAATACAATACATATAAAAGCAATCAATTTTCTACATAGATAAAAAAACCCGCCGCATCGCGCGGGTATACCGCTCGTATATACTAAAATAGTGATAGGTTTTATGTTAGCTATATTTTTTAAAGTATTTTTTTAAAAATATATATATAAAAATAATACACACACACACACACACACACACACACACACACACACACACACATATATATATATATATATATATATATATATATATATATATATATAAAACACAAACCCGCAACACACAAATACTATCTAATTACATTAATTATCAAAGTACAACAAAAATCTTTTACACTAAAGGATCTAAAAAAATAAGGGTGAAGAAAAAACATTAATTAGAGGGCAAACAAAAACTTCCAATTGGAGGATTAAATTTAACTGAAAAATAGCCTTATAAAAAAAAAATCAAAATAATGAACGTGAAATTGAAAAAAAAATAAAACAACAAAAACTTTAATTGAAGGGTCAAATTGAAAGCTAAAAAAATAAATAAAAGACTGAAATGAAAAATATAACATATATGAAATTATAATTGAAGGACGAAATTGTTACAAAAAAAACTTCTATCAAAGGAATAAGAACAAAATAAAAAATTAAAAGAATGTGAATTGAAATTTAAAACAAAACATATGAGAAATCTAAATTAAAATACTAAATTGAAAAATAATAGACCTTTCTCAAAAGAATAAAAATGAAAAAAATTGAGGACTGAAATTGAAAAACAAAAAAAATATTTGGACAATTGTGTACTTTATATGTTAGAAGAGAGAGAGAAAAAATCCAATAACAACAACCCAACTATAATAAATGAATATTTGAAAGTGTAGTTGCGATTGATTTTGAAAGTGCTTTTCAATCAGAAAAATACATCAAATTATGTTTTTTTTTAAAAAAAAATTATATTTGATATTAACACTTGAAAATAATTTAAAAACATATAATTTTTTTTAATTTTAAAAAAAAATACAATGACAAACAGTATACTAGTCATCTTGCGGCACACCAGGTGGAACCAATGAAAAGTCAGATTTATCTAATATTTCTCGTCATCATTGGCAAAGGAAGCATGGAGAAAATTTTATTATTAGAAAAACGATGAACGAAAACTTGGTAGTAAAGAGATGTTGTAATTCCAGGGACGGAGATAAAATGGGCCTGAATTTTTATTTTTATATATAATATTATATATTACCACACAACACCAAATTCCACTATGTGAACACATGGCAGATTAAATAACAATTCATAATGTCATGAGCGGACAAGACATAAAGCAAAAGATGACAGAAACATTATCTCTGTTTGATTATTTTATTTAACCGCTTTTCAAAATATTTTTTATTTAATAAAAATATTACTATAGTATTTTCTTATAGTTTTCATATATTAAAAAAAATTGCACAAAGATATTATATGCTTGGTATAAAATAATCCACGTGCTTTTCCTAAAACAAAAAAAAAATAGGATAAATTAAATATCCATGCTCAAAATAGAATTTTAGACTGTAGTTTTAAATAATAAATGAACCAGGACGAATTTGTTTTTTAATAAAAAACAAAGTTTTTCGTTTTTTTTGATGAAAACTTTGCTTTAGTCCCTAAAGTCTAGGATTATATATTATTCGGTCTCTCTTGTTTTTAGTTTTTATGTTTCATCCCTATGCTTCATTTTTTTTTCTTACTTCTAGTTCGAGAGAAAAGAGAAAATCATCAGTGTGAACAATCTTAGTGTTATCAATCTGGTTTTAGACAATTCAGCATTAGCATTTCATAACTACACACCTCATACTTGTAAGAATCTCCTTATAATTTCGCAGAATACTTCTTGTTCTATCTACGCAGCAGTGATCCCTCTTGCAACCGCCATTGAAAGGTTACTCTCTTTGCTCTTGCATGGCTTTGCGAGAGCAAAATCAGAGATCTTTGGACAAAAATTCTCATCAAGCAGATGACATTAACCACAAGTAAACAGTGACAAGCAATCAGGAACAGATCAGCTCCACACTTTCCACTTATTGAAATATCAAGTACAAACTAGAATTTGTTAACATCTTGGACAAAAAAAAGAAGAAGGTAAAAGGATAGTGTTTCTCTTACCAGCACTGAGAGAGTTTCCTCCCGTATCACAGAAAAATCATTCAACTAGGAGTTGCACTTAGATGAAGAACAAATACAGGTTTGTTTTTTTACTTTTATCGGGCTACATAAAATTTGCAATTTCCAGTGACAAATCACCTTCATCTGTAGACAACTTGTATACCTGACCCTCCTGGGACGACTCGCAAGGTAATGATGATGCAGTGGAAGAGTATAGCTCTTGAGCGAACTTTCTAGGAGAATTAAAGGATGGTCTCGGTGGAATTTGCAAAGACTGAAGACTGCCTTCAAACATCTCTACAACCTTTGTCATCGATGGTCTATGTGATGGAATGGTTTGGATGCACCACAAACCCACCAAGATCATCTTTTTAACAATCTCTTCTTCCTCTTCCATTATACCTCCATGAAGTGTTGAAATCTCTCCTGGTTCAAGATACATATAAAACCAATCCGGGAAATACATCTCGTTGGTTTCCAACGATCCCATATCAAAATCTTTTCTTTGTCCGACCATTTCAAGAACCATCATTCCATAACTATACACATCAGACTTGTAAGTTACTCGTCCGAAAGATCTGCAAAATACTTCAGGTGCTATGTAACCTGCAGTCCCTCTGGCACCTATCATCGAAATCTTACTTACCTTGCTCTTGCATAGCTTCGCGAGACCAAAATCAGAGATCTTTGGATTAAAGTCTTCATCTAGAAGAATGTTGTGAGGCTTTATGTCAAAATGCACAATCGAAGTGTTACAACCTCTATGCAAGTACTCCAGGCCTCTAGCAATGCTAACCGCAATCTCATATAATTTTTTCCATTCTAAACGAAAGTTTGTACCTTTGTCAGATATAAAGCTATCTAAAGATCCATTAGGCATGAATTCATAAATCAAAGCTCTTTAATTCCTCTCATAGCAGAAGCCCAAAAGGGTAACTACATTCACGTGGGAAGTTCTACTGATGCTTGCAACTTCATTCATGAACTCTTCTCCATCACCTTTGGACTCTTTTAGGACTTTTACAGCGACAAGACGACCGTCTGGTAACTTTCCTCTGTATACATTACCAAACCCCCCATGACCTAGTGTACAGACGAATGAGTTGGTCATTTTCTTGATATCTGAATATGAAAAACGTTTTGGAGTAAATGAATGGTAGTCCATCATAAATATTTCAACACTGTTAACATGGTGGGAATTCTTCAGCCTGAAGGCCATTGCTATGACTGCACTGAATGAACCTTTTCTTCTAGTGAGATATATTATAATTATGGAAGAGGTTACTATCGTTGCCGCAACTACTGATGAACCTGTAATTTAAGATGCATCATCATCAATATCTTTATAAAAAAAAATCAGCTTTCTTTTGATTATATTTACTTACCCACAACAATCCATCGTCGTAAAGTCCTTTTAGTAGATCCTGTAACAGGACATCAAATAATGTTAGGGAGTTGTCCACGTTGGGACAATGGTTATGAGGTGAACACCACCTCCATCCAACCTACAATTGATACAAATGTATGTTCCTAAATCCATCGACAGCTCATATTAGTTTTTTTTGATGAACCCTAAAGGTAAAACAAAAACCCTAAGATGAACTCCTCTTATCAAATGAGACAATTTGACACAAATTTCATTTATTTCGGTGGTCTAAATTGATGTCAACAATAAAATTCTCTCTCTATCGTTGGAATTCAGGGACCCCGATTTGTCCACTCTCAATTAGGGATTAGAAAAAAAAAAAAAAATGAACTTGTATACCAAAAATGAAGGTGAAAAATATTGAGGTATCAAAATTGTATAATTTACGTGATTTCTAAAGTTTAAGGTGCAAAATGTATTTGTTTTAAACTTATGGCATGCCAAAATGTATTCCTTTGTGAAATTATTTTGGGTGATTAAGTTTATATGAAATAGGGGTATAAATCCCGTGTACAAATCCAGCGCACCATCAATAATATGGTATGATATTGACGAAGCAAGGAAAAAGACTTGTATGAAGTTTCGGAGCATTCAAGGAAGCAGAACAAAAATGAAAATGACATTCACAGAAAGACCGAGTCTCTGATATGAACTCGATTTCAGGATCAGCTTGTAAAATTTCTGGTGTTACCACACTCCCGGCTCTAAAAATGGGGGAAATCATAGTCATAATATTCTGCTCGGCCTTGCGGGTTAATTAGTTTAATCACTCGCTGACTTGAGGTTCAACTTAGATTGAGTTAGTAGTAGAGCGCAGTTTTTATTTTATTTTAAAAAAAAAAAACAAAGCCATTTCTTTTAGTGGCTCTATTCAGTGATAAGCTTGTTTGGACTGACTATTCAAGTGGTTCTAAGAGATCATCGTATTGATGTTTACTTCTGTCCAAGCATATTTAAAATAATAAACACAGAACGGAACTAAGTGACTGAGAGTTCATAAACTGATTTCAGGAGGAGAGTGCATACCTGGAGAGTAACAAGTTGATTGATTGGCAACATTGTCAAAACCACAAACTCCCGAAGAGGTGGAGCATTTCCAACACTCGTTATCGAACTTCCATCTCACCTCAAATCCTTTTTTCAACTGTTCTTCCAAAGATGACATATTCCAATCTGGTGGGAAATCTGTTATAGAAACTGGCACAAAGACGCTACCAGTGCATAATTTCCCAGGACCATTCTCACCTTCTTTAATATAACCACTTTGACCATCAACGTCCTTTATTTTGCAATTGAAAGATATGGGACCAGGTATGGTTGTAGGAGCATCCTCGCAACCATAAATAAATGTAAAATTTCTGTTACCCTCAACAGGCTCGAAAACCTTCCGATTGAACGTGCTGTTCGCAAATTGAGGCGGACACAATCCAGCCAAGTAGTCCTCCCTTGCAATCCTGAGAATTTTAAATTCATGTTGGATTTCCAAAACACGATAGGCAACCTGATTAGATTTCATCGTGGTGATATTATTCTCACACTTGAGCTCCAATTCAGGATTGCCACACGCGGAGGGTCTGCCAGGTCCCCAGAATGGAAAACCCGCGGAAATATTCCCACATACAAACTCTTTCTTACAGGCAGTGAACAGGTCGTCGTTGCTTAAGGATGAGGGGATTTGAATGAAGAGCAACAGTAAGAAAACAAAATCCGAAAGGAAAGAAAAAACTGAGGAATTCATTCCGGCAAGAGGAAGCGGTGCAGAAGAAATGGAATTGTGTGTGAGCAAAATGGGCTTTGGTCGTTTCAGGGATAGTTTCATGCTGATCATCAGTTTCAGGTATATAAATACATCAGAGAGGGATAGATGTGAACGCATGGCTTGGATTTGAATGCTTAGTGGACTCAAAACAATTTAATTTATTTCTGGGAAAAGGGCTACCACAATAAATGTGGAGAAATTAAATTGAGAACCAATTGCGTGACATTGGGTTTCAGTAGCCTTCCTTGACTTGACTTGGAACTTTAAAAGTTGATGTTCGACAATATATAGATTAAAGTTAATGGCAAATTCATTATTTCATCTCTATAGTACTCTCAACTTGTTAATATAATCTTAATTAGTTTATTTTATTAGATTAAAGTTATTATAATGTTTAGATATGAAAATCATGTATTTTTTCTTATCTCATTAAAGCCTCGTGAATTTACTAGAATCCCTCACATCATATGATATAATAAATTATGTATATATAACACACACACACACACACACACACACACACACATATATATATATATATATATATATATATATATATTATTTTTTATATTGAATTTTATATATGATTATGTTTTAAACTTTAGTTTTGTAACAATATGTTTTTTTATTCATAGACACATGCTTTTCAATATTTTTGCATGTTTAAATCTATTTCATAGTGATTTTCTATTGTTTATTTACAAAGTTCTTTCTTGTCACCACTCAACATTTTGGTAAGGCTTTGATACCACTCTATTAGAAAAGAAATGATGTTTTGCAAGAGAAAAAGAAAGTGTTTGCGGAAAATAATTACATCTTTTCTCACTCACCTTTAGAGTCATCAATTAATGTTCAAACATTAATATACTAAAATAGTGATGGGTATTATGTTAGCTTTTATTTTTTAAAATATGTTTTTTTTTTAAATATCAAAATAATATATATATATATTTAAAAAAATTATTTTTAAAACACAGTTTGTCTGCAAAAACAAATACTATCTAATTATATCAATTATCAAAGTACAAAAAAAATCTTTTACACTAAAGGATCTAAAAAAAATAAGGGTGAAGAAAAAACATTAATTAGAGGGCAAATAAAAACTTTCAATTGGAGGATTAAATTTAATTGAAAAATAGCCTTAACAAAAAAAAAAAACAAATCAAAATAATGAATGTGAAACTGAAAAAAAAATAAAATAACAAAAACTTCAATTGACAGATGAAAATGAAAGCCAAAAAAATAAATAAAAGACCAAAATGAAAAATAAAACATATGTGAAATTATAATTGAAGGACTAAATTGTTACAAAAAAACTTTTATCAAAGGAATAAGCACAAAATAAAAACTTAAAAGAATGTGAATTGAAATTTAAAACAAAACATATGAGAAATTAAAATTAAAGTACTAAATTCAAAAATAATAAAACTTTTATCAAAAGAATAAAAATGAAAAGATTGAGGATCGAAATTGAAAAACAAAAAAATATTAGGACAATTGTGTACTTTATATGTTAGAAGAGAGAAAGAAGAAGAGGAAAAAAAAATTCCAATAACAACAACCCAACTATAATAAGTAATTATTTGAGAGTGTGGTTGTATTTAAAAGTATTTTTTAATCAAAAATATATCAATACGATGTTTCAAAAATTTAAAAAAAATATTATTTTGATATATTTTTAATTAAAAAATACTTTTAAATACAACCACACTCTCAAATAATTATTAAATATTTTTTAATATTAGCACATGAAAATAATTTTAAAACATCTAAATTTTTAATTTAAAATAAAAAAATAAAAAAATTTCAATTTTTTTCAAAAATATTTTTAAAATTACTTAATCATCACGCACCACAGCATGTGGAAACAATGAAAAGCCAGATTTATCTAATATTCCTCGTCATCATTGGCAAAGGAAGCATGGAGAAAGATTATTATAAGAAAAACGATGACCGAAAACCTGGAAGTAAAGAGATGGTGTTGTATTTCAAGGGACGGAGATAAAATGGGCCTGAATTTTTATTTTTTATATATAATATTATATATTACCACACAGTATCAAATTCCACAATGTAAACACGTGGAGATTAAATAACAATTCATAATGTCATGAGCAGACAAAACATAAAGCAAAAGATGACAGAAACATTATCTCTGTTTGATTATTTTATTCAACCGCTTTTCAAAATATTTTTTATTTAATAAAAATATTACTATAGTATTTTCTTATAGTTTTTATATATTAAAAAAATTGCACAAAGATATTATATGCTTGGTATAAAATAATCCACGTCCTTTTTCTTAAACTTAAAAAATTCTCATCAAGAAGATGACATTAACCACAGGTAAACAGTGACAAGCAATCAGGAACAGATCAGCTCTACACTTCCCACTTATTGAAATATCAAGTACAAACTAGAATTTGTTAACATCTTGGACAAAAAAAAAAAAAGAAGGTAAAAGGATGGTGTCTCTTACCAGCACTGATAGAGTTTCCTCCTGTATCACAGAAAAATCATTCAACCAGGAGCTGCACTTAGATGAAGAACAAATACAGGATTGTTTTTTACTTTTATCGGGCTACATAAAATTTGCAATTTCCAGTGACAAATCACCTTCATCTGCAGACAACTTGTATACCCGACCCTCCTGGGACGACTCGCAAGGTAGTGATGATGCAGTGGAAGAGTATAGCTCTTGAGCGACCTTTCTAGGAGAATTAAGGGAAGGTCTCGGTGGAATTTGCAAAGACTGAAGACTGCCTTCAAACATCTCTACAACCTTTGTCATCGATGGTCTATGTGATGGAATGGTTTGGATGCACCACAAACCCACCAAGATCATCTTTTTAACAATCTCTTCTTCCTCTTCCATTATACCTCCATGAAGTGTTGAAATCTCTCCTGGTTCAAGATACATATAAAACCAATCCGGGAAATACATCTCGTTGGTTTCCATCGATCCCATATCAAAATCTTTTCTTTGTCCGACCATTTCAAGAACCATCATTCCATAACTATAAACATCAGACTTGTAAGTTACTTGTCCGAAAGATCTGCAAAATACTTCAGGTGCTATGTAACCTGCAGTCCCTCTGGCACCTATCATCGAAATCTTACTTACCTTGCTCTTGCATAGCTTCGCGAGACCAAAATCAGAGATCTTTGGATTAAAGTCTTCATCTAGAAGAATGTTGTGAGGCTTTATGTCAAAATGCACAATTGAAGTGTTACAACCTCTATGCAAGTACTCCAGGCCTCTAGCAATGCTAACTGCAATCTCATATAATTTTTTCCATTCTAAACGAAAGTTTGTACCTTTGTCAAATATAAAGCTATCTAAAGATCCATTAGGCATGAATTCATAAATCAAAGCTCTTTTATTCCTCTCATAGCAGAAGCCTAAAAGGGTAACTACATTCACGTGGGAAGTTCTACTGATGCTTGCAACTTCATTCATGAACTCTTCTCCATCACCTTTGGACTCTTTTAGGACTTTTACAGCAACAAGACGACCGTCTGGTAACTTTCCTCTGTATACATTACCAAACCCCCCATGACCTAGTGTACAGACGAATGAGTTGGTCATTTTCTTGATATCTGAATATGAAAAACGCTTTGGAGTAAGTGAATGGTAGTCCATCATAAATGTTTCAACACTGTCAACATGTTGGGAATTCTTCAGCCTGAAGGTCATTGCTATGACTGTACTGAATGGACCTTTTCTTCTAGTGAGACATATTATAATCATGAAAGAAGTTATTATCGTTGCCGCAACTATTGATGAACCTGCAATTTAAGATACATCATCATCGATATCTTTATAAAAAAATAATATCGGCTTTCTTATGATTATATTTACTTACCCACAACAATCCATCGTCGTAAAGTCCTTTTAGTAGATCCTGTAACAGGACATCAAATAATGTTAGGGAGTTGTCCATGTTGGGACAATGATCATGAGGTGAACAACACCTCCATCCAACCTACAATTGATACAAATGTATGTTCCTAAATTTATTTGCTCTGATAAAGTATTATCTGTTGCATATATAAATAATCATTTACCTGGATATAGTAATATATTATTAAATTCCTGGATACATTGTTAAATGCATCATAGAAAACATTGTCTATCCCAAAACCTACAACTAACTGAATCCCAAATCTTTCGATTACAAGATGAATAATTTTTCACGTGGTTCATAACACATGTTAGTACTCTATAATTATTTTTATATCTTAGAATACTTAATTTCATTACACATTTTCCCTTAATGGTTCATATATACACTTCATCTACTAGGTTTATACACTAGAAAGAAATGCTAGTGATACATTGTGTTTACTAAATCTGGATTCTAAACGAAATGTTATGTGATGGAAGTATTTAACCTGTCTTGACTCAAATATGCACATGGACTGGTGGGAATGAAGAGTCTTTAGCAATTCTAAATTAACTGAAATAGTAATTTCATTTGACAGTCTCTTGCACCTGTTACCGCTGAAGAAAAAATCCATCCCAGTTCATACTAAGCTGGAAATACTTTAAGGATTGCTCTCTCTGATAAAGGGCTGCCTATATTTTCATGCTATAAAGACATTGTCAGTTAATCGAAGCCTTTGTTTCCTTTCTAGACTGGAATTAAATGATCAAGGAAGGTGTTATCTTCAGGATCATGGAACTTGGAACAATTCCAAATAGCTAGCTAGGTTCCTCCCTCTACTCAAAGGAATGGGTCACGCCTGTTTCTATTACCAAAGGTCCTCCTATATCACCTAGCCTGGAGGGCATATCTTAGATTTCAGCTGTCTCTATCTATCCAATCATGGCATCAAGAAATAAAAGAGGACATACTTGGTGTCTTGTTAATATAGTTCCGGTCGCCGTTCTGGTTTTTCTATTGGAACAGAACGTTTTGATTTCGAAGCGTTTCGGCGTGCCGTTTCAGGGTTGTACTGTTCATATATAATTATATATATATATATATATATAATGAAAAAAATTAAAATATTAATTTAACAAGTATAATTTAAATTCAAAATAAATTAACTTTAAATTATACAATACAAACACAAAGTCAAACAAACATAATCTCAAAATTAGAAACATCTCTAAAATTCCAAAATATTATGATAGTAAAATGTTCTAAAATAAAAGAAATATTATGATTTTGAGCAGGAACAGCACGGCCGGAACGATACCGAGACGTTCTGGCCGGAATTTAGCCAGAATTTTCAGAACGGTCCGGAATTAAAACCGAGACGAAAACATAGTCATAATATTCTGTGAGGTTTTATGTCAAAAATGCACAATCGGAGTGTTACAACCTCTATGCAAGTACTCCAGGCCTCTAGCAATGCCAACTACAATCTCATATAATTTTTTCCATTCTAAACGACAAGTTGTACCTTTGTCAGATATGAAGCTATCTAAAGATCCATTGGGCATGAATTCATAAATCAAAGCTCTTTTATTCCTCTCATAACAGAAGCCCAAAAGGGTAACTACATTCACGTGGGAAGTTCTACTGATGCTTGCAATTTCATTCATGAACTCTTCTCCATCACCTTTGGACTCTTTTAGGACTTTTACAGCCACAAGACAACCGTTTGGTAACTTTCCTCTGTATACGATGATCAGCTTGTAAATTTCCTCCCGGCTCTAAAAATGGGGAAATTCATAGTCATAATATTCTGCTCGGCCTTGCGGGTTTGTTTAAACACTCGCTGACTTGAGGTTCAACTTAGATTGAGTTCGTAGTAGAACTCAGTTTGTTTATTTTTTATTTTTTTAAAAGAAGACAAAGCCATCTCTCTTTTTTTTTTTTTTTTTTTTTAAATCCAAAAACTACGTAGAACTGTTTTTAACGGTGGGCATCAATTCAACGATGGTGTGAGCGTTTCCTAAGCAGAAAGCTAGCTGTCCCTTGTCACCATGGTCTAGCTAGTTCTGCAGTTTGAGCCTCCCTCCCTCCCTCCCTCCTCCTAGTGGACTGACTATTCAAGCGGTTCTAAGAGATCATCGTATTGATGTTTACTTCTGTCCAAGCATATTTCAAATAATAAACAAACAACGGAACTAAGTGACTGCAGTTCATGAACTGATTTCAGGAGGAGAGTGCATACCTGGAGGTGAAATAGCTTGATCAACATATGGTGGGGAAGCAGGAAGAGCACATGGTTTTGATCCATTTGATCGATCCGGACAGTGACAAGTTGCTTGATTGGTAACATTGTCAAAACCACAAAATCCCCAAGAGTTGGAGCATTCCGGACACAAACCCATATCGAGCTTCCATCTCACCTCAAATCCTTTTTTCAACTGTTCTTCCAAAGCTGGCATATCCCTATCTTGTGGGAAATCTTTTATAGAAACTGGCACAGTGACGCTACCATTGCATTCCCCAGGACCATTCTCTCCTTTTTTGATATAAACATTCTCTCCTTTTTTGATATAAACACTTCGATCATCACCGCAGGTGAAAGTTCTGAAGACAGGTATGGTTTTAGGAGCATCCTGGCAACCATAAATAAATGTAAGATTTTGGTAACCCTCATCAGGCTCGAAAATCTTAGGATTGAACGTGCTGTTCATAAGTTGAGGTTTACAAAATCCAACCCAGTAGTCCTCTCTTGCAATCCTGAGAATTGGATAGATTTCCAAAACACGATAGGCAACCTTATTGATGTTCATCTTGGCGATATTATTCTCATTACACCTGAGCTCCAATTCAGGAATTCCACACGCAGGTGGTCTGTCAGCTCCCCAGAAAGGAAAAACCGCGGAAATATGCCCACATACAAACTCTTTCCTACAGGCAGTGAACAGGTCGTCGTTGCTTAAGGATGAGGGGATTTGAATGAAGAGCAACAGTAAGAAAACAAAATCCGAAAGGAAAGAAAAAACTGAGGAATTCATTCCGGCAAGAGGAAGCAGTGCCGAAGAAATGGAACTGTGCGTTAGCAGAATGGGCTTGGCTGTTTCAGGGATAGTTTCATGCTGATCATCTGTTTCAGGTATATAAATACATCAGAATGGGATAGATGTGAACGCAAGACTTAGATTTGAATGCTTAGTGGACTACAAAAATTTATTTATTTATTCTGGGAAAAGGGCTGCCACAATAATTTCTTTTTGTCTTGGACATACAGAACAGAATTGAACCAGTCAAATATACTGCTAAAGACACGCAAAGAATTCCACCATAGTTTGGAAAATCATTCTGTTGATGATGATGACATGAAAGTGGGCCTTTCTCATACCTAATAACAAGAAATCAAGAAAGATTCAGAGAATGATAGGGTTGTCCAATTGCGCAAACCTAGGTTCAACAAAACTTTCTTAAACAAAATAAAAAAAATAAAATTCCAGTTAGTTTGAGTTGTTTTTATTTTTGAGTAGTTATTGAAGTTGTTTTTAAAATCATTAAATCGCTTGGATTACATTGAGATAACTTTATTTTGAATTAGTTTTAAATTCGAGTTTGATAATATGTCATATAACGTAGTTAAACCTATGTTAATAAAAACAAATACCAAGAAGATTGTATATTAATTTGAGAAAGACTTTGGACTCTAAAAATGGGGAAATTCATAGTCATAATATTCTGCTCGGCCTTGCTGGTTAGTTTAATCACTCGCTGACTTGAAGTTCAACTTAGATTGAGTTAGTGGTAGAACCCAGTTTTTTTAATATTTTTATTTTTTTAAAAAAGACAGCCATGTTTTTTTTTTTTTTTTTTTTTTTTTTTTTTTTTTTTTTTTTGTAAAATCCAAAAACAACGTAGTTTGAGCCTAAATTGTTTTTAACGATGGCATCAATTCAACGATGGTGTGAGCGTTTCCTAAGCAGAAAGCTAGCTGTCCCTTGTCACCATGGTCTAGCTAGTTCTGCCGTTTGAGCCTCCCTCCCTCCCTCCCTCCTAGTGGACTGACTATTCGATCAAGCGGTTCTAAGAGATCATCGTATTGATGTTTACTTCTGTCCAAGCATATTTCAAATAATAAACACAGAACGGAACTAAGTCTCTGAGAGTTCATAAACTGATTTCAGGAGGAGAGTGCATACCTGGAGCTGGAATTGGTGTGGGAGCAGGAGGAAGAGCACATGTTTTTGATCCACTAGATTGATTCGGACAGTAACAAGTTGTTTGATTGGCAACGTACATTGTCAAAACCACAAACTCCCCGAGAGTTGGAGCATTCCTGACACTCCCTATTGAACTTCCATCTCACCCCAAATCCTATTTTCAACTTTTCTTCCAAAGATGCTATATTCCAGCCTGGTGGAGATTCTGGTATATAAACTGGCACAATGACGCTACCATTGCATTCCCCAGGACCATACTCTCCTTCTTGGATATAAACAGTTTGACCATCAACGTCGTCTGTTTTGCAAGTGAATATTGCTCTGGAAGGAGGTATGGTTATAGGAGCATCCTCGCAACCATAAATTAAAGTAATATTTCTGTTACCCTCAACAGGCTCGAAAACCTTCGGATTGAAAGTGCTGTTCGCAAATTGAGGCTTACACAATCCAACCAAGTAGTCCTCTCTTGCAATCCAGAGAGTTTTAAATTCAGGATTGATTTCCAAAACACGATAGGCAACCTGACTGATATTCATCTTGGCGATATTATTCTCATGAAACTTGAGCTCCAATTCATGAATTCCACACGCAGGTGGTCTGTCAGCTCCCCAGAAAGGAAAACCCGCGGAAATACCCCCACATACAAACTCTTTCTTACAGGCAGTGAACAGGTCGTCGTTGCTTAAGGATGAGGGGATTTGAATGAAGAGCAACAGTAAGAAAACAAAATCTGAAAGGAAAGAAAAAACTGAGGAATTCATTCCGGCAAGAGGAAGCAGTGCGGAAGAAATGGAATTGTGTGTTAGCAGAATGGGCTTGGTTGTTTCAGGGATAGTTTCATGCTGATCATCAGTTTCAGGTATATAAATACATCAGAATGGGATAGATGTGAACGCATGGCTTGGATTTGAATATTTAGTATGTTGAAAATCTTAAAGATTTCTGGAAAAACACAAAGAACAGCTACTGTAGCAATCAGATTCTGGGAATGGTTAAATTTCCAGAATTGATGGATAATTTCCAGAGAAAAAGAACTTTACGAATTATTTGTATTTGGGAATCAACACAACACAAACATGGGCAGAATATTTCGTTATTGGTTACTGCCATCCCATCAATTTTATTTATAGACGAATCAGAAATTACAACGGCTAGTTTTTCAAAATTCGGTTACAATTTCCTATTTAACAATTGTTGACCATAAACTGAAATTCACTAAAACATTGACTCAAAACACTTAACTAAACTGATTACAATGTGAAATCAATCATAACACTTGAATCTTCAACCTTCAATTCTTCATTCTTCATTTATCCTGCGTCAGTTCCTTTCAGACAGGGCCAAGCGGTCGACCGGTTAATCTCTTTCTCACAATCGGTCGACCGGTTCTCTTGTGCAGTTCTGGAATCAACCTCAGATTTCAACACTCCCCCTTGATTCCTGAGCTGCACACTTACCACCATTCTTCTTAGCTTCTCAAGTCCTTCCTTTGCTAAGGTAATCAAATCAGTAAGCTTTTCCTTTAACCATCCATACTTCATTTTCAATTTTCCTTCTTCATATGTCGGGTCTATAGCAACAACCTGGTCATCTCTATATAAGTTTTCTATAACTTCATTTGCATCATAAAACAGAGAATCCAAGCTTTCATCAGACACTGGTGCAGCTGATGACATCTCTTTCTTTTCAATTGACTCACACATCCCATCACAATACAAGGACCTTACATCCTGTAAAATTGAATCCAAAGGCTGTGTTTCTCTAAGTTCAACACTCCCCCTAGAAGTCATGGTCTGATATTCTTCATCATCTTTTCCAGCCATTTTCAGAGAGCCTTTCTCTTCAACAGAATCTCTTCCAGTTGAGTTGCTTTGGTGTTCTAGTTGTTTCTCAAAACTAAAACATCTATTTGACATTTTTGTACTGAATAAGAGAGTACCTTGATTATCTTTGATCATGCATTTGTCATCTATAAACAACAAGGAGTGTCTATCCTCAAGTAATTGACCTACACTTATCAAATTTTGGTCAATTTTTGGCACATACAACACACACTTAAACTCTCGGATTCCAGCTAGAGTTTCAATCTCAACTTCTCCTTTACCTTCAATACTTACATACTGCCCATTTGCAACTTTAACCCTAGATTTGTAGCTTAAGTCTAGGTTTTTGAATTCACTTGCTGCTGCAGACATGTGGTTTGAACAACCACTATCAATAGACCAAGTTTGTATGTTTACCTCATTTTTGTTGCTGCAGTTGTGTGCTTCAGTGGCTGTGAATAGCATTTCCTCTTTGGTCTCCTCCACTTCAGCAACTTGAGCTTGATTTGCATTGTCTTCATTGCAAAATTTTTCAATGTGCCCAAACTTCTTACATTTTCGGCATTGTGCATTCTTGAGCCAACAAGATGACTCAAGATGATTGTTTTTCTGGCAGTACTTGCAGGTGGGAAGTGGCTCTCTTCTTTCCTTCCACCTTGCATTGAAGTTGTTGCCTTGTGTTTGAATATTTGGCTGATTTCTCCTCTGCCATGAATTTCCAGAACTGGACCTGTTTTCTGGATTTCTGAAGAACACTTGCTGCTGCCTAGTTCTTCCACTCAGTCCTGCTGCAAAGGCCTCTTCACCAGAGTTTTCTTGCCTCAGTTGCTGCCTTTGTTCCACTGCTTGCAAGGCATTTATCAACTCTTGCAAACTGAGTTCCCTGAAATCCTTTGAATCTTCCAGTGAGCAGAATTTATTTTCAAACTTTTCAGGTAGGCTTACAAGTACTTTTTCAACCACCCTTGATTCTTGAACCTCTTCACCAAGCAATCTCATTTGGTTAACGATCTTGGATACATTTGAAGAAAAATCTTTGACAGTGTCCGATTCCTTCATTTTTAGGCTTTCAAATTGCCTCTTCAAGGTCATAATTTGCATCCTCCTAGACTTCTCATCACCTTGAAATTCGGATTTCAGCTTATCCCATGCTTCCTTTGCAGTTTCGCAGGCCATGATTCTTGAGAAAATCTCCTCACTTACTGCATTATGGATGCAAGTAAGAGCCTTGAATTTCTTTGTTCTTTGCTCATTGTAGTATCTTAGTTGGGTCAATGTTGGATCTTCGTTCAAGGGATTTATTTCCCTTTCAGTCTCCACATCGTCCCACAAGTCGAATGCCTTCAGATACATCCTCATCTTTACAGCCCAGACTCCATAGTTTACTCCTGTGAAGATTGGTGTTCTTGATGACAATGATGCATCCATCTCTGTCAAGAACTGTCAGCTTCGTGATTTTACTTTCTCTTGTGATTCTCTTCCAAGACTTTACAATACTGGAGAACAAGGGTATCAATTGATCTTCTTTGTCAATTGTTTGTCCCCTTTTTAAAGAACAAATCAAGTAATTCTTGATTTCAAAGAACTGTCAATACACGAACACGTTTCCTTTCACTTCCAATACACGAACAAGTTTCCTTTCACTTGTTTCTCGCACTCTTTTCCTTCCAGGGATTCCACAGAACGAACAACACGAACTATAATTGAGTAATCTTTCCAATTATTAGCCCTTTAAAGAACAAATCAAGCCTTTTCTTGATTGACGAGTTCTGGAACTTCTGGAGACAGTGCAACCTTTTCCTTTCAAGGTTTTAATCAATACTTGAATCTCTTTCACTCCCTCTCAAAGACCTAATTCCGCTCTGATACCATGTTGAAAATCTTAAAGATTTCTGGAAAAACACAAAGAACAGCTACTGTAGCAATCAGATTCTGGGAATGGTTAAATTTCCAGAATTGATGGATAATTTCCAGAGAAAAAGAACTTTACGAATTATTTGTATTTGGGAATCAACACAACACAAACATGGGCAGAATATTTCGTTATTGGTTACTGCCATCCCATCAATTTTATTTATAGACGAATCAGAAATTACAACGGCTAGTTTTTCAAAATTCGGTTACAATTTCCTATTTAACAATTGTTGACCATAAACTGAAATTCACTAAAACATTGACTCAAAACACTTAACTAAACTGATTACAATGTGAAATCAATCATAACACTTGAATCTTCAACCTTCAATTCTTCATTCTTCATTTATCCTGCGTCAGTTCCTTTCAGACAGGGCCAAGCGGTCGACCGGTTAATCTCTTTCTCACAATCGGTCGACCGGTTCTCTTGTGCAGTTCTGGAATCAACCTCAGATTTCAACATAGTAGACTGATTTTTTTTCCTGGAAAAAGGCTACTACAATAAATGTGGAGAAATTAAATTGAAAACCAATTGCGTGACATTGGATTTCAGTAGCGTTCCTTGACTTGACTTGGAACTTTCAAAGTTAATGTTCGACAATATATAGATTAAAGTTAATGGCAAATTCATTATTTCATCTCTACACCAAATACCAACCGAAACGGAATACAGGAGTCTTGATCAAGCAGAGAATCTATCCGCTAACTGAGCTTGGTCGGAGTAGAGGGCAATCACGAAAATGGGGGAATTTGGAGACAGTTTTAAAAAAGCAGCAGAATTCTATGCGAGGTAATTTTCTTTTTCCAACGAGGACAATTTCGTATTTTCCACGGTTTCCTTCTTGTAAACTATACAAATTAGTTTTGGTTATTAGCCTGCCTGATAGAGAAACAAAATATAGATATTTTCAGAAACTTTATTTTTATTCTATATTTTTTGCTCTGTATTTTTAACTAAAACATATTTTTATCCCTTGTATTCGGAGACATCATAACCAAATGCTAGCTATAGTTGTTCAAAAAAGTTTAACATAAAAAAGCAAAAGAAAAAGAAAAGCCAAAACACGAAGGTGATTGCAGGTTTGCAGCAACAAAATACACAGAATCCATTGTAGCAGCAGTATATTTGGCTATGGCGAGGCAGACATGCATCCTAAATTATTTAGACTTTCTTGCTCGTATTTACAAAATAAAAATTAAATACCAAGTCTCCAAAATATACTTTACAATTTCCCATGTCCCAGCAACGGCATCCCAAATCATCGTTTGGTATCATTGAGAGAGTCCCTCTCAGGATCCTTGATGGTTTCCGGTAATATACAGGTAGGACAAATAGCAAATTTTGCCGGAGTCAGGGCCTGAAATTCTTGCGGCCGCCACCAAAGTCGAGCAAACGCCTCATTTGAACTGGAACAGATAGCCATCCTAGCTCGCAGGAACTCGGCCAAACTGTTCGCACCCTTCACTACCATCTGTAACAAAAGAAATTAACAGCGAATTTTAAAACAGTTGTAAGATCTGTGTGGATAATAGTAATTAATGAATTCAAACTTATTGAATAAGAAGTTTTTCATTCAAACATTTGAACATTAGCAAACCATCATAGCAGTATTTTATAAATCCACCCCATGTAAGAACAATAATAATAATAAGGTTATTTTAAGAATAACAACAACCCAATTATAATAAGTCGTCACGTGCCACACCACGTGGAATGAAAAGCGAGATTTATCTAATATTGCTCTTCATCATTGGCAATGGAAGCATGGAGAAAGGTTATTTTAAGAAAAATGATGAACTAAAGGGATGGTGTTGTATTTCCAGGGACGGAGATAAAATGGATCTGATTTTTTTTATATATATATTACCACACAATACCAAATTCCACCATGTGAACACGTGGCATACTAAATAACAATTCATAATGTCATGAGTGGACAAAACATAAAGCAAAAGATGACAAAAGCATTATCTCTGTTTGATAATTTTATTTAACCGCTTTTCCAATTTTTTTATTTAATAGAATATTAAATTAGTATTTTCTTATCGTTTTCATATTTTAAAAATTAAAAACATCGGGCATGTGCTCATAGATTAAGGCTCTTTCAGTCCTCTCATGAAAAAAAATCAAAAGAGTAACTGGGTTTACATAGGAAGTTCTACTAATGCTTGCAACTTCATAGTCTACTAACAGTAGTAGCTGATATGACTATAAAAAAGAAGAAAATGTGAGAGCCATGAAATAGTTACCGCCCTGCGAGAGTAGCTGTATCATAGAAAAAATAATTCAACCAAGAGCTACACGTAGATGAAGAACAAATACAGGTTTGTTTTTTACTTTTATCGGGCTACATAAAATTTGCAATTTCCAGTGACAAATCACCTTCATCTGCAGACAACTTGTATACCCGACCCTCCTGTGATGACTCGCAAGGCAGGGATGATGCAGTGGAAGAGTACAGCTCTTGAGCGAACTTTCTAGGAGACTTAAGGGAAGGTCTCGGTGGGATTTGCAGAGACTGAAGACTGCCTTCAAACATCTCTACAACCTTTGTCATCGATGGTCTATGTGATGGAATGGTTTGGATGCACCACAAACCCACCAAGATCATCTTTTTAACAATCTCTTCTTCCTCTTCCGTTACACCTCCATGAAGTGTTGAAATCTCTCCTGGTTCAAGATACATATAAAACCAATCCGGGAAATACATCTCGTTGGTTTCCATCGATCCCATATCAAAATCTTTTCTTTGTCCGACCATTTCAAGAACCATCATTCCATAACTATACACATCAGACTTGCAAGTTACTGGTCCGAAAGATCTGCAGAATACTTCGGGTGCTATATAACCTACAGTCCCTCTGGCACCTATCATCGAAATCTTACTTACCTTGCTCTTGCATAGCTTTGCGAGACCAAAATCAGAGATCTTTGGATGAAAGTTTTCGTCTAGAAGAATGTTGTGAGGCTTTATGTCAAAATGCACAATCGAAGTGTTACAACCTCTATGCAAGTACTCCAGGCCTCTAGCAATGCCAACTACAATCTCATATAATTTTTTCCATTCTAAACGACAAGTTGTATCTTTGTCAGATATGAAGCTATCTAAAGATCCATTGGGCATGAATTCATAAATCAAAGCTCTTTTATTCCTCTCATAGCAGAAGCCCAAAAGGGTAACTACATTCACGTGGGAAGTTCTACTGATGCTTGCAACTTCATTCATGAACTCTTCTCCATCACCTTTGGACTCTTTTAGGACTTTTACAGCCACAAGAAGACCGTTTGGTAACTTTCCTCTGTATACATCACCAAACCCCCCTTGACCTAGTATATAGACGAATGAGTTGGTCATTTTCTTGATATCTGAATATGAAAAACGTTTTGGAGTAAGTGAATGGTAGTCCATCATAAATGTTTCAACACTGTCAACATGCTGTGAATTCTTCTGCCTGAAAGCCATTGCTATGACTGCACGGAATGAACCTTTTCTTCTAGTGAGACATATTATAATTATGGAAGAGATTATTATCGCTGCTGTAGCTACTGCTGAACCTGTAATGAAGATGCATCATCATCGATATCTTCATCAAAAAATAATATCGGCTTTCTTATGATTATTTTTACTTACCCATACCAATCCATAGTTGCCTAGTCCCATTAGTAGATCCTGTAACAAAACATCAAATAATGTTAAAGAGATGTCCATGTTGGGATAGTGATCATGAGATGATCACCTCCTCGATCCAGCCTACAATTGATACAAATGTTTGTTCCTAAATTCATTTGGTCTGATAAAGTGTTATCTGTTGCATATATAAATAATCATTTACCTGGATATAGTAATATATTATTAAATTCCTGGATACATTGTTAAATGCATCATAGAAAACATCGTCTATCCCAAAACCTACAACTGACTGAATCCCAAATATTTCGATTACAAGATGAATAATTTTTCACGTGGTTCAGAACACATGTTAGTACTCTATAATTATTTTTATATCTTAGAATACTTAATTTCATTACACATTTTCCTTTAATGGTTCATACACACACTTCATCTACTAGGTTTATACACTAGAAAGAAATGCTAGTGATACATTGTGTTTACTAAATCTGGATTCTAAACGAAATGTTATGTGATGGAAGTATTTAACCTGTCTTGACTCAAATATGCACATGGACTGGTGGGAATGAAGAGTATTTAGCAATTCTAAATTAACTGAAATAGTAATTTCATTTGACAGTCTCTTGCACCTGGTACCGCTGAAGAAATAATCCATCCCAGTTCATACTAAGCTGGAAATACTTTAAGCATTGCTCCCTGTAATAAAGGGCTGCCTATATTTTCATGTTATAACGACATTGTCAGTTAATCGAAGCCTTTGTTTCCTTTCTAGACTGGAATTAAATGATCAAGGAAGGTGTTATCTTCAGGATCATGGAACTTGGAACAATTCCAAATAGCTAGCTAGGTTCCTCCCTCTACTCAAAGGAATGGCTCACCTGTTTCTATTACCAAAGGTCCTCCTATATCACCTAGCATGGAGGGCATATCTTAGATTTCAGCTATCTCTATCTATCCAATCATGGCATCAAGAAATAAAAGAGGACATACTTGTTGATGGACTAGATGCCTGTGGTAATTCCGTGCATTCAAATTCTTGAGGTTGATCCGCACAGAAACAAGTGAATGCTGTAGTGGTCTGGTTGTACCCACACTAACCACCAGAAGATTTACACGTATCACATAACGAATCATTTGCACTCCACACCAAATCAAAACCTTTATTAATAGCTCCAAGCAACTGGGTTGCATTTGGATTCTGTAGAACTGACACTATAGCTGATTGGCGGGCAGGAACTATAACACTATTGTTGCATGTTGGCAGGTAGCTGATTAAGCTGGAAGCATTCCCACTAAGGTCAGAAAGGTTGCCTACTATAAAGTATCCCATCATATCAGTTTCGTTAATGTTGCAAGTAAACTGAGCTGAAAACCCTGGTGGGCTTGGACTAGGGCAACCATAGTAGAGCGTTACCTCAACATGATCTGAATTGGAACTCGAGAGATTTGGACTCAAAGAGGTGTTGGAAAGGAGAGTAGGACAAAGATTTTCTGCGTAATCTGTTCTGGAAACATTGAGAGTCCGCGACTGGTTATTGATTCCATGGAGTTTGTAAGTGGATCCCATGATTGTGATCTCCGGATCTTGGTTTATGCAACTGAGCTCAAACCCGGGATAGCCACAGTAACCAGGCCTATCGGATCCCGAGAAAGGATAACCAGCACCAGTAATATTTCCGCAATCAAATGAGTTCATGCAGCTGAGATATCGCTCATCATCACCAGCAAACGCAGGTGCTGAACCGCAGACCAGGGCTATGATTGGGAGTAGGATAAGCCAAGACATGGCCTGAAGGAGAAGCAGTCGATCTTGTTTTTGCAGAGGGACTGACAGGAAACGTTGTTCAAGCATGGAGTTAAGGAAATGGCAGTACGTATTTGACCAAAGGGGATTTTGGCAAAGAGAACTTCCGTTAGAATGGTGTAAGTGGCATCAACGTAAATTCAGGTGGTCATTTTGTCAGCAAGATGATGCGTGTTATGAATCCTGATTGTCAAATTCGGTGATCTTGTTAAGATTTTCAAGTTTCAATTCTTAAATATATAGCTCTATACTTGCTGTGCTGTGGACTTCGTCAACATTGGTGTCTGGATACTAGAGAGATACTTTTGATCACATGGTTGATTAAACCTCCGAATAAAATTTTGAATTTGCTTGCAACTAAAAGTCTGTTTGATAAAATTCAACGGTTGTTAAGACTACTCAGATTTTCAAGTTTCAATCCTGATTGTTAAGACTTCGTAAACATCGGTGTCTGGATACTAATAAAAATTAGAATTTTCTTGCAACTAAAAGCTCAACGGAACTCATAAAATATCGAAAACAGGCTTCGTCAAGAATTTAAAAGCTAACTTTGGAGTTTGGCTTAAATTGGAAGGTGATGTGGCCAATCGACTCAAGCGATTGCATAGCAGTTTTGGTAGACCCTTATACACCAAATCATTTCGTACTTTAACCATCACTGGGGCACGCGCTAAGTAGGAGAAAGAGATGTCTCTTCCAGTTTTGATTGTAGCTATAAGCCTTTGATATGAACAATAAAAATAAAAATAAATTATTTTTTTAAAAAATGTTTTTAAAATACAGTATTAAAGAGACTCTAAATTTTCAATGCCGCAGTGTGTCCAATTATTATTTTTTAATTATTATGAATATAAATATTTTTTTAACATTAGCATTAAATTTAATCAAACAGTTTAATCTTAAACTGTTTAATTTGACTTTATACCTAACTCCAGTTTCTAATTAAATCAATCTAAGAGTTGATTTAAGGTGAATAAATCAATTTAATGAGTTCAAAGACAACTAAGAAGAATGATAAAAACATGAGAAAAAAACTTATTAGATGATGCTTCACCTTTCAAGGCAGATGATATGTCGTCTGAATTTTACCCAGATTCCGACCACCATAATGACTGAAAAATTAGGGTTTAAGAGTTTTTATCTAAAAACCTGCTTTAAACGAATTTTTAACCCAAAACACCCACAAAACCCTTTAGAATTTATGACATCAAAAAATAAAAATAAAAACCACTCTAAAAAACAAAATCAACTGGAAACCAAAAATTAGCATGAGCTCATATTAGTTTTTTTGATGAACCCTAAAGGTAAAACAAAAACCCTAAGATGAACTCCTCTTATCAAATGAAACAATTTGACATCAATTTTATTTATTTTGGTGATTTAAATCGATGTCAATAATATAATTCTCTCTCTACCATTGGAATTCGGGGACCCCTTTCTGTCCACTCGCAATTAGGGACTAGAAAATAACAAAAATGAACTTGTATACCGAAAATAAAGGTGAAAAATATTGAGATATCAAAATTGTATAATTTACATGATCTCTAAAGTTTGAGGAGCAAAATATATTTGTTTTTAAACTCATGTCATGCCAAAATGTATTCCTTTGTGATATTATTTTGGGTGATCAAGTTTATATGAAAGAGGGGTATAATTGTTTTAATTAAAATCCCATGACCAAATCCAGCGCACCATCAATAATATGGTATGATATTGACGAAGCAAGGAAAAAGAATTATATGAAGTTTCGGAGCATTGAAGGAAGCAGGACAAAAATGAAAGCGACATCCAGAGAAAGACCAAGACTCTGGTATGAACTCGATTTCAGGATCAGCCTGTAAAATTCCTGGTGTTATTATACACTCCCGGCTCTAAAAATGGGGGAAATCATAGTCATAATATTCTGCTCGGCCTTGCGGGTTAGTTTAATCACTCGCTGACTTGAGGTTCAACTTAGATTGAGTTAGTAGTAGAACGCAGTTTGTTTATTTTTTATTTTATTTTTTTAAAAAAAAACAAAGCCACCTCTCTTGTTTTTTTTTTTTTTGTTAAATCCAAAAACAGCGTAGCTTGAGCCTAAACTGTTTTTAACGATGGTGTGAGCGTTTCCTAAGCAGAAAGCTAGTTTGTGCAGTTTGAGCCTTTCTCCCTCCCTCCCTCCCTCCCTCCCTCCTCCTAGTGGACTGACTATTCAAGTGGTTCTAAGAGGTCATCGTATTGATGTTTACTTCTGTCCAAGCATATTTCAAATCATAAACAAACAACGGAACTAAGTGACTGAGAGTTCATAAACTGATTTCAGGAGCAGAGTGCATACCTGGAGCTGGAATTGTTGTGGGAGCTGGAATTGTTGTGGGAGCAGCAGGAGGAGCACATGTTTTTGATCCACTTGTTTGATCCGGACAGTGACAAGTTGTTTGATTCGTAACATTGTCAATACCACAAACTCCCGAAGAGATGAAGCATTCCGGACACAAACCCATATCGACCTTCCATCTCACCTCAAATCCTTTTTTCAACTGTTCTTCCACAGCTGGCACGTTCCAGACTGGTGGAAAATCTTTTATAGAAACTGGCATAATGACGCTACCATTGCATTCCCCAGGACCATTATCTCCTTCTTGGATATAAACACTTTGACCATCACCGTCGTTTGTTTTGCAAGTGAAAGTTCTGGGACCAGGTATGGTTGTATAAGCATCCTCGCAACCATAAATTAAAGTAAAATTTCTGTAACCCTCAACAGACTCGAAAATCTTAGGATTGAACTTGCTGTTCATAAATGGAAGTGGACACAATCCAACCGAGTAGTCCTCTCTTGCAATCCAGAGAATTGGATAATTCTGATAGATTTTCAAAACACGATAGGCAACCTGATTGATTTTCATCTTGGCGATATCATTCTCACACTTGAGCTCCAATTCAGGAATTCCACACGCAGAGGGTCTGCCAGCTCCCCAGAAAGGAAAACCCGCGGAAATATTCCCACATACAAACTCTTTGCTACAGGCAGAGTACAGGTCGTCGTTGCTTAAGGATAAAGGAATTTGAATGAAGAGCAACAGTAAGAAAACAAAATCAGAAAGGAAAGAAAAAACTGAGGAATTCATTCCGGCTAGAGGAAGCAGTGCGGAAGAAATGGAATTGTGTGTTAGCAAAATGGGCTTGGTCGTTTCAGGGAAGTTTCATGCTGATCATCGGTTGCAGGTATATAAATACATCAGAATGGGATAGATGTGAACGCATGGCTTGGATTTGAATATTTAGTAGACTGATTTTTTTTCCTGGAAAAAGGATACTACAATAAATGTGGAGAAATTAAATTGAAAACCAATTGCGTGACATTGGGTTTCAGTAGCGTTCCTTGACTTGACTTGGAACTTTCAAAGTTAATGTTCGACAATATATAGATTAAAGTTAATGGCAAATTCATTATTTCATCTATACACCAAATACCAACCGAAACGGAATACAGGAGTCTTGATCAAGCAGAGAATCTATCCGCTAACTGAGCTTGGTCGGAGTAGAGGGCAATCACGAAAATGGGGGAATTTGGAGACAGTTTTAAAAAAGCAGCAGAATTCTATGCGAGGTAATTTTCTTTTTCCAACGAGGACAATTTCGTATTTTCCACGGTTTCCTTCTTGTAAACTATACAAATTAGTTTTGGTTATTAGCCTGCCTGATAGAGAAACAAAATACAGATATTTTCAGAAACTTTATTTTTATTTTATATTTTTGCTCTGTATTTTTAACTAAAACATATTTTTACCCCTTGTATTCGGAGACATCATAACCAAATGCAAGCTATAATTGTTAAAAAAAAGTTTAACATAAAAAAGCAAAAGAAAAAGAAAAAGAAAAAGAAAAAGAAAAGCCAAAACACGAAGGTGATTGCAGGTTTGCAGCAACAAAATACACAGAATCCATTGTAGCAGCAGTATATTTGGCAATGGCGAGGCAGACATGCATCCTAAATTATTCAGACTTTCTTGCTCGTATTTACAATATAAAAATTAAATACCAAGTCTCCAAAATATACTTTACAATTTCCCATGTCCCAACAACGGCATCCCAAATCATCGTTTGGTATCATTGAGAGAGTCCCTCTCAGGATCCTTGATGGTTTCCGGTAATATACAGGTAGGACAAATAGCAAATTTTGCCGGAGTCAGGGCCTGAAATTCTTGCCGCCGCCACCAAAGTCGAGCAAACGCCTCATTTGAACTGGAACAGATAGCCATCCTAGCTCGCAGGAACTCGGCCAAACTGTTCGCACCCTTCACTACCATCTGTAACAAAAGAAATTAACAGCGAATTTTAAAACAGTTGTAAGATCTGTGTGGATAATAGTAATTAATGAATTCAAACTTATTGAATAAGAAGTTTTTCATTCAAACATTTGAACATTAGCAAACCATCATAGCAGTATTTTATAAATCCACCCCATGTAAGAACAATAATAATAATAAGGTTATTTTAAGAATAACAACAACCTAATTATAATAAGTCGTCACGTGCCACACCACGTGGAATGAAAAGCGAGATTTATCTAATATTGCTTTTCATCATTGGCAATGGAAGCATGGAGAAAGGTTATTTTAAGAAAAATGATGAACTAAAGGGATGGTGTTGTATTTCCAGGGACGGAGATAAAATGGATCTGATTTTTTTTTATATATACACAATACCAAATTCCACCATGTGAACACGTGGCATACTAAATAACAATTCATAATTGTTGGCGTGAGCTGTAATTATAATTAATTAGGAGATTTGTTAGGAGACAAAATAGAAAGGGAATTACGGGATTAAAGGAGATAAAGATTAGACTAGAACGATTTGATTGTAACTTCCATTCTTATCTCCTTCTGATGTAAATATAAGGGAACTGTACCCACAATAAAGAATTACGTTTGACAGTGTATAAACTATCATGGTATCAGAGCTAGGGTACGATCTAGCTTCGCATATTACACCCTAAAAATCACAATTTTTTCCCCCTTCCACCACCACAATAACCTATGGCAGACTCTGAAGATCTCAACACTCCTAATCCCTCTGAATCCATACTGGAACTAACAACGAGGATGACAGAAGTGTTGAACAAAGCACATACTCCGACCATCACCACTGAAACATCTGCTGCTCCTATTGGCATAAAACTGGATGGATCCAATTATGCACTATGGTCTCAAGTTGTTGAGATGTACATCTCCGGCAAGGACAAGCTGGGGTATATTAATGGAGAATTTCCGCAGCCACCATCAACAGACACAACCTTTCGTAAATGGCGAACTGATAATGCCATTGTTAAAGGTTGGTTGATTACTTCTATGGATTCCTCTTTGATTGGTAATTTTATTCGTTTTCCTACGACAAAAGCAGTATGGGACTCAGTTGCAACTACTTTCTTTGATGGAAGTGATACATCACAAGTGTATGACCTCCGTAGGTGAGTAACTCGCTTGAAACAGGCCTCTGGGTCACTGGAGAAATATTACACTGAATTACAGGGACTATGGCGTGAAATTGATTTTCGCCGGCCAAATCCCATGGAATGCCCTGCTGATATTCAGCAGTATAACAAAATCATTCAAGAAGATCGGGTATATGTTTTCTTGGATGGTCTTGATGATCGTTTGGATAAGATACGTGCAAATGTGTTACAGATGAAACCCTTTCCCTCTGTCGAGCAAGCATACGCTCATGTCAGGCGAGAGGCCACACGGCAGCAGGTGATGACTAATCAAAATACCGAAGGAATACCAGGGGTTGTCTTGGCTTCTAAGGGGCTTATGTTAGCCAATTCTCCTCACAACAAATCAGTCAAGACCCGAACCACCAGTGATGGAGGTAAGTGTTCCCACTGTGGAAATCAGAGACACACACGGGAGAATTGCTTCCAACTACATGGATACCCAGATTGGTGGCATGACTTGCAAGCCCGTAAACGCCGTGATGGAGCTAGTGGGAACCCAGGCAAAGCTGCAGTTGTTGCATCACCCCTTAATGAAGTTGTTGTCCCGGAGTCTCACCTCACTCTCATTCAGCCAGCCACAGATTCCACAGAGTCTTCCACTGACTTGAATTCAGGTAACTCGGGCATTGCTCTCTTTACCAGCAACAATGATACAGAGGAAAATACATGGCTCCTTGATTCGGGAGCCACCGATCATATGACCTTCGATGCCTCAGATTTCTCTCATCCATCACCCCCACGGCGTACCAGCATCGCCAATGCAAATGGTGGTATTGCACCAGTCACAGGAGCCGGCTCTGTGACACTATCTCCTACACTACATTTATCCCATACTTTACTTGTTCCATCACTTTCACATAAATTGATGTCTGTGGGTCAACTTACTGAAGAGTTAAGGTGTGTTGTACTGATGTATGCTAACTTCTGTCTTATTCAGGATATTCTTACCAAGGAGATAATTGGGCGTGGTACTAAGAGAGGGGGACTATATTATGTGGACGACATCAACGTAGGCCAAGCACATCACATGCGCAGCCTGCAATCTACTAAAGAGAGACAAATCTGGTTATGGCATCGTCACTTAGGACACCCATCTTTTCATTACTTGAAGCATGTTTTTCTAGTTTGTTTACAAATACTCAGATTTCTGAATTGAAGTGTGACATTTGTATTTTGGCCAAAAGTCATCGTGCCACTTACCCATTGAGCACGAATAAGAGTAACTCTCCATTTGCTTTGATACACTCGGATGTATGGGGACCCTCACCAGTTGAACATATATCCGGTATTCGTTGGTTTGTTATTTTTGTGGATGATTGCACCCGTATGACATGGCTCTATTTGATGAAGCATAAAGATGAGGTCTTTAATATTTTCACTACATTCCATGCGATGATCAGTACTCAATATGGAGCCACCATTAAAGTTCTCCGATCGGACAATGGTGGAGAATATGTTAATACGCAACTTAAGGCGTATTTCACTCAACACGGCCTCATTCATGAAACTTCATGCTCACAAACACCGCAACAGAATGGTGTCGCGGAGAGAAAAAATAGACACATTTTGGAGACTGCACGTGCTCTACTTCTTGGGGCTTCCATGCCTCAAAGTTTCTGGACTGATGCAGTATCTACTGCAGTTCACCTACTCAACTGCATGCCTTCTAAAGTGTTATCCTTTAAAACTCCTCTTCAATGCTTATCTGCACATGTGACACTCCCTAATGTGTTAATGCTATCTCCTCGGGTATTTGGCTGTGTTGCATATGTCTATCTTCACAAAAATCAGCGCTCTAAGCTTGATCCGTGTGCACAGCGATGTCTGTTTTTGGGCTATGGAATTTATCAAAAGGGGTATTGCTGTTTTGACCCTACTACCCGACGTCTCTTTGTGACCATGGATGTCCAATTCCTAGAAACCGACATGTTTTATTCTCCTTCGGTATCCACTTCTCCTCTTCAGGGGGAGACACAAAATGAAGAGGTGAAATGGTTCCAACAGGAGATACCACAGGAGACAAATGAAGAGGTAAACTTGTTCCAACAAGAGATAGAGTCACAAAGTGTTGAGCTGCATCAAGAAAGGGTGAATGAAAATCTAACAGTGGTTCACGATGATACTGATATACAAACTGGCATGGATTCGAGCATGAAGCATGAAACATCCGACTTTGAGTTCCCTCTCTCTGCATCCCCTCTCTCTGAAGCACCAGCCGAATTATCTTCTAAGAGTATCCCAGAAGTAAGTACTCCTACAACACCCTTACATACTAATGATATAAATGTTTCTACGGGATATGTGTTACCACACAGGAACAACCGCGGGAAACCACCGAACAGGTACTCTCCAGAGGTTGAAGATAGAAGGTCAAAATATCCAATTGCCAACTATGTATCCACCAAAGGTCTCTCTAAACCTCTTCAGGAATTTACACAGGAACTCTCCATGTGTCATATTCCCACCAACGTACATGAGGCATTGAAAGACCAAAATTGGGCTCACGCAATAAAAGAAGAGATGGAGGCACTACTCAAAAATAACACATGGACTCTTGTCCAACTACCTGAAGGAAAGAAGACGGTGGGTTGTAAATGGGTGCTCTCTATTAAACACCAAGCAGATGGGACAATCGACCGATATAAAGCAAGACTGGTAGCAAAGGGTTACACACAGACTTATGGCATGGATTATCAGGAAATCTTCTCACCTGTTGCCAAGTTGAACACAATCAGAGTACTATTGTCACTTGCTGCGAATCTGGATTGGCCATTACACCAGTATGATGTAAAAAATGCTTTTCTCCACGGTGAGCTCAAAGAGGAAGTTTATATGGATGTTCCTCCAGGTTACACATCATCTTCAAAGACCGAAACGGTGTGTAAATTGCAGCGAGCATTATATGGACTGAAGCAGTCACCAAGAGCATGGTTTGGAAGATTCTGTTCCGCAATGAAGAAATATGGCTTCCAACAAAGTAATTCCGATCATACTCTCTTCCTAAAGCACAAGTCAGGGAAGGTAACTGCATTGATAGTCTATGTAGATGACATAATTATCACAGGAGATGATGTAGAAGAAATGTCCCAGCTCCAGAGACAACTAGCAACAGAGTTTGAGATGAAAAATCTAGGAGGACTAAAGTATTTTTTGGGGATTGAAGTTGCTAGATCCAAGCAAGGTATATTTCTTTCTCAACAAAAGTACATACTAGACTTGTTAATAGAAGTAGGCATGTTGGAATGCAAACCTGCAGACACGCCCATGATTCAGAACCACAAACTTGGAGAATACTTAGACCAAGTACCGGCGGATAAGGGAAGGTATCAAAGACTGGTTGGTAAACTCATTTATCTCTCTCACACTCGACCAGATATTGCATACGCGGTAAGTGTTGTGAGCCAATTCATGCATAATCCTAGTAAAAGTCATATGGAAGCAGTGACTCGTATACTCCAGTACCTAAAGTCAGCCCCGGGGAAGGGCCTCATGTTCTCAAAACATGATAATCAGTTAAGGGTTGATGGATATACAGATGCAGATTGGGCAGGAAACATCAGCGATAGAAAATCAACCTCAGGGTATTTGGTATTTGTAGGAGGAAATTTAGTAACTTGGAGAAGCAAGAAGCAAAAGGTGGTAGCGTTGTCAAGTGCAGAAGCTGAATTCAGAGGAATGTCTAAAGGTCTGTGTGAACTCTTATGGCTGAGGAAGCTACTCACGGAAATGGGGTTTGCACCCACTTCGGAAATGGATCTCTTCTGCGATAACAAGGCAGCTATCTCCATTTCTCATAACCCAGTTCAGCATGACCGAACTAAACACGTTGAGGTAGATCGCCACTTCATCAAAGAGAACCTTGAAGCAAAGATAATTCGATTCCCATTTGTAAGATCGAAAGACCAGTTGGCAGATATTCTTATAAAGGCGGTGTCTAGCAAAGACTTCTATAACTCACTCAGCAAGTTGTGCATGCAAGATATTTACGCACCAACTTGAGGGGGAGTGTTGGCGTGAGCTGTAATTATAATTAATTAGGAGATTTGTTAGGAGACAAAATAGGAAGGGAATTACGGGATTAAAGGAGATAAAGATTAGACTAGAACGATTTGATTGTAACTTCCATTCTTATCTCCTTCTGATGTAAATATAAGGGAACTGTACCCACAATAAAGAATTACGTTTGACAGTGTATAAACTATCAATAATGTCATGAGTGGACAAAAATAAAGCAAAAGATGACAAAAGCATTATCTCTGTTTGATAATTTTATTTAACCGCTTTTCCAATTTTTTTTATTTAATAGAATATTAAATTAGTATTTTCTTATCGTTTTCATATATTAAAAATTAAAAACATCGGGCATGTGCTCATAGATTAAGGCTCTTTCAGTCCTCTCATGAAAAAAAATCAAAAGAGTAACTGGGTTTACATAGGAAGTTCTACTAATGCTTGCAACTTCATAGTCTACTAACAGTAGTAGCTGATATGACTATAAAAAAGAAGAAAATGTGAGAGCCATGAAATAGTTACCGCCCTGGGAGAGTAGCTGTATCATAGAAAAAATAATTCAACAAAGAGCTGCACGTAGATGAAGAACAAATACAGGTTTGTTTTTTACTTTTATCGGGCTATATAAAATTTGCAATTTCCAGTGACAAATCACCTTCATCTGCAGACAACTTGTATACCCGACCCTCCTGGGATGACTCGCAAGGCAGGGATGATGCAGTGGAAGAGTACAGCTCTTGAGCGAACTTTCTAGGAGAATTAAGGGAAGGTCTCGGTGGGATTTGCAGAGACTGAAGACTGCCTTCAAACATCTCTACAACCTTTGTCATCGATGGTCTATGTGATGGAATGGTTTGGATGCACCACAAACCCACCAAGATCATCTTTTTAACAATCTCTTCTTCCTCTTCCGTTACACCTCCATGAAGTGTTGAAATCTCTCCTGGTTCAAGATACATATAAAACCAATCAGGGAAATACATCTCGTTGGTTTCCAACGATCCCATATCAAAATCTTTTCTTTGTCCGACCATTTCAAGAACCATCATTCCATAACTATACACATCAGACTTGCAAGTTACTGGTCCGAAAGATCTGCAGAATACTTCGGGTGCTATATAACCTACAGTCCCTCTTGCACCTATCATCGAAATCTTACTTACCTTGCTCTTGCATAGCTTTGCGAGACCAAAATCAGAGATCTTTGGATGAAAGTCTTCGTCTAGAAGAATGTTGTGAGGCTTTATGTCAAAATGCACAATCGAAGTGTTACAACCTCTATGCAAGTACTCCAGGCCTCTAGCAATGCCAACTGCAATTTCATATAATTTTTTCCATTCTAAACGACAAGTTGTACCTTTGCAAATATGAAGCTATCTAAAGATCCATTGGGCATGAATTCATAAATCAAAGCTCTTTTATTCCTCTCATAGCAGAAGCCCAAAAGGGTAACTACATTCACGTGGGAAGTTCTACTGATGCTTGCAACTTCATTCATGAACTCTTCTCCATCACCTTTGGACTTTTTTAGGACTTTTACAGCCACAAGAAGACCGTCTGGTAACTTTCCTCTGTATACATCACCAAACCCCCCGTGACCTAGTATATAGACGAATGAGTTGGTCATTTTCTTGATATCTGAATATGAAAAACGTTTTGGAGTAAGTGAATGGTAGTCCATCATAAATGTTTCAACACTATCAACATGCTGCGAATTCTTCTGCCTGAAGGCCATTGCTATGACTGCACGGAATGAACCTTTTCTTCTAGTGAGACATATTATAATTATGGAAGAGATTATTATCGCTGTTGTAGCTACTGCTGAACCTGTAATGAAGATGCATCATCATCGATATCTTCATCAAAAAATAATATCGGCTTTCTTATGATTATTTTTACTTACCCATACCAATCCATAGTTGCCTAGTCCCATTAGTAGATCCTGTAACAAAACATCAAATAATGTTAAAGAGATGTCCATGTTGGGATAGTGATCATGAGATGATCACCTCCTCGATCCAGCCTACAATTGATATAAATGTTTGTTCCTAAATTCATTTGGTCTGATAAATTGTTATCTGTTGCATATATAAATAATCATTTACCTGGATATAGTAATATATTATTAAATTCCTGGATACATTGTTAAATGCATCATAGAAAACATCGTCTATCCCAAAACCTACAACTGACTGAATCCCAAATATTTCGATTACAAGATGAATAATTTTTCACGTGGTTCAGAACACATGTTAGTACTCTATAATTATTTTTATATCTTAGAATACTTAATTTCATTACACATTTTCCTTTAATGGTTCATATACACACTTCATCTACTAGGTTTATACACTAGAAAGAAATGCTAGTGATACATTGTGTTTACTAAATCTGGATTCTAAACGAAATGTTATGTGATGGAAGTATTTAACTTGTCTTGACTCAAATATGCACATGGACTGGTGGGAATGAAGAGTTTTTAGCAATTCTAAATTAACTGAAATAGTAATTTCATTTGACAGTCTCTTGCACCTGGTACCGCTGAAGAAATAATCCATCCCAGTTCATACTAAGCTGGAAATACTTTAAGGATTGCTCCCTGTGATAAAGGGCTGCCTATATTTTCATGTTATAAAGACATCATCAGTTAATCGAAGCCTTTGTTTCCTTGCTAGACTGGAATTAAAAGATCAAGGAAGGTATTATCTTCAGGATCATGGAACTTGGAACAATTCCAAATAGCTAGCTAGTTTCCTCCCTCTACTCAAAGGAATGGCTCGCGCCTGTTTCTATTACCAAAGGCCTTTCTATATCACCTAGCCTGGAGGGCATATCTTAGATTTCAGCTATCTCTATCTATCCAATCATGGCATCAAGAAAGAAAAGAGGACATACTTGCTGATGGAATAGATGCCTGTGGTGATTCTGTGCATTCAAATTCTTGAGGTTGATCCGCACAGAAACAAGTGAATGTTGTAGTGGTCTGGTTGTACCCACACTGACCACCAGAAGATTTACACGTATCACATAACGAATCATTTGCACTCCACACCAAATCAAAACCTTTATTAATAGCTCCAAGCAACTGGGTTGCATTTGGATTCCCTAGAATTGACACTATAGCTGATTGGCGGACAGGAACCTTAACACTATTGTTGCATGTTGTCAGGTAGGGGATTAAGATGGGAGCAGTCATACTAAGGACAGAGTTGTTGACCATTACAAAGTATCCCATCATATCAGTGTCGTTAATGTTGCAAGTAAACTGAGCTGAAAACCCTGATGGGATTGGACTAGGGCAACCATAGTACAACGATACCTCACCATGGTCTGAATTGGAACTCAAGAGATTTGGACTCAAAGAGGTGTTGGAAAGGAGAGTAGGACATAGATTTTCTGTGTAATCTGTTCTGGAAACATTGAGAGTCCGCGACTGGTTATTGATTCCATGGAGTTTGTAAGTCGATCCCATGATTGTGATCTCCGAATCTTGGTTTATGCAACTGAGCTCAAACCCGGGATAGCCACAGTAAGCAGGCCTATCGGATCCCGAGAAAGGATAACCAGCACCACTAATATTTCCGCAATCAAATGAGTTCATGCAGCTGAGATATCGCTCATCATCACCAGCAAACGCAGGTGCTGAACCGCAGACCAGGGCTATGATTGGGAGTAGGATAAGCCAAGACATGGCCTGAAGGAGAAGCAGTCGATCTTGTTTTTGCAGAGGGACTGACAGGAAACGTTGTTCAAGCATGGAGTTAAGGAAATGGCAGTACGTATTTGACCAAAGGGGATTTTGGCAAAGAGAACTTCCGTTAGAATGGTGTAAGTGGCATCAACGTAAATTCAGGTGGTCATTTTGTCAGCAAGATGATGCGTGTTATGAATCCTGATTGTCAAATTCGGTGATCTTGTTAAGATTTTCAAGTTTCAATTCTTAAATATATAGCTCTATACTTGCTGTGCTGTGGACTTCGTCAACATTGGTGTCTGGATACTAGAGAGATACTTTTGATCACATGGTTGATTAAACCTCCGAATAAAATTTTGAATTTGCTTGCAACTAAAAGTCTGTTTGATAAAATTCAACGGTTGTTAAGACTACTCAGATTTTCAAGTTTCAATCCTGATTGTTAAGACTTCGTAAACATCGGTGTCTGGATACTAATAAAAATTAGAATTTTCTTGCAACTAAAAGCTCAACAGAACTCATAAAATATCGAAAACAGGCTTCGTCAAGAATTTAAAAGCTAACTTTGGAGTTTGGCTTAAATTGGAAGGTGATGTGGCCAATCGACTCAAGCGATTGCATAGCAGTTTTAGTAGACCCTTATACACCAAATCATTTCGTACTTTAACCATCACTGGGGCACGCGCTAAGTAGGAGAAAGAGATGTCTCTTCCAGTTTTGATTGTAGCTATAAGCCTTTGATATGAACAATAAAAATAAAAATAAATTATTTTTTAAAAAAATGTTTTTAAAATACAGTATCAAAGAGACTCTAAATTTTCAATGCCGCAGTGTGTCCAATATTTTTTTTTTAATTATTATGAATATAAATATTTTTTTAACATTAACATTAAATTTAATCAAACAGTTTAATCTTAAACTGTTTAATTTGACTTTATACCTAACTCCAGTTTCTAATTAAATCAATCTAAGAGTTGATTTAAGGTGAATAAATCAATTTAATGAGTTCAAAGACAACTCAGAAGAATGATAAAAACATGAGAAAAAAACTTATTAGATGATGCTTCACCTTTCAAGGCAGATGATATGTCGTCTGAATGTTACCCAGATTCAGACCACCATAATGACTGAAAAATTAGGGTTTAAGAGTTTTTATCTAAAAACTTGCTTTAAACGAATTTTTAACCCAAAACACCCACAAAACCCTTTAGAATTTATGACATCAAAAAATTAAAAAAAAAACCACTCTAAAAAACAAAATCAACTGGAAACCAAAAATTAACACGAGCTCATATTAGTTTTTTTGATGAACCCTAAAGGTAAAACAAAAACCCTAAGATGAACTCCTCTTATCAAATGAAACAATTTGACATAAATTTTATTTATTTTGGTGATTTAAATCGATGTTAATAATATAATTTTCTCTCTACCATTGGAATTCGGGGACCCCTTTCTGTCCACTTGCAATTAGGGACTAGAAAATAACAAAAATGAACTTGTATACCAAAAATAAAGGTGAAAAATATTGAGATATCAAAATTGTATAATTTACATGATTTCTAAAGTTTGAGGAGCAAAATGTATTTGTTTTTACACTCATGTCATGCCAAAATGTATTCCTTTGTGATATTATTTTGGGTGATCAAGTTTATATGAAATAGGGGTATAATTGTTTTAATTAAAATCCCATGAGCAAATCCAGCGCACCCTCAATAATATGGTATGATATTGACGAAGCAAGGAAAAAGAATTAGATGAAGTTTCGGAGCATTGAAGGAAGCAGAACAAAAATGAAAATGACATCCAGAGAAAGACCAAGTCTCTGGTATGAACTCGATTTCAGGATCAGCTTGTACATTTCCTCGTGTTACCGCACTCCCGTCTCTAAAAATGGGGGAATTCATAGTCATGATATTCTGCTCGGCCTTGCGGGTAGTAGAACTCAGTTTGTTTATTTTTTATTTTTTTTAAAGAAAGACAAAGCCATCTCTCTTGTTTTTTTTTTTTTGTTAAATCCAAAAACAGCGTAGTTTGAGCCTAAACTGTTTTTAACGATGGTGTGAGCGTTTCCTAAGCAGAAAGCTAGCTGTCCCTGGTCACCATGGTCTAGCTAGTTGTGCAGTTTGAGCCTCCCTCCCTCCCTCCCTCCCTCCCTCCCTAGTGGACTGACTATTCAAGTGGTTCTAAAAGATAATCGTATTGATGTTTACTTCTGTCCAAGCATATTTCAAATAATAAACACAGAACGGAACTAAGTGACTGAGGTTCATAAACTGATTTCAGGAGGAGAGTGCATACCTGGAGCTGGAATTGTTGTGGGAGCAGGAGGAAGAGCACATGTTTTTGATCCACTAGATTGATTCGGACAGTAACAAGTTGTTTGATTGGTAACATTGTCAATACCACAAACTCCCCAAGACTTGGAGCATTCCCCGCACAAATCCATATTGACCTTCCATCTCACCTCAAATCCTTTTTTCAACTGTCCCTTAAGAGTTTCCACATTCCATTCGAAAACTGGTGGAAAATCTGAAACTGGCACAATGACGCTACCATTGCATTCCCCAGGACCATTCTCTCCTTCTTTGATATAACCACTTTGACCATACGCGTCGTTTATATTGCAATTGAAAGTTCTGGAAGGAGGTATGGTTATAGGAGCATCCTCGCAACCATAAATTAAAGTAAAATTTCTGTTACCCTCAACAGGCTCCAAAATCTTAGGATTGAACGTGCTGCTCGGAAATTGAGGCGGACACAATCCAGCCAAGTAGTCCTCTCTTGCAATCCTGAGAATTGGAGAATTCTGATAGATTTCAAAAACACGATAGGCAACCTGATCGATGTTCATCGTGGTGATATCATTCTCACACTTGAGCTCCAATTCATGAATTCCACACGCCGGTGGTCTGCCAGCTCCCCAGAAAGGAAAACCCGCGGAAATATTCCCGCATACAAACTGATTACTACAGGCAGTGAACAGGTCGTCGTTGCTTAAGGATGAGGGGATTTGAATGAAGAGCAACAGTAAGAAAACAAAATCTGAAAGGAAAGAAAAAACTGAGGAATTCATTCCGGCTAGAGGAAGCAGTGCGGAAGAAATGGGACTGTGTGTTAGCAGAATGGGCTTGGCTGTTTCAGGGATAGTTTCATGCTGATCATCAGTTGCAGATATATAAATACATCAGAGTGGGATAGATGTGAACGCAAGACTTAGATTTGAATGCTTAGTACACTGATTTTTTTCCTGGAAAAAGGCTACCACAATAAATGTGGAGAAATTAAACTGAAAACCAATTGCGTGACATTGGGTTTCAGTAGCCTTCTTGACTGGACTTGGAACTTTCAAAGTTGACGTCCGACAATATATAGATTAAAGTTAATGGCAAATTCATTATTTCATCTCTACACCAAAGACCAACCGAAACGGAATACAGGAGTCTTGATCAAGCAGAGAATATATCCGTTAACTGAGCTTGGTCGGAGTAGAGGGCAATCACGAAAATGGGGGAATTTGGAGACAGTTTTTAAAAAGCAGCAGAATTTCGTATTTTCCTCGGTTTCCTTCTTGTAAACTATACAAATTAGTTTTGGTTATTAGCCTGCCTGATAGAGAAACAAAATATATAGATATTTGTTAAATAGTACAATATAGAATATAGCTGTTATCTTTTTTATTCTGGTATAACTGTATTTGTATTGTAATGTTAGGCTAAGTTTGTGTGTGTATTGTTTGTTAGTGTAACAGAAAGTATACACTACTATTAATACCTGCACACTAGAGCATTGAAAGGATGGAACATGAATACAATACTGAAATTTAACATGGTATCAGAGCAAGTTTTTCGAATTATTTCTGTTCTCGGAAGCTACAGTGTTCTCGACACTGTTCATTGAACATTTACTGTTCAGATCGAAGCTCTCACTGAGCACCGAAACCCAGATATTAAACACAAAATTCCCACAGTAGTTGTTTGTTCAACCCCGAAACCCAGAACACCCATTTCAAACCTTAAACCCGTCGAAAAACCCTTCAATCCATCACCTTCAGTGTATCCATCACTGCGTATCATCTTCATTATCAAACTCGAACCCAGAACCCAGAACCCAGAACCCACCAACACTGAAACTCAAACTTGAACCCACAAACATTCAAAACTCAAACCAGAAACCCAGCCGAACAACCCAGAAATCACCCATCAACCCAAACACCATCACACCATGAAACCCAGAAATCAACACCCATTCAGCATCCATTAAACCCATAAATCAACACCCACAGAAATCCCAGAAACCAATTTCTCTCGAATTTATTTTTTCCTGTTTCGAATCGAATTTATTTTTTATCCCCGGAGGCTACAGTGCCAGTACTACTGTTCTTATCACACATTCAATCGAAATCCCAGCAACCAAAAACACACAGATTCCAGATTTGTCAAACCAAACACAAACACAAACCACATTTCACAGATTCCACAGAGCGTATCTGAGTTTTTTTTTTTTTTTTTTTTTTTTTTTTTTTTTTGCAGGGGCTCAAACAAAAGTATAACATAGAGTGAGAACAAGATCCAATAGTTCCAATAAAATCTTAAATAGGTCTTAAGCTACTAAAGAAATTTTTTTCAAAAAAGCGTTAGCTTTATCATCAAACAAAAAGAAGGTGCCTTGCACCTGCTCAAAGCCTCCTAATAGCGACCAACTCCCCAGACTCTGATAACACCATCGGTATAACCACTGAACAAGGTGCTTCCATCAGCACTCCAGTTCAAGCATGTGCAGTATATCTTCTTCGTTGTACTGACAGCAGTCGCGGTGGTAGCCTCAGATTTCTCGGCTTCTGCTTTGAGATCAACCTTCAAATCATCAACAACCATCTTACTCTCCAGATCCCAAATCTTAATGCTATTCTCCGTGGCAGCACATAGCCAGTACCTATTAGGGCTAAAGCACAACGCGTTAATCACTGCACCTGCATCCAAACTATAAAGCTTCTTTCCTTCAGCCAAATCCCACAACAAAATCACCCCGTCTTTCCCTCCACTTGCACACAATGACCCATCTGGAGAAACAGCCACCTCTCTTCTCCGTCCAAGCCATGGCCACCGAGACCCTTATTCTTCGCGGCGTAGGCATGCTCCAGTTCGAGCTTCGGTTCCTTCCTCAGAATCTCCCCCCTCACCTGGTCAAATACGGGGTCCAAACCACTGAGGAAGGTGTGGTCATCCGAGCTTTTGACTCGATGATTCTCAGTAATCCAAGCTTCTCTTCTCGATGGTCAGTTCGCTTTGTCCGGTTCCTGGGACGGCGAGCTTCGCCTCTGGGACTTGGCTACTGGTGTATCTGCTCGCCGATTCGTCGGCCACACCAAGGATGTATTGTCTGTTGCCTTCTCTTTTGATAACCGACAGATCGTTTCTGCTTCGAGGGATAAGACAATCAAGCTGTGGAATACTCTTGGTGAATGCAAGTATACCATTCAAGAGGCTGAATCTCATACCGACTGGGTTTCGTGTGTGCGTTTTAGTCCTAATACGTTGCAGCCCACAATTGTTTCTGCTTCATGGGACAAAACAGTGAAGGTTTGGAATTTGACCTTCTCTCCAGGGAGAGAGTAATAATGAAGAGAACGAATTATTCCGCGTCTCCACACCCTGTTAATCAGGGGGAGATCCCGAAGATATTCCGTGACTCCACACCCTGTTAATCAGGGGGAGATCACCATCAGGATGAAGAGAACGAATTATTCCGAGTCTCCACACCCTGTTAATCAGGGGGAGATCTTGAAGATATTCCGTGACTCCACACCCTATTAATCAAGGGGAGATCACCATCAGGAATTTTTTACATTCAATAAGACAGCGTAGTTTGAAGGAGGGGGAAGAGAAAAAGCGGAACAATCGTTAGGACGAGATTAAAGGCTGACCGAGTTGACCGAAAATAAAAATGCAACTTGGTTGGTATGTTCTCGTTGCAGTGAAATGACGATATTCTCACAAAGGCGGTTTCAGGAAGAGCATTTCATGGTGCAATTAACAAGTTGGGCATGATAAATATCTATGCTCCAACTTGAGGGGGAGTGTTAAATAGTACAATATAGAATATAGCTGTTATCTTTTTTATTCTGGTATAACTGTATTTGTATTGTAATGTTAGGCTAAGTTTGTGTGTGTATTGTTTGTTAGTGTAACAGAAAGTATACACTACTATTAATACCTGCACACTAGAGCATTGAAAGGATGAAACATGAATACAATACTGAAATTTAACAATATTTTCAGAAACTTTATTTTTATTCTACCAAATGCAAGCTATAATTGTTAAAAAAAGTTCAACATAAAAAAGAAAAAGAAAAATAAAAGCCAAAACACGAAGGTGATTGCAGGTTTGCAGCAACAAAATACACAGAATCCATTGTAGCAGCAGTATATTTGGCCATGGCGAGGCAGACATGCATCCTAAATTATTCAGACTTTCTTGCTCGTATTTACAATATAAAAATTAAATACCAAGTCTCCAAAATATACTTTACAATTTCCCATGTCCCAACAACGGCATCCCAAATCATCGTTTGGTATCATTGAGAGAGTCCCTCTCAGGATCCTTGATGGTTTCCGGTAATATACAGGTAGGACAAATAGCAAATTTTGCCGGAGTCAGGGCCTGAAATTCTTGCCGCCGCCACCAAAGTCGAGCAAACGCCTCATTTGAACTGGAACAGATAGCCATCCTAGCTCGCAGGAACTCGGCCAAACTGTTCGCACCCTTTACTACCATCTGTAACAAAAGAAATTAACAGCGAATTTTAAAACAGTTGTAAGATCTGTGTGGATAAAAGTAATTAGTGCATTCAAACTTATTGAATAAGAAGTTTTTCATTCAAACATTTGAACATTAGCAAACCATCAAAGCAGTATTTTATAAATCCACCCCATGTAAGATAGTAGAGCTCAAAACTCATTGATGTCTAATAATTGATGGTACAGACATTGGAATTTAAAGCTAAAAAGGGTGAGGAAATCTCAACTGCTAGTAGGAATTCGGGGTTATGGTTGAAGAACTGCTGGCCCAAAACTGATCAGGCAAGGAGTCCGGTGAGAGTTGAGCTGGGGGAGGAGCATGCTTCAGTAACCCAACGTCGTCATCCCTAATATCCAACACTTCTGCATTCCCTGCATCATAATTTTCTTTCTCGACTCTTTTTAACGCCTCCAGTACTTCCTCCATACTTGGCCTCATTTCTCTATCTTGTTGCAAGCACCGGAAAGCTAATTCTGCCACTGATGTAACCATCCTCCTCACCTCGGGATTCTTATCGAATCCAAGAAGTGGATCGACCAGCTCATTTAAAGCATGATTTTGGATTTTGTTGACTGCCATGTTGGACAGATTGATATCGTGCCGATGCCTGTTGGTGTCCACTGCTTGCAAAGATGATATCAGCTCAATCAAGACTACACCGAAGCTGTAAACATCACTCTTGCTGGTGAGCTGGTAGCATTGATAATACTCCGGATCAACATATCCAGGTGTTCCTTGCGGAGCAGTCGATACATGAGTGACATCAGTTGGGAACAATCTCGACAGACCAAAATCAGCCACTTTGACCCGGAAGTCATTGTCTAGGAGAATGTTGTTGGTTTTGACATCACGGTGTATGACTTCTGAGGCGTGGAGGTGCGCCAGCGCACTGGCTGTCTCTATGGCGATGCTCAGCCGGACAGGCCATGTTAGCAGACCGGAGCTTGACTGTCTTCCATGAAGATGATCGGCAACCGTTCCATTAGGAATGTACTCATAAACGAGTAGAAGCTCTCGGCTGTGCCTTGAGGTGCACCCATGAAGTATCACCAGGTTCTTGTGCCGTATATGAGCCAGGATCTCAATTTCATTCATAAACTGCTCAGCACGTCTCATGTTGTTCTCAAAAAGGCGCTTGACGGCAACCACGCGTCCATCCTTGAGCACACCTGATGAATCAAGCAATCATAATAAAATTTGAGAAATTAAGGAGAGACAGCAGAGCAGTTAATGTGATTAATTTGTGCGAGTTGCTACACTGCAAATGATATCATGTCATCTTCTAACCATGATAAACAGTGCCAAACCCTCCATCTCCAAGTTCCTTGGAAGGATCGAAACTATTAGTGGCTTCCTCGAGTTCATTGTAGCTGAACACCCGCACTCCGAAGTATGTACTTCCCTTTTCAAGGGAAGACTTTGAGGATGTAAGAAAAGAAGTGTTTTGAGAGAGATTAATTGAAGAAGCAGGGCCTTTGCTTGAAGGAGGTGTCGCTACAGGCAGGCCTTTGCTTTTTACCTGGGCAGCAAATTTTCTTTTCTTTTGTTGTACGGCAAACAAGACACAGCATCCAATAAAGAGACCAATAACGACTGCGCCTGCTGTGGTAAGTCCTGGAAAAGAAGAGAAAAAAAACAGCTCAGCTTTTCTTTTCAATGTCGATTTAACAGTGTTTGTAGCAGAATATTACCTATTACAAGTGGTAGGCTTCTTCTCGGCTTCCCTGCTAAATCATGAGAACAAGAAACATCAGTTGAGAATAAAGAGTACATTGGAACTATTTTTCCTACGGGCTTAATTGGAAGAAATGATCAGCTAATCAGAAACTTCTAAAATAGGATAGTGGCTATCTGAACTATTATTTGTTAAATGCAAACTAATTCATGAATTCTTTCGGATTACAGTCAAACAGGCCATTGGCCTAAACAACCTGCCACGGTAAAGGAAGCTTGTCAACGCTGGAGAAAGCAGCAAAACAGGCAGGGGAAAAACAGGGTGGAAACTATGACTAATTGAATTGTTCTTCTTTTTTTTGAATCAGCTTACATGCATCTCGACTAATCTTACAGATCCTGAAATGAACGATCATTTAAGCAGCCTCCAGTGATCCTGAGAGTTGTGAGACTCGAACTAGTAACCTCTAAAAAGCACACCTAGAGCCTGACTAGTTGAGCTACACCCTAAAGTTTTGTTCATATTTTTTCCTCATCACTAAACACAATTACTACAGAAATAAGCATTGATTATTTCGAAAAAAATTCTCCCAGCTTAAACAAGTTTTACTTAGCATCTCATGAACAAGAAGTGGATCATATTGCCGAATCCAACTTATGACACCATTGACCTTAAAGGGGCAGAGTGAACACAAGACTCGAGCAAAAAGAAGCCTAGTTTTGAACATTGAACCTCATAACAAATAACCTGGAATGCTATCATTGATTAATTACTAACTGTAAATAAGGCTCACCAAGCATCAATTCTTGATAAGAAATCTTTTCAAGCATCAATTCTTGAAATCAGTGAAGCATTATATAATTTGATAAAAACCTCCTCTCATCAATCTCCCCAGTAAGGTTCACCAAACTCATGAAAACTAGAAATTTTTGCTTACCAGGACAGAGCCGATCATTACAGATGCAAATAGGTTTACCCAACTGTGCATCAAACCCACAATATCCACCAGGGTGCTTCTTGTAACACCTTGTACAATCAGCACTGTATGGATCAATATATCTGACATCAAACCCTTCTTTCAAAACCTCACCAACTAATGACCCGTTACCCAAAAGCCGTTGTCCCTGACTCCCAAGAACTGGGACTTGAACACTAGTCTTACACTCAATCGTGCTCAGATAGGAATATCCAAAATAAGGGTTATAAATAACGTACAACCCTTCTTCTGGATCTCCATGAACGTCACAAGAGAATCTAAAGTTTCTTAGCGTCGGGTCTGATGCAAATATAGAGTTATTGATATTATCGCATTTATAAAACAAAGAAAGGGTTTTATAGCTGGGATCAATAACGAAGGTACTATTGTTTAGACTGCTGTTTGTGTGCTCTAGGGTGCATAGACTGTCCTCATGAAAGTCTGAACGTGAGAGTCTAAAGGTTTGGCTGGTTTGGTTAAGATGAGTAACTCGGTAACTCAGTGAGTTAGCTTTTAGGATGGTTACTGTGTCCTCATCACATGTGAGGCCGAACTCCGGTGGGCCGCAGTGGGATGGACGTAGGCCACCAGTGAAAGGGTAGGTGACGTTTTTGAGGGTACCACACGAGAAGGTTTGATTACAGTTTGTAAGATTATTGATGTCATTGGACGGAGACGGTGTCGTTAGGTGGAGGCAGAGAAGGAGGGTGAGAAGGAAGGAGGTGGTGGTGAGGAGGTGCATTGGTGGAGGAATCAAAAGTTGCTGTGCTGCTGCTGGTGGAATGGTGGAAGGTTAAGAGGGTGGTGATGGTAATGGGAGAGTGGTTGTGTAGAACATGACAATTGACTTGGTTATGGACATTGGTTAGCTTTCGTTGACTTTTATTTGCCTTTTAATTTAGCAGGTTCTTGTAAGCCAATGATTATTTTGCCTTTTTCCTAGTGATTTAAATATTGAGGTGGGTTAAAATGTTGTTTAAGCCATTTGGAAGGTGAGAAGGAAATTTCTTAAACGTAACTTTAAGAATTTTGGTAGTGTTTGTCTTTCGGTCAACAGTTTGAAAAAAAAAAAAACTTTTTTTTCTCATTATTTTAATATTAAAAATTAAAAAATATTTTAATATATATTTAATAAACCTTTGAAAAACAATGTTATCACTGTCGAGCACTATATTTTTCGCTAGTTAGGCAAGACTTCAAAACCTACCCCTATCTACTCTATAATTTTCTTATTGCGGTCCCTATCAATTAATTTTCTTAATATGACCCCTCTTACTTATTCTTCATCGGCTCAAGAAGGTCATTCATTTTAATTTCACACGTCAATGCTGACCTGGACTGATAAATGAAAGCCATCACTCACCTTTTCTCTTTTAATCAAGGACTAAAATTACTAAATTATAGAATTATGATAAATATTGATATTACTAGTTTTAAAAATAAATCAATGCAAATCTATCGTAATCTTACAATGACATCTCAAGGCCATCTTAATACTCGATTAAAAAGAGTAGAAATTGAGCAAGGTGAATGAGGGGTTTAGTAGGAGGGCCACATTAAAAATTTAATTAATAAAGGGGTGAAATTAGAAGATTAAGAAAGTAGAGGGATGCTGGAACTAATTAACCCACAGAATTGGTCAAGAAAGCTGATGGGGGTGGCAGTTTTAAAAAGCACTCCTTTTCTTACATCAAACTATGAGCTCTTACAGAAGTGGTTTCAAACTGAGCTCCTGCCTTCAATCAATGAATGGCACAACCACCCCACCATGATAAAATTAAAATCTTAGCTAATTATAATTTTGAATAACTAGATTTAAAAAAAAAAGATTACTAATTTAATCCTTATGCATTGTTTTTAGTGATATTTTAACTTAGTATTTTGTACTTTTGTAATATATAATTATGATATAAAAAATAGAGAAAGATAAACATATTTATGATACATAAAACATGTTTTTTTGTCTTGAAAAAAAATATAAATTTACTTAAAAACTATCTCAAAATATATTTATTTTTATATCGGGATCTCTAGTGTTTAATTTTTTTATTATAAGATACTAACTATATGTTTACGAATGTGATTAAGATTGTTTTTTAAAGTGCTTTTTGTTCAGAAATAAATCACAATGATATATTTTTTTTATTTTTTAAAATCAGTACATGAAAATTATCTCAAAGCACCAAATATTTTTAATTTAAAGTAAAAAATAAAAATAAATTTTTAAAAAAAATACTTTTAAAATGCAATGTCAAACGGACACTAAGTTTAAAACATTACCTAGCTATTTATAAGTTTATTTTTAATTACTATATCGTTGAAATCAAAGGGTGTTTTTATAAGAAAGAAATATTAAATTAGTGGCAACTCGACACTTTATCAACACATATTTAGCACTAGGACTAAATTATAAACGAAAATAAAAGCATAGAATACGATATTAGGGTTCTTAAAAAATAAAAAAAGTAGCTGCTTATCTTATATTTAAGAAATTAAAAATTAAAAAAAGAAGTTAAAGACGCGTTCATTTCATGTATTATTAAAATATAAAAAGAAACGACAAAGTCAGGTCACGTGCTAGAGAGACTTAGCAATTCATTTCCTGTATTATTAAAATATAAAAAGAATATAAAAAGAAACAACAAAGTCAGGTCACGTGCTAGAAAGAGTCAGCAATTAATTATATTCCATGAATAACATAACCATTATTTTTATAATCATATTTGACCTGATCAACCTAATTCATATGAACTCCCTCGTAATTAAAAAAAACAAAAAAAAAATATAAAAATAGATATATGAAATAATTTAAGAGCCTATTTAAAATTTTTTTTTTTTTTAAAAACACATAATTTTTTTTTACTTTAATTTATTTTTTTGTATGACTGTTTTAATGTGATGATATAATAAATATATTTTTGAATGAAAAATAACAACTACCACACTTCTAAACATCATCTAAATTGAAAAAAAAAAAAGTATTTTTTTTTCTTTCCTTTTCTCAAAAATCACATATTTGTTAAATAAAAAAGTGAAAAAATGATTATGAAATTGTGTGAAATAAAAATAAAACGAAAAAAATCATTGCCACTACAATCTATGCATTTTCACTCTTATATCTCCATAAGAAAAAAAAAATAAAAAAAATCAGTCAAATTGCAAATAAAACATCAACCACTAACACAACCATCATAATATATTCATCCATCACCAAACCATTATCTCTACACGAACTCCAACAGTTAATAAAGTTGCAAACCATTTAATATAGTTGGATTTTTTTTTTCATTTAACCAATAATGATTGAATTTGGTTTTATGATTTGTTATAGTGTGGTTTTGTTATTCATAAAGATAAAATAATCGAAGAGAAAATATGGATAGTTTTTTTTTTTAAATAAATAAATAAATATGGAACTCAAATTTGATAACCATGCGTGAACAGTCAAGATTGAAGAAGACTGAGATGGACAGAAGAAGAGGACAGAGCGGAAAAAGATATTCCAATGAAGAGCAGAACAGCGTATGGAACAGGACAGAGAAAGAAATCTGGACCAGATGGAAGCCTAGGATGGATAGTTGCAGTTCACAAAACAAGGAAACTGGATTTTTGGGAGTATTTTGCGATTCTACATTAACAGAGAGAGTAATTTCATTACAGTATCTTGCATCTGCCGCCATTAAAGACTGTTATAGTCTCTGAAGATTACTTATCAGCAGATGCAATGTTGGAAATTTATCAACAAGCAACTGGAAACGTTAGGATTGCTCCTTGTCGCTCACATGGCCACCTAGTTTTCCATGTTTCAAGTCTTTGTGAGTTACTGTAAGTCATTGTTTCGTTTGTTAAACTGGAACTACTATGTCAAAGGAAGATATTTTCTCCAGGATCATGGAATTTTGAATAAAAACTAATGGCTGGCCAGGTTTTCTCCTTTAACCAAAGGAATGGTGATTCGCGCCTATTTCTGGTGTGATTGGATGCAATATAAAATCTCATCCTCTACATGGTTTCCAACAGTTCAGTTTTCTATTAGCAAAGATCCTACTTCTACCATTACCTAATTCGGAGGAGGACATATCTTGGGTTCTGAAAAGGTCAGAATCCAAGCATAATTAAGCTGTTTTCCTATTTACTTCTAGTGTGACACCAGCAGAAAAGAATAATAACAGGCAGGAGGACATACTTGGGGATTTAGCTGCAGTTGGGGATGGAGCTGCAGTTGGAGATTGTTGGCAAGAAGATTCTTGAGGTTGATCCTTGCAATAACAAGAAAATGCTGCAGTAGTCTGGTTGTACCCGCACTTACCACCAGAAGATTTGCATTCTTCACATAATGAATCATCTGCACTCCACACGAAATCAAAACCTTCTTTTAGAATTTCCAGCAACTGTGTTTCAGTTGGAGTGCTTGAAATTTTCGCAAGAGCCGATTGAAGTACTGGAACTTCAATGCTATCTTTGCACGATGCCAGGTAACTGGTCAAGTTAGAAGCGGAGCTGCCAACGACCGACAAGTTGGGAACTGCTGTAAAGTAGCCCGTCATCTCCGTGCTGCTTATGTTGCAGGGAAACTGAAATGAATAATCTAAAGTTGGTGCACCCTGAGCGGGGCAACCATAGTGTATTGTTATGTTCCGATCATCTGATGTGTAGCTCAAAATATTGGGTATCCAAGTTGTGTTGAGAAGGAGTGTCGGACAGATATTGTTTTCTGCATAATCTTTTCGAGCAACACTGAGATTCTGCGACTGGTTATCGATGCCAAGAACTTTGTAGGTCAATTTCTGGATTGTGATCTCCGGATCTTGGTCACTGCAGTCGAGCTTCAACTCCGGATGGCCACAGTAATCAGGCGTATCGGATCCCGAGAAAGGATAGCCAACACCCTTAATATCTCCACAGTCAAATAACTTGCCGCAGTTTACATATCGCTCATCGTCGTTAGCAAACACAAGTATCGAACCATGAATAAAGATCATGGCTATGAACGTGATAAACCAATACATGGCTGGGAAGATACGGGGTTGCATCTTCTCTTAGAGAGGGGTTCAGAGGAAAAAATGCTGTAGCATTGAGATGAATGGAAAAGCAAAATAGATTCAATCAACCGTTTTAATAGAATAGGTATTATTTGACCAAGTGGGGGTTTGAAATTTGTAGGGAAGCTTCTATTTGAATGGTAAGCGTGTCATCAACACAAATTTAGGCGGCCAGGGTATCGGCAGGTCATTTTCGTAGCAAGATAAGATATATTTCATTGTATTTGCAAATTTGATCGTCAGATTCCGTGACTTTTTTTTATCGTTTCAAGTATTTGGTTTATTTAACTTTCCAAGATTTCTACTATTCAGCCACACCTTTGAAGTTTCAGGTCCTGTACCTACTTAATTACTTTTCCGCAGCGTTACGGCAATCTTGGTGTATAGTAGTACCAAGGTGACAACGATTTCGGAGGATAAAACTACGGTGTCGACTTTTTTGGACAAAGAGTTTTCGATTTGGCAAGAATATGTCAGAACCCCATTATTTGATTTCCAGTCTGAATTCCTGTAAGTGAATGGAATCATTGATTGTCCTACTTTGAACAAGGAAAGCATCGTTCAAGAAGCTCCAACGAGCAAATTAACAAGTGACTCAGTCAGCACCATTATAAAATCATCAAGAACAGACAAAATATTGAAAACATGTATTGTGAACATGTTTGGGAGCTAACAAACAGGACAGTACGACAAATCAAAGAATATAGTATAGAATTAAAGGTCATCTAACGTTATCACGTTCTACTTTCATGTTCTTGGAGTAAATATTGTCAATGGTTTAGAATGACCGTCATATGTGCCACCGGAGGCCTGATCCGACGAAAACATGAGGTGAGAAACTTGATTTAAATCTAAATTTAAGTTGCTAGACTATATTGTACAAGTGAAAAGGACAATAAAATATTTAACAACCAGAAATGACATAATCAGAAAAGACCAGATCAGCTTGTATATTTCCTTGAGCCACCCTACCATTTTTTCCCCATGATTTTAAGTTTGATTGGATTTACTAATCCCAACTGAAGATTCTTAAGATCACTGTCTTTGTATTGCAAGTAGTTTGTCTGATCAAATCTTTCCTGAAGGCTGAATCCTCATTTCATCTCTCCTATTATCTATGGAAGCAGCAGTAAGGATTATGCCACACTGCGACTCTGTCAAATCACTAAACACTCCTAACCGAGGTTTAAGAACTGACAGACCCGTCGAAATTGTATATTGGACTGGTACTTTGCTCAGGTCCATATCGCAACAATCACATGAAAGTTAAAAATTGTGAAACCAGCGAAATCACCAGTAATTTTGTGTGCCTTTTCTTTGATTAATTAGGATTGATAATAAGATGTTATTTGATTAAAGAAAAGATTTCAGGTTGACTTTCAAGTTTCAACAACTTTCATAGACTGAATTACTCACTAATATTTAAGGTCTCTACATAGTTTACAACAGCAAGTGATGGCTCTAATGGGAGCAGTAAATTTTGCAGCACTAGACGGGATGGCATGTGAGGAAAATGTTATTGTAAGAAAACCACACTGGTTCTGCTGCAAGTAAACAGCTCGGCTATCACGGAAATGGAATCTGATGAACATAATTTTTTCTGTAGAAAACAGAGGAAGGCTTCAGCTGCCCTTAAATTGTTTCCATATGTCATATGTAACCCCATGAACAAGAGCTATATTCTGACAGCAGAACATTTGGTGAGGGGTCACTGATTGATAATGTTTCAGAAATCTAGCTTTCCTAATTGTCTTTTTATTTATTTTATTTTAATATTAATTTCGAATTATCTATTATTTTTATTTTCTATTTAGCCCGTGATTGACAAGTAGACTATTTAGACTCTTGTATTGGACTCTGTATACGATAAAATTGTTTTTTTTTTTTGTATGTGAACAACCCCATCCTTCGCTACACGCTATGTCAAGTGGCCATTACCTAACAGGAAGAGTTTCCCTTGCTACCATTCTCTACTTCTGCAGTTTGAGCCTCACTAGGTAGTGAAGTTAAAGTGGTTCTAAGAGATGATACTTAAGATATTTGCTTCTGTCCAAGACTCCAAGAATATTAAAAAAAAAAACATAATTAAAAAAAACACAAAACATGGAAGGAACTAGGGCGTGTGAAGCATCAAGCAGTACTGGGGCTGGAGTTCATGAACCGATTCGAGGAGAAGTTGAGGCACATACCTGAGAGGGATGGATCAGCTTGATCAGCAATTGGTGTGGAACCAGGAAGAACACATGTTTTTGATCCACTTGATTGATTTCGACAGTAACAAGTTGTTTGATTCGAAACATTGTTAATACCACAAACTCCCGAAGACCTGTTGCATTCCTCACATGCCGCACTATCGACCAACCATCTTACCTCGAATCCTTCTTTCAAGAGTTCTTCCAAGTCTGTCACATTCCAGATAAGTGGCGAATTTGTGAAAGGAACTGGCACAAATACACTGCCATAACAATCCCCAGGACTAGCAGCTCCTCCTTGGATATAACCATTTTGACCATCAGTATCATTTATTTTGCAAGTGAATAGTCCAGGAAGAGGGATGCCGACTATAGGAGTAACCACGCAACCATAGATAAATGTAAGATTTGTGTAGCCAATAACAGGATCGAAAACCTTCGGATTGAACGTGCTGTTCGCAAATTGAGGCGGACACAATCCAGACAAGTAGTCCTCTCTTGCAATCCTGAGACTTTCAATATCAGGTTTGATTTCCAAAACACGATAGGCAACCTGTTCGATGTTCATCCTGGTGATATTGTTCTCACACTTGAGCTCCAATTCAGGAATTCCACACGCAGAGGGCCTGCCAGATCCCCAGAAAGGAAAACCAGTTGAAATATCCCCACAGACAAACTGATTACTACAGTCGGTGAACAGGCTACTGCTGGTTGAAGATGAAGGAACCTGAACGAAGAGCAACAATACAATAACAAAAACTGAAGGGGAGGGAGATAGCGAGAAAACTGAGTGGTTCATTTTGGCAAAGAGGAAGCAGTACAGGAGAAACCGGCTTGCGTAATCAGAAAAGTGAGCCTGGTTGTTTCCGGGAAAGTTTATGGGGTAAAGAAACGAGCTGCGGCATGATGGCCATCAAAATTAGGACAGTAATTACATCAGAAGGCGATAGATTTTTAGATGCTCTACTTGCAATAATGAATGCTTAGTTGACTTGCAAAACGAAATCCATGTACTCAATTTATTATAATGGATGGTAATATGAATTATATTTTGGGTATCACCTAACAGTTTTAAGTTTTTATACAAGATAATTCTTTAATATGGTATAGAGTTTTATTAACTAGTAGTCACGAGTTTGAATCTCATTACTCATATTCTATTTGATAAAAATTAAACACAATATAGTGTGAGTTTATATAAGTTTCAAGGCCAATTTTTTTTTAATTGATTGTATATATTAAAGAATAATATAAATTATATTCTAGCATAGTTGAGATGGCATGATGGTAATAACATGAAATTGAAAGCTGCTCATAGGGCTGCTCAACTGTCGAGAACAAGTCCCATTGAACTTTCCAATGAAAAGAAGAAAGAATTCAACTGTGGCCAGCCACTACTGCTTGTGTCTTCTATACAACCTCCATCTTAATATATATATATATATATATATATATATATATATATATATTAAGATATATAAGATTGTATTTCAAGAGTATCTTCAACCAAACCATCTTGGACAAAAACAGGTCTTGATTAATTAGCGATTAATGACAAATACAAACACCCCAACCACCAAGCTTAATCTGTGATTAACAACTACAAATAATACTTTGTACACAAGCCTTCGAAAGCTGTTTGGGCCCACAAGTTTGTAACATAAATTATAAATTATAATTATAAATATAATTATAGAATAAACTACTATCAAAACTTGTTTCATTTCACCGTGAAGTGCACTGCCCTGTTTATTTTTTTAATGTTGATTTTTTTTTTTATTATTATTAAACTTATACTTTTTTTGTTATCTCACCATACCAAGTTAATTAAAATGCTTTTATGTGGACCAAAATGGGTAGGGCACATCAAAGTGGACCAAAATGCTGACAGGGATAGTGTGTAACGAGGAAGAAGGTAGAGAGAGTTGCAGGAGGTCGTGTCCGATTTCCTGAATTTGCATTTTAGTCCTCATGATGATGGTTCTTATAATTGACTTGAATTTTGCATGGATGATTTAACTTGTTCTAGAAAGTTCGTCAGGGGCGGAATTAGAAGGATAAGATTGGAAGGTGAATAAGAAAGTATACTTGTTTTTCGAGGTGCAAAACATGTAAAAGTTGGAGGTGTAATTTATGATTTTCCAAATTATGGGGGGGCTCCATGACCCTCCACCATTCAATTTAGCTCCGTCTCTTCCGTCGGTAGTGGAGATCGGAAACAGGTCTAAGGGCTTTGCTAGGGGGAAATGGCTAATAGTATGGAAAAAGCTATTTAGAAAAACTAAATTACTAATATAGTTTTTTAAATAATATAAATATAGTATTTTTTTTTATATTTGCACTCCAATGGAAAAAAGTTATTTAGAGAAGCCAATTATATTTTAATATATATATATATATATAATATTAATATAATTATTTATTAATAATAAATAACTAATACAAGTACAATCAAAACTATTTTTTTGCATAGAAATATATTAAACAATTTTTGGCTAAAAACAAAATTAATCTTATTGTATTATGTTTGCCTTGTAACCGAAGCAAAAACCTAATTGATATTGTATTCTTGCTTGTAATCTTTAGCTATCAATCAGTGTTCTGTATTTGTCAATCTCATGATTTTTCTTCACACTCATTTTACGCGATTGATTTTTTTCTATTTTCAAATTGCTATTCTTCTTCTTTTTTTCCTTGATAAAGACTTTAGACTCATAACCCAACTTTACATTAAAATTTAATAAATTATCACGAGATATATGAAAAAAAAAAAAAGAAGAAGAAGAAGGAAAGCAATGACAATGAAGCATACCGATCACTATTAAATCAAAAATGAAACATTAGTAAAAGAGCTAAAACAGCTCGCTCTTTCACTGTAGCCTTACTGTACACGCAGACTCATTGTAACTGTAGACTGGATATTTACTCCACTGATTCGCGTCTACGTGAGCCCCTTTTTTTTTTTTAATTTTTTTCATTTATGAATAGTGTTTTCGCTGTTCACAAAAGTGCTTTTTTTTGTAATGCACAGTGCGGTCCTTGCTTTTTTCGTTCAGCTACTTTTCCATGGCCTGGTCATGGTCATAAATGTGTCCTTGGAATGAGCTTTTTTTTTATTTGTCTGGTCTACGTGAGCCCCCTTTTTTTTTTTTAATTTTTTTCATTTATGAATAGTGTTTTCGCTGTTCACAAAAGTGCTTTTTTTTGTAATGCACAGTGCGGTCCTTGCTTTTTTCGTTCAGCTACTTTTCCATGGCCTGGTCATGGTCATAAATGTGTCCTTGGAATGAGCTTTTTTTTTATTTGTCTGGAGACGAAGGCCATTTTTTAATGTTTTAGAGATGTTTGAATGTTTTAGAGTTTCTTTATAAAATTATTTTTTTCATAAATATTTTAAATGGATTTTTTTAAAAAAAATATTTTTAATCAAAATATATAAAAATATCAAATTTAAAGTAAAAAAATAAAAAATTAGAAATTTAATTTTTTTTATAATATAATATTAAACAATGCACGCCTACGTTTTAAAAAATCAAAGGAGGTCATCTTTTAAAAGATCAAAGGTGCAGTGACGAAGTAGTCAAAAAGAGAGGACATTACAAGGCATTCAATGCCCACCACTGGATGGTTAAGATTAGAGGAGGACAAGAAAGGAGCAAAAAAGAGTGGACTATTAGTTGCCATCTAAAGAGAGTAAGAAAGAAAGGTGACTTAATCACCTCTGTTACCTATTAAAAAAACAAAAGTGCACGCGAATCAAAAAATTAAAATAAGGCTGATGCACTGCAGGCCTTCCTTTATCTGCCCGATTTAAAAAATGTACAGAGAGTCCATCCTTTATCTGCGCGAATTGCATTCACAAATATTTGTAGCTGAGTATGCAATTAAAGAAAAAGCTGCTGTAAGAATACGGTTACTGATGTTACTTTGTATTTAATTAATTTGGAAGTTGCCGAACAATTTACATTTAATTTATTGAAAAGTTGCTTATGACACTTTGATATTAATTAATTTGACAAGACAACATTTGGTTGATGACAGCAACAAGAAATAATGAAAGTAAAAACCCTTACCAAAGGCAAGACAATAAAATAAAAAACCATAAAACACCATCAAATCAAAGGTGAAGTGCAGACTGAAAATCGAACGACCTCCTTCCCTCTCTCTTCCAAAGCCTATACCGCAAGGGACTTCATTTTAGAAGCCAAGAAAAACCCACAAACTACTTTTTCCTTTTATTTTGTCTTTGATCGCGGCTCCGGGTGGGTAAAGTTCAGAACCACCACAACCACGAACAAGTACAAAGGTATGTCAATGGCTAAAGAACTTGCCTTTAGCACCTGAATATCGTCCAACACAATCTAAATTCCAAGATTCAATTGCTTAAATTTTCAAAATTGAAAAGGAAGCTTTTCAATATGAAATCTGCAAAATTATCCCTTCTGTCTTACCCTATGCTAAAATCCACTCTTTCTGATTAGGTCTTCATGGATTAGTTTCCACACGTTTTGGTTTCTGCGGTTGCCTTTTGCTGGGTTTTCTTGATGGATCACTATATGTATATCTTTAGGTGATCTGTACTTTACTGGGTTACGTAGTTTAAAACTCAGTTTTTATTGGGATTTGTATCCAATATTTTTTAGGGTATAACAATTTTTTGTTGTGATCCATCAAGATTTTTAAGTGGGCTACCTGTGAGAGTGCTGCGATGGATTTTTGCTATATGACCTTGAAAGCCAATACTCATGTGGAGAAAGCTAGCAAAGGTGGTTTCAATAATAATGTTTGGGTTAATCAGTTGGCAAAAAGCCTTAAAATTGACAAGAGTGTCAATAGGCTCAAGCCTGCTGTTGCCTTTTCTGTTTTGACATCAGGTAATGGCAAAGAAACTGTGATAAGTTGATTCGAAAGTATAATCAATTTTTGTATTTCATTATCATTCTTTGATATTCTCCGTAACTAAAATTTCCTATAATATCAATATGGCCACCTCAATTTCTGAATAAGAATGATTTTATTTTTTTAATATGCGTGACTTTGATCATAGTTTGATGTGTGTTCATCCTTGAATGATTTCTAATTTATGGTAGACCTTACAACCACCACAATTTGAGAGAAGAAAAACAGGCCCAAAAAATGTAGCATCAATCATGTTAAGATGAGGTGTTGGGACTCAGCTGTTTCCCTTTAACAGAAGGGCAGCAACACCAGCTGTAAGAAAATACAAATAATTTCTAGAAGATTATGAGTTACTGTTATAAAGTTTGATATTTAAATATACAGTTCATGGTATTCTGCAGGTACCACTTGGAGAGGGCTACATGCTTATAGACATCCCAATGAGCAACTACATCAATAGTGGAATAAACAAGATTTTTCTGTTGGCCCGATCCAATTAGGCTTCCCTGAATTGGTACCTTACGCGCATGTGTTTCGGAAATGGTATTAACTTAGAGGATGGATTTGTGGAGGTATTATTCCATTCTTGATGTATTTATTTCTTTGACTTCAGATTTTAGAATCAGAAATTTCCTCTAAACAGAATCCAGGATGCCATTTTTTATCCTTTTTTCTATTATGTAGGATTTATGTGTTGAGAGAAAGCAATCAAACCATGAAATTAGTTTTTTTACTGACATACAATCATATTATGATACAAAACTATAGCTTACTTTTGGTAAATTTTCATGCCAACGATTTGATCAAGAAATTGCAAACCATCCTATCTTGACAGATGCGTCATAAGAGAACCTCAATGATAACATTGAACATATATTATCCAATCTGGAGTTCTTATAATACTAAGGAATCTAATGAAGGAAATTGCATCAAATTTTTATTTTAACATGGTTCCTTCATAATGTAGTGATGGATAATATACACATTTGATTAACAGGTTTTAGCAACAAGTCAAACAACAGGGGAAGCAGGAATGAACTGGTTTGAAGGAACAACAGATGCTGTGAGGCAATTTACATGGGTTTTTGAGGTGAATATGAAAAATTATTAGGCCATTTTCATCTGCATACAACTAACCGTACTCCACATTGCTCTTCATCCCTTGCGCAACTTGAATTGGAGTTTTATGAACTTTGTTGGCTCCTGTAGGATGCCAAGAATAGGAACATTGAGAATATACTCATCTTGTACATAGATCACCTTTACCGAATGAATTATATGGACTTCGTGCAAGTATGCCATTATTCCTCTAATGACATTAACTATGATTATATTTAGCATTTTTTAAACTCAGGCTTATCTGTTTGTTTCATCAGCAACATCATATTGATAATAATGCTGATTTTACAATTTCATGTGCTATTGTGGGCGAAAAGTCTATTGAGTCTTTAGTTGTGCTTCAAGTGATTTTTTTCTCTGTTTATTTGTTCCAAGGAAAAACTTTTAATATAACATTCTGTCTTGATTACTTTGCAGCCGTGCATCAGGTTATGGACTGGTGAAGATAGACGGCAGGGGCCAAGTTTTCCACTTCGCTGAAAAGGCAAAGGATTCTGAATTGAGACAAATGGTGAGAATTTCAAAATTCATATGCTTAGACTTAGAAACCTTTGAATCTACATCCACATGCATGCCCTTATTATATTTGTCCAAAATAAATAACATAAAATTATGAAGAACAAAGCAAAATGACAATCGACTTCATTTTATGAAGAACAAAGCAAAATGTCAGTCTGCTTCACTTTCTTTCAGATGTAGGATAAAAAAAAATCTAAATCTCTAGCATTTCCCTTTAGACCATTACAATAGGCTAATTTATATATAGGATTTGAAATTTTGATCATCTGGTGATAAAAGAACTATCAAATCCAGATCATACTTAATGACTTGAATTTTAGTTACAAATTATATTTGTTGCCTACACTTTATTGTTGGCCAGTCAATTTATTAACATAAAAAATGCTAGGGTTAAAAAAATCAGTCCTAATTGTTTGTTCAATTGATAATGTAAATAATATATAAAAATACAGAAAAAATAAATAAATTGACAAACAAATCAACAAAAAAGAGGTAAAAAGAGTATCAAGATTATTAAACAACCCAATGCTAACTTAATATAAAGTAAACCGCAAAAAATAACAAAACACAACTCTAAAAAAAATATCAACATAAAAAAAGGATAAAAAAACCAAGTAAACCCAAACGAACCTTCTAAACTTAGTCTAATCTTTAAACTTTGCACCTCATTAAATCTTGGTCCCGTTTTGAATGAGAACATTAATTTTGAAGGATGAGATCGATGAAAAAAAATTAATAAAAAAATGAAAAAAATAAGTATAAATTTGAGAGAAAAAAAGCTAAGGAGGATGAAATTTGAACTTTTGTTTCATTGCTTGCAGGGTACCTGAGCTTATTTTGGCCATTGTGTTTCGTTGTGCTTTTTAGCTATATGTTTTGCTTGCTTTGTAGTTTTTTTTCTGCTACCATTGTTCCCACTTTAATTAATTTGTGTTATGTATCTAATGTCGGCATACTATTGAGCTTTTCTTACCGGTTGGTCGCAGCTATATTGAGATTAAAATTTGCTCCCCTTGCTCTGCTGGTATGTGCAATATTTTTTTATATGAAACATTGATGCTTTTGTTTCTCTTGCTTACTTATGTTTTGTTGTTGCCTTTTCTGTTTTTTCATGTGTATTTTTGCCTATTGTCATAGGCATGGCATTAATTGAGTGGTTTAGATTGTGTTGGCCATTTGTTGCCGACAGATGTGATAAGCTTTTCTCATCTTCTTTTCAATTGAGTAGTTTAGATTGGTAAATTAGTTTTGCTATCATTAGCCTAATAATATTCTAATGGCTAAAAAAAAGCATATCATCAATTCGGTCATTCTTTGTTGGTCTAATTAAGATTAATTTACTTCACTACAAGAAGCGAAAAAATTAATATTTCTAGACCACGCAAATAAATGGATAGTCAATTCTGATAGCAAAACACTTTGATGAACACCCAGTTTTATTTGGATGCACAGGTTTCTGTTGGATTTTTTTTTCTTAGCTACATTTGGTTAGCTTTGAGGTTTTTTTTTCATTTAAAAAATTATTGCATGCTCACCCAGATAAATAAATTTTATAGGTGTTGTTACATAAGTACTTTGTATGCGACAAAAGTGTCATTTATGGAACAATAATATTTGCCCTGTGCAAAGACAATGCTTATAAGGTTTGCTATTTTTTCCACATTTCCACAGCAAAGCTTCATCAACAAAATCGACATTTAAACCTTCAATTTATATCCATGACACATTTTCTTAACAGAATAACCATATTTTTTTAAAAAAAAGATGCAACATTAAGTTTGAATTCATTTTTTATATTTGCAATAAATGATATTTTCATCAAAGCATAATTCATTTGTTTGGAAAAATTATTTACAATCATCTCCTTGCAGTGTTAAATCATTTACATTTGCTTTCAAGCTTTGTTTTATATTTTTCCAGTGTCTTTCATTTTTCTTTCATCGCTAATAATATTGATTGTTTTTTCATTGTCAGCACTTCCAAGTTAACAAAATCGCCAAATAATTTCTGCTCCTTTTGCATGCCTCTATACACTGGTAAAACATCATTTTGCTTTTTTGAAGAGCAATGTTACTCTATTCTACTCTACTCAATGTCTCTATACCAGTTCAATGCAGAAAAGACAAACTTCAAAAGGGAAAGCAGAAGGTCTAATTGTTTCATAGACAACCATTTTGTAAGATTGCACAATTAGATTGTGTCCAGACAATTCATATTGGGCTGATAGGAATGGAAGCTTTGTATGATGTTTTAGGTAGGTTATTTATTTATGATCTTATTTTAATGTCCCTTTACCGTGCAATAAGTGTTCCTTTTCATTTATAATATCCATGCTTTAGCCATTACAAAAAAACTAAATCAAGTCCGTCATTAATTGTAGTTCAAGACCCATTTGCACTCTAGACTGGATGTTTGTTTCGGTGCATTGCGTGTAGATGTTTGTCTCTTTCTTTTATTTTTTTAAATCTATGAATAGTGTATTAACAAAAACACCGCTCGAAAAAGACAAAACGCCGCTGGTTTCAGGGGCTAAACGGTAATTGACCGTTTTTGGTTCAGCCGGTTTTTTTTTGTTTTTTTAATCAGTACTTGCACAGTGCAATAACCATTTTGTCCCTCAAAAAGGATAAAAAAAGGCGTTGCAGGGAGGGGCAATTTGGTAATTAGCTATTTTTTTAATTATTTTTTGGCGACGTACTATTTTGCGTCTCCATACGCATCGTTCGTTTCCGCGCCCACGTGTATTTCGGACAATGCGTGCGGTTTACTCAGGGGTATAAAAACGCCCAACAGGCGTCTAGAATGATTTTCAAGCATGTTCTCTTCCACATGATGTGGCGCATGTGATGACACGGTGTTCGTAGACGTGTCAATGGTCGTTTGAAATTTCCCCTAATTCCTCTCTCCTACGCAAGCTGATGTCAGCGCAACTGTTTTTTGTTTCTATTTGTTTTTAGATTTGTAATTATATAAATGATCTTTTATTATTATTCTAAAATATTTTAAATCTAATAATATGAACAATAAATTTTACAATAAGTTTTCTACATAGAAAAAAAAATTAATAGATTTTATTAAAAAAGTTTTGTCAATAGCAACATTCAATGACTTTTTGATGGGGAAAAAAATTCTGTTTTTAACAGATTTTATCAATTATAATTTTGTTGATTAAATTTTAAAATAACAACATACAACACACATAAAATCAATTAATTTTCTACATAGATAAAAAAAACCCAGCGCATCGCGCGGGCATATCGCTCGTTTAACCTATAATATGAAAATCAGGGGCTAGGAAAGACCGAAACTTATTGTAAGATGTGGCCATGTATGAAGAGAAGATGAACTTCAAATTTAATTTATCAATTTTGAGTGGTAATTTTTTTATTATAATTATACGCTTGATGAACTTGTGAGATAACAAATATAATTATAAAACTAATGCTTTATCCATAGGGGGGAGGGATATCTAGAAAACGAGACAAAACGACGTCGTTTTTACTTCGGTTTGAATTCCAACCCATTCCGTATTTTCAGCCAAATATCGGTCGAAACGTTTCGGTTTCGTTCCGCCTGTTCCATTTTGGGCAAATAGTATTTTTTTAAATATCAATAATTTTACAATATCAATCATATCTCTTAATCCGACCGTTAGATTGAGATGAAATTTTTGAGGAGTCTCTTGACATATTTATATATACTATGTTAAAATTTCAGAGCAATCAGAGAATGTAATAACCTTGTGAGATTGATGATAACATTCTCGTAATATTATACATGTTCATAATTTTGTTCAGAAAAATCATTTTATTGTGTCTTTTTTTAGATTAAATTGCACATTTCTAAATAATTTTATTTTAGAATTTGAACTATTTTTTTCTGAATTAATATATATATATAAACAGTACAACCCCAAAACGGCGCGCCGAAACGCTCTGAAACTGAAATATTTTGTTTCAATTGAAAAAATAAAACACGAATCGAAACAAAATTGACAACCTTGGTTTGAACCAGTGTTGTTAATTTCATTTTGTTTTAGCCAAAACGGCCGAAATGTTTTGTATTTGTTAAAAAAATGAGATAAAACGACGTAGTTTTTACCTCGCTAAAAATTTCGGTCCGTTTCGAAAATTTGGATGAAATTTCGACTGGAATAATATAGTTTTGTTCCACCATTCTGTTTTAGTATTTTTTTAAATAATGAATAATTTTACAATATCAATCACATCTCTTATTCCGACCGTTAGATTGAGATGAAATTTTATGAGGAGTCTTTTGACATATTTATATATATTATGTTAAAATTTCAAAACAATCAAAGAATGTAATGACCTTGCGAGATTGATGATGATATTCTCGTAATATTATATATATTCATAATTTTGATCTGAAATATTTTGTGTCTTTTTCTAGATTAAATTGCATAGTTCTAAAAAAAATTATTTTTGAATTTGAACTAATTTTTTTTTGAATTAATATATATATATATATATATATATATATATATATATATATAACCACGAAATAACGTGCTGAACGCTACTAAATTAAATATTTCATTCTAATTAAAAAAATGAAGCACAACCTTGTTGGGACACGTGTCATCGTGTTCCATGGTTTACTAGTATATGTTCGAGAAGGGTTCATGACAAAATTCAAGTCATTGATTATGAATTGCAAAATATTCCTTGGTGGGACACCAACGTGAAACTTCTCAAACTGTTTAAAGTATTTTCAACATTTGTTCTTATACACTCATTTTACACGATTGGTTCTTTTCTATTTTTACAAGCTTTCCATATCTCCTCTTCATTTTACATTATCTCCCCTACGAGGTCACTTTCTGTATAACCACCATTGTCTATACACACTTGATTTTGATATAAACTCCATGTCTCCTTTTCTTTCCATTTTTTTTAAAAAAGTTGATAATAAATTTGTTTTTAATTTAGAAACAAAGAAAACATCAAAGGTGATATAAACAATATTCTTCTTGGTTTAAATTGCTATTCTTCTTTTTTTCCTTGATAAAGACTTTAGACTCATAACCAAACCTTACATTAAAATTTAATCAACTATCACGAGATTAAATGGCAATGAAGCATACCAATCACTAATAGAACAAAAATGAAACATTTAACCTATAGTATGAAAAAACAGGGGCTAGGAAAGACCGAAACTTATTGTAAGATGTGGCCATGTATGAAGAGAAGATGAACTTAAAACTTTATCTATCAATTTTGAGTAGTAATTTTTTATTATAATTACACGCTTGATGAACTTGTGAGATAACAAATATAATTACAAAACTAATACTTTCTCCATTCTATATTTTATACAATCATAAACTTATGTGAAGTGTTGCTCATATTGTCCCTCCCCTGTTTCATCTTCAGTTTTCCCGTCCTCATCGTTACACCCATCTGCTCCAACCTATTCTCTTGTTGCAGGCTCAAAGATGTGTTTCACTGTTTAAATAACATGACAATTAACAACGTAAGATCCCTGGAAAAAAACCACCGCGACAATGGTGAATCACAAACTCATTTATTGTATAACACTTCGAATGTACTACTGACAAATTCTAAGCTAAAAGGATAAGGGAATCTCTACAGCTAGAAGGAATGGGGTGTTTTAGTGGAAGAACTGCTTTCCCAGAATTGATCATTCAATGAGTCTTCTGAAAGTTTGAGTGGGGAAGAATCATGCTTCAATAGCCCAACATCATCCTCACTAATATCCAACACTTCTGCCTTTTCTGCTCCATCATCTTCTTTCTCAATTCTCTTCAATACCTCCAACACTTCCTCCATGGAAGGCCTCATTTCCCTCTGGCGCTGCAAACACCGGAAAGCTAATTCTGCGACTGATGTCACCATCCTCCTCACCTCGATATTCTTATCGAATCCAAGAACTGGATCGACCAGCTCATTTAAAGCCTGATTTTGGATCATGTTGACTGCCATGTTGGACAGATTGATATCGTGCCGATGCCTGTTGGTGTCCACTGCTTGCAAAGATGATATCAGCTCAATCAAGACTACACCGAAGCTGTAAACATCACTCTTGCTGGTGAGCTGGTAGCATTGATAATACTCGGGATCAACATATCCAGGTGTTCCTTGCGGAGCAGTCGATACATGAGTGACATCAGTTGGGAACAGTCTCGACAGACCAAAATCAGCCACTTTGACTCGGAAGTCATTGTCTAGGAGAATGTTGTTGGTTTTGACATCACGGTGTATGACTTCTGAGGCGTGGAGGTGCGCCAGCGCACTGGCTGTCTCTATGGCGATGCTCAGCCGGACAGGCCATGTTAGCAGACCGGAGTTTGACTGTCTTCCATGAAGATGATCGGCAACAGTTCCATTAGGAATGTATTCATAAACGAGTAGAAGCTCTCGGCTGTGCCTCGACGTACATCCGTGAAGTCTCACCAGATTCTGGTGTCGTATATGAGCGAGGATCTCAATTTCATTCATAAACTGCTCAGTACGTTTCATGTTGTTCTCGTATAGGCGCTTGACGGCAACCTCATGCCCGTCCCTGAGTACACCATAATAAACAGTGCCGAATCCTCCATCTCCAAGCTCTCTTGAAGAATCAAAAAAGTTAGTGACTTCCTCGAGTTCATCATAGCTGAAAACCCGAACTCCAAAGTAGGTACTGCCCTTATCAATGTCAGACTTTAAGGAGGTAAGAGAAGGAGTGGTTCGAGAGAGATTAATTGAGGTGGCTGGGCCTTTGCTTGAAGGAGTTGCTATAGGAAGCTCTTCGCTTTTTTCCAGGGCAGCTTTTCTTCTCCTCCGTTGTATTAAGGCCATGATCCAGCATCCCAGAACGGCACCAATAACAGCACCTGCTGAGCCAAGTCCTGGAAATGAAAATAAATAAATCAAAATGCTCAGATTGTGTTTTTGGTGTTGATTCTATAAAATGTTTATGTATCAGAATTATACCTATTTCGAGTTTTTGTTTGATAGACGACGCTGCAAAAAAAATCATGAAAGCCAGAAACATCAATGCCCACATTGAAACAAGTTTTCAGTAGGCACTTAGTAAGCAAGATCAATTGGAATGTACTTTAAAATATGATAGGGGCTATCTCAATTATTATTTGTTCAACACAAAATAATTCATCTTAATTCAGATTATAGACATACAAGCTACTTTCCTAAACAAACTGGAACATTAAAGGAAGCAGGTTCTGCATTGCGAAAATCGCAGAGAGGCATAGCAAAAAACAGAGGAATCAAACTATGAATAATTGAATTGTTCAATTTTCCCTATCACTAAACACAATTACTAAAGAAATAAGTATCAATGGCTGCTAAAACAAATTCCCAGAGATTAACTTAGATTTACTTAACATCTCATGAACAAGATGTGGATCATATTGTGTACTAAACTATCACCACATAGAACTCCAACTTTCCAAGGGCCATAGCCAACACAAGACTGAAGAAAGAAGCCTAATTCTGAACATCGAACCTCTTGATAAATAACCTCCAATTGCTACAATTGATTATTCATTAACACTAATCAAGAAGCAATACCTGTCAGCCTTTGAAAGTAATTCAAACATCGATTCTTTATATTACTGAAGCATTTGCTTGAAAACTATCATACCCAGAAATTATCAGAGACGAAAATATGACAGGGTAAAACCTGTCTTGACTCAAATATGCACATGGACTGCTGGGAATGAAGAGTATTTAGCAATTCTAAATTAACTGAAATAGTAATTTCATTTGACAGTCTCTTGCACCTGGTACCGCTGAAGAAACAATCCATCCCAGTTCATACTAAGCTGGAAATAATTTAAGGATTGCTCCCTGTGATAAAGGGCTGCCTATATTTTCATGTTATAACGACATTGTCAGTTAATCGAAGCCTTTGTTTCCTTTCTAGACTGGAATTAAATGATCAAGGAAGGTGTTATCTTCAGGATCATGGAACTTGGAACAATTCCAAATAGCTAGCTAGGTTCCTCCCTCACACCTGTTTCTATTACCAAAGGTCTTCCTATATCACCTAGCGTGGAGGGCATATCTTAGATTTCAGCTATCTCTATCTATCCAATCATGGCATCAAGAAAGAAAAGAGGACATACTTGTTGATGGACTAGATGCCTGTGGTGATTCTGTGCAATCAAAATCTCGAGGTTGATCCGAACAGTAACAAGTAAATGCTGTAGTGGTCTGGTTGTACCCACACTGACCACCAGAAGATTTACATGTATCACATAACGGATCATTTGCACTCCACACCAAATCAAAACCTTGATTCATAGCTCCAAGCAACTGGGTTGCATTTGGATTCCCTAGAATTGACACTATAGCTGATTGGCGGGCAGGAACTATAACACTATTGTTGCATGTTGGCAGGTAGCTGATTAAGCTGGAAGCAGTCCCACTAAGGTCAGAAAGGTTGCCTACTATAAAGTATCCCGTCATGTCAGTTTCGTTAATGTTGCAAGTAAACTGAGCTGAAAACCCTGGTGGGCTTGGACTAGGGCAACCATAGTACAACGTTACCTCAACATGATCTGAATTGGAACTCAAGAGATTTGGACTCAAAGAGGTGTTGGAAAGGAGAGTAGGACATAGATTTTCTGTGTAATCTGTTCTGGAAACATTGAGAGTCCGCGACTGGTTATTGATTCCATGGAGTTTGTAAGTCGACCCCATGATTGTGATCTCCGGATCTTGGTTTCTGCAACTGAGCTCAAACCCGGGATAGCCACAGTAAGCAGGCCTATCGGATCCCGAGAAAGGATAACCAGCACCACTAATATTTCCGCAATCAAACGAGTTCATGCAGTTCAGATATCGCTCATCATCATCAGCAAACGCAGGTGCTGAACCGCAGGCCAGGGCTATGATTGGGAGTAGGATAAGCCAAGACATGGCCTGAAGGAGAAGCAGTTGTGTTTTTGCAGAGGGATTGACAGGAAACGTTGTTCAAGCATGGAGTTAAAAGGAAATGGTAGTACGTATTTGACCAAAGGGATTTTGTCAAAGAGAACTTCCATTAGAATGGTGAGAGTGGCATCAACGTAAATTCAGGTGGTCAGTTTTTCAGCAAGATGATGTGTGTTTTGAATCCTGATTGTCAAATTCGGTGTTCTTGTTAAGATTTTCAAGTTTCGAGTCTTAAATATATAGCTATATAATTACTGTACTGCGGACTTCGTAAACATTTGTGTCTGAATACTAGAAAGATGGTTTTGATTACATGGTTGATTAGGCTTACGAATAAAAATAATGTAGTAAGAGTTTGACAATTTTTTTCAGATATTTATTTATAATCTTAGATTATTTTGTTATGTTAATATTAAAAATATATTTTTAAAAATAAATAAAAAATATTTTTATATATTTTCGAGTTTAAAAATACTTTTAAAAACAATAAACACTACTGTTACCACCCTATTCTGAAAATCTACCCAAACAAGTATTAGCATAATATAATTAATGTTGTTTTAAGTTTTTTTTAAAAAAATAATATAAATTTGATTCTGAAATTTTATTTTTATATTGGAATGTTTTTTTTATTTATAATATTAGAATCTTATCAATAAAATGATTATGAATTTAGGGGCTAGCTAGAAAATCGTATCAACGGAACTCACAGAATACCGAAAACAGGCTTCGATGAGAATTTAAGAGCTCACTTTCGAGTTTGATTAAATTCGAAGGTGATGTGGCCATTCGACACAAGCGATTGCAAAGCACGTTTGGTAGACTCTTATACACTAAATCATTTCTTACTTTGACCGTCATAGGAGCACGCGCTAAGTAGAAAAAAGAGATGTTTCTTCCAGTTTTCATTGTCGCTACAAGCGTTCATATATATGCTACTAAAAAACCCAATGCCGCAGCGTGTCCGATTAATGTTGTTTTAATTATTAAGAGTATAAATATTTATTAATAATATTATTAAATTCAATCAAGCAGCTAAATTTTGAAATCTATTAACTGACTTTAGATTTAACAATATTATTAAATTCAATGAAGTAGTTCATTATTAAAATTTATTAACTTGACTTTATATTTAGCTCAAGTTTTTAATTAAATCAATATGACTTTATATTTAGCTCAAGTTTTTAATTAAATCAATTTGAGTGTTGATCTAAAGTGAATAAATCAATTTAATGAGAGATAACTTGGATTACCGATAAAAATATTTAAAAAAAAGTTATCAAATTTTTGCACAGTCCATCCACAATGAGATGGTGAATAGTGCACTAACAAATAGTGAAAAACCCCACGAGTTTTAGATTTTTAGGTATATGTATATATAATAATTATTAGTATTATTATTTAAATAGTACGTTGTTTGTTTTGTTTGATATCCTTTGTGATATTATTTTGGGTGATCAAGTTTATATGAAAGAGGGGTATAATTGTTTTAATTAAAATCCCATGAACAAATCCAGCGCACCCTCCATAATTGAAAATGACATCCAGAGAAAGACCAAGTCTCTGATATGAACTCGATTTCAGGATCAGCTTGTAAATTTCCTGGTGCTACCACACTCCCGGCTCTAAAAATGGGGGAATTCATAGTCATAATATTCTGCTCGGCCTTGCGGGTTTGTTTAATCACCCGCTGACTTGAGGTTCAACTTAGATTGAGTTCGTAGTAGAACTCAGTTTGTTTATTTTTTTATTTTTTAAAAACAAAGACAAAGCCATCTCTCTTGTTTTGTTTTTTTTGTTTGTTTTGTTAAATCCAAAAACTACGTAGTTTGAGCCTAAACTGTTTTTAACGGGGGGCATCAATTCAACGATGGTGTGAGCGTTTGCTAAGCAGAAAGCTAGCTGTCCCTTGTCACCATGGTCTAGCTAGTTCTGCAGTTTGAGCCTCCCTCCCTACTAGTGGACTGACTTTTCAAGTGGTTCTAAAAGATCATCGTATTGATGTTTACTTCTGTCCAAGCATATTTCAAATCATAAACACACAACGGAACTAAGTGACTGAGAGTTCATAAACTGATTTCAGGAGCAGAGTGCATACCTGGAGCTGGAATTGGTGTGGGAGCAGGAGGAAGAGCACATGTTTTTGATCCACTAGATTGATTCGGACAGTAACAAGTTGTTTGATTGGTAACATTGTAAATACCACAAACTCCCCGAGAGGTGTAGCATTCCCGACACAAATCCATATCGACCTTCCATCTCACCTCAAATCCTGTTTTCAACTGTCCCTTAAGAGTTTCCACATTCCATTCGAAAACTGGTGGAAAATCTGAAACTGGCACAATGACGCTACCATTGCATTCCCCAGGACCATAATCTCCTTCTTGGATATAAACAGTTTGACCATCAACGTCGTCTGTTTTGCAAGTGAATATTGCTCTGGAAGGAGGTATGGTTATAGGAGCATCCTCGCAACCATAAATTAAAGTAATATTTCTGTTACCCTCATCAGACTCGAAAACCTTCGGATTGAAAGTGCTGTTCGCAAATTGAGGTTTACACAATCCAGCCCAGTAGTCCTCTCTTGCAATCCAGAGAGTTTTAAATACAGGTTTGATTTCCAAAACACGATAGGCAACCTGACTGATGTTCATCTTGGCGATATAATTCTCATCACACTTGAGCTCCAATTCAGGAATTCCACACGCAGGTGGTCTGTCAGCTCCCCAGAAAGGAAAACCCGCGGAAATACCCCCACATTTAAACTCTTTCTTACAGGCACTGAACAGGTCGTCGTTGCTCAAGGATGAGGGGATTTGAATGAAGAGCAACAGCAAGAAAACAAAATCCGAAAGGAAAGAAAAAACTGAGGAATTCATTCCGGCTAGAGGAAGCAGTGCGGAAGAAATGGAATTGTGTGTTGGCAAAATGGGCTTGGCTGTTTCAGGGATAGTTTCATGCAGATCATCAGTTTCAGGTATATAAATACATCAGAATGGGATAGATGTGAACGCAAGACTTAGATTTGAATGCTTAGTGGACTACATAAATTTATTTATTTATTTATTTATTCTGGGAAAAGGGCTGCCACAATAATTTCTTTTTGTCTTGGACATACAGTACAGAATTGAATCAGTCAAATATACTGCTAAAGACACGCAAAGAATTCCACCATACTTTGGAAACTCATTCGGTTGATGATGATAACATGAAAGTGGGCCTTTCTCATACCTAATAACAAGAAATTAAGAGAGATGCAGAGAATGATAGGGTTGTCCAATTGTGCAAACCTAGGTTCAACAAAACTTTCTTAAAAAAAAAGAAAAAAAAATGAAATTCGAGTTGTTTTTATTTTTTATTGGCCATTTAAGTTGTTTTTAAAATTATTAAATTTTAAATTCGAGTTTGATAATATGTTATATAACGTAGTTCAACTAGTACACCTATGTTAATAAAAACAAATACCGAGAAGATTGTATATTAATTTGAGAAAGACTTTTGACTAAAAAAACCAGAAAAGTTGGACCGTTTGTTTTAAAGCTATGATCATGTGAGTAAAAAGAAGTATATATTATAAAATCGGACTGTGATATCCCACAGGCTACAACTTGCAGGGAAGGAGCAGCGAACACAGCAATTAGGACTGGGATAGTGAACCAATTAAGAGATAAATGTGGAGAAATTAAATTGAGAACCGATTGCGTGACATTGGGTTTCCGAAACTGAGACGAAGAAGCCTTCCTTGACTTGACTTGGAACTTTCAAAGTTGATGCTCGAGCCCGTTTGGAACAGCGTTTTAAACGCCGTTTTAAAAAAGTTTAATTTTTTTTATTTTAAATAAATATGTTTTGATGTTTTTAGATTATTTTGATGTGCTGATGTTAAAAATAATTTTTAAAAATAAAAAAAATATTATTTTGATGTATTTCGGCACGAAAAGCACTTTGAAAAGCTACCGCAACCGCTCTCCCAAACAGGACCTATAGTACTCTTTGAATATATAGATTAAAGTTAATGGCAAATTCATTATTTCATCTCTATAGTACTCTCAACTTGTTAATATATTCTTAATTAGTTTATTTTATTAGATTAAAGTTATAATAATGTTTAGATTGTTATGTGAAAATCATGTAATTTTATTTTTTTATATAGTTTGATCCATTACACAAGTTAAATATGCATTAATTAAAACGAGAAGTTTAGAGATTTCACTATGAAAAGAGAAGAGCTGTATGCTTCATATGATTATTTAACAATTTAATTTGTAGGCTAAAAAGTAAATGAAGGGTCATTGAGAGGATCGAATGGAATCTGATTTCAAAGATTGAAGACTTTTTTGAGGTTTCCTTTACTTTTATGTTTTAACACTTATAAAATAACAGATATAGGACCAACCCAAGACCTAGAAGATGTACAAAAATTAAATATTTTATTATTAATAATATAAGTGTCCAGGTCAGCTTGCTTACACCTCGACGAATCTCACGGACCCTGAAATTATCGATTATATAAGTTTCTAGTGGCTATCATATTAATAATCACAAGAGTAGCAAACATCTTAAACTTAAACTCTTACTAGTGATTCATCTATTAGATGGTTATAAAAAATAAATATTTATTTGAAAATACAGTTGAGATTATATTTTTGTTATTATATTCTAATTGATATAATTATAATTATAAATCTAACTGGGGTAATTACATTTCTTGATGCTAGCAGTTTGTCTACTCCCCGTCAAACACCTCACAAGAATTTCGTAGCGAAAGGTGCGGTGCAATATTCAAGTCATAAAATTGAGGATCATTGAGGTTTTATTTATATATTGAGGATTTAACTGAAACTTGTTTTAAAAATTGAAGACTTTTTTTAGGTTTGCCCTTACTTTTATGTTTTAACACTTATTAAATAATAGGTATAGGACCAACCCAAGACCCAGGAGATGTACAAAAATTAAATATTTTATTATTATTAACGTAGGTGTTAGGATCAACTTGCGTCCATCTCGAATAATTTCATAGCCCCTAAAGTGAACGACTATGTAAACATTTAGTGACTATCATATTAGCAACTACAGGGCTCGAACCTGAGACTACAAGAAGAGCAAACATCTTATTCCAAACTCTTACCACTGGTTCACCTATTAGATGATTATAAAAATTAAATATTTATTTGAGATGGTGGTTGAGATCAAGGTTGTCAATACCGTTCCGGTCACCGTTCCGGTTTTTCTATTGGAACGGAACGTTCCGGTTTCGGAGCGTTTCGGGGTTGTACTGTTCATATATAATTAATTGTGTGTATATATATATATATATATATATATATATATATATATATATATATATATATATATATATATAAATTAAAATATTAATTTAACAAGCATAATTAAAATTTAAGATAAATTAACTTTAAATTATACAATATAAACATAAAAGTCAAACAAACATAATCTCAAAATTAGAAAAAAAAAATCATAAGTTGATCATAATAAAGAGGATTTTAAGGCCAGAACAGCACACCCGGAACAGTACCGAGACGTTCCGGCTGGAATTTCTGGAACGGACCGGAATTAAAACCGAGACAAAAACGACGCCATTTCGTCTCGGTTTTTTTAACGGCACGGAATGTTCCGGCGTTCCGGTCGGAACGGAACAAAATTGACAAGCTTGGTTGAGATTGCTTTTTAAAGTTTTTTTTTGTTTTATTCTAATTGATACAATTATAAATCTGACTTGGATTAAGTTTCTAATCACTAGAATTTAGAGATCAACCCGCGTTCCTATGGTAATTACATTTCTTGATGCTAGCAGTTTGTCTACTCCCCGTCAAACACCTCACAAGGATTTCGTAGCGAAAGGTTCGGTGCAATATTCAAGTCATCAAATTTGAATTACATTATCTTCCATGGTGGGAGTCCAGCGTCAAGATTTGATAAGCGGACTGTAATTGTGGTTGTTTTTTGTTCAGAATTATATTAAAATAATATTTTATTTTTATTTTTATAAATTATTTTTGATAACAATATATGAAAATATCTAAAAAAATTATTTTAAAATAAAAAATAAAAAAATATATATCTTCAAATCGAATCTGAGCTTGAGCTGAATCTGAAAGTAACCACTGGTTTATATTTCCACGCTGGAGATGAGAAACACGTCTATCTGTTCATCTGCCATGAAAGTCCATCAACATGCGGACTCATCCACGCGGCATTCAGACGACTTGTTGAAAAGTAGTCTGCTTCACAATTGAATTACCTGTGAAAGTGATTACATTTAATACTTTAGCTGTTGTGTCTAGGTCATGGATTTCATTGTCTCTGATTTAGCTAGGTCAAAGCTGATATCTTCGGCTATAAATCACACATAAAGAAGAAGATTGCCCACGGCTCACGTAACTGGGGCGCTTTCTATCAGGAAATCCCATTTACATCAAGGGTGTCAATTCCTTTTTTTTTTTAGGTGTTTTGTTTTTTCAATTGAAATAAAATATTTTTGTTTCGGAACATTTCAACGCGTGATTTTAAGGTTGTACTGTTTGTGTGTGTGTATAATTAAATATAACCTTCTGAATAAAATTATGAACATATATAATATTATGAAAATATCATCATCAATCTCGCAAGGTCATTATATTCTCTGATAGCTCTAAAATTTTAACATAATATATATATATATATATATATATATATATATATATATATATATATGTGTGTGTGTGTGTGTGTGTGTGTGTGTGTGTGTGTGTGTGTGTGTGTGTAAAGAAACTCCCTGTAAAATTTCATCTCAATCTAATGGTCGGATAAAGAGATATGATTGATATTGTAAAATTATTCATTATTTAAAAAAATACTATTTGACCTAAACAAAACGGACAGAACAAAACCAGAACATTTCAGCCGATATCCGGCTGAAAAATACGCAAGGTGCTGGGCTGCTCGTTACTTCGAGTCCTGAGAATTCTTGTGCGTTTCTTCCACCCAAAGTCAATTCCTAATTTTCAATGGAGAAGAAAATTCCGGTGCTAATTCATGTCGGAATTATGTTTCCAAGTTAATTGAAAAAAAAAATAGATATCAGCTTAGCAATTTCATCTCGCTAAGCTTTCTCCACGTGCGCACGACCTGAGCTGCCACGTCTTCCCTCACTAAATGGTACTTGAGATTGTGGTGCAACGGAAATTGCAAAAAAATAGAGTGTTTGGGTGTTTGATTATTTTTGAAAAGCTGGATTTTATCCATTGGACTCTCTTAATTCAATATTCAAACTGAGTTTCACGGATGCTTTCCGTGAGGTGGGGTGGGGTGGGTGTGGGCTGGGCCGCTGGGGTAATAAATATATTTTATATATATTAAAATAAATAATAATATATTTTTATATTTTCTTATAAAAAATATATTTTTAATATTAAAATAATCTAAAAATTAATTACAATAAATAAATATATTAGAAGAAGATCACAGTATAATTTTTATCTCGCAATCCTAATTTTATTTCAGATGATATTTTACTATATATTGTTCCGGGATCGAAGAGGCCTTCATGTATGGATTTATAATTTGTGATGAAATTACAAGTAGTTTAATAAGAGAATAAAAACAAGTGTCTAATTTACTTAAATTATTAATTACATTTTATTATTATAATTATTAAATATTTAAAAAACAATATATACACACACACACACACACACACATACTTTAAAGCAATTTCACAAGTTGAAAGCAATATAAAAAATCAAGTAACCAAACACATAAAATTGCTTTTCATTAATCTTAAACTCAACCGCGGTTTTAACCAAACACTTCAAAACTTATTTTAAACCGCAGTTAAAATATTTTTCATGAAACTGTTTTTTTAAAACCTCAACCATAAAAGCAAAAGCAATACCAAACACACCTTTCATCTCTTCTTAGCAGCAAATATATAAGTGCTTAGTAATTAGTGCTAGTTGGAGATTATGTTTACGATTGCTTTTAAAAACATTTTTTCGCTTAGAAATGTATTAAAATAATATTTATTTATTTTTTAAAAAATTATTTTTGGCATCATCATATCACATGAAAATAATCTAAAAAACATCAAAAAAAATTAATTAAAAATTCAAAAAAATATTTTTTTTCAAAAATATTTTTGAAATGCAGTGTCAAACACTATTTTAGTGATTTTGATAGTATGGTTATGGTTGCTTTTGAAAGTATTTTTTGTTCAGAAATGCATCAAAATTTTATTTTTTTAAATTATTTTTTTCATCAACACTTGAAAATGATCTAAAAACACCCAAATTTTTATTTATTTTCAAAAGTATTTTTAAAACACAGTGACAAACAACCTCTTAGTAGCCTAACAGATCAAATTTTTAAAAACACAAAAAAATACTTAGAACATGACGATGATTTTTAAAAAACAAAATCTGGTTTGTTTAACTAGGATTAGTGAGTTAGGTTATTTAATAGTATAATTATACAAAAAACAAATAATAATAATAACAACAATGATTAATCAACACAATAAACATTTGTTGATGTTATAAGAAAATACCCTCTAGATATTATTAAAAAATATTAATGATATTATTTGAACACAAAGTAAAAATTAAATGTGAACAAGATAAACTTAAACTTATATATAGTAAGCGTGTGGTTAAATTATTTTAAGGATTTATAATCATTTAAAAGGAAATACAAATGTTATTTTTCAATAAATATATTACATTTTTTATTGATTAGTAAATAATTATAGATAATAAATATCTTTTGGATATCTGAAACCTGATGAATAATTTATGAATATCTAAATTTTTTACATGATAAATGATGGATGAGATATGGATATCAAAACAACCAATCCACATGTACTCATTGCCATTTTTACTCTCAACCTTGATTGTTAAAGAGGAAGATTAACATCATCATTTATCTTCTTGAATTCATTAGGTTTATTATATACTAGTTATATGACTCGTGCTCCATCAGGGGTCATATATTTTTATTTTTTATAAAAATAATTGAATATAGGTTGTTTCATCACATTTATATAGTTTAAAAAAATCTAAGTTCAAATAATTTTTTTATGAATACATGTAATCAAGTAAATGAATAGTTATGTGTGCTAATAAATAAATAAAAAGTAATCAATGACATTTAAATAAAACTTAAAAATCAAGAGACCATTGTAAACTACCATATTTAATCTGGAAAAAAATAGATATTTACCCTATTGTGTTTGCAAAATTTATATATTAAAATAGTTTTTTTTATTCAAGCCAATAATAATATAAATAGATGCGCAAATAAATTATGATATAATAAATTATGTATATAAAAAACATATATTCTTTTAATTTTTATATATAGTTTGATCCATCACACAAGTTAAATATGCATTGGTTCCTACCATTTCATCTTTGGTAAATGAATTCACTCTATGCCTCCTATGTTGGTCGTTCAGGATCATGCTCGTTATAATGACCAAGTAAGAAACATATAGAAGTTTGCTATGAAAATTGCAATGAAGCTTTGATTACATTAACCACAAGTAAACAATGACAAGCAATTAGGAATAGACTAGAGTTCGTTAACATCATGGACAAAAAAATGAAGGTGAGAGGATAGTGTCTTTTACCAGCAGTGAGAGAGTTTCCTCCTGTACATGAGCTATATCATAGAAAAAATAATTCAACCAAGAGCTCCACGTAGATGAAGAACAAATACAAGTTTGTTTTTTACTTTTATCGGGCTACATAAAATTTGCAATTTCTAATGACAAATCACCTTCATCTGCAGACAACTTGTATGCCCGACCCTTCTGGGATTACTCGCAAGGCAGTGATGATGCAGTAGAGGAGTACAACTCTTGAGCGAACTTTCTAGTAGAATTAAGGGAAGGTCTTGGTGGGATTTGCAAAGATTGAAGACTGCCTTCAAACATCTCTACAACTTTTGTCATTGAAGGTCTATGTGATGGAATGGTTTGGATGCACCACAAACCCACTAAGATTATCTTTTTAACAATCTCTTCTTCCTCTTCCATTATACCTCCATGAAGTGTTGAAATCTCTCCTTGTTCAAGATACATATAAAACCAATCTGGGAAATACATCTCGTTGGTTTCCATCGATCCCATATCAAAATCTTTTCTTTGTCCGACCATTTCAAGAACCATCATTCCATAACTATAAACATCAGACTTGTAAGTTACTTGTCCAAAAGATCTGCAAAATACTTCGGGTGCTATGTAACCTATAGTCCCTCTAGCACCTATCATCGAAATCTTACTTACCTTGCTCTTGCATAGCTTAGCGAGACCAAAATCAGAGATCTTTGGATGAAAGTCTTCGTCTAGGAGAATGTTGTGAGGCTTTATGTCAAAATGTACAATCGGAGTGTTACAACCTCTATGCAAGTACTCCAAGCCTCTAGCAATGCCAACTGCAATTTCATATAATTTTTTCCATTCTAAACGACAATTTGTACCTTTGTCAAATATGAAGCTATCTAAAGATCCATTGGGCATGAATTCATAAATCAAAGCTCTTTTATTCCTCTCATAGCAGAAGCCCAAAAGGGTAACTACATTCACGTGGGAAGTTCTACTGATACTTGCAACTTCATTCATGAACTCTTCTCCATCACCTTTGGATTCTCTTAGGACTTTTATAGCCACAAGATGACCATCTGGTAACTTTCCTCTGTATACATTACCAAAACCCCCATGACCTAGTGTACAGACGAATGAGTTGGACATTTTCTTGATATCTGAATATGAAAAACGTTTTGGAGTAAGTGAATGGTAGTCCATCATAAATGTTTCAACACTGTCAACATGTTGGGAATTCTTTAGCCTGAAAGTCATTGCTATGACTGTACTGAATGGACCTTTTCTTCTAGTGAGACATATTATAATCAATAAAGAAGTTATTATCGTTGTCGCAGCTACTGATGAACCTGTAATTTAAGATACATCATCATCGATATCTTTAAAAAAAAAAATAATCAGCGTTATTTTAATTATATTTACTTACCCACAACAATCCATCGTCGTAAAGTCCTTTTAGTAGATCCTGTAATAGGACATCAAATAATGTTAGGGAGTTGTCCACGTTGGGACAATGGTTATGAGGTGAACAACACCTCCATCCAACCTACAAGTGATACAAATGTATGCTCCTAAATTCATTTGTTATGATAGAGTGTCATATGTTGTATATATAATTAATGATTTACTAAGCTAAAATGCATTGTTAAGTGCATAATAGAAAACATTGTGTATTTTTACTGTCCCAAAACCTACAGCTGACTGAATCCTGAATATTTCGATTACAAGATAAACAATTTTTCACGTGGTTCAAAAACAAATGTCAGTACTTTGTAATTACTTTAATACCTTAGAGTATATAATTTCATTACACATTTTCCCTTAATACCTTAGAATATTTAATTTCATTACACATTTTCCCTTTAATTACACATTTTCCCTTAATGGTTCATATATGCACTTCGTATACTAGGTTTATAAACTATAAAGAAATGCTAGTGATACTTGTCTTTACTAAATATGAGTCCTGAATGAAATATTCAATGCTACAACACGTATTTCATTGACGGATATGTGTTTCATACCAAAGAATATGTAAAGGTAAAAGGACATATACCGAAGTTCCTCCTACATCACCTAGCCTGGATGGCATATCTTAGACTTCAGCTATCTCTATCTATCCAATCATGGCATCAAGAAAGAAAAGAGGACATACTTGTTGATGGACGAGGTGCCTGTGGTGATGCTGTTATAACGAATCATTTGCACTCCACACCAAATCAAAACCTTGATTAATAGCTCCCATCAACTAGGTTGCATTTGGATTCTCTAGAATTGACACAAGAGCTGATTGACGGGCAGGAACTATAACACTATTGTTGCATGTTGCCAGGTAGCTGATTAAGCTGGGAACATTCATACTAAGGACAGAGTTGTTGACTATTACAAAGTATCCCCTCATGTCAGTGTTGTCAATTTTGCAAGTAAACTGAGCTTAAAACACGGGATAGCCACTGTTACAAAGCTGGGACTATATATTTTCTTCTTTATATATTTGTAAGTCGATCGCATGATTGTGATCTCCAGATTTTGGTTTCTGCAACTGAGCTCAAACCCGGGAAAGCCACAATAAGCAGGCCTATCGGATCCCGAGAAAGGATAACCAGCACCAGTAATATTTCCGCAATCAAACGAGTTCATGCAGCTCAGATATCGCTCATCATCATCAGCAAACGCAGGTGCTGAACCGCAGACCAGGGCTATTATTGGGAGTAGGATAAGCCAAGACATGGCCTGAAGGAGAAGCCGTTGTGTTTTTGCAGAGGGATTGACAGGAAACGTTGTTCAAGCATGGAGTTAAAAGGAAATGGTAGTACGTATTTGACCAAAGGGATTTTGTCAAAGAGAACTTCCATTAGAATGGTGAGAGTGGCATCAACGTAAATTCAGGTGGTCAGTTTTTCAGCAAGATGATGTGTGTTTTGAATCCTGATTGTCAAATTCGGTGTTCTTGTTAAGATTTTCAAGTCTCAAATTCGGACTTCGTAAACATTGGTGTCTGAATACTAGAAAGATGGTTTTGATTACATGGTTGATTAAGCCTACGAATAAAAATAATGTAGTAAGAGTTTGACAATTTTTTTCAGATATTTATTTATAATCTTAGATTATTTTGTTATGTTAATATTAAAAATATATTTTTAAAAATAATAAAAAAATATTTTTATATATTTTCGAGTAAAAATAATTTTAAAAACAATAAACACTGCCGGTACCACCCTACTCTGAAAATCTACCCAAACAAGTATTAGCATAATATAATTAATGCTGTTTTAAAGTTATTATTTTTAAAAATAATATAAATTTGATTCTGAAATTTTATTTTATATTGGAATGTTTTTTTTATTTATAATATTAGAATCTTATCAATAAAATGATTATGTATTTAGGAGCTAGCTAGAAAATCTCAACGGAACCCGCAGAATACCGAAAATAGGCTTCGACGAGAATTTAAGAGCTAACTTTCGAGTTTGATTAAATTGGAAGGTGATGTGGCCATTCGATACAAGCGATTGCATAGCACCTTTGGTAGACCCTTATACACTAGATCATTTCTTACTTTGACCGTCACAGGAGCACGCGCTAAGTAGGAAAAAGAGATGTTTCTTCCAGTTTTCATTGTCGCTATAGCCTATAAGCGTTCATATATATGCTACTAAAAAACCCAATGCCGCCGCGTGTCCAATTAATGTTTTTTTTTAATTAGTAAGAGTATAAATATTTTTTAACAGTATTGTTAAATTTAATCAAGCAGCTAAGTTTTGAAATCTATTAACTGGCTTTATATTTAACAATATTATTAAATTCAATGAAGTAGTTCATTATGAAAATTTATTAACTTGACTTTATATTTAGCTCAAGTTTTTAATAAAATCAATATGACTTTATATTTAACTTGAATTTCTAATTAAATCAATTTGAGTGTTGATCTAAAGTGAATAAATTAATTTAATGAGAGATAACTCGGATTACTGATAAAAATATTTAAAAAAACTTATCAAATTTTTGGACAGTCCATCCACAATGAGATGGTGAATAGTGCACCAACAAATAGTGAAAAAACCCACGAGTTTTAGAGTTTTTAGGTATATGTATATATAATAATTATTATTATTATTTAAATGGTTAGTTGTTTGTCTTGTTTGATATCCTTTGTGATATTATTTTGGGTGATCAAGTTTATATGAAAGAATTGTTTTAATTAAAATCCCATGAGCAAATCCAGCGCACCCTCCATAAATGAAAAAGACATCCAGAGAAAGACCAAGACTCTGATATGAACTCGATTTCAGGATCAGCTTGTAAATTTCCTGGTGCTGCCACACTCCCGGCTCTAAAAATGGGGGAAATTCTTAGTCATAATCTTCTGCTCGGCCTTGCGGGTTAATTAGTTTAATCTCTCGCTGACTTGAGGTTCAACCTAGATTGAGTTAGTGGGGTAGAACCCAGTTTGTTTATTTTTTATTTTTTTTAAAGAAAAACAGCCATGTCTCTTGTTTTTTTTTTTTGTTAAATCCAAAAACAGCGTAGTTTGAGCCTAAACTGTTTTTAACGACGGTGTGAGCGTTTCCAAAGCAGAAAGCTAGCTGTCCCTCGTCACCATGGTCTAGCTAGTTCTGCAGTTTGAGCCTCCATCCCTCCCCACTAGTGGACTGACTATTCAAGCGGTTCTAAAAGATCATCGTATTGATGTTTACTTCTGTCCAAGCATATTTCAAATAATAAACACAGAACGGAACTAAGTGAGTGGAGTTCCTAAACTGATTTCAGGAGGAGAGTGCATACCTGGAGCTGGAATTGTTGTGGGAGCAGGACGAGCACATATTCCTGATCCACTAGATTGATTCGGACAGTAGCAAGTTGATTGATTGGCAACATTGTCAAAACCACAAACTCCCGAAGAGGTGAAGCATTCCAAACACTCCCTATCGAACTTCCATCTCACCTTAAATCCATTTTTCAACTGTTTTTCCAAATCTGATGTATTCCAGCCTGGAGGAAAATATGGTATAGAAAATGATGGAAAATCTGGTATAGAAACTGGCACAATGACGCTACCATTGCATTCCCCAGGACCATTCTCTCCTTCTTTGATATAACCACTTTGACCATCAACGTCCTTTATTTTGCAATTGAAAGTTCCGGGACCAGGTATGGGTGCTGCAGCATCCTCGCAACCATAAATTAAAGTATAATTTTTGTAACGCCCAACAGGCTCCAAAATCTTTGGATTGAACGTGCTGTTCTTAAAGTGAGGTTTACACAATCCATCTGAGTAGTCCTCTCTTGCAATCCTGAGAATTGGAGAATTCTGATAGATTTCCAAAACACGATAGGCAACCTGATCGATGTTCATCGTGGTGATTTTATTCTCATGATCACACTTGAGCTCCAATTCACGAATTCCACACGCAGGTGGTCTGCCAGCTCCCAGGAAAGGAAAACCCGCGGAAATATTCCCACATCCAAACTCTTTCTTACAGGCAGTGAACAGATCGTCGTTGCTTAAGGATGAGGGAATTTGAATGAAGAGCAACAGCAAGAAAACAAATTCTGAAAGGAAAGAAAAAACTGAGGAATTCATTCCGGCAAGAGGAAGCAGTGCGGAAAAAATGGAATTGTGTGTTAGCAGAATGGGCTTGGCTGTTTCGGGGATAGTTTCATGCTGATTATCAGTTTCAGGTATATAAATACATCAGAATGGGATAGATGTGAACGCAAGACTTAGATTTGAATGCTTAGTGGACTACATAAATTTATTAATTTATTCTGGGAAAAGGGCTGCCACAATAATTTCTTTTTGTCTTGGACATACAGAACAGAATTGAATCAGTCAAATATGCTGCTAAAGACACGCAAAGAATTCCACCATATTTTGGAAAATCATTCGGTTGATGATAATAACATGAAAGTGGGCCTTTCTCATACCTAATAACAAGAAATTAAGAGAGATACAGGGAATGATAGGGTTGTCCAATTGCGCAAACCTAGGTTCAACAAAACTTTCTTAAACAAAATAAAAAAAAATAAAATTCCAGTTGTTTGTGTTGTTTTTATTCTTTATTGGTTATTTTAGTTGTATTTAAAATTATTAAATCGCTTGGGTTACATTCAGATAACTTTATTAAACTTATATATGTTAATAAATAAAAAATACCGAGAAGATTGTATATTAATTTGAGAAAGACTTTTGACTAAAAAATACAGAAAAGTTGGACCGCTTGTTTTAAAGCTATGATCATGTGAGTAAAAAGAAGTATATATTATAAAAATCGGGCTGTGATATCCCACAGGCTACAACTTGCAGGGAAGGAGCAGCGAACACAGCAATTAGGACTGGGATAGTGAACCAATTAAGAGATAAATGTGGAGAAATTAAATTGAGAACCGATTGCGTGACATTGGGTTTACGAAACTGAGACGAAGAAGCCTTCCTTGACTTGACTTGGAACTTTGAAAGTTGATGCTCGACAATAAATAGATTAAAGTTACTGGCAAATTCATTATTTCATCTCTATAGTACTCTCACCTTGTTAATATATTCTTAATTAGTTTATTTTATTAGATTAAAGTTATAATAATGTTTAGATAATTATGTGAAAATCATGTAATTTTATTTTTTTATATAGTTTGATCCATCATACAAGTTAAAATATGAATTAATGAAAACGAGAATTTTAGAGATTTCACTATGAAAAGAGAAGAGTTGTATGCTTCTTATGATTATTTAACAATTTAATTTGTAGGCTAAAAAGTAAATGAAGGGTCATTGAGAGGATCGAATGGAATCTGATTTCAAAGATTGAAGACTTTTTTGAGGTTTACCTTTACTTTTATGTTTTAACACTTATAAAATAACAGATATAGGACCAACCCAAGACCTAGAAGATGTACAAAAATTAAATATTTTATTATTAATAATATAAGTGTCCAAGCCAGTTTGCTTACACCTCGACTAATCTCACGGACCCTGAAATTATTGATTATATAAGTTTCTAGTGGCTATCATATTAATAATCACAAGAGTAGCAAACATCTTAAACTTAAACTCTTACTACCGATTCATCTATTAGATGGTTATAAAAAAATAAATATTTATTTGAAAATACGGTTGAGATTATTTTTTTGTTATTGTATTCTAAATGATATAATTATAATTATAAATCTAACTGGGGTAATTACATTTCTTGATGCTAGCAGTTTGTCTACTCCCCGTCAAACACCTCACAAGAATTTCGTAGCGAAAGGTGCGGTGCAATATTCAAGTCATAAAATTGAGGATCATTGAGGTTTTATTTATATATTGAGGATTTAACTGAGATAAAAAAAAAGTTGAGGATCTAATTGAAACTTGTTTTAAAAATTGAAGACTTTTTTTAGGTTTGCCCTTACTTTTATGTTTTAACACTTATAAAATAATAGGTATAGGACCAACCCAAGACCCAGAAGATGTACAAAAATTAAATATTTTATTATTATTAACGTAGGTGTTAGGGTCCACTTGCGTCCACCTCGAATAATTTCATAGCCCTTGAAGTGAACGATTATGTAAGCATCTAGTGGCTATCATATTAGCAACTACAGGGTTCGAACCTGAGACTACAAGAAGAACAAACATCTTATTCCAAACTCTCACCATTGATTCACCTATTAGATGATTATAAAAATTAAATATTTATTTGAGATGGTGGTTGAAATTGCTTTTTAAATTTTTTTTTTGTTTTATTCTATTTGATATAATTATAATTATAAATCTGACTTGGATTAAGTTTCTAATCACTAGAATTTAGAGATCAACCCGCGTTCCTAGGGTAATTACATTTGTTGATGCTAGCAGTTTGTCTACTCCCCGTCAAACACCTCACAAGGATTTCGTAGCGAAAGGTTCGGTGCAATATTCAAGTCATCAAATTTGAATTACATTATCTTCCATGGTGGGAGTCCAGCGTCAAGATTTGATACGCAGAGGGTAATTGTGGTTGTTTTTTATTTAGAATTATATTAAAATAATATTTTATTTTTACTTTTATAAATTATTTTTGATAACAATACATGAAAATATCTAAAAATTTTAATTTAAAATAAAAAATAAAAAATAAAAAAAAATATATCTTCAAATCGAATCTGAGCTTGAGCTGAATCTGAAAGTAACCACTGGTTTATATTTCCACGCTGGAGATGCGAAACACGTCTATCTTCACTCATCTGCCATGAAAGTCCATCAACATGCGGACTCATCCACGCGGCATACAGACGACTTGTTGAAAAGTAGTCTGCTTCACAATTGAATTACCTGTGAAAGTGATTACATTTAATACTTTAGCTGTTGTGTCTAGGTCATGCATTTCATTGTCTCTGATTTAGCTAGGTCAAAGCTGATCTCTTCGGCTCTAAATCACACAGAAAGAGGAAGATTGCCCACGGCTCACGTAACTGGGGCGCTTTCTAACAGGAAATCCCATTTACATCAAGAAGGTTGTAAATTCTCTTTTTGTAGATATTTTGTTTTTTCAATTGACATAAAATATTTTGATTTCAGAACATTTTAACGCGTGATTTCAAGGGTGTATTATTTGTGTGTGTGTATAATTAAATATAACCTTCTGAATAAAATTATGAACATATATAATATTATAAAAATATCATCATCAATCTCGCAAGGTCAAGAAACTCCCTGTAAAATTTCATCTCAATCTAATGGTCGGATTAAGAGATATGATTGATATTATAAAATTATTTATTATTTAAAAAAATACTATTTGACATAAACAAAACGGACAAAACAAAACCAGAACATTTCAGCCGGTATCCGGCCGAAAAATACGCAAGGTGCTGGGCTGCTCGTTACTTCGAGTCCTGAGAATTCTTGTGCGTTTCTTCCACCCAAAGTCAATTCCTAATTTTCAATGGAGATGAAAATTCCGGTGCTAATTCATGTCGGAATTATGTTTCCAAGTTAATTGAAAAAAAAAAAGATATCAGCTTAGCAATTTCATCTCGCTAAGCTTTCTCCACGTGCGCACAACCTGAGCTGCCACGTCTTCCCTCACTAAATGGTACTTGAGACTGTGGTGCAACCGGAAATTGCAAAAAAATAGTGTTTGGGTGTTTGATTATTTTTGAAAAGCTGGATTTTATCCATTGGACTCTCTTAATTCAATATTCAAACTGAGTTTCACGGATGCTTTCCGTGAGGTGGGGTGGGGTGGGTGTGGGCTGGGCCGCTGGGGTAATAAATATATTTTATATATATTAAAATAAATAATAATATATTTTTATATTTTCTAATAAGAAATATATTTTTAATATTAAAATAATCTAAAAATTAATTACAATAAATAAATATATTAGAAGGAGATCACAGTATAATTTTTGTCTCGCAATCCTAATTTTATTTCAGATGATATTTTACTATATATTGTTCCGGGATCGAAGAGGCCTTCATGTATGGATTTATGATTTGTGATGAAATTACAAGTAGTTTGATAAGAGAATAAAAACAAGTGTCTAATTTACTTAAATTATTAATTACATTTTATTATTATAATTATTAAATATTTAAAAAACAATATATATATATATATATATATATATATATATATATATATATATATACACTCACACACACACACTTTAAAGCAATTTCACAAGTTGAAAGCAATATAAAAAATCTAGTAACCAAACACATAAAACTGTTTTTCATTAATCTCAAACTCAACCGCGGTTTTAACCAAACACTTCAAAACTTATTTTGAACCGCAGTTAAAGTGTTTTTCATGAAACTGTTTTTTTAAAACCTCAACCATAAAAGCAAAAGCAATACCAAACACACCTTTCATCTCTGCTTAGCAACAAATATATACGTGCTTAGTAATTAGTGGTAGTTGGAGATTATGTTTACGATTGCTTTTAAAAATATTTTTTTGCCTAGAAATGTATTAAAATAATATTTATTTATTTTTTAAAAAATTATTTTTGGCATCATCATATCACATGAAAATAATCTAAAAAACATCAAAAAAATATTAATTAAAAATTCAAAAAAATATTTTTTTTCAAAAATATTTTTGAAATGCAGTGTCAAACACCATTTTAGTGATTTTGATAGTATGGTTATGGTTGCTTTTGAAAGTATTTTTTGTTCAGAAATGCATCAAAATTTTATTTTTTTTAAATTATTTTTTTCATCAAAACATGAAAATGATCTAAAAACAACAAAATTTTTATTTATTTTCAAAAGTATTTTTAAAACACAGTGACAAACAACCTCTTAGTAGCCTAACAGATCAAATTTTTAAAAACATGAAAAAATAGTTAGAACATGACGATGATTTTTAAAAAACAAAATCTGGTTTGTTTAACTAGGATTAGTGAGTTAGGTTATTTAATAGTATAATTATACAAAAAACAAATAATAATAATAATAATAACAACAATGATTAATCAACACAATAAACATTTGTTGATGTTATAAGAAAATACCCTCTAGATATTATTAAAAAATATTAATGATATTATTTGAACACAAAGTAAAAATTAAATGTGAACAAGATAAACTTAAACTTATATATAGTAAGCGTGTGGTTAAATTATTTTAAGGATTTATAATCATTTAAAAGGAAATACATATATTTTTATTTTTTATAAAAATAATTGAATATAGGTTGTTTCAACACATTTATATAGTTTAAAAAAAATCTAAGTTCAAATAATTTTTTTATGAATACATGTAATCAAGTAAATGAATAGTTATGTGTGCTAATAAATAAATAAAAAGTAATCAATGACATTTAAATAAAACTTAAAAATCAAGAGACCATTGTAAACTACCATATTTAATCTGGAAAAAAATAGATATTTACCCTATTGTGTTTGCAAAATTTATTTATTAAAATAGTTTTTTTTTATTCAAGCCAATAATAATATAAATAGATGCGCAAATAAATTATGATATAATAAATTATGTATATAAAAAACATATATTCTTTTAATTTTTATATATAGTTTGATCCATCACACAAGTTAAATATGCATTTGTTAAATAATATTTATTTAGTCTTATTTATTAAGGGTAGAATAATATTTTATGTTTAACCTATATATAGTTTATTTGTAATTAGGTTAAGCTAAGCACTCATAATTATAGTCTTTTTTTTGTGTTTTGCTCTTAATTAATTCAATATGGTACCGGAGCAGGTTTCTTAACTCTATCTCTCTGAATTGAACTACCAGCAAGTTTCTTAACTATATTTCTCTCTTTCAAGTTCATAGCATCTTTTGTAATCTGCTCCCTTCCTTTTGTTGTCGTCTTCCCCAAAAGCCTTGTCAGCAGGGATTGGTTCCTACCATTTCATCTTCGTTAAATAAATTCACTCTATGCCTCCTATGTTGGTCGTTCAGGTTCATGCTCGTTATAATGACCAAGTAAGAAACATATAGAAGTTTGCTATGAAAATTGCAATGAAGCTTTGATTACATTAACCACAAGTAAACAATGACAAGCACTTGGGAATAGACTAGAATTCGTTAACATCATGGACAAAAAAATGAAGGTGAGAGGATAGTGTCTTTTACCAGCAGTGAGAGAGTTTCCTCCTGTACATGAGCTATATCATAGAAAAAATAATTCAACCAAGAGCTGCATGTAGATGAAGAACAAATACAAGTTTGTTTTTTTACTTTTATTGGGCTACATCAAATTTGCAATTTTCAATGACAAATCACCTTTATCTGCAGACAACTTGTATGCCCGACCCTTCTGGGATTACTCGCAAGGCAGTGATGATGCAGTAGAGGAGTACAACTCTTGAGCGAACTTTCTAGTAGAATTAAGGGAAGGTCTCGGTGGGATTTGCAAAGATTGAAGACTACCTTCAAACATCTCTACAACTTTTGTCATCGATGGTCTATGTGATGGAATGGTTTGGATGCACCACAAACCCACTAAGATTATCTTTTTAACAATCTCTTCTTCCTCTTCCATTATACCTCCATGAAGTGTTGAAATCTCTCCTGGTTCAAGATACATATAAAACCAATCTGGGAAATACATCTCGTTGGTTTCCATCGATCCCTTATCAAAATCTTTTCTTTGTCCGACCATTTCAAGAACCATCATTCCATAACTATAAACATCAGACTTATAAGTTACTCGTCCGAAAGATCTGCAAAATACTTCGGGTGCTATGTAACCTACAGTCCCTCTAGCACCTATCATCGAAATCTTACTTACTTTCCTCTTGCATAGCTTCGCGAGACCAAAATCAGAGATCTTTGGATGAAAGTCTTCGTCTAGAAGAATGTTGTGAGGCTTTATGTCAAAATGCACAATCGGAGTGTTACAACCTCTATGCAAGTACTCCAAGCCTCTAGCAATGCCAACTGCAATTTCATATAATTTTTTCCATTCTAAACGACAGTTTGTACCTTTGTCAAATATGAAGCTATCTAAAGATCCATTGGGCATGAATTCATAAATTAAAGCTCTTTTATTCCTCTCATAGCAGAAGCCCAAAAGGGTAACTACATTCACGTGGGAAGTTCTACTGATGCTTGCAACTTCATTTATGAACTCTTCTCCATCATCTTTGGATTCTTTTAGGACTTTTATAGCCACAAGATGACCATATGGTAACTTTCCTCTGTATACATTACCAAAACCCCCATGACCTAGTGTACAGACGAATGAGTTGGTCATTTTCTTGATATCTGAATATGAAAAACGTTTTGGAGTAAGTGAATGGTAGTCCATCATAAATGTTTCAACACTGTCAACATGTTGGGAATTCTTCAGCCTGAAGGTCATTGCTATGACTGTACTGAATGGACCTTTTCTTCTAGTGAGACATATTATAATCATGAAAGAGGTTATTATCGTTGCCGCAGCTACTGATGAACCTGTAATTTAAGATGCATCATCATCGATATCTTTATAAAAAAAAAATCAGCATTCTTTTGATTATATTTACTTACCCACAACAATCCATCGTCGTAAAGTCCTTTTAGTAGATCCTGTAACAGGACATCAAATAATGTTAGGGAGTTGTCCACGTTGGGACAATGGTTATGAGGTGAACAACACCTCCATCCAACCTACAATTGATACAAATGTATGTTCCTAAATTCATCTGTTCTGATAGAGTGTCATATGTTGTATATATAATTAATCATTTACTTAGCTAAAATACATTATTAAGTGCATCATAGAAAACATCGTCTATTTTTACTGTCGTAAAACCTACAGCTGACTGAATCCCGAATCTTTCGATTACAAGATAAACAATTTTTCACGTGGTTTAAAACAAATGTCAGTACTTTGTAATTACTTTAATACCTTAGAATATATAATTTCATTACACATTTTCCCTTAATACCTTAGAATATTTAATTTCATTACACATTTTCCCTTAATGGTTCATATATGCACTTCTAGGTTTATAAACTAGAAAGAAATGTTAGTGATACCTTTTCTTTACTAAATATGAGTCCTGAATGAAATATTCAGTGCTAAAACGCGTATTTCATTTACGGATATGTGTTTCGTACCAAAGAATATGTAAAGGTAAAAGGACATATACCGAAGTTCCTCCTACATCACCTAGCCTGGATGGCATATCTTAGACTTCAGCTATCTCTATCTATCCAATCATGGCATCAAGAAAGAAAAGAGGACATACTTGTTGATGGACGAGGTGCCTGTGGCGATTAATAGCTCTATCTATCCAATCATGGCATCAATTATAACGAATCATTTGCACTCCACACCAAATCAAAACCTTGATTAATAGCTCCCGTCAACTAGGTTGCATTTGGATTCTCTAGAATTGACACAAGAGCTGATTGACGGGCAGAACTATAACACTATTGTTGCATGTTGCCAGGTAGCTGATTAAGCTGGAAGGTTCATACTAAGGATAGAGTTGTTGACTGTTACAAAGTATCCCGTCATGTCACTGTTGTCAATTTTGCAAGTAAATTGAGCTTAAAACCCGGGATAACCACTGTTACAAAGCTGGGACTATATATTTTCGTGTTTATATATTTGTAAGTCGATTCCATGATTGTGATATCCGGATCTTGGTTTCTGCAACTGAGCTCAAACCCGGGATAGCCACAGTAACCAGTCCTATCGGAACCCGAGAAAGGATAACCAGCACCAGTAATATTTCCGCAATCAAACGAGTTCATGCAGCTCAGATATCGCTCATCATCATCAGCAAACGCAGGTGCTGAACCGCAGACCAGGGCTATGATTGGGAGTAGGATAAGCCAAGACATGGCCTGAAGGAGAAGCAGTCGATCGTGTTTTCGTAGAGGAATTGACAGGAAACGTTGTTCAAGCATGGAGTTAAAAGGAAATGGTAGTACGTATTTGACCAAAGGGGATTTTGTCAAAGATAACTTCCATTAGAATGGTGAGAGTGGCATCAACGTAAATTCAGGTGGTCAATTTTTCAGCAAGATGAAGTGTGTTTTGAATCCTGATTGTCAAATTCGGTGTTCTTGTTAAGATTGTCAAGTTTCAATTCTTAAATATATAGCTCTATACTTGCTGTGCTGTGGACTTCGTAAACATTGGTGTCTGAATACTAGAGAGATACTTTTGATCACATGGTTGATTAAACCTCCGAATAAAAATAATGTAGTAAGAGTTTGACAATTTTTTTCAGATATTTATTTATAATCTTAGATTATTTTCTTGCGTTGATATTAAAAATATATTTTTAAAAATAAAAAAATATATATTTTTATATATTTTCAAGTAAAAATATTTTTAAAAATAATAAACACTACCGTTACCACCCTACTCTGAAAATCTACCCTAACAAGTATTAGCATAATATAATTAATGTTGTTTTCAAGTTTTTATTTTAAAAAATAATATAAATTTGATTCTGAAATTTTATTTTTATATTGGAATTTTATTTATATTTATAATATTAGAATCTTATCAATAAAATGATTATAAATTTAGGAGCTAGCGAGAAAATCGTGTCAATGGAACTCACAGAATACCGAAAACAGGCTTCGATGAGAATTTAAGAGCTAACTTTTTGAACTTATTTTTTACCCAAAAAACATACAAAACACTTTAGAAACTGTAATAAACCTATCAATGATGTCAAAAAACCTAAAACTCCACTCTAAAAAACTGAATCAACACTAGCTCATATTTGTTTTTTGTTTTTTTGATGAACCTTAAAGGTAAGAAAAAAATCTAACATGAACTCTTATCAAATGAATCAATTTGACACAAGTTTCATTTTTTTGTGCTATAAATTGATACCAATAATATATTTCTTTCTTTACCGCCAGAATCCGGGGATCGCTCTCTCTTCACTCTCAATTTAGGACTAAAAAATAATAAAAATATTTTTTTATACCAAAAGTGAATGTGAGAAATATAGAGATACAAAAACTATATAATTTGTATGATTTTTACAGTTTGAGGAGCAAAATATATTATTCCACACATATTTGATGTCTTTTTTCATTCTAATCCCTTTACTTTAAATCTCATCTTTTCTAAGAAATCAAAATCAAATAATCTTCAATTATGATAAAAATTTTGGAAATAAAATTGAGGATCAAATTAAAAAATTAAAATTTTTGCACAGTCCATCCACAATGAGATGGTGAATATATAGTACACTACCGTTAGTACGTTGTTTGTTTTGTTTGATATCCTTTGTGATATTATTTTGGGTGATCAAGTTTATATGAAAGAGGGGTATAATTGTTTTAATTAAAATCCCACGAACAAATCCAGCGCACCCTCCATAAATGAAAATGACATCCAGAGAAAGACCAAGTCTCTGATATGAACTCGATTTCAGGATCAGTTTGTAAATTTCCTGGTGCTACCACACTCCCGACTCTAAAAATGGGGGAATTCATAGTCATAACATTGCAACGGATATGCCGTTGCAACCTAATTTGCCACGGACATTCCGTTACATGCGATATTGCTATTGCAGAATTGCAACGAAACATGTTCATTGCAAAGTCTATTGCTAATATCTATTAGCAATGGACTCCTTTGTTTTTTGCAACGGACCGATCCGTTGCAAACAACCTCTTTTTTATCTGTCTAGACAAAGCCATCTCTCTTGTTTTTTTTTTTTTTTTGTTAAATCCAAAAACAGCGTAGTTTGAGCCTAAACTGTTTTTAACGATGGTGTGAGCGTTTCCTAAGCAGAAAGCTAGCTGTCCCTTGTCACCATGGGGGCTCCCCACTGACTATTCGATCAAGCGGTTCTAAGAGATCATCGTATTGATGTTTACTTCTGTCCAAGCATTTTTCAAATCATAAACACAGAACGGAACTAAGTGACTGAGAGTTCATAAACTGATTTCAGGAGGAGAGTGCATACCTGGATAGTAACAGGTTGTTTGATTGGCAACATTGTCAAAACCACAAACTCCCGAAGAGGTGAAGCATTCCCAACACTCGTTATCGACCTTCCATCTCACCTCGAATCCTTTTTTCAACTGTTCTTCCAAAGCTGACATATTCCCGTCTGGTGGGAAATCTCGTATAGAAACTGGCACAAAGAAGCTACCATTACACTCCCCAGGACCATTATCTCCTTCTTGGATATAAACAGTTTGACCATCAACGTCGTCTGTTCTGCAAGTGAATGCTCTGGGAACAGGTCTGGTTTTAGGAACATCCTCGCAACCATAAATAAATGTAAAATTTCTGTAACCCTCACCAGGCTCGAAAATCTTAGGATTGAACGTGCTGTTCATAAAGTGACGTTTACACAACCCAACCGAGTAGTCCTCTCTTGCAATGCTGAGAGTTTTAATTTCATTTTTGATTTCCAAAACACGATAGGCAACCTGATTTATATTCATCGTGGTGATATTATTCTCATGATCACACTTGAGCTCCAATGCATGAATTCCACACGCGGAGGGTCTGCCATTTCCCCAGAAAGGAAAAAACGCGGAAATATTCCCGCATACAAACTCTTTCCTACAGTCAGTGAACAGGTCGTCGTTGCTTAAGGATGAAGGAATTTGAATGAAGAGCAACAGTAAGAAAACAAAATCCGAAAGGAAAGAAAAAACTGAGGAATTCATTCCGGCAAGAGGTAGCAGTGCAGAAGAAATGGAATTGTGTGTTAGCAGAATGGGCTTGGTTGTTTCAGGGATCGATAGTTTCATGCTGATCATCAGTTTCAGGTATATAAATACATCAGAAAGGGATAGTTGTGAACGCAAGACTTAGATTTGAATGCTTAGTGGACTACAAAAAATTATTTATTTATTCTGGAAAAGGGCTGCCACAATAAGTTCTTTTTGTCTTGAATCAGTCAAATATACTGCTAAAGACACGCAAAGAATTCTACCATAGTTTGGAAAATCATTGTATATTAATTTGAGAAAGACTTTTGACTAAAAAAACCAGAAAAGTTCAACCGTGTTATAAATTCATAATAAATTATATTTGAGCACGATGCTCTAACCAGCTTATATCAATTTTAATATATTCTCTTTTTATTATTTTAATTTAGTTGAGGCAAATTTTCTTTCACTTTTATTTATAAAAAGAAATTTATAGTTCTTGAAGAACGAGTATTAAAAATTCCTGAAGAATTAAATAAATTAAAAATAGTTCCTGAAGAACGAGTTCACAAATTCCTGAAGAACTAGTATCACAAGTTCCTAAAGAATTAATAAATTAAGAACAGTTCCTGAAGAACTAATATCACAAGTTCCTGAAGAATTAATAAATTACAAACAAGTTCCTGAAGAATTAATAAATTAAAAACAAGTTCCTGAAGAACTAGTATCACAAGTTCCTGAAGAATCAATAAATTAAAAACAGTTCCTGAAGAACTAGTACCACAAGTTCCTGAAGAATTAAATAAATTAAATATAGTTCCTGACGAACTAATATTTCTAAAGCTAAACAAATAATAGTCTTAAAGGAATGATTTTCCTGAAGAATTAAATAAATTATAAATAGTTCCTAAAGAATTAGTATTTTTCCTGAAAGATTAAATGCAGTTCTTGAAGAACTAGTAATTTGAAAGCTGAATAAACAACAGTCTTGAAGGACAAAGCTTGAATTTAAGCTTTTGATATTTTTAGATATAATTATTTGTCATGAAACATTGATGTTGAGATTCATCTGGAAGTTATGAATCTTTAAGAGATCATCAAAGAAGAAAATATTATGTGGCAAAATCTAAATGAAAGATATGACCACCAAAGTTTATCATACTTCCTTAAGGTCGTTATGATTGGTTGCACCTGAAGTTGCAAGATTTTAAATCGATTATTGAATATAATTCTACTCCTTTTAAAATTATCTCACAGCTGAAATTGTGTGGCAAAGATATCACGTAAGACCAAATGTTAGAGAAAATATTCTCTACTTTTCATGCCTCAAACATTGTCCTGCAGCAACAATATAGAGTGCATTATTTCAAAAGGTTCTAAACTATTCCCTGAAGTGAATGAATTTTTTGTCCTGAAGACAAGAAAGGACCGAGGATATAAGTATGGAAGAAATAAATGGAAAATGAGAAAAGATAATCCTTCTAAAAGAAAACCATCATACCACCAGAAGTGGAGACATAATGAATAGTGATACAACGCACACAATTCTTAAGGAAAATAAATACCTTGAGTATTTGACATTAACCAAAGCTAATGTCACTACAATATCAGGTCCAGCAGACATGATTAAAGGCTTTGGAAAAGTTAATATTATGTTACCAAATAACACAAGATTGAGCATCAAAGATGCATTATATTCACCTGAGTCCAGAAGAAATTTACTCAATTTTAAGGATATATGTGCTAATGGTTATCATATTGAAACAACAGATGAAGATAGAAAAGAATATCTTTATATTACTGTACGTATTTCAGGCCAGAAGCTTGTACTTGAGAAACTATCTGCTTTCTCTTCCGGAATTTATTATACGATCATGAAATCTATTGAATCAAACGTTGTGATACACCAGAAGTGTTCCAATCCAAAACAATTTATGTTTTTGCATGATCGACTTGGACATCCAGGATCAATAATGATGAGACAAATTATTGAGAATACACATGGGCATCCTTTAAAGAACCTGAAGATTATTTTACCAAGTGAAAATCCATGTGCTGCATGTTCTTAAGGTAAATTAAGTACCAAACCATCTCCATCAAAGGTTCTTATAGAATCACCATCTTTTCTTGAAAGAATTCGAGATATATGTGGACCTTTTAGATATTTTATGGTATTGATTAATGCATCAAGTAAATGGTCACATGTTTGTTTGCTTTCGAGTTGAAATATTGCATTTGCTAGATTAATTCCATAGATTATCAGACTACAAGCACAATTTCCTGATTATCCTATCAAGAAAAATTCGACTAGACAATGTTGGTGAGTTTACTTCCCAAACATTTGATAATTTTTGCACTTCTATTGGTATTGATGTTGAACATTTTGGTGCTCATGTGCATACTCAAAATGATCTAGCAGAATCATTTATAAAGTGACTTCAATTAATTGCAAGACCATTACTTATGAAATCAAAATTGTCTACATCTATTTGGGGACATGCTATATTACATGTTGCATTACTAGTTAGAATTAGACCTAGTGCTTACCATAATTATTCTCCTTTACAACTTGTTTATGGTATACCACCAAATATATTTCATCTATGAATTTTTGGTTGTGCGGTATATGTGCCTGTAGCACCCCCACAAAGGACTAAAATATAAATTCTCATCACCAGTCTTCAAAACGTGCCCATGTGTATTCTCAATAATTTGTCTCATCATTATTGATCCTGGATGTCCAAGTCGATCATGTCAAAACATAAATTGTTTTGGGTCGGAACGCTTCTGGTGTATCACAACGTTTGATTCAATAGATTTCATGATCGTATAATAAATTCCGGAAGAGAAAGCAGATAGTTTCTCAAGTACAAGCTTCTGGCCTGAAATACGTACAGTAATATAAAGATATTCTTTTCTATCTTCATCTGTTGTTTCAATATGATAACCATTAGCACATATATCCTTAAAACTGAGTAAATTTCTTTTGGACTCAGGTGAATATAATGCATCTTTGATGCTCAATCTTGTGTTATTTGGTAACATAATATTAGCTTTTTCAGAGCCTTTAATCATGTCTGCTGGACCTGATATTGTAGTGACATTAGCTTTGATTAATGTCAAATACTCAAAGTATTTATTTTCCTTAAGAATTGTGTGCGTTGTTGCATTGTTTGCCAGACATAAATCTCCATCATGAAAAGTCATATCACTATTCATTATATCTCCACTTTTGGTGGTATGATGGTTTACTTTTAGAAGGATTATCCTTTGTCCTTTTCCATTTATTTCTTCCATACCTATATCCTCGGTCCTTTCTTGTCTTCTAGACAAAAAAATTCATTCACTTCAGGGAATAGTTTAAAACCTTTTCAAATTATGCACTCTAGATTGTTCTTGCAGGACAATGTTTGAGACATGAAAAGTAGAGAATATTTTCTCTAACATTTGATCGTATGTAATATCTTACCACACAATTTCAGCTATGAGGTAAGTTTAAAAGGAACAGAATTATATTCAATAATTGATTTAAAATCTTGCAACTTCAAGTGCAACCAATCATAATGACCTTGAGGAAGTATGATAAACTTTGGTGGTCATATCTTTCATTTAGATTTTGCCACATATTATTTCCTTCTTTGATGGTCTTTTAAAGATTCATAGCTTCCAGATGAATCTCGGCGTCAATATTTCATGACAAATAATTATTTCTAAAAATATCAAGAGCAATAAATTCAAGTTTTGTCAGATTTGACATTATCTTTATCTATAAAAACAAGAAATAACTTATTAAATAAAATCATGAAGATAAATAAAAAATCAGTCCTTCAAGACTGTTATTTATTCAGCTTTAGAAATACTATTTCTTCAGGAACTGCATTTAATTTATTTAATCTTTCAGGAAAAATATTAGTTCTTCAAGAACTGTTTTTAATTTGTTTAATTCTTCAGGAACATCAAACCTTTAAGACTATTATTTATTTAGCTTTAAAATACTAGTTCGTCAGGAACTATATTTAATTCTTCAGGAAAATTGTGTTACTAGTTCTTCAAGAACTATTTTTAATTTATGCAATTCTTCAGGAACTTGTGATACTAGTTCTTCAGGAACTTGTGAACTCGTTCTTCAGGAATTATTTTTAATTTATTTAGTTTTTCAGGAACTTTTTTTAATTTATGTAATTCTTCAGGAACTGTTTTTAATTTATGTAATTCTTTAAGAACTTGTAATACTAGTTCTTCAGGAACTATTTTAATTTATTTAGTTCTTCAGGAACTTATAATACTCGTTCTTCAGGAACTATAAATCTCTTTCTATGAATAATAGTGAAAGAAAATTTGCCAAAAATAAATTACAATAATGAAAAGTGAAGATATTAAAATTAATATAAGTTGGTTAGAGCATCGTGCTTATAACGTGTTATAAAAAGAATAAATGATTCACATATAAGAGCATAGATATTCAAAACATAATCAAAAGAGACAAGAGAGAAATCCCTTGCTTAATATGAATTCTTCTATTATTCCAAAAGTGTGTAGAATACAAGACACAAGTGGTCTATTTATAGGAGAAGGAAATGAACTCAAGGGTTATGGAAATCCAAGAGACTAAACTCAAGAGTAATGGGCATTCAATACATATAAATATAATTTAATATATATTTATAACAAAGAATTCATATTAAGTAAGGTATTTCTCTCTTGTCTTTTTTTATTATGTTTTGAATATCTATGCTCTTCTATGTTAATTATTTATTCTTTTTATAACAAACCGTTTATTTTAAAGCTATGATCATGTGAGTAAAAAGCAGTATATATTATAAAATCGGACTGTGATACCCCACAGGCTACAACTTGCAGGGAAGGAGCAGCGAATACAGCAATTAGGACTGGGATAGTGATCCAGGAGATAAATGTGGAGAAATTAAATTGAGAACCGATTGCGTGACATTGGGGTTTCAGTTGCGTTCCTTGACTTGACTTGGAACTTTGAAAGTTGATGTTCGACAATAAATAAATTAAAGTTAATGGCAAATTCATTATTTCATCTCTATAGTACTCTCACCTTGTTAATATATTCTTAATTAGTTTATTTTATTAGATTAAAGTTATAATAATTTTTAGATAATTATGTGAAAATCATGTAATTTGATTTTTTGTATAGTTTGATCCTTCACACAAGTAAAATATGCATTAATTAAAACGAGAATTTTAGAGATTTCACTACGAAAAGGGAAGAGTTGTATGCTTCATATGATTATTTAACAATTTAATTTGTAGGCTAAAAAGTAAATGAAGATTCATTGAGGTTCTATTTATATATTGAGAGGATCGAATTGAATCTGATTTCAAAGATTGAAGACTTTTTTGAGGTTTGCCTTTACTTTTATGTTTTCACACTTATAAAATAACAGATATAGGACCAACCCAAGACCTAGAAGATGTACAAAATTAAATATTTTATTATTATTAATATTGGTGTCCAGGCCATCTTGTTTACACATCAACTAATCTCACGGACCCTGAAATTATCGATCATATAAGTTTCTAGTGGCTATCATATTAATAGTCACAAGAGTAGCAAACATCTTAAACTTAAACTTAAACTCGTGCTACTGATTCATCTATTAGATGGTTATAAACAACTAAATATTTATTTAAAAATATGGTTGAGATTATTTTTTTGTTATTTTTTTCTAATTGATATAATTATAATTATAAATCTAACTTGGATTAAGTTTCTAATCACCAGGATTTAAGATCAACCCGCGTACCTAACAGGGGTAATTACATTTCTTGATGCTAGCAATTTGTCTACTCCCCGTCAAACACCTCACAAGAATTTCGCAGCGAAAGGTGCGGTGCAATATTCAAGTCATAAAATTTGAATTACAATATCTTCCATGGTGGGAGTCCAGCGTCAAATTCAAAAAATATAATTACTGTTTATGTGTGTGTATATATATATATCAATTCAAAAAAATCAGTTCAAATTCAAAAATAAAATTATTTTGAATTGTGTAATTTAATCTAAGAAAAGATCCGATAAAATAATTTTTCTGAACAAAACTATGAACATATATTATGAGAATGTCATCGTCAATCTCGCAAGGTCATTGCATTCTCTGATATATATATATATATATATATATATATATATATATATATATATATATATATATATCAAGAGACTCCTCGTAAAATTTTATCTCAATCTAATGGTCGGATTAAGAGATATGATTGATATTGTAAAATTATTCATTATTTTAAAAAAAAAAAAAAACACTATTTAGCCTAAACAAAACGGGCGGAACGAAACCGGAACATTTCAGCCGGTATCCGGCTGAAAAATACAGAATGGACTGGAATTTAAACTGAGATAAAAACAATGTTGTTTTATTTTTTTTATTGATATAAAATGTTTTAGCTAATCAACCCGAGAATTCTTGTGCGTTTCTTCCACCCAAAGTCAATTCTGAATTTTCAATGGAGATGAAAATTCCGGTGCTAATTCATGTCGGAATTATGTTTCCAAGTTAATTTGTTAAAAAAATTAAAAAATAGATATCAGCTTAGCAATTTCATCTCATTATGCTTTCTCCACGTGCGCACGACCTGAGCTGCCACGTCTTCCCTCACTAAGCTGACATGACAACTTCATCTCTGCTTAGCAACAAATATATACGTGCTTAGTAATTAGTGCTGAGTAATTAGTGCCGGTTTGAGATTGTGTTTAAGATTGTTTTTAAAATCTTAAAAACAATATTTTTTTATCAAAATAAAAGGTAATTAGAAATATATTAAAATAATATTTTTTATTTTTAAAAAAATTATTTTTGATATCATCACATCACATAAAAATGATCTAAAAACACTAAAAATAATTAATTAAAAAAAATATTTTTGAAACGTAATGTCAAATATTATTTTAGTGATTTTGATAGTATAGTTATGGTTGCTTTTGAAAGTGTTTTTTGTTAAGAAATGTATCAAAATTATATTTTATTTATTTTTTAAAAATTATTTTCGACATCAACATATGATAATGATTTAAGAACACCAAAAAAAATTTATTTATTTTCAAAAATATTTTTGAAATACAGTGACAAACAACCTCTTAGTAGCATAACAGATCCCATTTTTTAAAACACGAAAAAATACTTAGAACATGACGATGATTTTTAAAAAACAAAATCTGGTTTGTTTGACTAGGATTAGTGAGTTAGGTTATTTAATAGTATAATTATAAAAAAGAAACAATAATAATAATAATAATAATAATAATAATAATAATAACAACAACAACAACAATGATTAATCAAGACAATAAACATTTGTTGATGTTATAAGAAAATACCCTATAGATATTATTAAAAAATATTAATGATATTATTTGAACACAAAGTAAAAATTAAATGTGAACAAGATAAACTTAAACTTATATATAGTAAGCGTGTGGTTAAATTATTTTAAGGATTTATAATCATTTAAAAGGAAATACAAATGTTATTATTCAATAAATAGATTACATTTTTAGCGTAATTATCGCCGAGGATGACATGCATTTATTGATGAATAGGCTGGCTTTTCTGAAGCTGAAATGTCAGATAAACACTAAACGACTCCCTAGTGAAGTGAATTGAAGAGTTTGAAGTATAAGAAGGTTTGAAGTATAAGAAGATAGAGAAATTGAGTTGGTTTTTTAAAATGATTTTTATTGAAAAATATATCAAAATAATATTTTAAAAAAAAATATTTTTGACATCAACACATGAAAATAATCTAAAAACATAAAAAAAAAATTAAATAAAAAAATTTAATTTTTAAAAAAAATATTTTTAAAGCAAGTTTCAAATAGCAAATTCGTATGCCTAAGAGCATTGCTGTGTTGTAAGAACTGTTAAGATTTATGAACAGCAGATTTCTTTTTAACAAACCCTTCCTCTTGTAGTTCTATTTTCACAGGAAAACGGTGGCTAGGATTAATAAATAAACCAGTCAATTACAAATATTGATGTTACGCTTTTTTGATCATATCATGTGAAAGAGAAGACAAAAGTCAAGTACAGGAAAAACAGGAACTGTTGTCCCAAGTTTCCTGTGACTTGATCAAATCGTAATTTTGTTAACATGATACATCAACGAGAAAGCAAGAAAAACGATATATCAAGAACCGATGCCATGGACGAAGCCATTCAGCTTTCTTTCTAAAACTTCTGAGCAAATCTGTCCCATCATATGATAGAAAGACAGCAAGTCGGACAGCTGCTCTACAGACATTTTTCCCATCACATTTTCTGCCATTTTTTCCCTCTCCTCGTTCATCTTCAGTCTTTCAATGTAGGAACCCGCATTCCTCACTGTTGCACCCATCTGCTTCAATCTATTCTCCTGTTCTATGCTCAAAGCTGTGTTTGACTGCATGGATAAAAGGATCATTAATGACACAAGATCAAAAGCCTGAAAACAAAATCTATGAACTTGAAACAATATTCAAACATTTTGTGATTAGTGAATATACCTCTAGGAATTCTGCTCCAGGTTGTAGTTCTGATTCCTTTGATGGATTCATTTTTTGGCCAGTAGTGTATATGTTTCTTGCAAGAGAGAAACTTTTAATTATAACCTTCCTTTTCTTCTCCATTGCTTGATCTAGCTTGAGAGGCCTGGGCACAGATGTAGTACTACTGAGCTTCTTCTGATAAGCAATCACAGCCTTGACAAATTCCTGCATAATAATTCTATCTCAGACCATGTTCATATCAATTATACATTATTTCATCAAATTGTCCCGTAAAAGATCATGCGTAAACCTGATAGGCCATTGGGCATCCTGGATAATCAAACATGTCGGTGCCATCCTGCCTCATTCGTTCTGGATGGAATTGAAGTCCCATTATGAACTTACCCTCTTCAGGATTACACGCATCAGGATCATAAAACCCTTCAATCAATCCATCTGGTGCGAACGCCATTGGCACAAATCTCTGTGCTAATCTATTCACCCCCTGGTGGTGATAGCTATTAACCAAAATCTGCATTTCATCTTCTTCCAGAGAATCCCTAAACCAATCATGCAAGGGGGTGTTCTCTACTACCTTAACCACATGTCTATGCCCATCATAATTATCATAATCCATGTGCTTCACTCTTTGAGATTCCTGGATCTTCTTTGAAATCTCCTTTTCAATGTCCTGATAAAGGGTACCCCCAGAAGCAACGTTTAGAACTTGAGATCCTCTGCAGATTCCCAAATAAGGTATGTTTCTTTCAAGGCAAAGTTTTGCAAGCCTTAACTCAATTGAATCCTTCTCTCTATCAATAGCTGTATCACTTGAATGAATCCTCCTGATTTCTTCGAATTCTTCTGGTGAAAGATTAGATGTCTCAGCTTCATATAAGGATGGATCAATGTCTTCTCCTTCACAGAGAAGAACTCCATGGATAGGCTCAAAACTATCTAACAGCATATGCACCCCACTAACACGGGGCACGATAACTGGCACTGCACCGTATCCAACTATAAGATCGAGATGATATTCTCCTGAAAATAAACAAAATATTATCAATCCTAATCATCATATGAACAAATCAAGAATGATCAAAGAACGAAAACGTACCGACAAAATCTACAAATTTGTTTTTGCGGAGGCTACGTCTAGAGACGATGAGAACACGAGGGAGGATAACAGAGAGATCAGGAGACATGGTGCTGTAGAACTTGGGAGAATAGGAGATTTTGTTGAATTTTTCTAGCTGTTTATATACAAAACCTCAGGATTTAATTGTTATTTAATCGGACTACCTGGGTGTAAGGGGGAGCGAGACAGATCTACATGGTCATGGCGCCGCGTAGTATCCCCATTTCCAACAAGGTTCTCGTATTAACCCTTGTGTGTGTTTATATATATATATATATAGATTATCACTAATATTTATACATGTAATCTCTTGCTTGACTATATATACTTGACAGTCAAATAATAGCAGATTTGAAGTTACATACACCAACATCTACACGTACTGGAGCTTTAAAGATGATCATTAATTAGAGAGGAGACGTGAATAATGCATATCGTCTAAGACGGGTCAAAGATGAGGAGAAGATGAGCTGTGACCAGGGAGGAGCACTTAGATTCGGTGGATTTGCCAATAAATTCAAATGAATCTATTGTTGAAATACAAAATTTTAAAAAAAAAAAAACAACAAAAACGTTTTTAGTAAATTCATGCTCTCATTTAGATATGACGACTTGTCTTGCCCGTGCACTGTGCTGAGCTTTTTTGATGTAGCAAATTAATTGATTGTTATGTATATTTTCATTGATTTACTAAAAATTTAATTAGTTAAATTATTATCGATAAAATCCTTTTCAAATGGGTTATTTGTTATTTGTTTTGTGCATCGAAGTGATTGAATGTTGCTATTATTAGAAATGTTTGGATAATTATTTAATTGGTACATTGTCTATGTGCATCGAAACACAAGGCAAGTCATATTTTTTCATTATAAATAATTTGGCTTAATTTTTCCACTCGTTTTGTCCATATATGGCTTTGTATATTTCTTGATGTAGCAAATTGATTGATTGTTATGCATGTTTTTATTGATTAACTAAAAATTTAATTAGTTAACCCTTGTGTGTGTGTGTGTGTGTGTGTGTCGATATATATATATATATATATATATATATATATATATATATATATATATATATATATTATCACTAATATTTATACATGTAATCTCTTGCTTGAGTATATATACTTGACTGTCAAATAATAGCATTTTTGAAGTTACATACACCAACATCTACACGTACGGGAGCTTTAAAGGCGATCATTTATTAGAGAGGAGACGTGACCAGGGAGGAGCACTTAGATTCGGTGGATTTGCCAATAAATTCAAACGAATCTATTGTTTAATTACAAAATTTAAAAAAAAAAAAAAAACGTCTATTGTTTAATTACAAAATTTTAAAAAAAAAACAACAAAAACGTTTTTAAGTAAATTCATGCTCTCATATAGATATGACGAGTTGTATTGCTCGTGTGTTGTGCTGAGTTTTTTTAAGTAGTAAAATTAATTGATTGTTGTGCATGTTTTCATTGATTAACTAAAAATTTAATTAGTTAAATTATCATCGATAAAATCTGTTTCAAATGGGTTATTTGTTTTGTGCAATGAAGTGATTGAATGTTGTTATTGTTCAAAATGTTTGGATAATTATTTAATCAATACATTGTCTATGTGCATCGAAGCGCAGGGTAAGTGACTCATATTTTTTCATTGTAAATAATTTGACCCAATTTTCCCACCTATTTTGTCTATGTGTGTCTTCGTATATATTTTGTTGACATGATATTAAATCTGAAATATCATACATAAAAAAACCATGAAAGTCAATTATGAACAAAAACAACATCTACTAATGAATAATTTCAATTATTATTACATTTTAATCATCATGATTCTTAAATTCTCATAATTATTATAGCTGCTATTATAATCATTATTTTAAATGATTAATATTATAATTATTACTGCCAGTATTGTTATAATTGATGTCATTATTATAACAATAATCATCATGATAACCAACATCGTTGTTTTTATTAATATTATTTCAATTATAATTAGTATTATTATCATTATTATAATTGTTTTTGTTATTATTGATATTTTTATATTATTTTATGAGTTATTGTTATTATTACCATCAAAGTTATATTTAGTTACATTATAAGCACTATAACCAAATTTGTAAAAATCGGGATTTTGACACGACATGGAATTGATTTTTGAACTCGGGTCATAAAATCAAATTGTAAAATCATAAAATATTTTCGTACAAAAATTGTAAAATCACAGCTAAAATCGTGTAGATAGAAAAATCATAAAATCATAAGTAAAATATTTCTGAATACAATACAACATAATTATAGTCATAAAACTTCATTAGTTAAGGTTCATACATGATTTAAAATAACTTAAAATACATTACAAAACAATTATGTGCATAGAATTTCATAAGGTAAAAACTAACAAATTTAAAACAAATATTCTGTTGGCGTGCTCTGTAAACTAAAATTAACCTCATTACCGTCATCTTTCTTGTTATTTATAATATTCATCAAAAACATTACTATTGAAAGGATTATTAGTACTATTACTGGTACCAACACCGATATTGCTAGTACTAGCTCCAACTCTAACAAATTATTTCAACATTAGCACATGAAAATAATCTAAAAATACCCAAAGAAAATTAATTGAAAAAATTGTAAGTATAAATTTTAAAGTTATGCGTGCATTTAAAAAATAACCATTGGAAAGAGAGAGAGAGACAGAGAGAGAGAGAGAGCAGGGGGGAAACAGGATGAATCTGGTCTAATTTTATGATTTTAGTCGATTTTAACAATTTTATTCTGATTGTAACGGGGTCCGATTTTTCTACCCGATTTTATCAGGTTTGTTCTTTTGACTTGTAAAATCATACTATTTTACGAGTCAAATCACGATTTTGACAACAATAACTATAACTATTACAATAAATTATAATTGCTATTATCATAATAATTATAATATCACTATTATCATCAAGATCATAACACCTTAAATTATTATTATTAGTGTTGTTAAAATAATAAAAATTATTAACTTACCATGAAGAATAAAAAAACTCAAAAACTCTAACAAAAGAGTAAGCAAGAAAAAACACATCTCAAATTATTATTATTATTATTATTATTATTATTATTATTATTATTATTATTATTATTATTATGGAAATAAAAAAACAAAATTACCTTGAAGAATAAAAAATACTAAAAATTATAACAAAAGAGTAAATAAAAAAAATAAAATAAATGACAAAAAATAAATAAATATTATTAGTCTTAACAAAATCATTTCAAAAAAATATCTCAAATGATTATTATTATTATTGCATAAATAATGAAAAGAACAAAATTACCTAGAAGAATAAAATAAATAAATAAATAAATATAACAAAAAGAGTAAGCAATAAAATAAAATAAATGACAAAATAAAAAAATATTATTAGGTTTAAAAAAATTAGGGACCAGTTGGCATGAACAGTCCTAGAAAAACCAAAAGCATTTTTATGCTAATTAATTAGCATGAACATTCGCAGAAGAATGAAAAAAGCAATGAAACTATTCATGCTAATTAATTAGCATGAATAGTCATGAGGAAACCAAAAGCATTGTATGAACAGTCGAAGAAGAATGCAAAAGAGGTAGTGAAATGCACTGTTCAAATCCACAGTGCAATCAGTATGGATGAACAGTGATTTCACAACCTCATTTAGCTATAGGGATAATAATTTAATCTGAATATGATAAATAGCAACCTAAATAGATAAGAAAGTTTTAGATTTGATGAATAATGATTAATATATAGATATTGTCAAACTAAATCCAAACTCATTGAACGTAACTTAAAAATATATAATTATATTACATTATATTTTTTTTTAATATAATATGATATATAAACCATAATATTGATATAAAACATTATATAAATAAATAAATAATATTTATCGTTTTATTATTCTATTACATATACATACATCAAAAGTGTGTGTGTGTATTAACTATTTAATTTTTTATTGATTAGTAAATAATTGTTGATTACAAATATCTATTAGATATCTGAAATCTGATGGATAATTTATGAATATCTAAATTTTTTACATGATAAATGATGGATGAGATATGGATATCAAAACAACCAATCCACATGTACTCATTGCCATTTTTACTCTCAACCTTGACTGGTAAAGAAGAAGATTAACATCGTCATTTATCTTCTTGAAATCATTAGGTTTATTATATACTAGTTATGTGACTTGTGCTCCATCAGGGGTCATATATTTTTATTTTTTATAAAAATAATTGAATATATAGGTTTTTTCAGCACATTTATATAGTTTAAAAAACTCTAAGTTCAAATAAAACTTTTTATGAATACATGTAATCAAGTAAATGAATAATTATGTGTGCTAATAAATAAATAAATAAATAAAAAGTAATCAATGACATTTAAATAAAACTTAAAAAATCAAGAGACAATTGTAAACTAAGATATTTAATCTAGAAAAAATAGATATTTACCCTATTGTGTTTGCAAAATTTATTTATTAAAATAGTTTTTTTTATTCAAGCCAATAATAATATAAATAGATGCACAAATTATATTGCGCAACCAGGCTTGGCAAGCTCACCTAGCCTTTTTGTCAAAGCCCTTGCGCAGGCTCCCACGTTACTAAACTTTTATTTTTTTTCATTTATTTTTTTTTTTTAATTTACTAAGTTTTCTTGGTTTAATTTAAATAATTTAAGAGTTAAGAACACATCATAACACAACAGCATGGCTTCAGTATAAAGTTGAGAAAAAAAAGAACTAGAATAAATATACATGAATGATAATCAATTCATTTAGTCATTGATGTATTGCACAATCACTCCCCCCACTTTTCATTTGGCAACTAAAATCAGACATCTCCTCTCTTTTTTGACAACCAATAAGATAATTTCTTAAATCTTGAATTTCCGAGACTAAGCTTTGTCTAGTTGTACTTATTTTTTTGTCTATAAATTGAGAAAGAGAACAAATAGTACTCTTCAAGTCAGAACCAAAAAGAGGCTGGCTGGAAAGTGCTTCAACCCAAGAGGTAATCGATGATGAGGAAGTCAAAACTGAAGTCACATTTACTTGTTCAAAAGAATAATAAAATGTATCTGACCTCAAAATTTATGCATATATCCCTCTGTGGCAACTTTCAGTAGGTTTTCGTATGTGGTTAATTTTTCTCTGGGCTTACTTCTCAAATTCCCAAGCCTTCTCTCTTCAGAGTCGATCTTTTCCCAGGCACTGAATGGTACAGCTCTAACATCTCTACTATCAAGCAACTGGAGGAGTCCCTGTCGGCCAGGCTTTGGGAAGGTAGATGTGGAAGCTATCTCTCCTTGATGAACATCTTCTGATATACTTGCCACCTATCGTGCAGCAGCTTAGTGATTAAAGCAAGGTTTCTAAATGATGAAAACGAACTGGGATGCATAGCGGGATGCAAGAGAGACTTACTGTTTCTTCAGCACAGTAGAGATTTGTAGCAATAATCCCAGTTGGCCCCCTCTTCAACCACCCACAGACATACAGACCTTTCTCGAGCTGCGTAGGATCTCCTGAAGTATCAGCAAGAACCCGACCTTTAATATTTGGAACCACACCTGGAAAGAACCCATGAGAGGAGGATGGAAAATCAGTTTACACAATCAAACATTTAAAAATTTCAGTAGATGCAAGCAACCGAGTCCTAGAGATGGTTTAGTCCTAGAGATGGTTTTGCCAGATGCTTGTTTCGAACCAGTACACACGCAACTATACATGTGTAAGAAAATTCAAAATTTAAAACGATATAAGAATCTGACAAAGCCTCCTGACCTTGTTCATTATAGTTCTCGTTGCTTAAATTTTAAGAAGTTTCTTCTAGGATTTTGTAGACATGTTGAGCTAAATAATTGATCAAGCAACTTTGGAAGATTTATACCGCTTTTCATGGATAAAATAACACATCCAGCAATAATGATCAGAAAGGGTACAATATCCTTTTATCTTTTCTTTTCTTTTCAAATTACCTTTTTCATGGTCAAATGGTAAACCATCGACTGACACTGATTTGTAACCAATGCTCTTTAGCACCAACCTGCAAACAGAAATGGACATTGCAAAAATGTAAGCAATAGATCATACTAATGAGTTGGTTCAACATAATTACAAACTGTTGAGTTCCTTTATCATACAACGGTACATGAATCATGTCACCTAACACAAATTAATTTACAACTATTCACATTTCTGGTCAGGCAATGACTAAATCCATCTTCATTATAGCGCCATGTGAAGTTAAAAGTAACTGTATTTATAACAGATAAAATGCTCAAAAGAAGCACAGATTAACATGGAAAAATATATAACTAGCCAAGATTAACGAATACCCGCAGTCAAGGTCCTCATATGATCCAGTACCCACAGCAATCTGCTTTCCAGGGCCAACAGCTGCAAAATAGAAAAAGCATATTTAACACTGGCGTGATGAAACTAAATTGGATCAGAACATGGAACAGTGCAATCTTTATTTTGACAGCTCTGGAGTTTCTTTCTCATGGAACTTCAAACAATCCCATTCATAATTATAATTGAAGTGAAAAATAAAATGCTAATTTTCTTGACTGTAAGACAAGGTCTAATTGCCTGACAGCATCATTCTGAGTATTATGATGATAAGCGATTAACAAACTTCTGTTCAAATGCTGTGCAACATACAGCAGGTGGGACAATGCTGTACTGCAACATAACAATATCCAACAACTACAAGTAAAACTAAACATGTAAACAAAGAGGCACACATGGAGACTCATACACAACCACACCATTTATAGAGAGAAAAGCACCTTTAAGCATTGTCTTCTCAAAATGCACACCAGCAACACGACCACTGCCTTCACCTGAATCTAGAAACCTATCAGGTTTCCGGAAGAAAACAAAGTGAAGTTCACGCTGACTTGAACTAGGATGAGAAGGTGCTGAAGTGGCTGCTTTTGAAAGCAACTCATAAACCCTCCTATGGATTCGATTATTTTTAAGCACTTCCTTTGCCAAAAGAAAGCATAAAGACACAGAACCATTAATAAAAGAGATTAGGCACTGAGAGTATAAAGATGAAACCCAAAAGACAGAAGAATGTAATCAAGTTGGTGCTTGAAAGTATTATTTCACCAATAAATAAGACCTAGGCTAGAAAGACAAAAAATCTTGGTCGTGTTTTCAAAAATATTTCACCATGTCTTTCTTCATTGGATTCTGGATCCTCCATATTATCCAAGTCAGAAGCACTTAGAATTGTTCAAATACATCATGAAGAGATTGCTCAATTCATATGTTAATTTGTAGCATATTAACCACAGGCATGAAGAGATTGCTCAATTACACTAGAATGAATGCAATTTGGATCACCTCAGTTTGAGTTTGACTATTTTAGAACATTCATTAAAAGGCATCGCAAGAACAAGAAAATAATGATAGTAACAATGATAGTGGCAGTTGCTATGTATATTCTGCTACAAAGAAAAACAAATAAAGAGCATGTCTATTAAACAAGCATACATATGAATAACGTTGATACCTACCTCATCTTCTGGACTTTTATGTAAATCAACTTCATTGATGTGAATATACAAATCTTTAATACCTACAGCAATAACATAATATCAGCAATGGTATTCTATAATTAAGAAAGTAAAACCAAAAACGACCTCTGAATAAGCATATTAACAAAGTCAATTGCATATATTCAGCAATAAATCTTATTTAATATCAACTACAGCCATTCAAATGAAATGTGCAAGTCAGTGCCCGGGATTTATGTGCCGAACAATCAAACAGAGAACAAGCGTATCACATACTTAATAAAGCACATGCTCAAAATAAATAATTGGTATAAATAATAATTTATTAGTCCTTCACATAGACTTATCAATATAATACTTCATAATAAGACATCACATTTGAAACAAAAAAGGATCGGTTCTCTTAGCTCAGAATTACATTTAAATAAGACACGGCTTTAGTCCTATCATCATGTTTTCAGCAAGCCTTGAGAATTCAAATCAACATATAAAGGATACAAGTATAAATGACAACAAGCTAAGAATTACCAAGAACTTCTCTCAGCTCTTTTGCTGTGCAAGCTGCCTGGGCTGGTCCACGTCTTCCAACTAGATATACTTTTCTGCAATTATATTTAGAGCATTACCACTGACAACCTAAAAAGCTAGCAACAGATCTATCTGATCCCTATCAAATAGTTCGATAAAAAAAAACCTTATAGAGCTCTGCTCTAGAGCTTCCAAAGCATGACTGGCAATATCAGTTGTTGCCAGCACTGATGTTGATTGTAGAAGGATACGGGCAACATCAAGCGCTACATTGCCCTGAAAAATCATTGGAGAATTGTCATGGGAAAGTGTCGTCTGTATTTTAGTATTGCACACTACTTGGGAAGGGAAGGATGAAAGGTGTTTTAACCTAAAGGGAGCTGAATTTTGGGATTATTTACACACTTTTGAATATACTGAAAGTCTAGCATAGAATTGAGCAAAACACCTAACAAGCATGGCATGAAAAAGATGAGAGTCATCCTTAGCATTCTGAAATCTTAAACATGTTGATTGGATATTTCAAATTTGTCAAGGCTACTGTACAGCTTTATGATGCTAACAGAAACTTAGCACTACCCCTCATGGAATGTGTTACCCGCAATAGCATAATTTTCCATTTAAACAACCAATGAAATCCCAGCATCAGAATCTAAGCTTACTGACACACCATGCCTGTGTAACCCAAATCCGATTTCAACTTACAAGAGAAAAGGAATACATAAAGTACTAAACTTACTACAAACAGATTTTTATTCAGATTGCTTGGAAATTGTGCCTTTTGGATCTTCCAGCAGAAAAAAAAACATGTTTAAACTCGTTAGAGGCATCTACCACTGTAATTTTTAAGTAATTTCTTATTTATCTTACATACAGAATTATGTTTCCACTCATCTCATTCAATTAGCATCATCGTGTCCTAACTTATTTCCATTGAACAAATTCATCATTTAAAATTAGTTGCACCATATAGAACAGACCAAATCACCCTCTAAGAGGTCATATTTACCTCATCTTAACCATTTTTTCTTAAAGTTAATAGCATTTCCTCGTTTCCAATATTATGTCTAATACCAAATCAGCATTGCATATCCAAATCAGAGTTTTGTGGTCTGGTCACCCGTAAATCATCTCTATAAATCACAACTTTAGTGAAAACAATAGCAATATTCTGACTACCTGGCCTAGAATAACAGCTGTATCGGTGCTCTTCAAATCAGGACTCAAGTTTTTGCCATCTGGGTGCCCATTATACCACCAAACAAATTCTCTAGCAGAGTGTATCCCTGACAAATACTACAAAAAGAAAAGAGTACAGATGGGGGAAGATATAAACAACTGGAATTGCAACTCTATGCAGCCATAATCATTTTCAAAAAAAAAAAAAAAGCCTTAAGAGTAATTTCTTTAATATATTAGTGTCTACTTTTATCGGACATACTTCTCCTGGAATACCTAGAGCTCTATCACTCTCAGCACCGTAAGCAAGCACTACCTGCTCATAGCATTTACAAAGTTAGCAAAACTAATCAAGCATAGGAGATAAAATGCAAACTAAATAAAAGTACTGTTAACTCACCACATGATACAGCTCGCGAAGTTCTGAAAGAGAGACAGAGGACCCAAGAGTGACATTTCCAAAAAAGGAGCACCGTTCATGTTGCGCGGCCTTTGAGAACTGGTTCATCACAATCTGTAGCAAGTTTTCTGGTATACTAAGCTCAATTAAGACAATTATTTTGCACCAAAACTAACACTAGCAACAGAAATTTTATTTCAAAATTTAACTATTTCAAATAGGAAAGAAAAAAAACGAATTTTCTAGACATGGGTAATACAGAGCCATCACCATTTGACTAAAATATTTAAAAATAGAAAATCACGAACTCTAAAACATAATCAAAATATTAAAAGTAAATGCATTTCTTCTCCACGAAAATTCTACGAATAGAAAAAATAGGCGAAGTTGTACAAAGAATGAAACATAGAAAAAGAAGAAGAAATGACCTTAGTTTCGGGGTGGTCAGGAGCCACGCCAGAGCGGACTAAACCAAAAGGCGTGGGCAAACGATCTATGATATCAACTTCAGCTCCTTGATGCGCCTTCAACATCTAATTACATCTAACAATGATTGTAATTTAGGCACAAAAAATTAAGAAACGGTGCATCAAATTTGTAATTACCTTTTCAGCAGTGTAGAAGCCAGCAGGACCAGCTCCAACAACACAGACTCTTAGAGGATTGGAAGAAAGAGTTGAGAAGCTTAAGCTGCTGCTTCTTCTTGATAATGATAATGACAATGACAGCCGTCTGATTGCTTGATCAAATATTGCCATTTCTGTGAATTTCTAAGCAGATAATTCTCAGATTATATATCCATTACCTTTTAATCCAAACAAATTAAGGAACTAAACAAAACTAAGAAAATAATTTCTTTCTAGTGGCCGTTTGGCTCCGCGGTTCACGCTGCGTTGCGTTGAACCGCGGAGTAAAACGCAGCTATTACCAAACATTGAACCAATTTTTTGGTAGTGGGTCCCACAAAAAAGAGCCGTTGTGCCGCAACTGCAGAAGCAACTGAGAGGTGCTTTCGCAGCTGCGGCGTCTCGCAAAAAAGGAAAAAACGCAGCAACAATTGACAAGCTAATTCAATATCTGAGAATCAAATAAATAAAAAAACAAACAAAAAACACTTGAAATCAGGAAGGAAACAGAGGAATGGATACATGAACTTCATTCCTTACACATTCATCAAAGAGCCAAAATGAAGAAAACGAAAAAACAAGTTAAAAAGGGGGGGAAATGAAAGAACCAACAATGACAGCAGATCTTTCTTGAACTCACATGGTGAAGTGAAATCTCAACTTCAGGGAGGCGGGGGGGGAGGATTTGGCTTTGGATTACAAAAAGGCACAGTGATCACTGCTAAGCGCTTGGGCTTAGAATTTTAAGGAGAGCTTTGTCTACTTATCGAGACTGTTGGAGTGGGTGTGCTCGCGCTGGGGCTGTGGTGGAGGGGCTGGGTGTGCTCGCTGGGGCTGTCTCTGTGTGTGGGTGTGAGGGGAGGGGGGCTGGCTGAGGGCGAGCTGAGGGGACGAGGGTGGGGCGTCTGTGTGTGTGTGTGTTGGGGGGGCTGGGAACGGGATGATACGAGGGGAGGGACATTTATATATATATATATATATATATTGAAAATGATGTAATTATATATAAAAATATTTGTTTTTATTTTTATTAAAAAAATACCTCAACAAGTAAAAAATTATATATAAAATTAATAATTATATTGTTAGAGTGTTTTTTAAAAGCAATTATTTAATTATATAACTTACTCCTATTAATTGTATAATTAATTGCATAATTAAATTATATACAAAATAATTGTATTATATTTAAAATGATATATAAAATGAAGATATTTTACCAGATTTTGTTCATCGATCACATAGTCAAGAATCGCAAACGCGTTCATGTATGAATTTAGTTCATGATGAAATTGCAAGTAGTTTGATGGAAGAATAAAAACAAGTGTCTTATTTACTTGAATTATTAATTATATTTTATTTTTATGATTTTTAATCTACAATATTTAAAAAAAACTATATATATAAATATGTGTGTGTGTTCTTTAAAATAATTTCAAAAGTTGACAGCAATATGAAAAGCATGGTAACCAAACACACAAAACTGTTTTTTATTAAACTCAAATTCAACAACAGTTTTAACCAAATATTTAAATTCAGTTACGAATCACAGCTAAAAACACTTTTTATAAAACTACTTTTTTTCAACTTCAACCATAACAGCAACAATTATGCCAAACAGCCCCTAACCAGGTTAGAGGTGAGGTCGAGGTCAAGGTCGGAAGCCGAACTGTAAGAGAGTGAAAACGGGCATCATGGGCTGCTGCGGCAAGGTGACATTTTATGGATTTTAAAGGGTATGGGCCTTGCTATGTTCTCCCTGAGCTAAATGGTCCCTTCAAATTTAATAAATAAAAAGGAGGGTAAACTATTTTCATTAATAAAAACATTATTTTTTTTATGAAAATGAATTATATATTTTAAAAAATACATAAAAATATCTTCATAAGAAATCAACACATTTATAATAACCTAATTATAAAATATTAATTTTATTTAATTAATATTAAAAGTTATCATTAAATATTATATTTTTAATAAATTTATTTATATTAAGTTTATGATAAAATCACAGTCGCGAAACTGATTAAATATGAAAATGTAAATAAAAAAAACTCATATTTAAAAATATCTTGAATTTTAAATTGAAAAGTAAAATATTTTTATATAAAAGAAAAATTATATTATTAATATATTTTATTAATTTAAAAAAAAATAATGAAAAACTTGCGGAGGAAAATTGTAAATAACATATAAAATGTGTTTTTATGTAAAATTATTTTATTATAAAATTATTTTTTATGCCATTGCTATAATAAAAATAAAAATAAACAAATTGGATTTTGAACAACCGGATAAAATTTTAATAAAATTGCATTACACCAACTTTAATTAGCCAAATTCATAGCAAATTCAGATGAATTTTCAAAATTTAACGCAAAAGCATACTTAACTAAAATTAAACATAATTCATGATATTAAATCTAATTGATATTTCCAAGATCAATTGCATTAAATCAAACTTATATTCATACAAAATTAAAAAAAAAAAATCAAATTCATAGCAAATTCAGATGAATTTTCAAAATTTAACGCAAAAGCATACTTGACCAGAATTAAACATAATTCATAATAACAAATCTAATTGATATTTCCAAGATCAATTGCATTAAATCAAACTTATATTCATACAAAATTAAAACAATGAAGAAAATATATTAATTTCGACAACTTATCCACAATTCAAAGCAATGTGTAATTCATCATAATTCTATCGCATTCATAATCTATTACATGAAATCATCAACATAGTTGATAACATAATTAGTTAATTCCAATGATCCACATAAAGTCCCTAAATTCAACAACTTGTCCAAAATTCAACACAACACATAATTAATTGAAATAATTATTTTGATCAAATCAATCATAATTATCATATTCATAGCTAATTTATCACTAATTCAACAAACCTTACAGTCAACCTAAATCCTAAACAATGATTCCATTTCAACTGATTTGAACACAAAATTCATAGTAATCTAGGATGTTTCAGAGAGATGAGAGTTAGGAATGTTAGTTTCAAGCCCCTGGTCTTGTTTATTGACAGAAACAACAGGTGGTGGATAGAAGTCGAACATGTCCTTTCTCTTACCAGTGACGTGGATTATTTGCATGCACAGACGAAGTGGGTGCTGCATGTGTTGACAGAGCTCACCGTGTCCAGACGTCGAAGATGATATGGCACCTAGGAGACAAAAATATTCTGTCATCAATTTGTCTTCTCCGTCTCCCCGGTTTAATTTTTATGGCAGTGATGGCACGTTGATTTTTTATTTCTTAAATTTGTATTATAATTTTTTTCAACCATCCGGATTCGCTCTCTCTCTCTCTCTCTCTCTCTCTCTCTCTCTCTCTCCCCATTGCCGTCTTAGCTAATAAAACATGGACTACACATCTATCTAACAAGACACACATATATATTTAGCACACTTTGAGGTAAGTTTTCCGGATGATGATATGATTTTTGTTTTGTTTATCAAGACTTCTTGCGTTTATTCATATGTTGGAACTATAATGTGTAGCATGATTGTGTTTTTTTGTTGTAAGGAAGCAGACCCAGATTCTGTTTTGTTGAACATCTGTAGCGATTCAAGTACTGTGTTGCTAGGCTTTGCCTGAAAAAATGTTTATTTTTCTTCCTTGATAGAGCAGTGATAGCATGGATAGGGGCGTGTTTGATGATAGAAGAAGAGTTGGGACAGTGAAGGAAGCTGTTAATATGTATGGAGAAAGAGTTCTTGAAACTAGCAGTTCTTCACTGAAGACACCAGCCCAGATGGATTTACCTGAGGTATGATAAAACTGACAATAATTAAGAACAGCTAAACCCCATTTATTTGTTAATTTTAAGCGCTGTATGTAAGTTAGTTTGAGGTGTTATTTGTAAATATTGAGTTGTTGAATTCATTTACAAGTCTTGCTCGAGAGCTAAGGATCTGCACATGGCAAAGAGAGACTTGGTTAGATATAAAGAGAACAGAAGTGCTGCAGAGTCGGCAAAAGTGAAAGCAGAATCAGAGCTCTCGGAGGCGAAAAGAACGGTGAAAGAGCTTGTTTTACAGACTGAGAAATCAAATTTGAATGTAAAAGCTCAGGTGAGAGACATGGAAAAGCTAAGCAAGTTGAGTAAGCGCCGAGATATGGCTTTAATTGCTGGGAATGATGAGAGCCATCAGTATGCAGAAGTGATAAGGGAGTTGGAAGGTGTGAAACAAGAACTGAGTAAACTTAAGCTTGAGATGGCTTCTGTTTTGGAAGCGAAAACTCGGGCAGAGAAGGAAATAGCAACCTCAATTTCTAAATTATCGTCTAATATGAGCCATGCGGAAGGTCTCAGGAAGAAGATTGATGAGGCAAATGAGGAACAGGTGCTAGTTGAGTTGGCACAGATTGAGGCCTTGAAAGAATTTGGAGAAATTCGAGCTCAAAGAGAGAAGGAAGCACGAGAATTCTCGTCTGCAATGCAGGAAACTAAGAACAGAAAGAACAATATCAAAGAGGAAATCAGCAGGTCTAAAGATCTTGAGTCTAAATTGGCTGTTACATTATATGACGTGAATTTGATACAGAATGAACTGAATCTTGCTAAAGATAAGGACGCAAAAGTACGAAGAAATTACAGCATGAAACATCTGGGAGGCAGTTTTCGTAAGAACAAGCAATTGGAGGATTCCTCTTCACTGAAATCCATGACTGAAGAATTGCAGGAAGCTAAGAAAGAATTGGCTTCAACTAGGGAAGAGGGTTTTCAGTTCATGGCCTCAATGGATATCATAAGGAATGAGCTGGAGCATATCACAGACGAAACAGTTCAGTTGAAGAAAGCGAAAGAGAAAGCTGATATAACTGTTCAAAATCTTAATTCACAGCTGCTGAGAGCGAAATCTAAATTGGAAACTGCTACTGCAGTTGAGGGGAAGGCAAGATCAATTTTATACAGTCTGTCTGTGACACTTGAACAGTTGAAGACCGAATCGGAGGTAGCAAGGAAAGAGAATAAGCTTATCTGCGAAGAAACTGCAAAAATCAAGGAAGAAATCCGCAATTCTGATTCTCAAATAGACCTCACTGAAGAAAAATTGCAGTATGCAATTCAGGAGCTTGATGCAGTCAAAAAGTCAGAGTCTTCAGCTCTTCAGAATCTGAAAACTGTTACTGAGAACACCATGAGATCTAGATCTTCTGCTTCTCAACATGGTTCGTCGATTACTATCTCAAAGTTTGAGTACGAGTATTTAACTGGACATGCAGCAAAGGCTGAAGAAATTGCAGGCAAAAAGGTAGCAGCAGCTCAGTCATGGATTGAAGCATTGAAAGCCAGTGAAAAGGAAATGCTGATGAAAATTGAACTAGCTCATAGAGACATTAGAGAGACAAGGGTAGAGGAAGAGAAAGAAATATATAGAGCTGAGAGTTCACTATCTGCTAAGAGAATGGTAGAGGGCGAGCTACGAAAATGGAGAAAAGTGAACAAGAAAAATACAGAAGCCGAGAACCAGCAACAGCCATTGCCAAGGAAATCCATGAAAGCGAATGGCAGTCTGACTCCATCAAGACGTTCAAGGCTTCGAAATTCTGGTTCTCCAGCATTTCAAATGACTCCTAGATCATCTTCCATCGCTATCAGAAAGAAAAGAACAGTGGTGCCAAATTTAGCCAAGTTATTCATCGGGAAAAAAGCTGACAAGGATCTATAAAAAGTTTCAAATTTGTAATGGCTATGTTCTGTTATCTTTTTTCTCCTTGACATTTTGATGTAGTTCAAGAAAAAAAAATAGCTGCATAATGTGAGCATTTGGAACAAAAGTTTCTAACAGGTGCTAGTCTTCGAAGTTTCATTTGCCTTCCCCTTCATGCATTGGGAACTAGAAACTGCGGGCTGCATGCGAACCAATCATGCAGAATAGCTGCAGATTGTGTGCAGGGAATTTACTAGCTAACCGAAGGTCTCAAACAGGGCAGACATGCTAAGAAAGTTCTTATGCAAAAATATAAATCATAGTTCAGTGAAGAGAATCTAAATCATAGATTTCTGAGGTTGTCCCTTTTGAATATGGATATGCCATTTTCTTGATTTCTGTTAACATGCTCAGGTTGTTTTCAACACATTTCTGGATCTGGGATGCACCAACCACTTTTAAAATTAAAATCTTTGATCCTCTCGGGAAACTCATTTTCCGGGCCAGTTCCTGAAGAGATAGTGAACCTAAAGTAACCTACAGAATCTAGATCTTTCCCAAAATTCTTTCAATGCGTCATTACCCTCATCTCTAATTCAATGCAAGAGACTGAAGAATCTTGTAGTCAGTCGAAATGGTTTCACTGGCTCTCTACCAGATGCACTAGGAACCAGTTTGATTAGGCTTCAGACACTGAATCTTTCACATAACAGCTTTAGCGGTTTGATCCCTGGCAGCCTAAAATCCGACCAGGGAGAACAGGAATGACACACTTCAAATCTCTTTCATGGTCTGGTCGACTTAAAATCATGAAAGGATTAGCAAAGGGATTAGCTTATCTACATGAATGCAGTCCCAAAAGGTTCTCCCAACGCATTGACACCAACACATTCAAGCACGCCTTGAGTCTTGTTATAAAGCTCCTGAGTCCTCTAAAGTCCTAAAACCATCACAGAAGTGGGATGTTTACTCATTTGGGGTGATTCTACTGGAGATGATTTCTGGAAAGTCACCTGAGATGCGGGTAAGTCTATCAGGAATGGATCTAGTCCAATGGATTCAGCTTAGCTTTGCAGCTAAACCACCATCTGAAGTCCTACACCCCTTCTTAACTCGTGAGTCAGATAAGGAACATGAAATGGTTGCAGTGCTTAAGATTGCTCTAGCCTGTGTTCACGCAATCCCTGGCAAGAGACCCTCCATGAAGAATGCGAGTTATCTGGGAAGACTGTTCCCTTCAACTTAAATTCAGCTTTTCACGAAGGAGAATGAGTACACACCTTCCTCGAAAAAATCAACCAATGGGCGTGTTGTTCCTGAGGGTTGAATAGCTAACCTGCCTACCTATATTTCTCTCCTGTTTGGAAGGCCTGTGTTGCCTTGCATTGAACTCCTATTCACCACATTGCACATCTCAATCTTGCAGGATCTATTGTGGTTAAAGATTTAGTCATTTATTTTTAAAGGCTTGCAGTATTTATTAATTTTCTTTATTAGTTATTTCTAAGAGTTTAAGTCATCTTAAAAAGTTTTAAAATAAAATTTATGTTATTTCCTTACACCCATAAAAATCTTTTGTTTTTTAAGATTTTAATTAGGTTTTTATTTTTTTTCATTTGTCAGAATAAACATGATACGATTTAAACTCAGTTATCAATGATAAACAAGGCTCATATTATTTATTATTTTTCTTTATTTGTTAGAAAAACATGATAAGATTTAAACTTGCAATCAATTATCAACAAAGCTATAATATCATTATCATGTCAAAAAATCATCTCATTTTAATATATAATTTTTATTATTCTCTAAGAATTAAACATCTAATTGTGCATTTCAATAAATAAATAGAATGACAATAAAACCGAAGTGAATTCAGCATATGGATGTCCTGCACTTCACCCTGACACTCTAGGAGCTTAAATCAATTAGAAGAAGAAGAAAAAAGTATGATTAAAGTATACAAACGAGTACACTGATTGTCCGAGCACAAATACTAATGTATGAGTTTAGTTGTACAATCTTAAACACCTACTTTCAAGTAATATCCACCTTAACGTGATACAGACAAAGAAAGACAAAACAGAAGGTAAGAGACTGGAACATCACTTCTATTACAAATGAAACATTATACTTCCAAAACTTGATATCCAGGAAGGAAAGTCCATGTTACCACAAACAGTTATCCCCAAATTGTTTCCCTGTAGCTCATGCTCATTGTGGCTGTGAGGTTCTAGGCTGTTGCTGCTTAATATTATCTTTATTTAACTGTGGCATAGCCTCTGATAACAAGATTGTTGTGGCTGGGGTCGTGGTTTTGTACTGGGAAGGCAAAGTTGGAGGCGGAGGCTGGGACTTGTATATTTGGGCATGTACAGGATCATCGTCAATCTGTTTACTATAGTTACCAGTCTCCATGGAAGCAGCACATGTGGGCTGACCTTGGTGATTCATTTGAGGAGGCCCTCCACCTTGTTGCTGATTTTCAACAAGCGGTACAGTAACGGGTGAACTTGTTCTTGGGATTTTTCTATGAACTTGTGAGGCTAACTCAGCTACGGGTAAACTAGCAGCAGCATTGCAAGCCATTTGCGCAGGGTAGATAGAAGAATCAGGATGTATGGGAGGACGACTAGAATCAACAGTTGCAGTGTTAATTAAACCATTTTGCATAGGCAAATTGTAAGGCTGTGCAACTGGCACCAGGTATATCGGCTGGGGTTGGTTGCTTGGATAATAAACCTGCTGCTGAGACACCGGAGAATTCATCACATAGTAAGAAGACAATGGCACTATACCAGTTGTGTTCTGGGGAACGTACTGCGAGGCAGCTGTTTGAACAAATTGTAGCTGTTGTGGCTGATCATATTGTAATGACATTGGATACCCAGAAAAAGGAACTGTATTATGCATCTCAAACCCAATGAGAGGGTGAGGATTAGGGATTTTCCTCTCTGATTCAAATGGATTTATTAGAGAAACTTTACTCTCCACCGAAGTAACAGCCCCAGCTGGATCTTGATATGTCACAAACTGTGGATCCTGACAAACTGAAGTTCCCAAACCATGATCACTGCAACAACAGAGTTCCGACAACCAATTACACATATTTACAGCCAAAATAACATAACTTTCAACATCTAAAACATCCAGATTTTCTCAAAAATTCACACTCAACGTGAAACATCAAAAAAGAAAAATTATAAACAATTAATAACCAATTATATTCATCAAAATAAAATAACATCACCACAAAGAGGCATCATACGCATTCTTCTCGAAATTTCCGAAACATAAAAATCAAACATCTACTACATAATACCTAGCAATTGATTATATAACAATTAAGGATGTAATCATTTGAGTTAAATACGTTTCTTCTAAAAAGAACAGAACTTTTAACATCCTAAGAATCTAAATCTTCATACTTCTGAAGATTATAGAAAATCAAATTCAACACTAGCCTTAAAAAACTCAACACAGTACATAAAAATCAAGAGTTTTAACAACATTACCTTGAAATTCCTTCAGGGGTTGATAATTGGACCTTATTATCCACCAAACCAGTCCCATTATCCTCAACAAAACCACCTTTAACACCCAAATTAGATAAAGAAACCGAAGACGAAGTTGACCCAAAGGAAGAAGAAGTTTCCAAGACCATGGACTCAGCTCCACAGAACCCACTACCATTATTACCATTACCCTCAAGGTTCACAATCTTTGCATTCTTCAACGCATCAACAAACCAAGTTTCAGTCTTTGGGTGATTTAATTGAGTTGTAAACTTTAACTCGGGCTGACTCAAAAAGGGTTTGGTCGGAAACACGAATAATCTAAGACGTGAAGGTGTACGGTTGTTTTCGTGCTCATCAAGCATGATAAGGACATCTTCATCTGTGGCAAGTGAAATGAGAGAATCCAGATTGTGATGTGGAAGTTGGTATTTCAGAGTGATTGGTGCGGTTATTTTCAGAGTTGACGATAAGTGAGTGATTAAAGAGGAGAGCGTGAGATCGTTGGAGGTTATGTTCGTGGAGGTGGCGGAGGTGGTACCGGTGGGGATGGTGATGAGGCGGGTGTCACCGCCTGAATAGCAGAGGGATTTGGTATGGGGGTTTGGGATTATGTGGCCACCGTAGCTGCACATTAGACGGAGTTTGGGAGCGGTTGCCGGTGGTTGAGGGTCCATGGTGGTGGTGGTGGTGGTGGTGGTGGAGATCCAGGGAGAAGAATTTGGGATTTGGTCGCGTGTTAGCGTTTTTTATACACTTTCAAAGGTTGTCTGCTTGACATTTAGGTGTTTCTTAAAAAAAAAAAAAATTGTATTAAAATTAAATATAAAAAAATAAAAAAAAGATATTTATATTAAAATAAAAAACATTATTTAAAATATCTTTAAACTAAAAATAATTTAAAAAAATAACTATTAATATAGCTCCAAAGGCTTGTACATAGTTACGCCTAATGCGGCATTAAATTAGGATAAACTATATTGGACTTGTAGATCTTCCAATATTATACTTTCATCCTATTGCATAAACTTTTCTGGTCTAATCTTTTATAATTATTTACAAGTTTCAATGTGCATTTGTGACTTTCTCTTATTTATTTTCGAGTTCTTTTTTAAATATTTTCATATATGTGGAATTTTGGTGAGAAAATATAGAAGAAAAGGAAACCAAGTTTTAGATGATAGAGAGAGAGAGAAAAACTATAAAATAATTAATCATTGACTGGTTGTTATATTTATAATAACAAAAGAAAAAAGAAAAATTAAGGATGATAGTGAAAACATTCTGAATATTATAGGCTGACATTGGAAAAGGTTGACTGATTAGGGTCAAATATTTTCCTTTTCCGAACGCGAAGTGTTTTAATATTTACGACTTGTACATGAATTCTGTGTCCTCAACTTCTACGACTCCAAAATCTCTCTCTGTTTTTGCCTGTAAGTAAACCTCCAAGTTTGTGAAACATCAAGATTGACCTAAAAGTTTGGTCTCCTCCATCAATTTTTGGAGCTGGAACTTGAAGCCTTGCTTCTGTTTGCAGCTTTTAAAATTTAGTCCTGCTTCAAACCAGTTCGACTAGGTTGTTTCTAAAGATTTTTTAATTGCATCCCATGATTTTAAAGGTTACTTAACTTGGTAATAATCTTAAATTTTGTGAATCTGCTTACCATGATATAATTCAATGCCTGCTCTTGTTTCTGATATGTGCCTCGCCATGTTCTTGTTTCTTCATAGGATTATGTACTATGCCTGTTCTACACATGCTACGTCACTTGTCCGTGCTCTTTACTGTTTTTTTTTTTTGTTTTTTTTTTACTTTTAGCTCCGTGATAAGTTGGGATTCGATTACAGATGGAGAACCCATCAAAGTTTACGGTACTGAGCTCTTCTAAAGGAAACAACGTTCCTGATAGCCATGACAGACTCGGTGGACTTCCAGAGCATGTTGTTCATCACATTATCTCATTCCTTGGGGCTAATGATATTGCTCGGCTAAGCTTTGCCTCGAAAGGATGTCGACAGATATGTATTTCTAGTCCTTACTTGTATTTCGATGTTGATTTTGCTTCGCATGAATGTGCCACCAAGTGTAGCCAGTTTAAAGAATTTCTCAGTAAGTTTCTGAGATCCCGCAATGGCCAGTGGATACAACTGCTTCGTTTTCGTTGGCTGTGTGATTCATGCGAGTGTTCTAATGAAAGGCCCTATGATTCTTGGATTTGCGATGCTTTAGGGTGTAATGTTAAAGAGCTTGATATTGGATATCGAATCGATGAGCAGAATCGTCTCGCTTTGCCGATATCGGAAACTGGTTATGCTTCCTTGAGGTTGCTAGAACTGAATTTGCAGGATTGCTGCATAAATTCCATCTTGCCAGCAACATTGGTTTCTCTCGAGGTCTTATCGCTGAAATCATTACGAGTTTATGGGGATATATTGGAGGATTGGATCTCTACCAGCTGCGCATCACTCAAAAGGTTAAATCTTGAAGCTGTTGAGATCATGGATGGTTTCCCCATCTCCACCAGTTCATCTCTTCAAGAGCTGACAATTCATAATTGCTATGTTAATCACATCATGGGATTCTGCAAGAATAGCATAAAGGGCTCCTCCCTCAAAAATGTAACCATATCTGATTGCAAATTCAGAGAAACTGGATTGTCCAAGATAAAAATTGCCTGTTCATCACTTGTGAACTTAACTCTCCGAGGGTGTGTCTTTGGGCTCGGGTGCTATGTCTCCATCGGCTGTCCGCTCCTTGAAAATTTAACAATCCATAGATGTTTTGTAAATGAATCTTATGGCATTGACATCAGACACTGCCCGTCTCTGACAAATCTGATGATGAGTCATTGCACGTTTCAGTTACTGTACCTCAACATTCCCACTTCCTCCCTACGAAAATTGTCGGTTTTTGAATGCAGCAGTCAGTTTCCTGTTAGAATTGCTGTTTCAGCTGAGCAGCTTCAAACTTTGTCGGTGAAGTTGTATGGCTCTTGGTGGAATGGTTCAGTATTTGAAATTCAACCACAGAATTTAATATGTTTACAAGAGGCGATTGTCGAACTCGTTGATCTTCAGTTCTTCATTGCTGATAAGGACATGAGCATTTCTGTGTTAAGAGCAGTACAATACGCCCGAGTTTTGCAGTTAAGCATTCAAATTATCGAGGTAAATAGTCATCTCCTTGATATGTTTCTTCTTCTTCTTCTTCTTCTTCCTTTTTTCAGCTGATTAATTACAGACTTTCCCATCCTTTTGAGAAACGATGAGTGACCTTGATGATAACAATAATGATAACAATGCAGGTTCTATCATCAGAAGATCATGCTGAGATTTTATTTGAGAACTTGTGTGATTTGGTCATTGTATGTGACAAATTAGAGGTCTGCCAGATGATAGTATTGGCCTGCTTTGTCATGAGGGCTCCAAATCTAAGGACACTGACCATAAAATATGAACACAAGTCTGGTGGATTTTCTGAAACTGAAGTACAAGAGGATGTAAGAATCTCCTTTTCTTTTACTAGCAAGTTTAGTCTTAGTTTTTAGCCATTTGACTTCTTTTACAGAATCTAATTTCTTTGTTTCGCAGCTTGCCAAGTTATTGTCTTCGGCTGTGAAGATGCATCAGTTGAAGTATGGGAATTCAGAAACCCTTTTGCTTGGTGATCAATTGATGAAACTGAAGCTATCTCTTCAGAAAAATTAGAGTGAAACACCGTGGCACGTGCAGCCTAAGCATGCAGAACGAATAGAGAAAGAGCTGCTACAAATTCTTCATCAGAAATTAGTAGTGATAGTTCAGGCAAATAAATCTGTTTTTGAATTTTATTGAATGTTTTTCATGACTCCATTTCTTCAGCATGATAGGTTGAGTTATTTTACAGTGTTTGAGGAAGTAATTATTGGTATTTTATTAGATTTATTTTTAAAAAAGAGGTATAAAAATAAATAAAAGAGAAAATATATAGATGGAGATGTTATCATTTTTTTATGGGATTATGAGTTTGATTTCCTCTCTCTTTCTTTCAAGTGTCTCTTTTTAAAAAGTTTTCGATCTAGAAAATAATTAATAAAATATTATTAATTATTGTTTAAATACCATAAAAAATTAAAGTCAGAAGCCACTACATGAATTAAGCACCAAAAAAGAACTTTTTTCTTTTAAGAACACGATCCCACCACAAAAACTAACACTCACTGTGAGCGAAAAATCTGCCAATTTCGAGTCCCCGTCGAATCCGCCCTTCAGCAGTACCTCTCTTAAATTTCTGGGTTTGGCATCCTTTTCCGCATTGCTGTTTCAGCTGAACAATTTCAAACCGTGTCTGCTTTCTTAGCACCTGTTTGGGAGGGCGGCACGTTTGCCAAACTCCATTCCAAATGAAGGTTTAGTGCCGTTAGTGTGTTTGGTAAGAACAAAATGGAGTTTAAAAGCATGTGGGGCCCACCAAAAAATTGATCAAAACGCCATTTTCCGAGAAGCTGGAATTAGGAGCTTTTTCCATAGCGTTTCATTTTTTTCATTCTCCGTTTGCATGCAAAAATTTGACAATGCAAAACTGTGCAAAAATTACATGCAAGGGCTCTCTCTCTCTCGCGCGCTCTCTCTCTCACTCTCTCTCTCTCTCTCTACCCAAACAGACAAACGGGTGCATGGTGGCCGGAGCTTCCAACGCTGACTCCGGCCACCACAGGCCACCATTTACGATGAAACCACCACAGGAAGAACCACCTAGGCCTCCTCTACCCGTCGGTATCCTCCGTTTAAGCTCTCGTCGTGGTCGATGAACAGTACCGCCACCTTCCAAGGCTGTTTCCGGCCACCACAGGCCACCATTTCAGACGCCACCACCACAGGAAGAACCACCTCGGAGTCCTCTACCCGTAGGTATCCTCCGTTGAAGCTCTCGTCGTGGTCGGTCGGAAGCCACTTCACGTGCACAGGTGCGCTGCACTGTGAAGAAGACGCACAATGCAGCGCACCGTTTTGCCTTCTTCAGAATTAAAGCTGGGCTTGGGCTGGGCTACACTCGGCCCAGCCCAAGTCCAGCAAAGTTGGGCTTAGGCCCAATTTGGTTGGGCTGTCCTCGGCCCACCAAAAATTTTAAAATATATATTTTTTAAAAAAAAATGTGTAGATACAGATCAGTCTTAATGGAAGGAAAATATATGTTCGTGATGAAATTGCAAATAGTTTGATGTGAGAATAAAAAATAATATTTGTTTTTTCATGAATTATTAATTTCATAATATTATTATCATTATTAAATTTACAATATTTAAAAAAATTATATATATATATATATAAGGGTATATATATATATATATACCCTTTTAAGTAATTTCACATATATATATATATATACCCTTTTAAGTAATTTCACAAGTTAAAAGCAGTTTGGAAAGTTTGGAAACCAAACACCAAAACTCCTTTTTCTTCAACCTTCAACTCAACCACAGTTTTAACCAAACACTTTCCATTTTTAAAAACTCCATTTTAAAAACTCTATTTTCAAAACTCCATTTTAAAAACTCCATTTTCAACCACAACCGCAACCGCTACCGCTCTCCCAAACAGGCCCTAGTCAACTTCACAAATGCAAACATGAATCTGAGCTTGGATGGATTCTATTCCCTAGTGGACAAAGCTACGATGTAATCGGGAAGTTTAGACATCCAAAAACATGGCATAACATCACTTGTACTGAAAAAGGGAATGCATTCTTTTAGGACAAACAAAGATCGTTCATAACCATTTGTTTCACAAACAAGATCAAATACTGAGAAGACTTTATCAAGTTAATCTCTAAATATAGGTGTAGCTTCACAGCACTCTAATGTCACGAATTCCGAAGTTTGGTTAAGGCCAACTAATATATCCTCAAGAAACAGAACCAGATTTGTTCAAAGATGTTGTCAATAGATTCGAAGGTATTAAGCAGGGCTCAACTATAGAGATCAAACGATGTAAGCAAATTTGAAATGCTATAGAAACAGATGGGAACAGAGTTACAGCAGGGGAGAAAATTTCTATGATAATCAGTTTTGAAAATAAAGAATTTCTCATGTTTCTTCACTTCCGTGTTCATCCTCAAATGGTGGAACATAACTGGCCGGAGATCATTTCTCTCCTCAGAATGTCACGGATACACTCTCCAACCATATATCCAGAGACAAAGGTAAAAACTACCACAGAAATACAAAGCTACCTTTTAAAAGCTTTTGTTTCTGACAAGCTCCAAAAGACTATGAAAAGAGTGAATTGCCAAAATATCCAATTAAAGAACTACACATTAACAGCAGACATATCCACTTTCCTGGGCGGATGCACCACATTTTTGTTTCCAGGAAAAGCATTACGTGATATGTCTACCAGGGCCTTGAAACTATATGGTTCATGCATGGATATCTCTGATAAGACTTTTCTGTTCAGCTGAATGTTCTCCTTTAACAACCCGTGCATGAAGTTACCATAATTAACCTGATGGCGATAAATAAAAATATATCAGCAGAAAAAACCGAAGGTCAGTATCTCATCATGGAAAAGTGACATAATAAGAAGGAAAATATTTAAGTTGCACTGCCCAAACATATATCAACATGCTCCAAAATTATAAAGAAAAAGTCGATTGCACTTCATTTTTTCCTGGCTTGTGTTATATAAAAGAAAAGAAAGTCGAAATCTAGAATAAGTAGATTAGAAGGAACCTGGATTCTAGAAAACTCAAAATCTGTTACTCAGAAAAGTCTTGTGGTTTCTTTAACAATTCAGTCACTTCATCTCACTTCCTAGTTCATATATCAGTGAATAGTAACATATTTCATATTTCCATCCGTTGAGAACAGAATCATCCAACATGTGCTGCAATTGACACCATAACAAACCACTGGCTCCAATGCTGAATTCAAGTCTGATAAAGGCATTTCTTTCATGTAGAGGTTTGCTTGTTCAAGTAAAGATTCAGTGTCTAGAGCAAGGCAGTGCAATAATCCACATGAGAAAACATGGCAACAAGATCAGAAAACACGGAGCATTTCTAACACAAGGTTCATTCCATATGGTAATAAATGCCCACATAAACATTGATTTCAGACCCACTGGAATCTAATAACCTGTTCATCGCATGACTCAAGAGTCAAGTCTGACACAAGCCAATAAAAATGGCAGGCAAAACCCTATGAGCCACATCATTTCTCATTATCTCTTGCACAAAAATGAAAGCAATTACGAAGCTCAGCATGCATGTTTGGATCATTACATCCAAAGCAAATGAAAGCCATCCTACTCCCCATTACCTAATGCAGCTACCACATCAACCACAACAACACCCAGTCCTTAAGCCTTCAACTCTCTCCAAAACCGATGCTTCACTGCCCTTTTAACTGCCCCTATGCGTACATCAGACAAAAGAAAAAAATTGCTCTAGACCAAAAAATTATAAGAAGGTCCTAGCACAACCAAATCTTAGCTTGCACAGTCGTTACAAACTCTTTCCCCCCGTCAATAGAAAGGATCTCTTCCAATGCAAATCACTGATTACCGTAAACACAATTCTCTCACTATCAGAGCTTTGATTACTTCCAAATTAACACTTATCAGCCAAGATTAAGTCTTTGAAACATCAAACCTTGAGCTTTACATGCACACCCCAAAAGAAATCATCAAGATAAAGACTTCTATTTTTATTTCAAATTTACATCAGAGAAAAAATAAAAGGAGGGACTAGAACTCATCTGAGTTCACAGCTAAAAGCCTCAAAACATCAACCTTTATATAAATGGCAATTCAAAATCTACATTTTCTAACACTTACATCTCATTATTTTCAATTCAGACTGCCAATCAGCAGTTCATTCAAGAAAAGCACAACCATAAAAAGAAAAACCAGGACTTCACAAAAACAAAATCAGAAAAGAAAAGCCAATCATTCAATGACAAGAAAACCCGCCAACAAGATGGATAAAAAAATCAAACGAAATAGAGAAAATAGACTTACACCATGTTGGCGGGTGCCAGCATTGATGCGTTGGATCCAAAGAGAGCGCATGTCCCTCTTCTTGTTGCGACGATCTCTGTAAGAATACTGCAAGGCCTTCTCAACCCTTTCTCTTGCTATCCTTATACAGTTTTTTGCTCTTCCTCTAAACCCTTTTGCTAGTTTGAATATTTCCTTCTTGTTCATCTTTTCTTTTCGTCTTGTCTGTGTTGTTGCTGGCTACTGTGATGCTTGAAATGGATTTTTCTCGCTCTTGTTTGTAGGGTTTTAGTTTTTTGAAGTCTTTTTATGATGGAGGGCTTAGCCTTTTAGGTTTACTCTAAATTCGGCATATATATTTAGAATATTTACATCAATAGCCCATGTAAAATTTGTAAGCAAACGATTATTTATTTTTATTTATTTTCAATCAAGACTAAATTCCTTTAAATGCTCCCTTCATAACACGATGATATACTTAAGAAAAATTAATAAAATTCCCAGAGTGCTAATTCTAAGAAAAACATTGAGCAATTTAGAGCTGTTACATAGCTTCACTTCATATAAACAAGATTTTTTTTTTAATTTAGCCTCTTTTTTTTTCAATTTTATCCTTGAATTTTTTTAATTATCTAGATTATTTTTTAACAGGATAAGTTGACTAAATCATGTCAAAATAACTCTCGTACAGATTAATTTTAAACTTAGGCTAAACAAAAAATCATATTGAGATGTTTTTTCTATCAATTTTATCCTTTTTTGTTCTCAAATCCATCTTCAAATATTTTTATTAGTCAATGAGGTTGTATCTAGAGTGGTCCAAGTCATATGGGATATCGAGACAACTTCTACATAATTTAATTTTAAATTTAATCTGTTTTGTTAGGGTTTCTGCTTTTTTTTTCCTTAGTTGCATCTAAAGATATAACCAATATTTTTTTTGATATTTTAACTTGGTGGAAAGCTAATAATTTTAAACATTCAATACATGACAAGAGATGCCATAATTATTTTTATGTTTATAATTGTTTTTAAAATATATTTTTTTATTGATTTAGATATTCGGTCAACTTATACTAAATTTGTTTTTAAAACAACTTGTAGTACCAAAGGTTGTTTACTTTAGAAGTTCATTGAATCCAGCAATAGTTGAAGTAGCATTTGCTATTAAAAAATGTATTTGCTCCTCTATCACCAATAAATCTTTCGCAAATAATAAATTATCTTGAATTTAAAATAAAAAAAATAGAATTAGACATGGTTCAGACTATGTAGCTTTTATTTATATCATAAATATTTTAGATTAACATGTTTCAAAACTTATTATATTTTTTTATAACTGAGTTTTTTTTTTTAATTTGAAACTTAATTTGTTGCTATATTATTCAAAAAGCTTGGATTTTTTTGTGTTAATAAATCTAATTTATAAAATGTCAGAAATTAGATTTAATACAATTATAAACATAAACTCAACCCAAAAGATGCATGAGCACCCTACTCTTTTCTTCTTCTTCTAATTATAATAAACTTGAATCTATTATTGCTAACCGAGACTATCCAAGGTTTTTGTGAAAAAAGAGAGGCTGAAATTCGAGTGCAAGATGGACTAAAAAATCCTTTTATCAAATAAAGAGTACCATATCTATTTAATTATGTCACCTAATTTTTTTTATTTCTAAATATATAGTAAGAAAAATTATTTCATTGTTTAATGCACATTGAAAAAGGATTCACTAACCAAGATTAAAGCAGGAAATATATTTATCATCTCCACTTAATAATCGAAACCTCGATCATCGAGAAACAACAATTTGGTGTCATGATTCTAAGAAAATAAAAAATCAATCTTTCTGTTAAAAAATGGAAAAACTCAATCTTCCTGTCATGATCTGGAGACGCTCTTTTAATGTATGAAAAGATGGTCATTCCATTACAAGGAAAAAAAATGGCTTGTTTTCTCTGGAAATATAGCCAGGCCATGCTGGGTTTTTGCCACAGCCTGTCGGTTGTGACAACACCAGGGGGGGCGGGGGGGCTAAAATATAATCTTGTCAAGATTACAAGGACTAGTAACTGAATTACCTTCCTAAACCAGTGAGATTCGGCCATGAAGATGTCGTCCATTTTGGGACAAACATTTTGTTATTAAAGCATTCAAAAGAATCTTTCAACAAACGTCGTTGGCTGGTTCCATTTGTTTCTCTTTCAATTTCTCAGCAAGAGCCTAACCTTTTCTTTTACCAGGTAATTTACCCTTTTATTTTCTTTTGTAAATTCTAGCATTCTTTGAATTGTCTTTATGTTGTCATATGTTTGGATTCTTCTTTATAATCATTTCTCAAAGTTTTCGTCGTTATTGTCTTTTGAAGTGGATAAGACATTGTTTGTGTGTTTCATATGAAAGACAGTGTTTGTGTGTTTCATATGAACCTTGTTGACTAGCAGGAACCTTCCTATACAATGCTGACACTTTCTGGGACGTTATATATATCTTAGGACTATCATTGAAACTTAAATCAGCCTTTAATTTTCTGCGGTTATGTTTGGTGGGTGAGTACAATGCCTTTGTGGGATTATAGATCTCTTTCTCGCTTTAAGAATTTTAGAGGCATCTTTCAGGATAGTGTTTCTTTTCTGAAAAGGTTGTTTCTTTTCTGAAAGGTTATTTCTTCCTCTATTGTTCTCGGTCTTTAGCTTTTAAATTGGATTATCTTATGTGGGTTTGCTTTGTTGGTTTTGATGTTGGCATTTTACTTGTGTAGCAGAATGCGACTACTTTGGTTTTCTTTACCAACGTAACAATATATGTAAGAAACATTTATCTTGTAGTTCTTTGTGATATTAGGGTTGGGTTTATTTGGACTTTTGTGGTGAGAGATCAGATCATTGTTGAAGAAGGATTCTAAAATTTGGGGTTTTAGAGTTTTGAGGGGAAAGAGGAAGTCTCTACCTATGTCTGCCGTGTCTGTGTTGAAGTTTGAAACTTGCATTCAAAAGCAAATTAAGATTCGACGTGATAAAACCACTGAAAAATGAAAGCTTTGGACAACTAGAGCTAATTGCTATTTGCTGCTATTAATTGGAGAGGATTCAGTATACTAACTGGTAATTATTTAAATAGGGATTAAGGGAATGCTGTAGTTGAATCCTTCCTCCAAATATTAGATATCTTTGTTGAGTTGCTAATGGTCCTTTACAGCTTCATACTTGTGCATTTATTTTATTCAGTGTGGGTTTTGGTTGTTCATTTGTTCGATAAAAAACAGCCATTAATGGAGGAGTATTAGATCATGAACTTTTAACCTGTTCCCTTGTTTACAATGCTTGTAAGTGTCAATATGTTAAATACATCATAAGTTGAACCTTCATTTTGACCCTTACATGCCTTACTTTGCTTTCAGTTGATATTAATATATATATATATATATATATATATATATTTGAATTTTAGATTTGCTATTTAGGCTTATTTGAGTAGTCAAAATAACAAATTAGGAGTGGCTCTTTAAATTGGAGCATTGGGTAAATCTGCCTTCTCCAATTATTCAATGAAATGTTAGATTTTGCCAGTGGTTTCCAGAACTTGTATCTTAGATCGTTACTTTACAATGATGCAAAGTTGGAAGCCTTGAGAAAGCAGGTGCAATGGATTTTCTATATCACATGGCTTCTTCTTTTAATTGCAGTTTAGCTCCAATCTCTAGTTTCTCATACATGCTTTTGAATGATTTATTATGTCTTTGGTTTATCACTTCATTTTTGGAGCTGGTTTCATGATGCTGGTGACAGGGTGATTGTGTTGAGTTTAATATTTTAATGAGAGAATAAGGGATGATGAGTATAAAAGTTTTGTGCATGCCATGTGCCACCTCTTATGATGATAGACTAAATCACATTTCAGATTCGGGAGGATAAGTGTAATGGCCGTGCTTTTCTCCAGTGGTAATTCTGGATGCAGTTATTAGACTCCTTGACGAGGGAAATTATAGCCAGTGCATAGCAGTTGTTAATGTAGGAATTGAGCTGCCACATAGAATGGGCATTAAAAAGATCAGAAGCTTTATTTTATCCATTATATTGTGAACAATATTTAGTTGTATTAGCAACTACATACTTACAACTTGAGAGAAGTTTGATTATTTGCGCTAAGATATTGATAAGCTATTTGCATAGGCCTATGGGGATATTAATTCTAACAATGACAAAATATGATTCAGTGTATCTCCATGAACTTCCATTTACTTGTATACCATGACTAGGAAACTGAGGGCATATACCTAGCTGGTGATGCCATACTATTACTAGATTCCCAAGTTGTATGGCATCGAACACTTAGTATAAGCTCACAATCTGCTGATAAGTGAATCCAATTCTTGCCACTGTATTGAACTTTTTGAATTGTGTGACCACTGGGATGTTCATTTTCTTACCCTGAAGGTTTGTTGGGGTTTTCTAGGACTGTATAACAGCATGAAGTTGTGGGTTTGTGTTTGCAAGGCTACTGGCTCTATTTTTCTGGCCCTTTTGAGTTTTGAAAAAGTTGCTGAAACTAAGCTCTTTCATTTTTATAATCACTATAACTTTCATGGTTATGGAGAACCTCCTTACCAATTTGTTTTTTTCTGTACATAGTTACGCTTTATAATAATATGCAATTATAGAGTGCTATTTTCTGTTCAATGGTGAAGAGAGTCTTTAGTTATTTTTTGTAGGTGCTGAGATTTCTGTTTTATTCATTTTTAGTCCATAGATAAAAATACTTCAATATCAACTGTCAAAAATTCATGATCTAGAATAGATAATTCTGCTGTAAGTGTACTTATGATGTGAATCGTTAAGAAGTGATACTGCTGCATGCATAATTTGAGTTTCCTACTTCATTCTGTGCTCTTTAATGTTGGTATGAATGATGATTTATGGAACTCGAGGTGCATATGCATTGAGAAAGGTGCTTATACCTTTCTTGACATAAACAGTAAAAGTAAGGCATACATCAATATCTTTCCGGATAATTTTTACTGCTAATGCCTGTTGTCATATTTCACCAAACAGACCTTATGTTACTTTCCTAATGTCCCTTTATTTGGAGCTCAAAGTCTGATATTAGATTATTCTAAATAGTGACATGCATAAATGCAGTCCAAGATGAGAGAGGCTCAAATGAGGGGGTCCCAGAATGGTCATGCTGCACATACTGTGAGGTCCCATGGAGCTGCAGTTGCAAAGACGCACATGCATGATTGGCTTGTACTTCTGCTTCTTGTGCTGATAGAGGTCATCCTCTATCTCACGCCTCCATTTTCTCGATATGTTGGGAAGGATATGATGACAGATCTTAAATACCCTTTGTTAGATAATACAGTGCCTGTTTGGACTGTCCCAGTAAGTATTGTGGCTTCATTTGCTAAATAAAAACATACGTTCCAAGTAAACCATGTGAGTAAAAATAACATTGATGGGACCCTTTCTGTTTTCTGATGATTAGATATATGCTTTTCTCTTGCCTGTGGTGATATTCCTCCTTGTCTACTATCGTAGGAGAGACATCTATGATCTTCATCATGCCATACTAGGTGATAACATCCTACCTCTCCTTACTGTTTTATCACTTACAGATTTCTGTTAACCAATCTGCTGTAAGAAGTCTCTTGATGCTTTATGCGTGTTCGCTATTGCAGGCCTCTTATTCTCCATTCTAGTGACAGCTGTCATTACTGATGCAATAAAAAATGCAGTTGGTCGGCCTCGGCCTGATTTCTTTTGGCGTTGCTTTCCTGATGGAAAGGATGTATGCTTCTATGGACCTGCAGTTATTTGTTCCTTTTTACTGTGAGGACTGACATAAGCTCACCTCCTGTCCACATTTCATAACATTTATGGTTACATAATTCAATACCTGAAACCGTATTGATCTACAGGTTTATGATCAGTTGGGAAATGTGCTATGCAATGGTGAGGAAAGTGTCATAAAGGAAGGGCATAAGAGTTTTCCCAGCGGGCACACTTCATGTAAGTTCATCATCACAAATAATTGCTTTACAAAACAATTAAAAAATTATCAATCACGAAGTCAATTTATGCTGAGTGATGAAGAAATATTTTTATCTCTACATTGAAATATGGAAATTTTTGGTAAGGGAAGCCGCGGGAATTGAACACCTGATACCAAAGCTATGCTGGCTCAATACTTTTGGCAGTCATTTTAGCTTTGAGGAATAATGATTTTCAATTTCCAGGGTCCTTTGCTGGTCTGGGTTTCCTGTCACTTTACTTGTCTGGAAAACTACAAGCATTTGACCGCAGTGGCCATGTTGCAAAACTATGTATCGTCTTCTTACCACTACTAGCTGCATGTCTTGTCGCCATCTCCCGAGTGGACGACTACTGGCATCATTGGCAGGATGTCTTTGCTGGAGGTCTCTTAGGTGTGTGTGCCTTTTCATTGTTCATTTGGTCATCTAGATGAAAATCCATAATTGTCTATAGGGCGATTACCTTTGCTAACTATTGCAGAGGCATCTTTGCAGGACTAGTAGTGGCAACGTTTTGCTATTTGCAGTTCTTTCCTCCACCATATCACCCTCAAGGTATGTTTGTTGGCAAATTTTATATGGCTCCTTTAATTTTTGTCGAGCATTAGAGACCAGGAAGGATTATGCTTGGAACATTTCATATTCTTTGCTAGAGAATGCTTAAAATTAAAATTTAAGCTTGTTCACCTTGCGCGGGAATATTATTTTGATTAGGCACCTAGGTTACAACTAAAGATATTAATTAATGTACTTAGCTTCTTAGAGCATTCTTGCTATGATGCAAGCTGCCCAGCTGCAGCTATTTTCTGGTCTTAGACCCATTTACTCAAATCATGGTAATGGAAGGAGGGGGGCTATGTTCTTTGTGTCCAAGTCTGCTATGAAGCTTCTAATGCTGGAGCCAGATGCAGACTTTGATATCCAAAACATAGCTAATTCCCATGTTATTGTTGTTTTCTACTTGAAATTCAATTTAATCTAACGGAGCATGCAAACTTTCAAGTTGTGTTCTGCTAAATGTCTGTCTTAATTCTTCACTAGTGTCAGTCATCAAATCTGACCACAATCTAAATGAATTGGCATTATGTTTTCTTTTCTGCGGCGACGTGTTCATCTGACCTTCTGCATGCAGGTTGGGGACCTTATGCTTACTTTCGGGAACTCGAGGAGTCCGGTGCATATTCACAAGCAGCTGATACTGTAAATCCACTCAATGCCGAGCCAATGGATTCACATGATGAGAGCAAAGAAGATGATAGTGATGGATTTTTGGGGCTGCATCTGGCAAGTGACTCGACTATGCCTATTGAAGATGTAGAATCTGGGAGGAGGTAATTACTGATAGATGCAAAATTATCAGCCAAAGTTTCTCCTTTTCAAGAAAAACATGTCCTTGTACATTTCGTTGCATGTGGTGTTCTGTTAGTTTGCTCTTGCTGGCTTTTAGCAGGATTGGCCCTTCTGCTTCGTTTCGCCCTGATGAAACACATCCATTCATTAAATCAAACATAAACATAGTATATATATTAAATGTAAATTTGTCAAAATTACAACTCCCTCTGGATTCTTGCAGTGGCAACAATTCATTCCAAGTAGGTATTTGTAAATCAAGAGTTTCTGTCAAAAGAAAAATAAGGGGGGTCGACAAAGGGACAGGTTGTCTTCAAGATTTGTGTTTTGCTATGAATGACCTTTGAATTATCAACTGTGTTGCAAATCATTTTGCTTTTGAAGTTCATGTAATGGAAAAACATTTCTTAATATTTGATAGGCCACAGAGAATGGCAAGCAGAGTTTATGTTCTGACACATCAATTCGTTCAGTCTTGTTTTTTTTATATATAAAATATAAAATTTTAATAAATTTTGATTAGTTTTATTCCCACTTGCTGAATTGCAAGCTGACCTTTTAATAATAAGATACTGCTTGTTTTCTCTGCCCACTGTATTCTTTTAAAAAAATAGTTATTTTTAAAATTAAATTTTTTAGATATTTCAAGTTTGTTCTAATGTGTTGTATTAAAAATAAATTGAAAAATAATTATTTTAATGTATTTTTAAATAAAACTAAATAATTACCATGACAAAAGCTATTAAATAAAAAAAAACCTTAAAAAACATAAAGTAGCAAATTTTCAAGCTAAAATCACTAAAGACATTAATGCCTAATTATTATTATTATTATTTTATAAGAATCAAGTAACTTGCACTCGAGCGCATGCTTGTCTATAAACCAATCATGAATAATAGGTAGCATCTGATCCGTCCACGTCACCTTGTATTACCTATAGCGACCCTGATCGAGATTCTCCAATAATAACCAAACCCCGATTGGTTAAGAGTCAGAGGCACAAATTCTAATCAAGAGAGATTTATTTTCAATGGCAGAACCAAAGGCTGACCAAAAAAATCCTTCACCATCAGGTACAGTATTATCAATTTAACCTGTAGATTTTCTTGATGGGTTTTGCGTAAAACAGAAAAAGATTATATTGTTTTGCTGTAATTTTTTTTTCATTTTTGATGCAGAAGAAAAGGATGTTAAAGCGCCAAATGTGATTGAAAGAGCCAAGGAAGAGATAGAGGCAATCATTCATAGTGGGAAATCTCCACGCCATCATAAGGAAACACATGGAAGAAGCGATGATATTGATGAGGATACCCCCATAGATGAAGTTAAAGGACCAAATGTGTTTGAACGAATCAAGGAAGAGATCGAAGCCCTTGTTGGGGCAATTCATCCTAAGAAGGACAAGAGTAATGGGTCTTCTTCTTAGAGGGAAGGTGAAGTGGGTTTGATTAATTTGTCTTTTGTTGTATGAATTACTGTTTTGAATACACAAGTTAATGTTTTGAGCAATGAAGTTCTGTTCTTCATGATGTCTGGTTCTCTGTTACACTTGAAGAGAAAAAAAATTGTTTCTGTTAGGTTTCTTTTGCTGGGGTTTTCTAGCAAACATTATTTAGCTGCTGTATGTACTATCTCTGGTTTTAGACCCCAGGTAACCTCAAATTGCGGTAATTAATGGAAATAGGCAATGTGGCCGATTTATTTATTTACTTCCTTCGGTGTGGAGTACTCTGTAACATTTCCTGCTAAGAGCTTCAATGAAGCTTATGCAGGCCGGAGCAAGAATTGGAGTTCGTTTTGGTTTTTGTGTTCTATCCACTGAAAACTGATTGTTGTTTGTTTACTTTTTTGAAATCAAGAGACAAAAACAAACAATTTTTCAGTTTTTGTTGTCAAATTTGGTTTCAAATGATACCGAATGACCTCTTTTATAGTAAGCTATATGCCAGTATGGTTGGAGTTTGAGAACAGATTGTCCTCGCTGCTGGATAGCCAATTCCATTGACATTATGTTTTCTTCTGTCATTGTCATGTTGGTCAGATCAACAAGTGGGGACCTCTTGCTTGCTTTGAGCAGTTTAATGCTCTGCAGTTGCTTCTGCAAAATTCGAAGCAATGCAGGCATTTCGATACCCACTTGGTTCTCGAATCTTGATGCTATAATGTTTCTGCATCTGCAAAGTAATTCTTATGGATGAAATCTGTTTTTACAAAGGTGTTGTTTGCAACATATGGTTTTGTTCTTGCCAAAAAAAGGGCCGCGACAGAAAGAATGTATCCTCTTCTTGCATGGAGTTCCATGTCCGATTATGTAAATTAAAAACACGAGATTTTTCACCTCATTCGTCTCGTTTAATTCTTTCTAAGTCATTGGAGTCTTTTCATCGGATGCAATGAATTTTCCAGTATACTATCATATATAAATATGTAATACCCTACTTCTTAAATCTGATTATATATCAAAGAACACCATGTTAGACCTTTTGATATGGGGTGTGGGATTTTATTTATTTGTTAGGGAATAATATAAATCATATTCTGTAGCTTCACCTATTAGCTTAAGTTTTTAAATGAGATGGTTCATTAACATGGTATCAGAACTTTATTGACTCAGCGGTCACGAGTTTGAATCTTACCATTTTTATTCTATTTGATAAAAATTACAAGATAGTGTGGGTCTGTGCAAATTTTAAATTCAAAAAGCTTTTATTTGAGGAGATGTATTAGAAAATAATATAAATTATATTCTAGAACCTTAATGTAATCTGAAATTTTTATTTTTAGATGAGATGGATATTATCAAATTGATGGAAGCCCACCCTCTGTCAAGCTCAAATGAAAGAATCTTAGGCCAATTTGAACTAGAGAAAGGAAGTGCTTCTTCTGCCCTAATCAGTCATTTCATGAGTGTGCACAGTCAAACGAAAATCACAATTTCTTTTTTGAATCAAACTCAAAATACTAATGCAGAATACAAACTCATTTATCACGAAAATCAAACAGCAAAACACGTAAATGACTTCTGAAAAATTCTTAACTAAAATCAAATCTCAATCACAGTCCTTTTCTTGTTAGAATCCGACCTTCTCTTAGAGAAGTAAGACTCCAAAGAATCTAAGCTAAAACCATGCCCGAACCCATTTCCATATCCAAACCCGAACCCAACCCCACAACCCATACCAACCCCCACAACTAGCTTGATGTTGTTCCATGGCCAGCTACCATACCCGAGTCCACCCACCAACCCGAAGCCTGCTCCAATACCACACCCGATTCCAACACCGCCCCCAGGACCCAGAGTGGTTTCCTCTACTTGCCTGTAACTTTCTTGAAGGAACTCCGGCACCGGGAATTGATTTCCATTCTTTTTCTTGCTGTCATTTGCATTCCATTTCCAAAGGGAGTTGGAGTTTTTAGTCTTTGTGTGGGCTTTGGATTTTGGCTTCATTCTACGAATCGAGCAAAAGATAAGATTTTTGGAGAATTGTGGGACTATTTATGCTAATGATATATACTATATAAGTATTGCAATACAGACCCAGTACAGGGGAAATATTGAGATATAATAAGCTGGGGGAGGGGGGCTCAACATAGAAAAAGAAAAGAAATACAAGGATGGATATTAAATAAACTAGAGTGCGAGGGCCACTCTTAAATTGAAGTACTCTTGCAGGGTAAAATTTAGAAGAAACATAAGTTGGTGGTTAGTTTTTTAGTCAGACCAATTTAGAGAAATTTTATGTAGTTTATTGGAACGATATGAGCATGTTTGTTTGTTAGTGTGGTTGAGATTGTTTTTAAAAGTGTTTTTTATTTAGAAATGTATTAAAAAAAAATTATTTTTGATATCAACACATGAAAACAATTTAAAAACACCAAAAAATATTAATATAAAATAAAATAAATTCATTTTTTTTCAAAAATACTTTTAAAATGAAATGTCAAACAAGTTAAATTGGTTGCCGTGGTGAACTTTTACATTAAAAAAATATTAATTTTTTAATTTTGGTTATGGATAGTTTGCTTTTAACTATATTAGAAATAATAAATTTAGTTTTGATGCATGAAATCTAAATACATGATTAGGAAAAACATAAGAATATTTAAAAATTGGACATGGAATGTTTCTAAATAACATTCAATATTAATAAAATACATATAATTTTTTTAATAGAAAAATAATTATAAACTTTGAACAAGAGGTAGTGTGACATTAAGGATGGCCTATTTGCCTTATTATCATTACATTACTCTAATAAAAGAACTTAAAAAATTCATGGTGCTTTGTAATGAAGTAACTTCTTCTTTTTCAAACATTTTTTTTCCTTTTTTCAGTCCTCCCTTTTAAATTTATTTTCTTTCAAATCCATCCCTCAACTTTTTTATTTATTTTAAATTGGTCATCATAATTTGTGAGTTTGTTTTTTATAAGGTTATCATAGTATTAAACAAACATTTTGATATTTAATTAGTGTTGAATTTTGCAATATCTTTTTTTACCATATCATTAAATAATAATAGTTCTTTAAGTGAAACCCATGTTTCGAATTGCAAGTTTTGTGAGTTAAATCACGAAGCCCGAACTCATCTAATATTTTTCTATTTTAATATTGAAAAATAAATGTCATATTGATATTATTTAAAAGTCTGCCCACACTTTTACATGCTATACAAATTGTTTTTTAACTTGCCAAGTCAAATGGGTCATCTAGAATCAATTTCAATGTTGGTTAATTTTAAACTTTGGGCTAAATAAGAAGTAGAGTAGAAAGATTTCAAAGTTAATTTGTTGGGTTAAGTTTAATAACAATGCTATATAGATATGTTTTTTTTAAAAAAGTTTCATCTTCCAAATTTGTTTCTTTCAAATGAATCTTTTTTTTTCAATTTTATCCTTTAATATTTGATTAATTTCGAATTGATGTTAATAATTTATTATGGTTTGTTTTTAATAAAGTTATCACAGTTCAAACAAACATTCTAATACATGGTTGATGCTTAATTTTATGAGTATTTAATTTTGTTATCATATCATTAAGTATAAAATATGTTAACAAAATAAAATTGTTAAATTGATTAGCGTGGTCTATGATCTAGATTATAGAATTGGGAGATTAAGTTGTGAAACCATGTCATTCTAATATATCAATGTCTTAATAGTATAAAACATAATTCATATTGAGATTTTTAAATTCAAACTATATTTTTTATCAGTCGTCTAAATTTGCTTTTATCAATTAAATCAACTAGTTCATATCGAAATAACTCTTATATAATTTAGTTTTAAAATTCAAGCTAGATAAAATGTCAATTGAGAATTTTTAATTTATTATGTTAAAATTTAAAAACGACATCAAAAAATTCCCATGATATAAGTATTTTTTTTAAGGTAAAAAGAATTCATCGAACATAGCACGAGCCAGAAACTATTTGTTCACTATTTTTTCCTTTGCATTAAGAAGCTACAATTCAAAGTATACAGTATGATATGCTTATTATCTGAAACTTTATCATCGCATGTGTTGTTTTTTAAGAACATCTTTTTTATTTTAAAATATATTAAAGTAATGTTTTTTTTATATTTTTAATTTTATTTATTATATTAGCATATCAAAACAAATACAAGAAAAAAATTAATTTAAAGTAAAGGAAAACAAATTAAAAGAAATAATAATAAAAATAGAGTTTTAATAATAACTAACATAATTGTGAACAAGGAAAAATAGAGTTGAGAAAGTCTCAAAGAACACGAACAACACATCACATCGGAAAGACATCCATATATTTAGTTTTATCCATCTAAGTCCTCCTCGCTATCTTTTATACAAAAATAATATTAAAAATCCCTATTAATATTGAATATATATTTTATATTTTTTAAATAGAAAAACTTGAAAAGAAAAGAAAAAACTCTAAACCGAAAAAAAAAAAATTAAAAAAAAAATATTTTCTCACAAACTCATCCACCATGTGATGATACAACTCCCCAGCTCTTTCAAAGACTACACCGACCATCACGTTTATGGCAACCTCCTGAAAGGAAAGTGCGAGGAAGACAACCAGTCATCCATGCACCGCTGCCGCCGCCACCACCAACGTTTACGGCAAGAAATTGCTTTGATCGGTGTATTATTCTTAGCATTTTCCTAACAACAAATATTTTGGCATAATTCAATTACGGGTTGCTCTATCTTGAGACCACTGTAATTTCAAAATATATTATTAAATATTTATAATTATTATACTTAATAAAATCAGAGTTGGTAAATCAAGATTTTCTAAACCTATTAGAATGTTCTTCGCACGATTTTTATGGGAAAACTTTTGTAAACAATATAACATGTGCTAGATGGAGAAATACGAGTTGATAAAATAAAAAATTTACCAGACAAACAAAACTTTTATTAGTCATTAAAAATTATCATATAATAATATTATTATATAATATCAATTTTACTTACATGATTTTATTATTTCAAAATTATTAAAACTCATAACCTCATAGTTTATAAATACAAGAATTTTATAAGTATGCATCAATTTAATCTGACCCCTCCAGAATTTATATTATATGTTCTTCGCCACGAAAAATATGTAAATAAATAAAAATTAATTTGTGTGCCTGAAAAATAGGTGGCAACGTGTTGTGAATGGATAGAGATGACAACATCTAGCTGGCAGCTACTAGACGATGTTTTATAATATTTCAAAATTATAATATTTTTTTTATTTTAGAACATTTTATTATCATAATATTTTGGAATTTTAGAGATATTTCTAATTTTGAGATTATATTCGTTTGACTTTGTGTTTGTATTGTATAATTTGAAGTTAATTTATTTTGAATTTAAATTATACTTGTTAAATTAATATTTTAATTTTTCTCATATATATATATGAACAGTACAACGCCAAAACGCTCTGAAACTGAAACGTTCCGTTTCAATAGAAAAACCGGAATGGTATTGACAACCGTGCAATTTAGTAAGAGATTCCAGTGAGAGAATAAATAATAAATTTTAAGAATAAAAATATTTATTCTTGTTTTTATTGATAAATATTACGAGAAGAGAAATGTAAATACTTAGAGAATATAAACTGTGAACTATTTGCGTGGATAATTCATGAAATATTTATAACTCTTGAAACTTGTCTTGCTATATGAATATAAGAGCTGGAATATCATTTTTTACTGATAATATTAATGAAAAATAAATATATTTTACATAATATTAATATTGATAGAAATATAATAGGTTATTATAAAAAAAAATTCATTTAGAGGTATAGAGACATGATTATTCTTGAAATTAATATTTTATATTAAAGATATTAAAGTATAGAAGCAAGCTAGGTTAATATCAATAGCGTTTTATATCCTGCCAAGCCTAGATGTGTTAAATTATAATCTGACTCTTACCTTTTATATATGAAATTAGGCTAAAAATTAAATTTTAAAAATTCATTGATCCATAAAACTATATATTAAATTATTCTAGTTAATGAAATCTTATATATATATATATATATATATATATATATATATATATATATATATATATATATATAATTATTACAAGCTCACAAATGAGCTTTCTCGCAAACTTACTAACCAGCCTAATTAACAAACCAGTAATTAAAATAACGAGTTTAGCTATATAATTGTACAGGTTAATATATATTTATCGTGCAAAATCCCTCTAAAAATTAATAAAATCATACTGAAATTTGCCTCATTTTTCGAAACAAAAGAAACAAACCCTTTCCTCATCTCTCTCACCATCCATACCCACCACGGTGAGATTATTATTTACTGTTTCTTTTTCTGGGTTGCAGAGATGGCCAGGTCAAATAATCACACATCACATAACCAGCCCTACGAAGCTCGTAAGAATGGCATCAAGAAATCCAAGACGCGTCGTCGCACCTTCACCACAGGGGTACCTTTCCTTTCTTTCTCGTGACTCTGTTGCGTGGATACGATGAATTGTGAGCTGAGGTGCGAGACATTTACACAAAAAAACGTTATTTCTTCTTCTTCAATTATTTTCCTTGGGCACTAGAACTTTGAGATAAGTGAAAGCAACATATTTTACTCTCTTTTTTTTCATCTCTAGTTTCTGAAAAGCTTGGTGGAGATGAAAGAACTGTTTGTTTATTGAATACAGATCCTAAAGCAAGCTTGATTTTTTTGAATTTAAGAGCGGCCAGAAAATAAATATTGGTTGTTTTTTTTAATGCGAGAAAATCTCACATTTAGAAAATATAAATATTGGCTATTCAGATTTTTATAAGGAGTGAACATCTGACTCGAACTTGAAATCTGCTGTGTAGATCGTAAGTTTTCTGTCATCACACAACGCCCTCTAAAAACTAAATATTGCATTGTCCCAAGATGGTTAATTATAACTTATGATGTTAATATCAGATAAATGAGTAGAACTTTGATTATTTCATATTGTTATAAAAAAATATTAATTTAAACTTAAAATCTATTATATAAATTACAAGTACTCTATTATCATCATGATTGACAACGCTGCGACGCCGCTCTATGGACTAAATATGGCGCTGTCCCTAGACGGTTAACTGTAACCGGTGACGTTAATACCAGGTTGACTCTAAGATGTCTAGTGAAAAATATTAAATTATTAAAAACAAAAATTATGTCGGTGGAATCTCTTATTGCTGACAAAGAAATAGTTTTATTTGATATTTATTAATTTATGAAAAAATGATTTAATGCAAAAATAAACGGGTGTTAATTGCATTATTAAATAATATCTCTCGCCCTCGCTATCTTGATTCAAAATTTTCACTTGGTTAGAAGTTAGAGCTCGAAGAGGGATAAATAAATGCTGCTGAAGCTATAAGTTTGGCCGGCTCTATAGTCAATTCGTGCCTTCATCGAAAGTCAAAACGAACCGTATTACCTTCAATAGTGGGCCAAATAATTGTCAAGAAATCAAATTAATGAGCTAACCTACTTTCGTCGTCCTCAATATGGCTTGTGGTGTGACGCTGTTGCCTTGTCAGCTCATACGTAAGCAATTAAACTATAAATAATGCAAATTATATTTTTGGCTTTATTTAACCGTTTATGAGATGGTTCTTAACATGGTATTAGAATTTTATTAATCTATCAGTCATAAGTTTGAATCTCATCATTTTTATTTTATTTGATAAAAACTAAGCACAAAATAATATAAGTTCATGCAAATTTAATATTAAAAAATAATACAAATTATATTATAGAGTTTCAAGAAACATTTTTAGGTTAAATAATTTAATAATTTCTTAACCGGACACCACCTTCCAAATATTCCAACCTTCCCCCTTGTATAAATATGACACTCTCCACACCTATCCAAAGCATAGAGTAGATCACAGCCCGGCCCTCCCATAAGGAAAAAGAAGAACACCCACAGCTTCCTTCTCCTTCTCTCAAAACCTGAAAATGGAACGAGCTCCGAGCTCATTCGGTGGTTCTTGGAAGAGATACTGGAGAAGAAAACGATACCAGCGACTCGACGGTGCCGGAAAGAAAATTACGGTGGCGAGACTTGGAGGTATCCCACGGAGGGGATGGAAGGTGAAAGCAGCGCCCAAGTTAAGAATCTTGAAGAGCAATATCGCTTCACCATTGAAGCTGATGAGCAAGCTCAAGAATGCTTATATCAACATGATGCTTGGTTTGGCTGGTGAAGTGGATGGAACAAATGTTTTTGGAAACAAAAGGGTTCCGAGTGGCAGGCAAGTTAAATCTACTAACCCGAGTGAAGCATTTGAGAAAAGATTGGTTTATGAGATTTACAAGAACCTGCTTGCAACTCGAGAATTATCTGCCGTGTAGATTCTTGTGCTCGTAATTTCTTGAAGGTTTCTCCCTTGCCATCCTAATAAAGAGACTATAATGCAGGGTTGAACTCATTATAGAAGTATTATTATTTAATACTGTTTTTATTTATTAAACAGTTCATAAACCCTAGTATTTTAAATCTTATGTTTTTGAAAGTTGATTTTTTTTATATTTAATTAGTTTAATTAGCTGACTGAAAATTGATACCCACTCAAGAATCTCCGGACCCATATTAAACAAAAAAATAAAATGTTTGGGGCTTTGGGCCGATAGATTTTTGTTAATGAAAAACTATACTATATGCAACTCATCAAATGCATACATATGGAGAAAAAAATTTCATCAAAGATGGTATAGATTTTTTTAATCAAGCTGCCAGTACGCTTTGTCTTTCAATTGTCGTATATAAAATTATATTTCATTTTATTATATAAATAAGGAATTATACTCTAGTATTGTTTGATTTATGGACTTTTTTTTTAATCTCAATTATGCTTATTTGAAAAGTCAGAATTAATGTAAAATAACAAGACTTGAATAATGTGTAGCATCAAACTAAGGAACATAAGAAAATAATCATAACAACCAGTTTCTTTATGTCCAAATTCATAGCAAGGGTAAGACGAATACAACTTAAACAAATGAGAAAAATAAAAGGAGATTTTATAATGAATTATTTTAATAAACTGTTAGGTTCTCTTGGGAAAAAAAAATATAAAAAAGATTCTTGCGGCCGGCCCCCATGTTTTCCTCGAAAGAAACTACGTGCAAAATTCATGGAACCTTAAAGTACCTTCATCCTCTTCAAGACTACCCGGAGAAAACGAAAAAACGAAGAAGAAGAAGATAATTATTAAAGATTAAAATCTTGTTTGATACTGTATTTTAAAAATATTTTAAAAAAAAAAACAATTTTTTTATTTATATTATTTTTTTAGTGTTTTTAAATTATTTTTATGTATTGATGTCAAAAATAATTTTTTAAAAATAAAAATATATTATTTTAATATATTTTTTAACAAAAAAAATTCTCATGTTTAAGACAAAAAGATTAGGTTCATGCACCTGTTTTTTTTAAAAGGAAAAAAAACAAAAAATGATCGCATGTCATCTACTTTTAATAGACATCATGTCATATGCTAGAATAGTTTTAAGTAATTATATTGGGGTCCAAGTATTGAGATTAAAAAAATTATTTTAATTTTAAAAAATTATATAAATCTCAATAAAAATATTTTCAAGCTTAAACCATCCTATAAACAGTTAAAAAAATCAAAATCAAATTAATGAATCAAATAAAAAGATTCAAAATTAGACCAATTTGAAAAGAAAAAAAAAATCTGTATTGAACTTCTTTTTTAAGACTAACCCATTAACATCAATTTCAACCATTTTTTTATATTTGGAATGTGGTCAGCCAAATACTCTCTCTCTCTCATCTGCTTTTTTTTGGCCATCTTTTATCTCCCTTAATATTAACGGACTAAAACATGATAAAAATAAAGTAATGGATTATAATATAAAAATATTAAATAGCAAGCACCAAATAATGTATGATTTGAAGCTTAAAGGACTATATTGAAGTTTTTTATGCTTTTTGAATAAACAACTCTAGTTTTGTTTAAATTAATTTTAGTCTTTGTTTTTTCAATTATTTGTTCAACAATAACTTAAGATTATTTTTCATAAAATTAAAATTTAATTCAATTCTAATATATTCTTTGACACGTCAAATATGCAAGAACCTGTAAATGGAAACAAATACCAACACACAAAATCATGTCAGCATAACTTGAAAGGATAAAATTGAAAGGAAATTAAGTTTAGTGATTAAAATAAAAAAAGGAGAAATATTTAGGGACCTATAAGAAAAAAGCGGATATAAACAATGAGACTAACAAGTTATTGTGAAAGAATAAACATATATAGTAAAACACCACCTCTCGTTTAGTTTATACTCAACTAATAATTAATATAGCAAAACGTTGTTAATTGGGCTTCCGGCAGGCCTTAAACCTTTTCTCTTCTCTAATAGCCATGGTTTTTAGAATATTTTATACTCAATATAAAATTAAAAAAAAAAAAGATATTTGAGAGTAAAAAAACTTGGACTCGATTTGTTAGCTGGCAAATATTCCAATGTACACCTCTCGATTTGTTAGCCCCAAATCTTGCGCGGGTTTGGCCTCTTAGGCCTTGAAATCTTTTTTTTTTAATATTTAAATTAATTATTATGATGCTATTTAAAAAATATATATGACTTTTTAAATGAAATTAGAGCTTTTATGATTATATTTGAACTATTTTTTTAGTATTTTAAATTAACCTAATATGAAATGAATGTAAAAAGAATTGCACATAAATATTTAATAAGAATAAAATTTCTTTTATTGTTATTTTTATACGATTTTCATGAATTAATTAGTAAAATTATGAGCCATTATGTTATTCTTTTTTTTAAAAAATACTACTAGTAAAAAAAAATGTATTCATCTATAGAAGAATAAATTGATAAGAAGATGCGAGTTTTGCCTGTAAAAAATAAATATTCTGATCACTTATTAATTAAATTATTGATTTTCTTGCAAATACTTATTTTAATTGCCCATTTTTTTTTTTAAAAAAAGACTTTTAAGATGGAAAAACTTGATTAGAAAAGAAGGAATGTTTAAACTAGAAGCTACTAAATCTCTATAATCTGGTCCTTCACACTTTAGTGGTCAATAAGTTATTTTCACACAACTATATAAGCACTTTAGAGGTTAAAATAAAATTATCAGTGATGATTTATTTGAACGGCATCGTGTTAACTGATGGATCATTTACACTTATATTTTCAAAATAAATAATAAAAAAATGACATTTGGTTATGAAAAACGGAGATAAATATAGATTATCCTTGTAATTTAAAAAAATAGAATTTCGTAATAATTTTCTTTCATGTGTATACAAATTATTGTTTTCTTTTTATAGAAGTGGGAAAGCAGGAACGACAGTTGACAGTCATAAAACCAAGCGTACAATCGTTGTCGTTCAAAGGAAGAAGAGGGGCCATGGGTTAGTTAAAGAAGTGATAAAGAAGCAAGCAAACTATACTAACAAAAACCCAATTATCAAAAAGCTTACTTAAATAGACACCCAAACGGCCATCCCTTATTAATCCTCCACCCATCGATCTCCATGATTACACACACCCAATTAAATCCCAAGCCTTCATTCTTCCCTTCTTTGCCACTCCACCACTACCCCCAACATCCCCCCTAACAACCTGTTCTCTCTAACTAATTAATCTCACTCGCTCATATATATATATATATATAGACGCACACACTCACATACTCTCCCATGTGTGTGTGTGTGTCACCTTCTCTCTCTACACTTTTTCTTATTCTCTCTCTCTCTCAAACTGAATTCTCTTTCTGTTGCGGTTTCTCTAACGGTTTTCAGTCCACTTGGCGGGAAAGTGGTTTTTTTAAAAGGATTTTGTTTTTGTGCTCCTTGCACCATTGACAGTACCCCCTGCTTCTAACCAGCCAGATACACCCACGTGTTTGTAAGCGATCGATTGATCTCGATGTTTTGAATCGGACGACCAAGGAGGGTTCTGAGGGTTCATCCATCATGCTCTAGTAAGCAGCGGATTCACTCATCTGCTGCTATATAAGTACAGGCTGCAAAGAGAGATTCGTTTCTCTCCTTTTTCTCTCTGCCTCGAGAGAAATGGAGGTAACACAGCCACCACCGTCTTGTTCAAGACCGGCGCCGACGCAGGCAGCTGCACATTCACCACCGTTTGGCTACCACCAAGCAAACGATCGCGACCAGTTCGCGTCCAATTTCACCTCTCTCTACCTCTCGATTTTCCCGCCAAAACCCTGGCTGCTCCCGAACTCGCTCTCCTTCACTCCCTCCACCACCGCCTCCCCTACCTCCTCCTCCCCCGCCGATGAGGTTGCCACCGATAACCGCCTCCGCCAAGCTAGACTGATTCTCGAGTACCAGGAACTCTGCGATCACTACAATGTCTCTCTCTCGCGCCTCCAAACCCTAACCAATGAGCTTGAGTTGATTCGTCAAGAGAACGCAGATCTTAGAGTCGCGAATAGTGAGCTCGTCAAGCTTATCAGTCTCTCTTCTCAGGCCGCCGTGATGCAGAACCAGACCCGCTCTTTTGGAATCAATCGTGATGTTGCCACTGAGAGAAGGAACAATGTTAATAACGTGGAGAGAGAGAGGGTGACGTTGCCGAAGAGTATTTCCGTCAGATCTAGTGGTTATGTGAAGGTAAGTCAAGCGGTTCCTGGTAACGTGAGCACCAATGCAGGCGGTCACGATGGTGCAAGTGCTAACTCTAGTCTGTCTCGTGTGGCAAGTCAACTCGATCAACTCGTTTCTGGATCGGTGAGTTGAATTTCTTTCTGTTTTTCTGAGTGTTGTTTGGCTTTCATGTTTCCATTGAGATGCAGCATAGCACGCGAACTGTGTGTGTATTGTTTGTGTTAGGTACCGTGTCCGGTTCGTCCGGTGAAGCTGTATAGAACGGCAGTTATCAGTTTGATGTTAAAATTCCATTCTCTCCAGTTCGTACGGTTTAAAATTACTAATTATCTGTTTGTCTATTAAATTTGCTTAGCTATATATTTCCCGTAGAGTTATTCCTGTGGTTCTCTATTGGTCCAGATTGGATGTATAATAATTAATATGTCATGATAATATTATTTAATTCTATATAGTTTCTGTGATGGAAAAAAGAGATTTATTGACAAAAATAGAGAGAATTACAGTGTTATTTTTTACAACAGAATATTTAGTTAATTAAAAAAGAGGTACATATATTAATTATTTCACTGGATTATAATGCACTTGTATTTTGTGCTGAATTTGTACGATAGAGTCTATTATCGATAAGCAGCAGAATTACAGCTAAAATTGGGCAACTTTTAGATGAACAATGATGAATAAGTGGTTATACCAAAGTCGTCCATTTTATGCTCTTGGTCTTTTGATTTTTACGATTGGTTGAGTGCAATATTGTGTTCCAAAAAATTTGTTAGGAAAAGAAATTTGATTATCACTTTATTCTTTTAGAATCGAAATTTAATTAAGATCATTGGAAGTGTAATGCATGCATGGACATTTTTTCCAATACCACACGCACCGTGAAGACAAGTTTCTAGCATTTTTGTCTTTTTCTGAAGTGATTAAAAAATGGGTTGCATATATACTTTAGTGTATGCAGATGCAGCAGAGAGTGTATGTGCCAGGAGGAGGAGGGGGGAAGAGATCAGAGGAGGAAATAGCTGCTGGAATGGAATTGGAGGTGTTTAATCAGGGGATGTGGAAGACAGAGCTGTGCAACAAGTGGCAAGAGACAGGCACGTGTCCATATGGTAACAATTGCCAGTTTGCTCATGGCATTGGCGAGCTACGTCCAGTAATCCGACACCCGAGATACAAGACTCAAGCTTGCCGTATGGTTCTCGCTGGAGGGGTTTGTCCTTATGGACACAGGTGCCACTTTCGCCACTCTCTCACTGACCAAGACAGGTTACCACTGGGAACTCGTTGATCATCTAAACATGCATGGATTAATTTGGACTTTGATTGATCGAGAAGGGGATGATGTAAAGACTAAGTAAATGGCCGGGGTTATGTATATAAACCTAATCAGTAATATGCATGCATCATATGGAGTCATGATAATAAGGAAAAACAATATAGAATAATAATAATAAATAAACAGTTGAAAAATATAGCAAATTGTATTTGATAAATTGGGGGCGACCGATGGGTAAGCTGTAAGTAAAGAGAAAATTGGAAATTGGATTTTTTTTTTGTAGGAAATATTTCAAGTGGGTCTGGGGGGTATGGTTTATGAACAACCAACCAACCCACCAACCTAAACCAAGACCAAACTCCAAGTTCTGTAATGATGATTCTTTCAAGTACTATTCGACGCAACTTCCATTTCAAGTTTGTTGGTTAAATTTTTATTTGCTCTCTCTGTCAAAATAGTTATAAGTATAATTAATATATACATGCATCTGGATGTTGATATAAATATATATATGTAGAGGATAAAATGTCATTGTTCCACGTTTGTCGGACATACGTTGTTTATTTGGGCCAATCTGGAGCTGCATGTTGTCTTACTCAAGTGAGGTAACCACAGCACACCAACCACCATTGCCGGTGGTGTGTTGACGTTAGAATATTCATGACGACAATATTATTGGAGCATATATAGCAGTTAGGTTCGGGATGCCTCTCTACTATTGACGATTCAGGCTCTAGCTACATATAATTAGTCCAAGGTATCAGTGATACAAAGGACTGGTTAAGTGCTTAAAAGAGCATTTAGTACTAGTGTTGTGACATTGACTATACATAGGATGAGGTATAGAAGTTTCAAGAACTGGATAAAAAATAAATATATAGGAGAGGAGAGGATCTGGATCAATATTGATATCCTGTAAGTGAAAAAAAAACCCTGAGCTAGCTAGCAGGCATCACCCTCTCCCTTAGTTTGGTTAGACAGACTTTTTTTTCTCTAAATCTTTTGATCCAACAACCCTCATTGCTTATATCCTAGAAATTTAGCCTTTCTTGTTTTCTTTTTGAAACAAAGTTAACAATTTTTTAAAATATTCAAACTTGTTAGTTTTATACCATGTTTTTTTCGGAAACGTTGGATGTTTCAATCCCCTTCACATTCCCACTTCCTTATTTTTGATTGATTTTTATCTCATTCAATGAATATTTTTCCAATTTTCTTAGAATAATAAAATCTAACTATCCTTATACTATTGTTTATTTTACATGAATGGAACCTTGCAAAAAAAGATACAAATTATGTTAAGGACAAAACAATTCACGCTCGGTGGGACTCGAACCCACAATCGTCTGATTAGAAGTCAGACGCCTTATCCATTAGGCCACGAGCGCTATTCGCAATATGTAATCTTTACGCTCTTGGAAACGTATATTTTCTTTTTCCAGAAAAAACTTTCCCATTCCCCATTCCTAGAGGAGCTAGGTCGAGGTCTTTGAGGAGGACAGGAATAAGGAGGCAAGGGAAAGGAAAAGGAGTGCACTGATAGCTCAAAAAACAGAGACTAAACCTGTGGGCCGTCAGAAAAGGCCGAATTATATGATAAATTGATTATATTCCTCCACCTTTTGTTCTTCAAGAAATTAAATTATTATTGCATCACAATATTTTATAAAACCAGCAATCACAAATATCTTCATAATATTTGGCGATAAGAAAGGTTTTTTTTTTTTATTATTATTGGTTTGATGATCAACTTGCAAAATATAAAATTAGTAGATGCAAGAAAAAATAAAATATTTATATAATAGAATGTGATAATCTAATACGTGAATTACAAAATACAAAAGAGATGAAATATTTGTGTAAATGAACATCAATAAAGGAGATTGTTTTAGTCTATGTTGCTAACCAATCTTTGAACTTCTCTTCTAAGAGTATTTACAAAAAATAACAAAATAAAGTCAAAAAATATATTTTTGATGTATTTGTTTTGTTTTCTATATTCTCACTATCCTCTAAGAAAATTAAATTTTAAATTTCATTTCAATGTGTTCAGCTTTTAAAGCGTCATTTAAAAAAAAAACTAAATTAATATTGATATTACTTTTTTTGAAAAGAATTAAAAAATAATCAATATCAAATATTATAAAAATACTAAAAAATATATTTTTAAACAAAGAAAAAAATCTATTTTCTTTTTAAAAAACACCTTTAAAATAATAAAAAAAAAACAAGCATGCGTTCACTTCTTTTTCTCTCTCCATTTTGCAATCAACAACTACATTAGTTTTTGTGAGACTTTTAGAGTTTGGTTAATCAATTTTTTTGGGTTTGGTATTATAATTTATGGTGTTTTTAAAAATAACTTTTATTCTTTTTTTTTAACATATCATTATATCAATATTATAAAAACAAATATTAAAAAACTAATCAGGTATCTCTTTTTTAAGTAAAATGTACTCCTAAGAAGAAGCAACCACACCTATAAATTCTCAATTTGAAATTTAATTTTCACGTTAGATTGATTATTGTTTTTTTTAAATCATACTCCTAATTAAATATGAAAAATAATTTATTTTATAACGTCTTAAGAGTCAGTACTCTGTGACAACCCGTTTTGCCCTTGAATTAAAAGCTATGTGTCCAAGTCGCGGTGGGTTCAGAGCAAAGAATCAGATTCTTTTACGAAAATCATTATTGACTACCAAACAAAATAACATTTAAATTTTGCCAAATGTAATTTTGGTAAGCTTAACTTATTATTTAATGGGTTTAAATATTATAAAAGAATACATAAAAATGTATTTTATACTACAATCTATATATTTGTTTTTAGTTTATATTCATGACACATGTTATTGAAAATAACTGTTTAATATGGCACAAAAAGTTAATAATAACATCATGTTAAGTGAAAATGTTGTCGTAATTATTAATTTTAAGATGGATAGATACATATATCCTAACTATTTTAAGAGATAATTCATTTTGTCACCCTGATTTTTACTGCAATATAAAATGTTTTATATGGTTAAAAATTAAAGTAATTAATTTAATGATGATTACAAGTTTAATATAAAAATATTTAAAAACTTAATCATGCTTATTTATTAAACATTCAAATTTATTAATTTATAAATAATTGCTTACAAATTTTAAAAAAAATACTACGAATTAGTTAAATAATACATGTGTCAACCATGAGATAAGAAAATACTTTTTATAAGTACACGTTTCACGCTATTAAATGATATTCTAAAAATACATCTCAACGACAAGTAAAAATACTTTTTTATTCCACGACGGTTTTAAAACAAGAAAAAAGCGTTTCTGTTTTTATCCTCGTAATCAATAAATTATGAAATATATACTAAATAAAATATAGTTTATGAACTCCTAAAATTAATGCTCATTGTTTATCCTAACTTTAAACTCAATTTTGTTCATTGTATTTTTTCATGTGTGCACATCTCTATCTCACTATATAAGGATTGTGTCTTCCTATCAGAGTGATGAAGAAGGAAGTGAGGGGGGACTCATGGATTTGAATCAATCAATAGAATTCGATCAAGCACCAGCGGATCCATCACCACAAGAAGATGGAAAGGCCATGCCCATGAATCCTTCCATGTTGCCTCATCACCAGATCACAACCAAAGAGGTGAGGTTTTTTCATAATTTATTTATTTATTTTGTTTAGCTCATACTTTTATAGATATTTAGATGCTAATCGGTCTATATTTTCCTGTTCATCGAAGCGACGTGAGCAGAATTTGGATCAATTTTGGAACCAACAATTATTGGAGATTTACAATTCTACAGGTAATTTTTTTGGTGATTCGAAATGCTTTTTGTGCATGCATGTTAATTAATTAATTAATTAATTAATTTATCGTTTATTAATTTATATATATTTGGTGTCTCGCCGTTTTCATACTCAGCATCCAAGAGCAGTCATCTCTTGCCATTAGCAAGGATCAAAAGAGTTATAAAATCGGACGGAGAAGTCAAGGTTTGCATATCTTTTTTATTTCTTAATTAGCTGATGACTTAATTACCTTTGTTTTTCTTTTCTATATATAAAAAAACATTTTATTTTTATTTTTTGATGGCTACAATCCGAGGGATGATTATATATATATATATATGATCAAATAGAAGGATTTTAAGACGAGAAAACTATTAAGAGATTGTAATTAGTAGCTTGCTAATTAAATTAATGGGATGCGGCATGATCTTTTGACTTCTTTGTATAAGAATACATAAGTTATTAAATCAGATCTTCGTAAAACAATTTTGTAGTGACATATTTTATTTTATTTTATATTATATAGTACTAAAAGCATTATATATATATATATATATATATATATATATATATATATATATAATAAAAAATGGATTAAAATAGCCAAATCAATTAAAACAGAAATGGAAAGTGGTAGTTAAAACAATTATGATATATATAAAATAAGACCTTCACAGTGTTGGTTATGTTTTTGGGGTGGCTAGATGATAAGTGCAGAAACTCCCATCATGTTCGCGAAAGCTTGCGAGCTCTTCATCCTGGAGCTCACTCTTCGAGCATGGCTTCAAACGACAGCTTGCAAGCGTCGGACATTGCAACGCTGTCACATTTCCAGAGCCGTAAGGGAAGAGGGCATGCTGCGAAACTTCTTGAATCGTGTCGTTCTTTGTGATCATGACAAGGTGATCAGTTTTCTTAATTTCCCCTTGCTCTTCCCAGTGCGCATACATTTATTCATAATCAAAATAAAATCCATGGAAAATTGAACCTAATTATAGTACATTATTTAACATGACAATTTATTATCAGTTAATTTTAAGCTTATAATAAATGAAATCTATTAATTTTCGGATATTGAGTTTGATTCAAGTTTTATAATATAAATTGTCTATTTGGGAGTGGTTGATATTGATTTTGAAAGTGTTTTTGTTTAGAAATACTTCAAAATATTATTTTTTTTTAATTATTTTTTACATCAGCACATGAAAATGATCTAAAAATACCAAATTTTTTAAATTTTAAATAAAAACTAAAAATGAAAAATTTTCAATACCCGAACCAAACACAAAAGGGATTTCCTTTTATGATGTTATTAATTAATTAACAAATATTTGTTTCGTAATTTTAATTAAAGTAATTTCTTGTTAAATAAAACTCTCAATCACGATTTAAGGACTTATTTTATTTAAGTTAAATCAAACCTATTTTAACACAAAATAAGCACAAAGGGATCAGTAGGGCAATTATGTGAGAGGGAAGTTCTAACCTTCAAGATGCTGGGTGTAAATCAGGAAGATGACGTGGCGACAAAGTGCCTTGAAGAAATGGAATCTCTTCACAACATGCAAACGCCATTTCCTTTCTTCGACCTTAATGGAGTGAGTCATACAGTTCGATCAATTTTTTTTTTCTGTGCCCTAAAAGCTCTGCAAACATGGTGGTTATGTTCTGCTATATGATGCGATTCTGAGCACGGTTTTCTCTGCTAGGAAGTGATGGCGGATCGGCACCGTGAGGAACCCCGACAACTCATGATCAAGCCACCGATGCCCTCTTCTGATTTCACTTTGGGATCTTCCTCGAAGGTGATCTGTTCTCTGAGTTCATGTTATCTGTCTTGTATTATTAAATCGCAGCAGCATGCTTTTACACATTGATGGAAATTGATGGAAATCAAGTACCTTAATAGTTTCAAGTAATTTTTTTTTTTGCAGTGGGCAAATTGATGGAAATCAATGCTGAGATGAAGCTAGCAGCAGGTGGCAGCCATCTTCATCTATAATTATATGAAATAAATGGATTGGTAAATCCTTTGTGTGGCTTGTGTCAAAACAGCCAGCTTTTCTCATCAGAACCATGTTTAATTAATGGTCTGCTACACGCTAGCAGATCTCTTTTATCTTCTTTTTAATGCAAGGATTTTGTTCAAAGTTTTCTAGGTTTTGCAATCTGCCCCATCCTAGCTATCATCCTCTTTCGATAATTTGAGTTTCTTTGGGTGAATGATCTGGTTGCTTGTGCTTGTCTTGCTTCCCAGGGCTTTCTTGGAAACATTTTAAGAGTATTTTTAAATAAAAAATATATTTTTTTAATTTTCATATCATTTAATATCAAAAATAATTTTTAAACAATAAAAAAAATATCATTTTAATCTATTTCTAAACAAAAAATATCATTTTAATCTATTTTTAAACAAAAAAATATCTAAGTTATAAATTGAAAAAAAAAACCCACGTCATTAAATCAATCTTGAGCAAATTATTTGTCTAAAATAATAGTTTTTTTTTTTTTAATTCTATGATGTTGACCTAACTAGTTAATTAGGTATTTCAAAACAGATGGCTCCAACACAATTAATTTAAACTAGTCATATGTTTTGGCTAATGAGGCTGGCAGTGGGTCCGACTCAAACTCGTCAAGATTAAAAATCTTCTGCGAAGGAGCAATAAAGGATAAAATTGCTAGCAGCAGAACTGATGCAGCAAAGTTCATCCATGCAAACTGTCTGAACTATTTTCTAGGAAAGATATGTTTTTTTTTCCTATTATCCCATCCATCATCAATGAACAGCGAGCTTGCGCCTACAAATTTATACATTTTTGCACCAATGGGTATAAAAAGGAATCATCTCGAGCAAAACTTGCAAGCCCCCTATGGTTTAAAAGGGGGAAATAATAAACATGTATCAAACTCAAATCTACATTGCATCTGCAAAGTAATTATCCCTGCCCCATCTCTCTAGTGAAACCATATGCTAACTCGTCCATACCACCATGGAAGAAGAAAATAAAATATCCCCAAAGAAATGTCAAAATTGACATAGACCACAAATGTGCGAGAAGAAATACCGCCACCCAACTATAGATCTGCAAAAAAGCTGCTTGTTGCATCATTTGCATGCTCATTTTTTCTCTTGGCTCCTGCAAAAAATAAGACAATTAAAAACAAATGCACCAGATTCTAAAGACACCACACTTGTAAGAGGGATGCATATAGCATGCTTTTTATCGACACATTCACTGGTGGCAGTCTATGAAGTTGACTGTGATACAAGGCATTAAATAGGTTTGGTACATGATAATTAAATAAGGATAAATATTGTTCTTAGTGCTCTCACAAATGCCATTAAAATAGGTTTGGTACATTTTTATATCCGCAAAGGAATAATCAACCAGTGGGCAGGAGCTTGCTGAAAATTCAGGCAGCCGTTAAGGATTGAATTCAGGTGCTTAAAGGAGGAGGATGATTATATTTCACAATTAAAAACTAATTACATGACAGTTAAATAAAGATAAATATTTTTCTTAGAGCTCTCACAAATGCCATTAAAATAGGTTTGGTACATTTTTATATCCGCAAAGGAGTAATCAACCAGTAGTCAGGACACTATGTTAACTATCAAAGTTTGCCGGAAAGAAGATGGTATTCATGATTCTCCAATTAAATCCAGTTTACCTTTTCTAGACTTTGGAGGATTAGTATCCACATTCATTGCATCACTATCACTGTCTGATACAGGAGCTTGATCATTCTGAGCACTTCCAGAATTTTGCAATAAATCATCCAAATCCCACATCTGAATTAAACAAGGAGTTGCGTCATGTAATTACAATAATGGCAGCATGGATGGTACATACAGAATTGTGCATAGGTGAGCAGATGTGCATGCATATGTTTAAAGACATGTTTGTTTATAATTTGTATGCAGAGAAAGATAGAGAGTGAGAGTGAGAGAGGCAGAGAGAGAGAGAGAGAGATCCACCTTCAGCACTTGATCGTGTGATATGCTGCCAAGATACTTTCTGTCATGAGAAAAGGCTGCATAATCCAAATAAAATCATACTCAGCAAGCTTGTTTTGGCAATCTAAAAACACAAATCCAGCTCTTTAGACAACTAATACTCAAATTGACAAGACAGCACTGCTAGTGACTCTCAAATGAGCCTCGAACTATAGTGAGACAATATACACATTAGCAAGTTTTTATCAGGTGAGCCAGACCCTTGGCCAACTTAGTTAACCCAAGTGTTGTGAGCAAATCAATTTATGTGAGATTCACTCCTTTATATTAGAAAATCTTTTATTGACATCACAAAGCAATAAGCCCTCCACTTTTACAGTGTGTACTCTTATGCCGTACCTTTCTACTTAAATTCATCTTATGGAGTACTTTTTTTCCTTTTTGCTTTCTGTCTCTTAAGTCATGAAACAATTTTACCTTCGAAGCAAACAGTTGTGTGCATAACCAACAATTCACAATAATCACTTTTCTTTGTTTCATCTTAAACAAACTCTCTCAGTACCTTCTCAAAATCTTGGGGCAGTAAAAGTGATTTCAAAACAAAATTCTTGTTGGATTACATGGCACTCTTGAAAGATAAGAATAATGATTGTTAATTTCACACCTTTAAGCAATTTGTTTCATGAGTATAATAATCAACAGCGTATGATGTCAACGAAAATTAAACTTCAATTAGCATGAGAGGCAAAGAGAAGAATCGGAAAAAGTAGATCTCCATGGATTAGGTTATGTGAAAAGGAAACATAGAAGCTCAGCTGGAAGTTTACTATTGTATAGCATCAATGCACAACTTCTTTTAACTTAAAAAGAGTGGATCCTATATGCAGTGATTTGTCCATTTAAACACTTCAAACAAGGTTCCCACAAGTCAGCCTCGCCTAACAAAAACTCTTTATTTAACAGAGAGTCCTGTTCACAGTTGAACAGTAATGGAGGTGGAACTAGAGCCAGTGTTGAAAAGTCACCATGGCATGTCAACCGAATTCACAACTTCCATCATTTACAAAGCAGATATAATTAATATAAAGCTTCTATAGAGTAAGAGATATGTACAGTACCTAGACACTCAATAGGGTACTCTGAATGTTCAGCAAGCGGTTGGATGATTCTGCTGGGTAATATGCCTACCAGACTGCAAAAAGTGAGGAAAAAAAGAAAAGTTGAAACCAAGAAAGGTGGAATGAAAAAGAAAAAGGAATGGTGATCATGATTCAAAATTTGGACGAGTCCCTTAACTATCTTATACACCTCACCTTATGAGTCCATTCTCGGATCCAGTAATGACTCTGTCTTCATCAAGCTGAAACAAAAGATTTGAATGTTCCATTTAAGCAAACTCCTGGATTAAAAAACTATCTGATGCAACAACAGTAAAAATAAAAACTCAATCACCTTCAACAAAGAATCAATAGAGTTCGGGGAAAGAGCAGTAAAGCGATCACTGAAAATCAAAAGAAATATTCAGGACACTTCACCAAGCAAGAAATCAATATTGAGTAAAAAGAGAATTCAATTGAAACTCTACATTCATCAAAGGAGACTTGCACCGAGTCCTAAGACTTTCAAGTATTCATATGTTTCAAAAAGGATACCTGCAATCCTTGAAAAATCCCCATGAATACAATAGCAGTGTTCCATTCTGTGAACCACATATAACTTTCCGCCCATTCTGACAGCAAACGGTTACAAATTAGAACTGGAATTTAGCACAAATATATTGTGAGAAATAGCTTTCAAGTGTTTCCTTCTGAAACTCGTTTATTTGTGTAGTCTTGAAAGTTCATTATGCTGCTAAAGGGTAAGATACGTGGTTTTGTTTCTTAGAATCTAATTAAGCCTTGTTTCTTAGAATCCCCACCTCCAAGAGATGAGTGCTTCATTGGAATATGGGAGGGGTTTAAGCAGTCTATCCCCCTTCCAATCTCATGCCAAAAATATGCAATACATTAGCCAAATCAATTTGCTAATGTGCTCACAGAAAGACAAGTAGACAACCATATGCAGCACACAACCACAAAAACAATTAAATACCATGTAATTGTTTACCTTCATAATAACAACGGACAATAGCTCTTCTTCAGAAAATTCAGACTGAGATTGGATCTGACATAAATTTAAAACAAATTAATCAAATTGCATGATTCTGCAGTATTTCCCCAAAGGTACTAATTTTTTTTCCTGAAAGAACCAACTTACTTTATTAGTGCGAAGGTTGCATACAGAAAGGGTCCCATCTCCACTAAAGAATACATAAGACAGAAATAATAAAGTATCCGCAAAGAAAATGCAAACAATGTGAAACTAAAAATTACAAAATCCTGTGAGATGCTCTACTCTTGCAATAAGAAACCATATGCCGATGTGAATCAACCATTCTTTAAGATAAAGAACTAGAAGGAAGTGAAAGATGAACCAGACAATCACAATGCACAATTTATTTGACTTACAACCCCCAACAACAATACATGGGTCTTGTAAGAGCCTACTCACATCAATATAGTGAAAAAAAACCACAAAGCTCCTCACAGCTCCATATGTTATTCATAACAATGCCTCAATCCTCTCACCCTCCTAATGCAAAGTAAATATAATGGAGACATGTTTACAGTATTCAAAGAGAGATAAAACAAGTCATAACAGTCTTAAATACCTTGTTGACAGCAGTTTCATGGAATCAGATGCAAAAGTCATATCCGAAACATAGTCTTCATGGACATTAAAAGAATTGCAACAAGTGCGTTGCCTGGTATCCCATACCTGCAAAGAAGAGCAAATGACTTCTAAGAATCAAATGAAGGATTTGCAAGGAAAGATGTAAAATTGCAGATCATGGAATGAATTGAAGCACATGCTGTGCAAAAGGTTATGCAAAAAATCTAAAGGCTACAATTATGTTTTGACAAAATCATCAAAATTTAAGCGAATAGAATGAATAGAAAACAGCAAATTGCAAGAGGCGTGTATTCTGTGGGCATGATTCAAATAGGTACAGAGGCCACAATTGGGAGGGCGGGAGGCCTAAAATGCAAGAGGAAATAAAGCTTTGTACCTAACCTTTACAAATAGACACAAAGAGAAATGAAATATAGTCACCTTAACACATCCTTGATCATCCCCAGATGCAACGGTTGACTCTGTGAGGTTTATCAAACTGAAGATGGCATCCCTGTGCAAGAATATGATTGTCAAATGAGAATAAGATCTAAAAAGTTAAAGGTAACTTTTAAGAGAAATGGCCCTAAATCCATTTCATCACCCTTTAGAAGAAGCTGAAAAAAATTAAGTGGAAACCTACTCATGAGCATTTTCAAGACGAGCAATAGGTGATCCAGTTTCTAAATCTGTTGCCAGAATGGAGCGATCACTAGAACCCGTGATAATTGCTGAACCCAACATAAGACAGTACAGTTAAAAGTGCAAAGAAGATAGCAGCAACCAGTACAGTTTGAATGGATGACAAATGATATTGGCAAATCATAAAGTGAAAATCAAAAGGCAGTACCTTGTCCATCATTGATGAATCTAGCAGCCCTGCAAGACTCACTATGTGCGTGAATTTCCAACAATCTGATTGGAATTTGCATTGCGTAAGTTAGTTAGAATACAAGGTTACAAAACATTCAGAAAAAAAAAGGAAGACAATTTTTTTCTCTGCATTATAGTACCTTTGTGGTGAGGAATCAGCATTGAAACGGTATCTATAACAAGAGAATTCAAGTGATTAAACTAAGCACATACAGGAAACAATTTCTAGAAAAAACCAGAGATAAAAGAAGAATATACTAACAGGTGGAGGTCGCCAGTGATCAAGCCAGCAGTCACTAGATTATCCGAAGGATGGAAATCCATAGTAAACGGAACTTTCCCCAAGTCTATTTCCATTTCCCCTCTCTTTTTCCAATCCTTTTACAAATACTCAATGCCAATAGCTAAAACCCTCCAAAAACTTCGACAGCAAGCACGGTTATTTTGTACAATCTCTTCACAGTGTAACCTATACACATTCAACAAGACATAGATCAATTCATGATATTATAAAACAATCACATTGTACTACAAAAAGCAAATCGAATTTCAAACAACAGAACCAACTACACTTGTATTCGTCCAAATTTACCAAGTTCGAGCTCAAAGCTTTCATCTTTTAATGCAAATTACCGACGTAACAAATGGATTTTCTACTTTTCATGTCAAAATCAAATAGGCACAAGTCTACTTAAACATGCAGCTTATGCAATGAAATGTGTTGCAAAATGGGGAATATGAAAAACCCATGACCAAAAATAGTACTATAAAATCGAAAATTGAAGTACCAGTGACAGTGAGTTAACTGATACCATAAACGTTTTAGCACCCGTTTGGCAACGTGGTGCGTTCCAAGTTTGCCGTTCGGGATGCTATTTTGGTGTTTGGTTTTTACCAAACACCGTTTTATTTTAGTGGGTCCCACCCCAAATTTGTGTTGAAACGCCGGTGCAAAAAAAGCAGCAATTTGCTGCTTTTCTTGCACCGGCGTTTCAAGATTGCACTGGCGTTTAAAGCAGCAAAGCAGCAATTTACCGTTGAAATTTTAATTCCAAATCAACCCTCGTCCTCCTCACAATACACACATTCGTCAACCTCCCATCTCATCTCTACTCCTCTGCAACAGATCCCCACAAAACATACCCATAAATTTTTCTCCTGCTCTCGCTCTCGCTATTACCGTTGAAAATCTGCACCTCTCCTCTCGTCTTCATCCTCTCGTCAACCTCCCATCTCTACTCCTCTGCAACAGATCCCCACAAAACACCTCCGCAAACTTTTCTCCTGCTCTCGCTCTCGCTATTACCGTTGACGATATGCTTCAATTTTGTTGAGTTGCTTTGGGCTTCAATTTTTTGTTGCTGGAGAGGGCCAAGGGAGAGTGGAGTAAACGGCAGGGGGCTGGCTGGCTTTGTTGCTGGAGAGGGCCAAGGGAGAGTGGAGTAAATGGGAGGGGGGCTGGCTGGCTGGAGAGAGCAAGGTGGGCGGCTGGTTGTGCAGGAGACAGAAGATAGGGTTGGGGTGGGGTGGGGACGGGTGGGGGGTGGGTGGGTTTTATACTAATTATTAATTATAATAATAATTATTATTAATTATAATAATTATAATACTTAGCACAGATAAATAATTATGTGAAATTAATAAAAAAAATTCAGTTAGCTTAATTACATGCTATAAATTTAATTATTTATAATTAATTTGTAATTAATTTGATTGAATTATTTGTAATGAAGTGTATATTAATTATTGAACTTATCTTGAATAAATAACTTAAAAAACAAAACAAAAATGTATTTCTTAATTAACATTAAAAAATAATTGATAAAATAAATTTATTATAATTATTAAATTTATAATATTTAAAAAAATTATATATATACCCTTTTAAGTAATTTTACAAGTTAAAAGCAGTTTGGAAAGTTTGGAAACCAAACACCAAAACTCCTTTTTCTTCAACCTTCAACTCAACCACAGTTTTAACCAAACACTTAACTGCTTTTTTTGAACCACAGTTAAAAACTCTATTTTTAAAACTCCATTTTTTCAACCACAACCACAATCGCAACAGCTATACCAAACAGGCCAGGTCTAGAGAGAAGGGGAAAAGGTGCAAACTTATTTTCGCAATAAAAAAGATGCAAACTTTGACGGGTAAAGCACCAAGTACCATACCTGTTTTTTAAGGCGGGAGATTGCTTTGATGCAGCGGAGAGCAGGCCTGTGATCGGTGGAGGCTAATAGGAAGCAGATAAAAGATGGGGAGGGAGGAGGGGCTTTGCTAGGGCTTATGAGAGGGAGTGGAAGAAATAGGTTTTTTTTTTTTTTTTTTTAAACGCAATTGTTTCTCTTCCTAATGATTTTCAATATATATCGGGAAAAAATCAAACAAACGAACAAACCTTGTTTTATGGAATAATTGATATTGTTATTAAACTGTAATTAATTTATTAACTTTTAAATTTATTAATTTAAATTTTATTTATTTTAAAATTAAAATTAAATCATATAAAAATTATTTTAACATAATTTAACCGGCTTGAAAGGATTGAAGGTGACTAAAATAACCAGTAAAATAATATTAATTGATTTATAAAAAAATCAAGATATCATTTTCTTTATTAATATTAACAAGACAATATACTAAGAGGGTGTTTGGGAGTGAGATGTAACTGAGGTGTAGAAAAAAATATTGTTTTGGTTGTTTAGTTAATGTAGATAAGTTGAAAAAATCATGTGGGTTCCATCTCAAAAACAAGTGGAAACAGAGTTTCACGGAAAACAGCAAATTTGCTGCTTTCCGTGCGTTTTATCTGGGAGGGGGGGCTAGTAGTATTTTTTAGCTTATTATTTATTATATTTTCTTATAAAAAATATATTTTTAATATTAAAATAATCTAAAAATGAATTAAAATATAAATAAATATATTAGAAGGAGATCACAATATATTTTTTGCCTCACAATCCTATTTTTATTTTCCAGATGATATTTTATTATATGTTGTTCCGGGATCGCAGAGACCTTCACGTATGGATTTATAATTCATGATAAGATTACAAGTAGTTTGATGAGAGAATAAAAGCAAGTGTCTAATTTACTTGAATTATTAATTATATTTTATTATTATAATTATTAAATATATATATATATATATATATATATATATATATATATACACTTTAAAGTAATTTCACAAGTTGAAAACAATATGAAAAACTTGATAACTAAACACTTGAAATTGTTTTTCATTAACCTTAGACTCAACCACTGTTTTAACCAAACACTTTAAAAATTATTTTGAATCGCAGCTAAAGTATTTTTCATGAAATTGCTTTTTTAAAACCTCAACCACAAAAGCAAAAACAATATCAAACACACCTTGAATCGGTCTTAAGATTTATAGCTTCATTTGTCGTAGCCGTGATAAAGTGATGGATCATTAAGCTTAAAAAAATTATTTTTTAAAAACTATTTTATATTTTTAGTGTTTGTTCAAAAGTATGGTGGATATTTGTTTTTCAATGTATTTTTCATTTAGAAATACATCTAAATAATATTTTTATTATTTTTTTTAAAAATTATTTTTAATATCAGCAGTTCAAAATAAAAATAAAAAACATAAAAAAATAAAAGTAGAAAAATCAAAACTTTTCAAGATCACGGTCCAACTACAATCTCAAATAAGTGTAAGGAGTTTTATAGAAAATGATTAACGCATCAATTTCCAAAATCAACAATGGAGCTTTGAGAGACCATAAATAACTTGCAACCCAATTTCAAAGCTAATATTGAAAAATCCATGATTGTAATGTTCAACAAATACCATAAAAATCTACTGTCCAATTTCAAAACTTTGTAATGATCATTCCAAACTTAGAGCTTCTCGTAGCAATCTCACTAGAGGAACACATAAAAATGGGAGTGTTCATGGACAAGGTTAAGTTTGGACACATAATAAATCTAACTCATTCAACTCTTTTGGACCCGAGTGAGTTGGATATATCAGGCTGGAAAAATTCATGGATAAGACGTAAGTTGTTTATATTACTTCACTTATTCATCAGCAATCTTTAAAACATTATCGGGTTGCAACTAGATAAGCCTCTACAATGCATATAACAGCGACAACATAGAAATTATCATAATTTACACAACAAAACAAAACAAAAATCATTGTCAATCATTTTATCAAATAGTTAGTGAGCAATATGATACAAAAATTTACTAGCATAAAGAGACTATAATGTGTTTTTGGGCTTCTGATTTGACTAAAATAAAAGTTCAAATGGAATTCTTTAAATTTTTATTTGTTTCCTCGTGATATATATATTTAGTGTATAAGAATATAAAAAGATAGCATACACTCTCAAACAAAGCTTCAGCACCATGAAAAACACCACTCTATACTTGAGCCAAACCTATTTAAATGATCATTTTATTGTAAAATAAGACACATTTCACCGTGAATTATGCTATAGAAAAGAACGCTCGAGATTTAGTTTATTGTTTAATCTTCCACGGGACCAATACACTTCAAAGAAAATAGGAAAGATTGCTAGGATGGTGACTTGTTCTGGCACATATATTGTGAACTTAATTGTGCAAAACAATCTGAAGAACCCGCAACTGAAAATGACATTGTTTTATCTTGTTTTTTTAACTGGTATGAAACATTTCGGTTATGTCGGCCGAAACGAAATGGTGCTGACAACTATGTGAAGAAACCGAAGCTGGAGACTTCACCGGCAAATGATGAAGTCATTTTGAGAGGTTAAAAAAACCAGCAACAACAGTGGGTTTGAGCTTTTAATCATGTTTCCACAGAGTAAATTAAGCTGTGAAAGGGATGGTGGGCAATTATTTCAAATGCAATAATGGTGCTGTATTATCTATAAACCATTAATAAGATAATGGCGTGGACTGTAGCTGAGATCAGCCGATAAGATAATGGCGTCGACTGTAGCTGAGAGCAGCCGGCTACATCGGGTTCAGCTCTTGTTTCCATAATAATCTGGAATTGCACTGTAGCTAGGTAAGCCCCATTCAACTCGTCCCCCACCCCAAACCTTTAAGTTGCATCTGACCGTGGATGGGGAGACCATTTTTCAATATTTTGAAAACTTTTCTTGATCAGCTATCTCCTCGATCATCACACAGTCTTTCAAGAAAACCACAAACACACCGAGGCAAATAATTACAGCCGTGTAAGTTCTTTACAGTGCGATACAGCTCATGTCTTTCTTCATCTGGTTTGTGCATGGTTGAAGAAAAGGTAGGAGAAGAACTGCTGCATAACCCTCTCTCAGCAGGTTTGTCTTCCCCGTTGTGTCACTTCTGCATTCTTTCTGTGTTTCCTCTCCCTTATCTGTTGACTTGACCTTAAAAAGAAGCTAGTTGAGTGGTTTTAGCTGAAAGAAAGTCAAACCTCATGCTGCTTTATCTGCTGCTTATTCTCTTCTATCTCCCCTGTCTATTCGTGCATTGAATACATATAGTTCTTGAATATCAATACATTAAATGCATTATTTAAGGTTTTTCTTCCTTTAATCTTTGCATAGGCAGTGCATTTTTATGCAACCATGACGGGCTGGAGCAGTTTTAAACGGCGTTTCAGTTACATTTCATTTTTTTTAGAAAAAGAATAACATTTTTTAGATTATTTAAATATACTGATATTAAAATATATTCTTAAAAAAATATTATTTTAATATATTTCTAAATAAAAAATATTTTAAAAAATAACTATTAATATACTGTCAAACACACTCAGATCTTATGATATCCATGACATTTAAGTCTGCTTTCTATTATATATAAATCTTATTTAGAATTATAATTATAAATATTACTTCATGTTATGATTATAGTGATGATTGTTTTATAATATTTTTTATTTAAAAATATATTATATAAAAATAAAAATGATCATATTCATGAGGCACTAGACGAGCTTAAACTTTTTTTTTTTTGTAAAATTATGTTCGACCCTGTGTTTTAAATTTTTTTTTGAAAAAATTTAAAGAAATTTAGGTTAATTTGTTATGAAAAGATGATATTAAAAGATAAGAGACTAGAATGGAGAAAACAAAGGAAATGAGTGGTTTTTTAAAGAAAAAATTTAGAAGCAATGTTCATTGTAGTTTTCATACTTTTCAACTTATAAATATTGTGTCCCTCCAATTTTTTAAATTCAAAAAGTCACTTTTAGCTCACAATTTTTTATTTTTAAATTTCTAATTTGAGAGAGAGAGAGAGAGTCCCCAAACTCTAGGGATACACACTCATTTGTACATGCCAAGAGTACATTAATGAAAAAGGATTGGGGAAAGCTCAAACCTAATTCCTACAGTGATAAATATATATAAGTACAATTGAAATCCCTTGAGAGTTATACAATTATGTATTGATAAGACCATTCATTATTTCTTGAAGCTCGATTTCTCCCCCGGACAAACCATATAGCTAAGAGAAACCATGGACCAAAATAGATGAGAATTCCCCACCCATGAGTAAATATTTCATAGTAGCCTCATTAGACCATACTTCTTTCTTGGTATGTCCACATAATGGGTATGTTCATAAATTTAAACATTATAGAGCTATAAAAATAGCTATTAAATCGTTAGCGATGCTTAAAAATATTCTTTTTAAAGTAGTTGTTAATACGAGTAACAAAAACTTTATTATAACCATTTTGTGCATTCAATATAAGAAAATACATAGAGTTGATCATAGTAAAATAAAAAAATTAAAAGATTTCATTGAAATTATTCATTTGGAAATAAAGCTAATCATAGGTTCTTCTCTCTAGCTATGATCAGATCGATAAGGCCATTGTATTTATTACTAAACTTGTTGAAAAGACGAAACATAACCAAAACATATCTTTTTTCATTAGATGTTGAATCGATCATAGTAAAAAACATTTTTAAAAAATTTAACTTCACCAGCTATGTATAGTGGGGGTTGTTGAAGGGAAATATTGTCACTTAACATCGATATATACTCGCATGCATTATTTATATTTTAAGGCCACAAGCTTCTTGAAATTTCTAAGTCCTGACCAGAGAATGAATGATGTGCAGAGGGATCGGAGAAGGTCCCTCCACTGGAACAGCTTGCTAAGTGCTCATAACATGCAAACGTAAAGAGGTCAAAAAAGAAGAGGATGTGCTCATCTTTATTTGTCTGGTCAAAAGAAGCGGAATAAAATAATAAAATCAATACCAAAATTATGCTTTCCAATTAACTCTCATCAAAAATTCTCCACTCCTCTTTTGAAGCACAAAATCGGCGATAAGGCAATTATTAACTACACGCATGATTTGCTCTAACCCTACATTTAAAAAAAAAAATTGTTTATAATGAAAGGAACACGACAGATTGTTGCTAAAAACTCCTTAATATGTGATTAAAGATGATTTCTGTGACTGCCACACACACATTCTACTATTTTTTTCCTTCATTTTTCATTACGATCTTTGATGTCGATTAAACAAGTTCTTGATAGAAAATTAAGCCTTTCAAATGATGAGGGTGTTGTACTAGATGTATCTGCTCGGCTTTCCTGCCCAAATAGGGAAAGCACGTAATCCTGTCTAGAAAAGATTAGGGTCCCAAAAAGGATTACGTCCAAGAATTGGCTCCCATCGATCTCCATCTATTGGAGGAAAATCAGAGACAGCACGTGAGATGATACCAATTATAGCTAGTTGTGTTTATTCTTTCTCTCGATAGAACTGGGCTCCTCACCCAGTTGATGTTGGAATGGTATTTGGCCTTTTCTAGTCTGTTCTATCCATTAGTGAACGCCTTTCAATTCGTTGGATCACAGAAAGATATATGCTTAAATTAATGCAGCATGGTATTTTGAGTTGGAATCTATATGGGACACAGAAATTATTATTTTTTGGCACCGATGTTTTATTTATCCTTTCATAGTATATGATCAGGAGTGTTTCGTTTCGTTTTCTTGTAAAATATTTCAGTTTTTGTGCAAGAAAAAGGAAAAAAAAAACAAATAAAGAGTAGCATTTCTCCATTTTATGCGAGGTAGTTTAATTAAGCTTCTGGATTCAATTGTTTGTTTTTTTAATGGTGTGGATTTATGTGAATCGTGTATTTATAATATCTTAAATAAATCAACCACGGATAGAATTTATTTTTTTCCGAGTGCCTCTTCATATTTCGAAACAACAAGTTCTAAAATAAATATTCTGCCTATGCCAAAGCCTCAAAATTAGGATCGAAGAACTTGATACCTTCAATTATGGGAATTGATGACCAAAATATCTTTGATTGAACTGGTCGATAACAACATGGTGTGGACATTGGAGAGATTTATGGTGAAGATGAGCTGAAGTCGACTCGAGGGAGAAAAGGAGGTTGTGGGGGGGTGACAGGTGGAAAGATTGTTGTCGTCACCGCCCCATGTTCCAGCAGCAAAAGAGATGATGATGGGGAAAAAAAAGCAGGATAAGATTTTAGTGATGCGGGATTGGCCACCTTTCTTTTTTCTTCTCCATGCTTCTCGTCAACTTGCATGTTTGCGCAGTGACTAATTTTGACAGCGCGCCACACTCACTCACATGGATCTAACATAAGTTCATCGAAGTCAAATGTTGCCAATTTATGCTGATCCTCGCCAGCTGCAAGGTTAATTATTCGTACATGCATGGTAGTTTTTGTTTTGTTTCTGCTGGTAAATCTCAGTTTGCAGTAACCCTCTCTCCTTGGCGGCTTCTTTTGTTCTTCAAGGTGATTCTATGAATCTATTGGCTTGTTTGTGTGTGTGTGTGTGGTAGTTTCTACGTAGCATCACCAGTTTTCCAGTGGAGATTTTGATTTGGATATATATATATATATATATCTTGAAATATTTCTGATTATATAGTTAGGTAACCCTTCATATTTACGTTGACATATATACATGCTTATAAGATCAGCTATAGTTGATAAATAAACTGAAATTAAAACTTGGATAAAATAAAGGCGCCCAAGTTGCAGCAGAAACACCAGCAGTCACAAGATGAAAGAGCACGCAGCAGTCACTTGAGGCTGTGGCCTAGCGGATAAGGGACTGTTCCTTTCCTTTTCATTCAGGTTTGATCCTTTCTGTATATGACCATCATTTCCATGATATTTTACCTGTTTATTGGATTTGCAGGTTATTCAGTTAATCCAGAGATTAATTGAACTGTGCATAAATTGACCGGATACTCGGTTATATATAAAAAAAGAGTACGCAGCAGAAACAACAGGAATAAAACTTAGACAGTAGCCTGCAGGCAACAAATTAAGTCAGATTCCCCTCTTGTTTAGCCAACACAGCAGCAGCAGCAGTATACCATATATATTTAGCTTCACGTAGAATTAAAATGGACAAACTGGAGATTAATTAGGAAAGATAATAGGAATGGTGAAAAACCCATCAGCATGTTTTCCATTGCTTTGTAGAAGAACTGTCGAGCCATCCCGCGACAACTGAAGAATCAGATTCCACAATAAAATTCTGAGCATAAGTTACAGCTTTGTCAACTGATTTCCGATTGACACCAATCCAGCTTGTTTCGAATCCATCTCTCTCAATCTAATAGAAAATGTTAGAAATGCACATTAACTGGACATGCACAACTCAGCTAATTCCCTTAAGATCTGACAACATATTCTTTTGACCCAATCAGTTTAGAGTAGTTAGGACAGGGAGAAGAAAAGAACAGAACAACTGTCATGCATCCAAGGTGTGAAAATACATTCATACATTCATGTTAATCGATCGTGTTAGATTAGGGACTTGTAGGATGTTAGAGTCACTAAAATGCCCATCAATTGAGGTAGACTGGAGAATAAGAAGATGATGGATAAGCATATCAAAATTCCAACATCCTAAGAAAAAAAAACTAGGGTTTTACAAAAAAGAGCCAGTTACAATTCATCTTGTTAATCTAGGACTTCTCCTCTTCATTGAAAATACATGTAGATTCTTCTATTTATTAACGAAATTATCCTTACCGACGAATGACTCCTCAAGCTTAGAATTAACAATAGCAATTTTTCATGCCAGTAATGTTTAGAATGATGAGAATTTTGCTTATAATAAGCTACGTACAAAAAGAGAGGAAAATTAATAATATTAATAAGTAACTGTCTTCAAGTGTTTTTATTTTTTTATATTTTAAAAACGTAAAAAAATAACAATCATATCTGAAAAATTGAAAAAAAAAGAGTAAATAGAGACAGTAAATAATACCAAAATGACCTAAATCTCTTTGACCTGAGAATCAATAGTTAATTAGGTATTTTTAACACCAATTTAAACAATCATTTGATTACTGTGTTGCCATAAAAACAATAGAGATCATATGGATAGAAACATCATGTCTCCCTGTATTTCTTGTTTTAAATGGACAAGAATGAACTATAGAATAATCCAAAGAAATATATATATTTATGTATCCACGACATTAATCAAAAGCAACAAGTTAGGTTTTCTTTCATTGAGGTGAGAATTCTACGGTCCAACATTAATGCTCGATACACGTAACTGTAATATTCCTAGACAACGCGAACCGGGATAAATTATCAAAAGTTTCAAGTTGGCACACTTTTCTTTATAGATGCACAACCAATCTCATGAAAAACTGGTCAGGGGTACAGCCAATATGGAGCAGTTTTCTCCTATAAATAGAGGTGCTGGAGAACAACTATGTCATATACAAAAAACCTTGAAGAAAAACAACATACACACATACTCTCTCCCCACTCTCCTCATCCCTTCCACAGTCTTCTCCTCAAAATGATAGGGTTTCTCATGAATTCTTTGGAATAATCCAAAGCTCTGTTCTCAGGCCTCTCTATTATCGATACATGTATTTTTTTTTTAATTTTTGCGTTTTGAATTGTGTGAGGAGGCACTGGTGATATGATGCTGTTGACAGAAGATAGAGAGCACAGATGATGACTTGCATGGAGCCTGCATCTCACTCCTTTGTGCTCTCTAGTCTTCTGTCATCACCTTCAGCCCCTTACCCCGTTTAATTCCTAGTAGTTTTACCATATAAATTTACTCTTGAGCTTGTTTTCTTGAGTTTATGTTTGATTTCTTTACCGACTGCTTGTTGGGATCTGAGTAAAATGTTGTGTTAATTTGATTGTTTCTGCCTCTAATCAATATCTTTTTCAGGTGGGACGATCCTGATCCTTATGATTCTAGATAAAGTAGAATCCCCCCCTTCCATTCTTCCATGCTTGGAAGGAACAGTTTTCTTGCTTAAACAGCTACAGGGCAGGACACTCATATTAAACACAAATTTGATATCTTCTTCCCTGAGGACACTAAGAAAATCTTAGACTAGCTAGTTGTGTTCCTGTGGTTTTATGTTTGCCTCTAAAAATTATTGCAGGTGCATTTGCTGTGCTGGGAACACAATTAGTTGCTCGAGATATAATCAAGTTCCAGGGCAGACGATGACTCATGCATAATTTATCGGCCATTGCTTAATTTTCAGAAATCAAGAACTAGCGCAAGTGGTGGTGTCAGCATCGGAAGTGCACGGATTGATAATCTGATACCCGTTTTATCATCTTCTTCACCATGATCTGAAGATTTGGAGCTGTATAGCATGCAGGTTTCCCTGCAATGCAGATTAAAGATGCGGCCGCCTTTGCTTTTTGATCTCTATAATCTCATCAATACTTGACATTTTTTTGTTGTTGCCGTTGATTTTGATCATCATGATCAAGTTGCAAGCTTCTTCATTTGAAACCAGGGTTTGGCTATATACAGGCAATTATGTATTCATGCACTACTATGTACAGGCAATTTATAGAATGATGGTATGATCAAAATAAAGAAAATGTTCATCGAGCTGGTTAATTGTTTTATTCTAATCGGTTGTCCTTTCTCCAGCATGTTGGTCCCAATTATGACCTTTCAACCATTTTGGATTATGTTAGCTAGCTACTTCAAATTGGTAGATCTGTCACATGGATGGCCAGTATATTTACATATTTATACGTATGTTTGCACTCCTCTATAGCTGAAGCCAACAAGGAGTATAATGTTTTAAAATCATTTATAAGTTTTAATCAGTGGATGTTAATTAGTTACCCAGGGTTGAATTTATTGAAGTTAAGGAAAGTTAAAGGAAATCTGTAGAAGAAAATGGCTATCGGAAATACAATATCATGAACAATTTTGCCTGCAGATATAGAAGAAAATCATGGCTAGGAACATTTTAAAATTCTTAGTCTCACAAAAGTAGAAAAAAATAAATCTGAACAGTCCAATTTATTATGAAATAGCCCATAAACCGGCTTAAATCACTAGGGTTGGAAATTTTAATAGAATTGGTAAGTTCTAATTATTCAAAAAAAAAAATACTATCTAAAACAAAAACAAATTTAAGCAAAGATCATAATAAAACCAACATAAAATCGAGTCCCATTAATTTACAAATGATGACACACACACTTAGAGAAACAAAGTTGTGAATGATAGGTTTTGCTGTCTGAAACAACCCTCAACTAGCATAGGCGATGTGTGTCGTGTAAGGAACTGAGCTGATGTTGGTTATTGAGTTTAGCTTGGTTCGTCTATAAGGGATGAATCTGGTTTAATTATTTAGAGAAATTATTAAAAGGTAATTGTTAAGTAATCATTTCTTTATTTATATAAATATAGACATAATCTCTTATGAAAGAATACAGTTTTTCATAATTGAAGAAGATAGTTTTTTTTCTTCTTCCATCTCATTTCTCTGCATTAAACGTGCTATGTTCTGCAAAAATATTCGTACTGTGGAATATTACTTTAGTTCTAGTAATTAAAATGACCTTGGAATTATTGATCCAAGAATAAAAAAAATAGAATATCTGTTATCAAATCTACAAGTGATTTACGTTGTTATTCTGATAATCGTGGCAAAAGTTATAGCAAAACATATGATAAAGGGTGTAAAAAATATTCTCAAAATTAATTATTAGACCTGGACTGTTTCATGTCATCTTTACTCTAGTTTTCCTTTTCAAAATCATCAGCTACAGACTGCTTAACTCAAATCTCTCGTATCATTTTTTCACTCTTCATGGTCATTGTCGAACTTCAAGATCCCTTGAAATGATTTAACTAGCGTCATACAGCAGCACCAATCACCAGTTGTTGGGAAGGAGAGAAGGCATAATAAGGCACTAAAAATTAAAATTATCTCTACTGTTTGCTTACGAATTCAGTGAAAATTAACCATCAAGATATGTTTTCTAATGAGATTTACTTTAAGCGTCTTGATTGATCCCTGCTTTTCGAGTTTTTTAGGAATTTTGTGTAACAATTTGTTGGGAAAAAGAAATATGATAGGAGGGGAATTAAGGAATGGTGATTTTTTTTACTTTCCCCGTATAAGAAAGGGGTGAAAATAAAAATTTATTTGTTGATTTGGACAGAGAAGAGCATAGAAAGTAATGAATATTAAATAACATTATACTTTTTTTATTAAAGAGTATTAGAGAATAATATAAATCATATTCTGGAGCTTTACCTAATTGTTTAAGCTTTAACCTTTTAGCTGAGATGATTCTTTGATATAGTACCAGAGTCTTGTTGACCCAGCGATTACGAGTTCGAATCTGACAATCTCATTATACTGATAAAAATCAAGCACAAAGTAGTGTGAGTCCATGTAAATTTCTAGCCCAAAGAGTTTTCACTTGAGGGGATGTGTGTTAGAGAATAGTATAAATCATATTCTAGAGCCCCATCTAATAATTTAAGCTTTTAGCTGAAATAATTTCTTGACAAAGAGAGTATAGCGAATTAGGGTAAAAGAGTTTTAGTTGTCATAAGAATAACATTGAATTTCTAAGAAAGAATAAGAATAAAATATAAGTTTGTGTTAAAAATTCATAAAATTATTCTTCCATGTACTTTCCCCCCGAACAAACTGATAAAGTAAAGCAATTAAAATACTAATTAACTTCAATAATCATTGAAAACTCATGTTAACATTAATTATGTATTTTTTTTCTTCGAAAACTCATGTTCCATCATCTTTTAGATATATCATCTTTAAAACATATAATGTTATAATTAAGCAATGATAATGATTTACTTTCTCCACTGCTTGTTTTTTAATAGAGAAAATTTCAAATAAATATAAATTCAAGTGATTTACTCCAATCTTATAATTAAATATCGTATTTGAGCAGTCTTTATTGGTATTTAATTTAAACCCAAATAGTATAGTAATATATAAATGGTTAAAACAATTAGTTTGATTTTGTTCACACTAGCTAATTAGTTGTGAGAAAAATTGTTAAGAGAGAGAAAGAAAATGGTTAGAAATTAAAGATAAACATTTGATTTTGACATCCATGATACAACAATCATTTATATATATAAAAGGCTGCTTAATATTCATGTTAGTTGATTCGGAATGCCTAAAGTGGTTGTAAGATCTCCAAAATTACAGTTGATGAATGAAGAATCAATTTCCCACCAAATTAATATATGTATCTTTGAATGGAATTTAATGTGGTGTCTAAGTGGAGAATTCTTGGCAGTGACCAAATTCATTTACGAAATGATGATTCCTTCCAGAAATGTAAGTGGAGACCGAATTCTTGACGTGATGAAGTTCTTGCATCCAAAATTAGGTCGATGTATGTGCTTTTTGCAATATCTGATAATCCCACTTGTTACAGTGACTTGAATTATGTCGTGAGTATATATTTATTTTCTTTTTTTATTAACATGGGTGTCCGGGTCAGCTTGCGCGTACTTCGACTAATCCCACTTGTTCTGAAGTTAACAACCATGTAAGCCTCTAGTGGTCATTATATTAACCGTCATAAGGCTCGAACCTGAGATCACACGGCATAAACCCCTTAATTCTTAAACAACCATGTAAGTCTCTAGTGGTCATTATATTAATAGTCACAAGACTCGAACCTGAGATCACACGGAATCAAACTTCTTAGTACCAAGTTCTTACTACTGAGCCACCTACTAGATGATTTCTATTTTCTCATTCTTATTGGATATCATGATTAGGGTTATCAATCTCGTTTTGTTTCAGCCGAAATAGCCAAAATATTTTGTACTAGTAAAAAAATAAAACAAAACAACATTATTTTTGCTAACAATATGATCATGCTCGAAGGAAATAAAGCAGACCTGCGTCACCTCCGTGTTGTAGCTACTGAAGATGCCAAGGGTTTTGCTGAAAGAGAGAACATTTTTCATGGAGACTTCTGTTCTTGAGTCGATGAATGTTGAAAATACTTTCATAGAAGTGCTGGCCCAGATCTATACCGTGTTGTTAGCAGGAAGACTCTTGACGTTGGTGTATCAAAATAAAAAGTGTTTTGTGTCATTGTTGAGAGGTTTTGAGGGATATGCCCGAGAGATGAGATGGGTAGGCAAGAGGTCTATTTTTTATGATTTTTTGATTTAATTTGTGTATTTAAATTATTGTTAGAATTTGAATTTTTAGTGTTTTGTAAACACGTGTAATCTGTAGTTGTTTAAGTAAAATATAATAATAATAATAATAATAATAAAGAATGTGTGTGTTGCTTTTTTTTTTCTTCAAATAGATGATAAGAAAATATATAAAAAGATAAAATGGTTTAATCAACACAAATAATAATTATTTTAATTTTTTTTCATATATATATATATATATATATATATATATATATATATAATTATATATGAATAGTATAACCTCTGAAACGGCGCACTGAAACGCTTTGAAATCAAAACATTTTGTATCAATTGAAAAAAATAAAATATCAACCGAAATGTCATGACTATCTGCTTCTTTGAGTTTTTTTTTTTATTATTATTATTGGGTGGAGTGAGCGTGTGTGTATATATTACTTCAATTTAGTTATTAAAACATAATTCGATTTTGGAAAAACCACACATGTATAAATTTTCGTTACAAATTAATTAGCTTTTTTCACTTTTATCTTGGCTAGTTTTAAAGTTTCATAACACTTGTAGGGAGCAACAATAACAATAATAACAATCATCACAATAAATTCTTACATCTTAACTTTATAAAAAAAAAAACTCTTATATCTTATCATATTATCCTATAGTTTTTAGTTTTTATTTTCTATGTATGATGAAAATGCTTTTTTAAATTAAAAATACTAAAATTTTAAAAAAATATCAAATATAAATTCATGACAAGGTTCTCAAATTACAAAATACACTAAATGAATTACATACATTGCCAAAAAAATTATCAAATACATACAGATATACAAACCAAAAAAATTATCAAATACATACAGATATACAAACCAAAAACTTACCTTCGTGGGGATTTGTTGGTAATATTTAAGTTCTAACTTGCGACATGACCCTTAGTCTTCTTCTCCCCCATTTCTTCTTCTTCTTTTTTCTTTTACTTTTTGCAAAAAACGACACCGTTCTCCCCCTTTATTTTATCACAAATCAAGTTTTCATCATCACAAAACTCGGCAACCTTAACACTTCGTTTGTCAATATCAATATTCTAAATTAATATTATTTCCAAATTTATATTCTTTTTTTGTTACAACCCTTTTTGTATGTTAACCTTTTGACATTTTTGTATAGTATATATAGTTTGTTTGTGTGTTTAGTTGTTTTTACAATTTTTTATAAAATAATTTGTTGTATAAATATATAATTTGTATATGTTAGGGTTTGTTAGAGGTTTTTAAGAATTACTTTTTTTTTTGTCATTTGATGAAATTGAGTTTGATTTTGTAACCTAGGAGTTTTATTATGAAAGAAATAGTGAGTTATTTAATGAGTACAATTTATATTTTATCAATTTTATTATTAAGTTGGAAACTTGATAAATTTGGAGGGATATGATTTTTTAGAGAAAATTAATAATTATTAAAGGATACAATTAAAATAAATTGAATACAACCAATAATAGCCAATTAATTAATATATTTTGTTATCAATATTCTATATAATTAATAAATGGTCTTTCTTGAATATATTAATATGTTAAGATGTTTTAAAAACTATTAATTGAATCTCATGGTCCGTGTTTAATTATAGTAATTTAAATATTTAGGTTACATGAGAATTATATTTTTGAAATGTTTTTCTTTAAAAAAAAAAAAAAAAAAAGAGTTGATGTGCAATTTACAACTTGTAATTGTCCATATAGATTTCATGTTTGTTTGGAAATATAGTTGAAATTATTTTTGAAAGTATTTTTCATTCAAAAATGCATTGAAATAATATTTTTTATTTTTAAAATTATTTTTGATATCAGCACGTGAAAATGATCTAAGAACACAAATAATAATAATAATTTTTTTTTCAAAAATACTTTTAAAACACAATTCCAAACACCCTCTTCCATGCCAAAGCAATTAATCAATATACTTCCTGTAGGATTCCTAGAAATTCTATTTATTTGGACAAATAAACCACGGTCTCATAAGAATTGATGAAAACAATTTACTAAATTCGACTATGCAAGGCAGAGGTTTCCTAATGTCCCATCATCTTTTTTACAAGCATATCTATATTATTCTATATATATATATATATATATATATATATCTATATATCTATATATATATATATATATTGATTAATTCTAAAAATTCTGAAATTAATAACTATATAAACTTTTCATATCCATCATACATGCAATTATTAATGTCCCATCATCCTTGTTAAAACCCAAGATACCTAATTATTGTTGAAGACGAAATTTAACAGAGCTCGAAAAATCACCATCGCGGCCATTACCGTCTCTCTTCATTGCCCCTGTTACCCGACCGCGTGAGATAGTCAAGAGAGAAAGAAGGCTCCAATTGCTGCTCAAAGTTTTTTTCAGGTGGTATTATAATAAAGATTTTATTTTTAAAGTGTACTTTATTTTCATATATATTAATATAATTGTGCTTTTTGATAAACGGGCTTTTTAATATTAAAAAACATTAAAAATAAAAATTAAATTTGAACCTTTTAATATTAAATGCATTTTAAAAACACGTTTAGATAGTAGTAAACATCAAATCTACTCCCTCTCTAAGTTACAATGTGTTTTGTTCTACGAATTTAGTAAAACAGTGGGTTTCTAGATAGATGCCAACCTTTGATTCCTCCATAAAAAAACATATCCTTAAATACTCTATAGGAATAAGGTGGGTGTATATACACACACACACACACACACATATACATGTATATTTTCTATTAATTATTTTTTAAAATTTATTTACGCAACAATAAATTTATATTACACACGGCCATTTAAAAAAATATTATACCTGAATTTACTCTAATACAAGCTTTAAAATAAATCCGTCTTATATATATATAAAAAAAAAAAACGAGGGAGGAACGAACCCAAGCCAATGCAATTTCTATCTACTGTGTCGCTGTTGGGATTTGCTGGTTTGGATTTTCATGGTATGGGCTTTCATGTGTAGTAGATTTGACGGGCTTGATTCACTTTATCATACGGGCTATTTTCTACCCATTTTATTTGAATGGGTTGAAATTATTTCATCACAACTACACCACCTCACCTCCACCTACCACCGTCATAATTATTATGAATATGATTTATTCCATCATTATCTTATCATGACTTTTCACCATCACCATTTATTATCACAAACCATATTATAATTTTATTTTATTACTATTTACTCAGAGATCATGAATTCACGATATATTCATATAATGAAAAATAACTCATTTTCTATAAAAAAATAACTTATTTAAAATATTTTCTTTTCTCTAAACAAACATCCATTTAGAAGCGAGTGGCATAACCTTTAAAGGATTAGTTTGATGATTAAAGATGTTCTATTTTTTATTTTCTAAGTTCATACCAACTAATACTTATTAAATTAGTGTAAATATATCATGAGAACGTTGAAATAATTTGAAAAGAGAATTATAAAAAGAATCCATACATAAACTAATTCCAAAATATCTATTATTAAAAAAAAAGTTTTTAAAGAACGTGATATGATAACAAAGATCTTATGATCTGCATAATAAATCTTAAGTTTAAATTAGAATTTATATTTTTATAAAAATTTAAAACAGTTAAAATTTTAATTGTTTATTTAGACACGTAAATCCTAGCACGAACCAGGTTCAATTTGAGATAACTTAAATAAATGGAGGATGCTTCTTGGCTAAGAAAATCTGCACACAGTTTTATCTACCAGTCTTTTTCTAACAACAAGTCAACAAATGAAATCCTGACGCTTCTTTTCTGCTCTTCTATATAAAGTTCGATTCTTAATATTGTTCAGCACCACTGTTTGTTACTAGAGGTAATAAGAAAATGCCATTCCATAGACACCCTCCTCCACCACCGGATCCTTTTGCACCACCTCCTCCACGTCGACCCTTTGATGGTCCACCACCAGATCCTTTTGCACCACCTCCTCCACCTCGACCCTTTGATGGTCCACCACCAGATCCTTTTTCACCACCGCCAAGGCCCTTTTACAGTCCACCACCAGATCCTTATGCACCACCGCCTCCGCCAAGAGCCTTTGGTCATCCACCACCCAACCACCACCATCATCCACCTCCTGGGCCTCCTGGTCCTCCTGGTCCTCCTCCACCTCCTGGACCCCCGGGACCTCCCGGCCCCCCACCACCATTTTTTGATCCCTACAGGCCACCTCCTCCTTATTAGCAAGTACTAAAATTCCATACACTGTAGCCTGCATTCGTATATATATTATATAACCTAGTAACCTTCCGTCCTCTTAGCTTGCCTACGTGCAAGACAGACGGGTAAAGAACAGGGAGCCATCCATCTACTATTCATGGATCAAGAAGGAGAGGTGTCAGGTGTGTGCCCACACACATATATATATAGAATAGTTGTTCAAGTGTGTACCTGTTAGTATTATTATTTTCTTTTATCATACTGTACTTTTATGATTGATATGCTTCTATGATCAATAAATGATTTGTATTTTCTATGTAGATCTTGAAATATATTACAATTTGTTCAAATCTCATGGTTTTAGTCACTAAATTGGAGTTAATTGGGCTGCCTTTCAACTTAGGATACCCTCAGTGCTTTGAGATGTGAATGATCAGTGAAAATGGAATGCTTCAAAGACTTTCTTTTACCAATGTTACTAAGCTCGATCCAGAAGAAAAAAAAAATGAAAACAATTTTGTACATCCGCAACGATAATGACACTGACACTGAAATTCCCGTGTCTGTTAAAAGCAGAGCACGAACCTTTAAGCTACAAACCCTTCTCGCTCTCAGGAAAATAAATAGCGAAGAAAGTTTCTAGCAACTTATGTAGTTTCTAGCAATATATGTGGCAAGAACGTTATTTTATACTTTAATGGAGTTGAATTATCTCCGGTTCTAGTATGGAAAGACATGTAAATAATGAATCGGAAAAAAAGATGATTCCAGGAATAGCACTGATTTCTCAAACTTATCATCAAGTTCTGTCAGGTTTTTTTATTTTGATATAGGCAATTCGTTATTAGTCGAACATGTCCCCTCAATGATCATCTTCCTCGCCTCGGATGCCTGCAATGTTCAAGTGCAGAATGCTTGAACAACTCTGTTATTGTGGGAGCAGCCATCTTCCATTTGTACGCGGCAACGAGAACGCAAGCTTCAGAAGCCAGCATAATTATACGAAAACAGATTTCCAGGATGAGGCAATCGAAGCAGAAATAGAAAGACATGAAGAAGAATTTAATTTTGTATTTTTTTGAAAAATTTAGAGGTATTTTAGGTTAGAAATTTTGTTCATTAAAGTTTCAAGGGTGTTGATTTTGTGGTAAAATGTCCCTTAATTTGGCACTTGATTTTCTCATTCGTCAGAATCTCCACAGAAAACCTCCTCTTCCTTGTCTAAGGTTATCTACAATGATCGTATTTGACAGCCTTTTGAGTAAAATTTGGCCCTGTACAGCTTTCTTATTCTATATTGATGCAAGTCTTCTCTGGCAAGAATTGATCTCGCCTCTCGGCTTGCTTTTGGATACGAAATGTTTCCATACTTTGTAGGAAAAGCCGATTTGTCGGCATGTAATTTAAACCTTTTTCATTACAATTTCTTTCTTGCGGCTATAATGGTACCTTGTTCTTCAAATTGTTTTATGATCAATGAGCACTAGATAACAAAAGTAACTGAGCATGAACAGGGAAGACAGGATATATTCCTTTTATGGAAGATTGAAAAGGCAGACAGGATATTAGTTTGGCATTAGGACAATCTTGAAAAATAACCATCAAGCAAAAATGGTTATTGAATTGCTTTATCTGGAGATATAAATAAAGGGAAAAGATGTAAATGGTTTTTTTTTTCTAGTTCTTATGTTGATTGTCTTCGAAATTCAAGCCAATTCATTATCAGCTAAAAGCGATCCCCAAGAATCCTCTCCTTCGCCTTGGTTGCCTGCGTTGTTCATATGCGTGCAGAAATAAAAATTAGTGGGATTGCTTAAAGATCTTCATTTGATACGACAGCCAATTTCAATTATTTAAAGAAAATTCAGAACCAGAATTTTTACCGGGATCTCCAGATACAGGACACCGTAATGCAAACAGAAATTAGAAAATGAAAAAACATCTTATAAGAGGGGGAAGTGCATCATAAGAACCTGTTTTTGCCAATTTGTCAACGCTGTTATGGAAGCAAAACACGAGGCTTGAACAATCTTTCCTATCAGTAGTCCCATCCAAAGTCCTCTGCTTTCAAGATGCAGCACAAAACAAAGAACAACAGCCAGTGGAGTTGCGACGAGATAATATGCTCCGAGGTTGATATATGCTCCTATATGTTGCCACCCGCATCCCCTAGCAATCCCTGTTTCCAAAATGCGTGCAAAATTGACAAGTATCAACCACAATTTATCAAAAACTAAATGTAAGTTGCTCTGTTGCTTCCCTTTTTCTTTGTTTTCTTCTGGGTTTATGGCATTAGCACTGAAAAGTTTCCAGCTCAGTCCAAATTACTTGTACGAATCTCTGTAAGGAAGGAAACAGTTCAATCTGGAATGATGGGAAACTGACCAGAAAGCACGGCCTGTAATCCTTCCATGATAATTGTGAGGCACATCAGCGGAGCAAGTTCATCAACATAGTCCACAACTCTCTTTTCGCTGCTGAAAGCATATCCAAAAATGTGACGGCAGAAGAAGAGAATTAGGCTCACTGTAATGACCTCCACGAGAGACATGATCAGCACCACCTGGACAACACCTTGTGCTGCCTGAGGATTTCCGGCGCCTAACTCGTTTGAAATCCGAGTGCTGCCGGTGAGATGTGATTATTGTAATGAATGTAGATCATTTGCTTACGTTTACAGGGCTTGGTTAGGAGAAAAGTTGGGAATCAAACCTTCCAGCGGCACCAATTCCATATTGTAAATAGTAGTGCAATGTTGTGGTTGCGAGGCTGATAGCGTAAGATGAAATTTCAATCAGAAGCATTTTGTTTTTATTTTTTAGTGCTGGTAAAATATCAGCAAGAGAACTTACCAGATAGAAAGAACTGAAGTTTGAAGCTTTGGATCCGGGAGGAGCCCAGAAAGTAGTATAACCAGCTCATAGATCCACCATTCAAGACTATGATCGTTGACATGAAAATAACATGAACAAAACTAAATAAGAATTCAGAGCAGAAAAGCCAGTAGCTGATCAGAAATAGAGTGTAGAATTTACCAGATCATTACAGCAGAAGGGAAAGCGAAGCGAAAGAACTTGTTAATGCTTGAGAAAATATCATCCCAGTAGAGTCCCCTGGTTTTCTCACAGGATGAAGAGAACACCATGTAAAGCACGAGAAAGATAACATTTAACCAATACGACACTCCAATGGACAATGCTCCTCCAATGTTTCCCAGCTCCCATTTATACACCAGAAACCAACAGAGAGGGACATGAAAACATAGTGCTGCACAGGTGCTTACAAGGATGGGGTAAATCAAGCTCTGGGTCTGGAAGTAGCGAATCAGTGGTTGAAGAACAGCGAAGGCAAATAATGCAGGAACGAGCCAGATCGCATATTTGCAGGCTACAGTTGAGATTTCAGAGTCTATGCCTACTGCTATTAATAATCTGTCCATAAATGTCCAAATTACAGAGACAGGGATACTTATTACAATGAGAGATATGATTGCACAGTAAGTGTAGCTTCCGAATTTCTTATATTGCCCTGCTCCATAAGTTTGCCCGCAAAGAGTTTCTAATCCTCCAGAGAATCCAGCCTGCTTGGTATTTAAAGGAAAATATTACCAGACATGAGTTTGAGATGAATTAAGACATCATTAGTATAAGTATTTTTGAGCATTTTGCGCTTCTAATGACTGATATCTTTGTCCATGAGTCTATTCAGATAATTTTCGATCCAAAACTTCGAAATATATTAACTTCATAAACATCATTTACACACCCAGTCATTACTTAATAAATAAATAAATAACTGAATTCATACTTCATAGATTCTGGCTCAAATCCCCAATAGATTCCAGCTTTCAGGCCATGGTTGAGATGGAAATCAAGAATCAAAGTGCAACGGTCTACAAAGAAATCCGTACATGTCTCCATAGGATATGATGACTACCTGGTTTTTGGTGTTTCATTTCTCTGATTCCCTCTACTATTTGATCTCTCTCTCTTTTGGTGCAAGTTGGCCTTCTAAATTAATGGAATCCATCCATTTATTCAATAGTTAAATCATTTGGAAAGAATTTTAGATAAAACTAGAAGAATGTTCCTCTATCATTAAGCCTCGAATGTTTGACTTTCGAGTTCCAATATCATCTCAACTCCTTAGGAAGTCAAATAATCAGATTATCTGTCAATGAGCTTGTACGAGGCAAGATTCTCCATATAAATCAGATAAGGAAAAGTTGCAGAATATACAAGGAATAGAAGTAGAGGAGGCATGGCTTGAATTTACCAGGAGACTGAAGCCAGTGACGTTGGTGAAAGAGGTAGCCATTGAAACACCGGAGAGTGACAATTCACTGAGGTGCCCCGCCATTATCACTGACACAACCTGGAGTAAATACAGCGTCACAGACACCACCACCATCGGAGCTGCTAGACAGCTCACCCTCCTTAGCTCTTCCACAAAAGCATCCCATGTTAGTACCCATCTCTCCTCCTCCTTGGGAAGCAACGTCTGATCCATCCTTCTCTCTCTATGCTTCCCTGTACTGAAACTCGGAAGGAGAACTGATTATAATGGTGGATTCTGTATGAATAAAAGACAAGAAAAAGATAGGAAAGCAGAGATGGGGCAGACACGAGAACTCAAGCTTTCTATTTCTATATTATTTTTTATGTTTTGATATGCTAATATGAAAAATAAAGTTTAAAAAACATAAAATATTATTTTAATAAATTTCGAAATAAAAATAATTTTTACCATAATATCAAACCAGAAATTCGGCTACTTTTAGGACAGATATTATGAAGAAATCTGCCTTTTATTAAGTATATAATTGTGAAATCAATGGGAAGATTGCAACACCTGAAGGGTCAATTGCTGGCGTCTTTGTTCTAATCCAAAATTTCTCCACGGAAACACCTTTTATGTAAATAATATCTACTGAGTGGATTGAGACGCATTTTTCCTTGCATGACTTGTGCACGTAATCTCCAGCTTCGAAACTCCAGCCTTGGATCACAAACAATGCTTGCTCACAGAAATTCTTATAGAGCTGAAACTGTAAAATAATCTAATCAAATTTAATATTAATTTTTAACTATCAGATCGAAAATTAGATTTTTTTATATCGAGTAGTTGTTGATCTGGCATGAATCAGTATTTTATCCCACTAGGCCATAAACAAATATACTCTACAAGATTCGCCGGAGAAAGATCTACACCAACTATTTCGAACAATCGAACTCTTCAAATCCACCTACACCAATCTGTCATCACCTCTGTCAACTTCGTAGCCTATATCTCCAGTACCATGAATCCTCTCATTAACTGTTTGTTTCCCTCTTTCTTCGCCCATATTTTTGTCCCAAACTGATCACCTGTAAATTTTGTCTGAGCAAAACCCTCATTAGTCAGTCACCTGAAAAGTTGCTTTAGGGTTTGCCTTTCCCATCTGATGTAAATATTGTCCATCCATATCTAATTCCTCTAATGAAGTTGAGATATTCCATCATTAGTTGTATGAACCACTCCCAATTTTTGCTGGAGCAAATTGTTATCTTCTTCGCACTCAAGAATCACAGAACTAACCATATTCCCAAGTTTCAATTCATTTGCATGGTCATTGAATCTTAGTACGTTGAACTACTGGCATGGTCATGTGGAATACTGAAAAATCTTTCAAAGCTTGATCCCTTGTGTCTTACAACTTCATTCTCAAGCAAAGTTTACCTCGTACTATTAAGTTTTATTGTTATTAAATAGAAAAAAATGATATAAAAATTATAAAAACATTGGTTGAAGAACTTGAGATGTATTATTATTTTTATTATTGTTTCTACTGAAACATAATTGGAATGACATAAAAACTCATGATTATAATAAGCACAACTACACTCCAGAAAAAATATAAAAAATATTGTCAAAGTATTAAAAAATTGATTGTATTCGATTGATCAAATGATATAAAATGTTAATTTTTTATTCATCAATCAGAGAGATTCTTGGATCAAGTTACAAGGACACTTTTATATAATATTTCCTACAACAACGACATCAACAATCTAACATTTTTATTTGTATTTTTAATTCAACAATAATAGTATCCTCGACCAACACCATTGTTTTTTGTCAAACCAGTACCCTCCCCATCGTCTTCATCAACTCCTCCCTCGGGCTCGACACCATGACCACCCATATTGTCAATATTACCCTCTCTGTTTCCATATTCATCTACTCTAAGTTCATTGCAAACAACATTAGGATTCAGATGAGCAAGCACTGTAAATTTAGCACTTTATTCATATCAAATTTTAACACTTACATCAAACGTATTTCCTATAAGCTCAACACTTGTATCATCATAAACTATCCTCAGAAAAAAGCTTCTATCCACATAATGTACACAGAATTTAAGAAAACGAAGGAAGTAGAGCTAACAGAATGCTAGATGTTGGGGATTAATAATGAGGCCCATCATGCCATCCAATCGAGTTAAGGCTCTCACACCACATGCCACGAGCTCTCCCCAGGACTTAGTAAAAGGGGGGCAGGCAAACACACTAAAGAACAACAAATCTGAGGATATGGCGGCAAGAGAGTCATGAGCAGTCAATCTGTTTAAATGATAAATTACGCATCATATCGCAGCCACAAAAGGAAATAACCTCCTTTCTTGTTTTCATTTCTGAAGAATACACTAGCCACACCCACTCATGTCAATCACTAATGTATCAACAATGCCAGGTTAACACAGCCAAATAGGAAAAAAGAAATACATACAGCTTAACAAGTGAAAATGGCCATATGCTGTTTTGAAACACCTGAAGCTAAAAAGAAAGAAACCTTAGTTCCATTTTTTTAATCTGAACTGGGAAGAAAATCAATCTTGGATGGGTTACTCAACCATGGACGTGTTGCAACATTTTAAAAAGGAAAATCCTATTAGTACCATTGCATCTCTAAAAAAAAACAAGAGCCTTTGAAAGAATCTGAGTATTCTCATCAAACAGAAAGATCGAGTTCATAATGCTTTGCAGGCCAATTTAATCACCAAAATCATTTAGATATAAGATTCGGAGCAACAACAGGTAGATTGGCGAAGCAAGTGCATTGTTTCAAGGAGCTCTGTCAAAGGGTCGCGTGTCATTGTAACAGACATCCCATACAGCTTCCATGGCATCCTTTGCAGCTGCTTCTGAGCAATATGGGTTGGCGATCACTGACTTCATAACTCTCCTTCTCACACATTCCTTCATGTTCACATCAAAAAGTTAATTAATATTGTGACATCACAAAAATAACACAGAAAAAATAACAAACAAGTTTTTGGTGATATTTTATGAATAAGAAAGGCATCATAAAAAGTACCAAGCAAAACTGAGGGACGTAAATAAAGCTCTTGTTTGTTAGACATTTGCCTCCTTAAACAGTGGGATCCAGTGACCAGTTTTAACAGTATATACTAGTCACCAATCATGACCATATAGTTATACATGGCATTGTTGGCATTATGCACTGCAAGAGGTCCATGTGAGCATTTGATCGATGCTATGTCATCAAACTTCCATAATGAGGAACATTTCACACTCCAGGTTTTAATGAATTCTCACTTCCCATTATGTCTTGGATGAAACTTAAACTGCATACCTACGAATCACAAAACATTCATCATTTTTCCTGGCTCCATGAATGAAAGGTCTTTAATATGGAAACATGCCTATTACAAGCTCAACCATGTGAATGATATAAGATTTCATTTCTGTTATTTGCATTCAAGAAGGAATGCACTTTGTCATTATTTTTTAAATAAAATAAGCTCGTGATAGTCACCACTCTGATAAAGACATTGATATTGGAAATCGTTAATCAATTTTCCTGTAGTTGATACATGTTTGAAGCAAGTTTATAACATAAAAATTGCTTGGCTTCTCCTTTAATTTAGGAGAATAGCCCATACTCATCATTGTTTTCTTTCTATGCTAACAATATATTGTTTTCTAGAGAAATAAGTAATATTTAATCATATGGGAACTGAAATATAAACTGGCTTTTTTTTCTAGGTGAAACCTAATTCCAAATATTGCTTGTTTCTTTCCTAAAACGGTGCTAATTTTATATCTTAATATGAAGGACCTCTCAATAATTAAAGTTATCAGCTGCTTAAAAAGGCACCTGAATTGCAAGGATCACAAATTCTCCAAACATAACATGTGCAGTCCTTAAGCACTCAATTCTCACGTGGTACATTTCATTATGATTCCAAATTCTCTCTGAACAAGGTGATTTCAAAGCCAAAAGAAAACCTTTGTTGCAAACATGGCATAAACACCTACCCTCAATTTACTACCTAAGAAAAGATTTGGATTTTCATGTCATTCGCTAGCAGATGCATGAATACAGTCAACAGGACTAAATGTTTACATGTAAAGTTTCAAAAGAAATGTAGAACTCACTTGTTCATGACCTCTTAATTTGATATAACCCCGCAGCAACTCCCGTTTATAATGACAATCACCACTTAAATGTCCAGCACGAATCTGAAAACAAAAACAATAGAAGAAGAAATTTAGACTAGAGTATCAGGGAGGGAGTAGTAATTCCATTTTGTAAAAAGACTTGGTACATCTTGATATGCTCCCAACTTCCATCTATACATGGTGATTTCAAAGTCTTAAAAAAACCAATACAGAAAGCATGCGAAACTCAATTTGAGAAAAAGGCTTGATAGATTTTGCAATGATACAGACCTCACTACAGGCATGATGCGCACAATCAGCCCAGTCCAAGTTTGCAGCCTGACAGTCATCATAAGCATGAATCAACTCATGTGCAACAACTTGGTTTACATCATCTTGAATGTTCATGTGATTACTACACACCATTATCTGAAAAATAGAGTGGAAGTTAGTCAAGACTACTATCTAAAGACTTTAAGAATGCTAAAGGAGAAAACAAACCCAAAAATGATAAGCTGCCCAGCAAGGAAAACATAAAAAGAAACAACTCAAAGCATTAATCAAATTGCCTTCAAATCCCAAAGAAAATAAAGATTAAAATCATGAAAATAAATAAATAAAAGAATGAGCACTGCTACCCCTTTTCCACGAACATAACCTCCAGCAATACTCTTATCACAATTAACAGCCTTGAAGAAATTCTCACTAACACCACACCCTGATTTCTCCAAATTCTCCCTCAAAAATCTCACCATTGGAGCTATAAATTACAAAACCAAAACAAAATTAACAGGAAAGTCAGCAAACAATATTCAAAAGCAGCATAATTACAGTACGAGACAAAGTGGTAAATACTTATTTGATTCCACCATTGATCTAAGCTAGATATTGGAAAAAGCCTAAACCTGAACCCTAATGAGATTTATGGAGATGAGGAAAAATTAAAGGGTTTGGAGATTTACTCCGGAGACTCCGTCGAATCATATCTTCGCATTCCTTCACTGTCCGGCTGCCGGATCCAGGAGCCGTGCCGGGTTCCTCCGCCATTTTACGTTTGTGTGGCGCGGAGATTTTGATGGACGGGGGGTTTCGCGGTCAGCTTTTGGGGCTTTAATATACGTTGGCCTCATGCTGGGGAGCGCAATCGTGTACACTGGCAACAAAGGTGGTTCCAAACCCGGCCCAAATTGAGTTCAGATTCTCGGGTTTTAACTCTTAAATCGGTTTTAGCAAAAAAAACATCAATATTTTATTTATGTTTTTTTTAAAAAAAAACAAAATATAAGACAGCTGAACCGGGTTTATCTATTGTTGTTTGTATTAGTCACGTGATTCACATACTGTGGGCCAGATTAAAAAAATTAAAAAAAAATAGAGCAAAAACAATAATATTCAATCAACAAGCACTTTTAAATAATAATAATAATAATAATAATAATAATAATAACAACAACAACAACAACAACAACAACAACAAGGTTAAAGGATATAAATATCTTGAACCATCAAAGTAAAGATTTATAACTTTTTTATTTTTTAAGATAAAAATATAAAAATATCAAAATATTAATCAACTTAAAACTAAAAACTAAAAAAATTTATTCTGTTAAATTGAAAGCTTTTTTAAGTTATTTATTTTCTTAAATTGTTTCATAATTTTCTTATAAAAATGTTATTTTTATTATTAGAGGGTCTTTAACCTCTGGATTCCATATTACAATTGTTTTTTCAGTCACATAGATTTTTTTTTAAGCCTAAAATTTTTAGATTAAAAAACATAAACATATTAATTAATCATTACTCTATATATATAAATAATTTTTATATGTATATTTTTTAAGCTTTTTTAATTGATCTTGGGTAGTGTTTCATTTTCAACATTGTTAAGTTGAATTTATTTGTAGATCTCGAATAAAAAACACACAAGCAAGTGTTACTAGTGTTCGAATTGAAGAACGATTGCTTTTAAAAAATAAATATAAAATTTAGTCATTTTTAAATAATATAATTTATAGATTATTTCTCCGATAATAAGAAAATCAGACAATGACATGGCAATAATAGAACTTTGTTTTAGGACATAGAATTATATTAAGAAGTTTGTTTAGAATTATAAAAAATAAAGAATTCAATTGAGCTTAATGGCAATTATCATGTGACATTGATGCTTACGATAATCCAGAATTTAATGCTAAATAATATTAAAAAACAGTATTATAAATTATATGAATTTTATATTGTTTCAAACTATTCAGATTTTAATTAATTCATAACAAAATGTATTTAATTTTAAGAAATTAACATTTAATTGAGCTTATATGACATATGTTTCCCCCCCTGTAATTCCAAACAAAGTAAATCATCTTACATAATTATATGGTATTAAAGATTAGACCGGGCGGTGAGGAGAAGTTGGTTTTTACGATTATATAAAATAATAAAAGCTTATAAATAAATTCAGATTTAATTTTTAATAGCTCAGCAATCATAGCAACTACACACTTAGCATACAAAACAACGAGTACTTGATCAAAACTTAATATAAAAAATATTAAATATTGAATTAATCTATTGATTTTTTCCATATTTAGTGGAAACATCTTGGGATATCATGTTTTACGTCCAAGTATGATGTATTATAATTTCTCAATTTTAAAGTTTGTTTTCCCAAATACTTTGAAAATGATTATCACCGTTAACCTATTATTTAAAATAAAATAAAAAGACATAAACACAAAGAAATAAAATAAGATTTTGATAATGGATAATAAAATATTTTAATTATAATTTAATTTATAGCAGAACAAGAAAAAACAAAAAGGCTACTGAGAGAACTAGAGAGCTGCAGCTCCCATATAATTATAATTTGAGATTATTTATTGTTTTTTAAAAAACCATCAAATATTATTATTAAGAAAACTATATAGCTATATTTTGATCTAAGCAGAAATAGTTTACGATATAATATAGTTTTAAAAAATTGCTAACAAGGAATCATTATTAGTGATTAAGTATTAAATTTATGACATTTTTAAAAGCTGGGGATTTCTTACTTTGGATTATAGTACAGAATCATATTTTAAGAATTAGATTAATAGAATAAATGATTTATAAGTCATTAATTAAATAAGAAAAAGGTTTTTTCTTCTTCTAAAAAACAAGTAAATATAAATCTAGGCTATTGATAAATAGCTCCTTATATATTATTTTTCACTCATTTTGATCGGGAAAACATCCCGAATCATGTACAAAGCACGTACCATGTAAACTAGTTTCTAAGAAAAATTACAGAAATTTTTGTTCTAACTCTAACTCAAATGTTACATTTTCCAATTTTCTACTCCACTTACAGTTTTCATTCTAAGCTCTTGAGCCAAGACTTCTTTCTCATAAGAGACATTTTCACAAACATTATTCTCCAATCCGGGTCCTTAAACTTTTCAAGAGCTTTAATATAAGAAGTATCAGACACATCATCAAGATTCTCCAGCACATCCATGCACTCATCGATGGAGTATGGAGCACTTGTGGCTTGAATGGACATTTCTTTATACTTTTTTGCTTTATCTAAATCTCTTTCAGCTCTAGCACTTAGAGAAGATGCCAAAATTTCCAGACAGAAATCAAAATTTTCAAGCTTAGTTTCCTTGTTAACACAATTGCAGCCAGCTAGATAGTCATCAATTGGACGTTTTCCTCTAGAACTCCCAGCACAAGATTTTTCCCCTTCAATAACTTGAACCCCTCGGCTAAAAAATTGTTCCTCAGTTTGGTGATCTCCATCAGAGTTAAGAGGCAATTGAGTAGTAGATGCATGATGGGCTGTAGAATTATTAAATATTTGACCAAGCATCTCATAATTGCGGCATCCCTTTGATTTAAATGTGATATAGTTCTTATGCTTCTGCAATTTAAATTAGATGCATTGCATGAACTAAGTTTGTGAAATCAAAAACAGTATTGCTACTAAGGTTTTCTAGAAGACAATAATGAAATAATCCAGTACCTTCTTAAACAGTTTCCAAACTTCCTCTGTGGCATATACTTGATTTGAGCTTGAACTATATGTAACTCCAGTATGACTTATCAAATCAGAAAACTGACGATGTTTCAATCTTAGGCGGTTGTACTTTCCTTGCAATCTATCTGCTCCATATTTTTGCCCAATAACTGAAAATAATTCCTCATCTATCTCATTCCAATCCACTTGCTTAAAACTAGGTGTTCCATTTGGATGCTTTTTGACTCTCTCATATAAAATTGCCAAAAAGGCATCCTCATTTTTTTCAGGCCATCTCATATCGTCTCCAGTGTTACCGTTATTATGCCCCCCCATCTAAACATCAAATACAACACAAATTATTACATTATCAATCACACATGTCAACTCATGAATATGATCAACAAATGCACCATGACATGAATATGATCTACAATTGCAGATGTCAGTTTAGACTAAAGCTTGCATTTAGATTGACAAACATGGAGCCAAATATGTTGAATGCTATAATGTTGACATTTTCTCCCCATATAAAATAAGAATTACTCTTGATATTTTTGTTAATTTTCATGTCTGGCCTGTAAGAACCACGTTAATTTAGTCATTTCAACTTAGAATTATGTTACAAATTTGCAGGTTTATGTATCCATTAGCTTTTGATGAATATCCACACACAATGAAATCATTTGTTGGCAACCGATTACCCAAATTTTCAAATGAGTAATCTAATGCTAAAATGACTGTTTGATTTTCTTGTATCTAACTATTATACTACCAATTGTGTAGCTCATATGCCCTCATCTAATGCTATATATGCAAGCTACACAACAGATGTTCATGCAGGTCTTTCGAATAAGCTAGAACCAAAATTCCTCCTAATTTACAATTTAATTGGTTCCAAGGCTTTACGTATCATATATATAAGATATCAGTCTAGAATTCTAACATATGCAAAATGATGATATAAATCAAATCATTATATTTGGATAAAATAATATAAAGAGACCACAAGTTCAATTCTAATGGTATTTGTCAATATCGATTGGTATTTATTCTTAAGATCCAAAGGTATGCGAAAATTAAGTAAGCCCCTTTTCAATTTTGTGGGCCAATTTACAAACTAGTTAATTCAGTGAAGTTATATGCTTCAAAAATATTATTTTTAGATATTCTATTTTGATGATACGAACTTTCTGTGTTCATCTAGGGTGTTAGCTTTTTTCTTCAATTTTTTTTATCCACATCACAGTGGTATTCATTTTGAAGACGACAACTACTGTAAAGCTTGCAGCTTTACTTGAACATACAAAAAAAAGAAAGGGAATTGTGTATCTAAAAATGTGTCCCCGAGCCGAGGTCATTCAAATTTGGGCTCACTGTACTGACTACCCTCGCCTCCCTCTCCTAGCACAGATACAGATTGGTAGTTCATAAGAGCAATCTCAATACAGTTTTCATACAGCTGACACTAGAAATCAAGAGAAAGGAGGTGCGAGTACTGTATGAGGTTTGACCATAAGATCCTAAGAGCACTGATGAATGTGTGCTCGGGTGTCTACAAAACCCATTTCAATTCGACAAAAACCAGAACGAAGGGCAGGAATTAGGGATTGTACCTATAAGAACTTGGACTGATGCAAGTATAGGATGATCCAAATGGTGAAGAACTGAGTCAGCTAGCCAGTGTGAAAAGATTCGAGCAGCCAACCCTAGAATCAGGTTGATTTTTTATATATATATATATATAAAAAAAGAGTCAAAACCCGTCTTATTTCTACAAAAAACAGGAACAAAAGATGGTAAGTGGGGACTGTACCTACAAGAACGTGGAGTGGAGCAAGATAGACGGTGGAGAATGGGGAAGTGTGTCGGCTAGAAATCAAGGAAAGCTAGGCCACAGAAAGGAATATATATCATTTCTCTGTGGTAATGGAAAATTTTGGAAAGATGTTTTACATGTTTTTTACACTGAATTTTTTTTCATAAAAAACGTGGTTAAAAAACTGGTGACCCGGTTGATGAGCCGGGTTATAAATTAGTTATATTAATACAAGTTTATTTTGGTTTATTAAAATAATAGTATTTTAAAAAAAACTAAAAATCAATCTATATTTGTATAAGTTGATCGGATAACTTTTTATTTTTTGGAAATTGAGTTAAGTGTTTGTATGAAAGTATAATTGAGATTGTTCTTGAAAATATTTATTTTGTTCAAAAATATATTAAAATGTATTTTTTATATTTTAAACATAAATTAAAAATTAAAAAAAAACTATTTTAAAATAAATTAAATAATAAATAAAAAAATTAAAATAAATCAATATTGATAATAACAAAAACAATTCACTTACATTAACATTTTAAATTAGTGAGTAGTGAGAGAGTTATCTCATTCGTTTCAATTTTTATTTTTATGAAGTCAATTTATTTTTATAATTTGAGTTATGCATTTGAGAATTTAAAAGTATTTTTTTTATAGATCTTTTATTTTAAATCAAATGTATTTTTTTCATGTTACTCCTTTAATATTTTGTCGAGTGATCTTTTTCTTATCATTATTATTCTTATAAGACTTAAAATGTATTTTAGATGTTATTTTATTAAATTTCTTATAAATTTTACTCTGTTATGAAATAAATTTATGAAGATTTTTTAAAAATATTAGCAAGATATAGGAATCATTCATTTTGTGCAAGTAATCATTTGCTATTTTTTTTAAATTATATTAAATTAATATTATTTATTAAACTTAATCAACAATTGTTATTATTTTTACCCGCAACCTCTTAGGCCTGTCAAATTCCTTGATTTTGAGTTTCACTTCTTTGGTATTTGAGTATGACCACCAAAACAATATATTTTCATGGATTTTATTTATTTATATTTTTGCAGAAGGATTTTTAAGTTTTCCCATTGATTATAAAAAAGGAAAAACAGAAATAGGAAACCTTTTCCTTTTTTAAAACAATTCTTTAAAGTAGAAAAAGAAATATTATTCCCACCCCGAGATTTATTATTCTCTATTCATCATTTATTATTGAGATAAAAATAAAATTAATTAATATATGTTGTGGTTGGTCTTTAATTTTCTTAAATCCTTTTAATATTTGGTTTAAAATAATAAGAAGATGAAAAAAATACCACAAAAAGGAGAAGTGGAAGAAGAAGATATATTTAATAATATATAATATATATTTTATTAATTAATTCATAATATATTCAGTAAATGATTTAAATTATCACAAAGAGATTAATATCTATAATTAACATTTTTTCTTGTTACTAATACATATATTTTAATAGTATTTAAGAAAAAAATAGAAAGTCTTAAAAAACGGGCTTTGACCAATACTGGGCCGGGTTTCTTACCAGACCCGAACTTTTCTCTCTCTCACATCCACCTCCTAAACCCAAAACCCTGTCTCTTCGCAGGCTAGCCGTCACCTGCTTGGCATTCAATCCAATGTAAGTTTACATCTCTCTCTCTCTCTCTCAGAATCTTAGTCTCCTTTTCTTCGTTTCTACACTCCTGATTTTCTAATCCCATTCGTTTTTATCCAATTTAACTAACCATAACTGCCTGCTACTTAGAAAAAAAACATGATCAAGAGGAGGTTTTTTAAAGCAGAACATGGAGAGAAAGATGAAGCTTCCTCTGATTCATCCTCTTCTTCAGATTCTGAAGCTGAGGCTTCTGGACAATCAGAGGATGATGTAGTTTCTGAACCAGAGGACAACAATGAATCAGAGGACGATGATACAGTTGCTGAACCAAAAGAGGACACTGAGTCAGAGGCTTCATTATCATCATCAGGTTTTTTTTTTCAGTTATCTGGTTTACTTAATTTGGTAGGTGGGAATGATTTAGATTGTGAATATGAGTTGAAAAGTCTTGATTTTTAAGAAAATAATTGATCCTGGGCAGTCACTCTGATAGTTTATTACTAGCAAACTGTGTTTGGTTTTATATTCCATTGTATAATATAATTTGTATGCTTAGTAATTTTCTTGGTTTCTTGAAAAGATATTCTTTTTGCAAGTAAACTGGTTTGCCTTTTGAACAGTATGTTGTTTGTTGGTGCTCTTCTTTTGATTTATGATTCATTTATATGTTTCAGGTTATGAGAGTGAGGATAGCTCAGCGAATGCGATTGATGGTGATTCATCAGGTAGAATTTGGTTTTATTGTGTTGAGGTATTATATTTTTTATGTAGGAAGGCTATATGCATGCATATCTGGAGGATAATTATCTTCAATGCTTTTTTTAAGTGACCAAATAAATCGTATTTTTTTATAATTGGAACTGTCATATTACTGCCAGCATTTGTTTTCTATCTATGGTAATTGTTTTGGGTTTGAATTTTCCATTTTACTATGATTCTATGTGCAACCTTTTTTCTGTTGTTTTGAGCCCTTGTTCAAGTTTCAGATGTTTAATAGCTATGGATGGCTACTAACCAATTCATCCTGTTTGAATTGTTAGTAACGGAAAAATTAACAATTTGCATTCAAAATGCCTGTTTTTTGTTCATAGTGTAAACTTGGATTGTTATTTTGAGATGTCTCACATGATGGTTTCGTGGTGTTAATGAAGATAATGAAACTGAAGATGACAGAAAAACCCTTACTGGCATTAAAATACGCAAGAAGCAATCTAATTTCACGGCAAACAAGGAAGCAGTACCAGGTGATATTCAAGATTGTATATTAAAGTGCAAATCAGTTTATAAGTGCAGAATCTGCCCTCAAACTATCTGCTTGACAGAGGAGACTATGAGGGCTCATCTTAACTCTAAGGTAAGGCATTGCATATTACTATTTTGTTGCGAAAAGGAATTTTTTGCTTACAATTCTATATCCAACTACTTAGAATCAAATGCAAGGAAGCAGTACCAGTTGACAAGGCAACTTATATATGATATTGCTATTCAATCAAATAAATTATTTTGTTATTTTCTTTTTATTCTTTCCAATGTCACTGTAGATGTATCAGGCTCCCTTTTCTCCCCCTACCCTTCTCTTTTGTATCCCCTTTTAGATAAATTTTGAATGGCATAATCATATCTTTTTCATTCATTTTTCTCTTATTTTATCATTTTCATTTTTTTGAAAATGGGGTATAGAGCATCCATGTCCAATAGTCATTGCTTTAAAATATATATTTGCTACCACTTTAAGTGTGAAACATTGAATCTTGCTGGCTGTGTCAAAGAACTACTACCATGACATTTATGGCATGAAAATAACTTTCAATAACTGCTTGTGCTTTCAAATTAATTGTCATGGAGATCAGAGCTCTCAAAGCTGCTATTTAGCCTTAGCCTTTCATTAATTAGTGAAGTCTTGTTTATGTTTGCAGAGACATGCTCGATCTGAGAAGTTAATGAAGGAAAATAAGCTAAAGGTAATGCTTAACAGTGATGGGGAAATTGAGAACATGGACCAGGAGACACATGCTGAGAGGCATGCTCGAACTTTAGCTCTTGCACAGGTTGCTTCTTCTTGAAACTAAATGAGTGGATTGGCTTATTTAACATCATATATTCCTGTGGATAAACTAGTCTTAACTCATCTTACAGAGTAAACCAACAAAGAAAAATAAAGGACGGCAGAGGCAAAGGAAGAGATTAAAACAGAGGGTATAAACTGTCTGTTTGTTTACTGTCATGTGAATGTTTGTGTTCAATTGCTGTGTGAGTTGTTTTTTACTAAAGTTTAACTGCAGAAAGAGGTTAATGCTGCAACCATGGAGAAAGCACCATCAAAAACAAAAAGTCCTCCAAAGAAAAGGCGTAAAAATGAGAACTGAAGATCGTTTCATTTCCGTCTGCTTGCTTCGAGTTTGAAAAAGTGGAGGGGTGCAGAAAATTGATCCATAGTTTATGCTTAATTACTACCATGTGGTGTACTGTGCTCTTTTTAAATCTTGGCATGATAGGTGCCGGTTAAGTAATCATGTTTCATTTTCACCTTCAGGTTTATGTTTGTAAGGTCTGGATTTGCACCAGGCTCCCTTATTATTTGATAGCACTGACTTTTTGCGTAACTGTGTACTTTTCTGGGAAATCATCTGGGTACAATGCACAAGTGTTTTTACGCTGAAGCCTCTCTTTCAAACTTCTCTCGAAGAATCAAAAGCAAGTTGAAGGCCTAGTCAAAAGTTAGGCTTCATTTTGTAATTGGTGGCTAACCTATCGGATAATGTCTTTGAGCTTTGCATCTGTGACTGGAAGAATCATACAGGGTTGTCTTATAGAATCAAGCAAGTTATTTTTGCAGAGACAGTATCTTAATTTTTACGAACATGGATTATCTGATCTGGAAAAATGGAAGGGAAATAAACCAGGAATTCAAAATTAACGATTCTGTCCGTGCTGCTCCTTTTCTTTCCTTTAATGTTTTGAGAGATTCTGTTTGTTCTTTTCCAACATGTAAATCTAAGAACAAAGGAACCAGTGGAACTTCGAGAACTATTGGTTCATTTACCAGGGTTTTCTCAGTTCTCTCTCGTTTGGTTCAGTAATGATGTGCTCTTCCATTATTATCCAACGTTAATCTTCTCAATCAGACCTCAGAAACATCAGACTCTAAACACTAAATTCAACGATCATGTTTGAATAATTCTCTGGCTTTACATGATAACAAAATAGTTCTTTCAAATAAAACCATGATCAATCAAGAAAGATAAGTAAAAGGACACTATGATGAAGCATGAATGAAACAATTGGGATTGAATTCAAATTATTGCATCATTACTGCAGATCACAATGATCATTTCGCTGCTTCATATAATGCAAGAATGAATACCTCCCAATACTGAAGAAACACCATCCATTCCCAAGAAACATGTCAGTGAAAAGATACATACTTTGGAAGTTAAATGTTGAAATAACAAAATCCAAATTGAGATAATAAAATTTTGATGAACCTGAGATGCATCTATTTATATTATCAGTTTATCACAAACTAAGACCATCCTCAGCAATACAACTGTATCAGTAACCAAAAAAAAAAAAAGGCCAGTTAAGCCCAGTATACAAACCACCACTTCCTCCCTTTCCAGCTAAAAAAGTTCTACACATGCCTCACATCAAAATATACAGCAAAAGGCATCACCTAAAATGACCCCGATGGTGTGAAACCCTGAATGAGAAACTTGGGAATTAATATTCACTGCACTATATATCGTCTGTCTATCAAATCAAAACAAAACCAAACCCTAAGGTTCTAAAACCTTCATCTAAAACCCTAATTAACAAAAAATCGGGGGGAAAGAAGGACAGCAATTAAAATCACCACCGCAAACGGAAAGTAAAAAAATCGAAGGAGAAACTTGTTCTAGGTCTTTTATTTTTCCTTTTTTTCTTTTTGGGTCTGATTTAGGGTTAGTTGGAATTAAAAGCGAACAAAAAGAGATGATTTTGTTGAAGAAATTGAATACCAGGGTTTCGATTAAGGGTTTTATGATTTGGGAATGGCGGGAGAATGGAAAAGGGTGTATTGAAATGAGGGAGCGGGAGGTGATTTGGGGAAACAGAAACTATAAGGACCGAGGTGGACTTTTTTCTAATATAAATTATTATTAAGGATCAATTTATTCAATTTTAATTTATCTCTTTTTTATTAACTAAACTTTAGCTGAGAATCCAAATTTTCGAGTCCAACAAAATAACTAAATTATTATTCTATATATTATATCTGAAATTAAACTAAATAATAAATTGCCAAGATTTATTTCCTTTTCAAATATCATTTTTTCCCTCTATTGTCCGAATAATATGAACCGAATTCAAGCACAAAATCTTTTGATTTATCGTGTGATGTTGTGCTTGACTATTGTGTTTCATGTATCTAGTGCATTTTGCTTGATTTGGTAATTATTAATTATGGTTTTTTTAGAATTTTTAAAAAACTTCAAATTGGTTTCAAAACTTCTTTCCCTTCAAAAGCTCTAAGAAAATCCTAATTGATTTATATAGTGTGATGATCTATTGATTATTAAACTCGTTGAGGCCTAGATGAAGAAACTAAAAGAAGCCCTAATGAATCTGAATTGCAAAACTTTTAATTTGATTTTTTTAGCAACAAATTTTCCCTAAAAAACGATGAACAAGAAGAACAATATTGATAACAACAACCACAAGGGGGAAGCAACATATTAGGCATCATTGGTTAAACTATAGTGGAGATTTCTCAAACAACAAAAGGTCTGGTTATGGGGTAAGACCCACATAGATCTAAGAAGAAGGATGTCTAAAACATTTTTTTTGGGTCAAATTAAGAGTGTTAAATCAATTTATGTTCATATTAGATTGTATTTTTTGGAAATAAGGATTAAATTTTGGAGTTGACTTAAATGTTCATATTAGCTTAAGTGGAGGAACCACCACTCGAAGGGGTAGCAAGGTTGCACTCATCCCATGGATGAAAATATTAACATTCAACTCTTTATTATTTTTATTTTTGGTTTTGTTTTTAATAACAAATAAATTATACACTATCCCTTTAAACGCTAAAAAAACTCATAAAATATTATGTTTTCATAAAATAGCCAAGTCTTTGCTCGATATATAAATATTCTTCCTTGAATCATGGATCATCTTCCCATGAAAGCATACAAAAAAATCTTAATCACATTTTCAAACAATCATTTCGGCTTGATTTCTTTTTTCTTCCAAAGTAATATTTAAAGTATATAGGTCTTTGTATATACCAACACATTACAAACCATAATCTAAGTTTCTTCTTCTATATTCTTAATTTTAATAAAGATTTGATATATTTTTCCTGCCTAGTTGTTTTCCCTCCCTAAAACTTTGACAATACATTTTTTTCCAGAGATACAAACCCCCCCTATAATCCTACAAATCCACCAAATTTCAAAACTTTCGGCCTCCAACAAAAAAACAACCCCAGAAAAAAATAATCACTTTGAACAAATCGGTTCTTCCTCTATGGTCTCCAGCAATGGCTTCTTCGACCTTGAAAACGACATCCTATGGATAAGATCATGAGCAGAAACATCTTCTATTCCCTCCAAACTCAGCCTTGGCGCTTCATCGGTATCATTTCTTTCCATATATTGTGAAATCTCTACCGCCGATTCCGGCAAGACCCTGATGTTCCCTGCTCTTTTCATAACCGAGTTGGCAGTGACGAATAAAGCACCCATGTCACCGGCGGTGACTACAGAGTTCTTTTTATGCATCGGGAACATTACATACACGCTGGCCTTTCCAAGTTCATAATCTGCATTGAGAGGACAAAACCTTCTGCCTATCTCGAGCGACCTGGAGTTGACTATGAAGAAGTTTGGCGCCTCCAACATGAGCTCCGCTGCTCTCGTGGGTTGCCGGATTTTCTTGATTTCTCCCGTCGGGAGGATTACTTTTGTTGATCCTTTCGAGCTCGTGAGCCCTTGCGGGTTTGATAATGTGCAGGAAACGTAGTTTCCCATCAAGAAAGTTGAACAAAATCAAGAGTTCAAGATATTAATGTAAAGAGAGTTTCTGAGCACTAGCAGAAAACCCTTTTAAATACAAAACTCGAATCAATCAAATGGACTCAAGTTGAGCTTTGAAGAAGTAAAATGGGTAGAGGGTTGAATTTTAGAAAATTTCTATGGAAGGGAAGAGTGAAAATGATGGTTGATTTGCTAGGGTTTGACGCCTTTATATAGGGCAAAAGAAAAAGGCAAAATCACCAAAACAAGGACCAGTCGAAGATTCTAAGGAAAGTTGTGTGTGTCCACAGGTTGACTTGGTGTTGCATGATTCCTAACGCGTAGGAGAAAATAAGGAAATAACCTAGAGCTTGAAATATTTGACAGGGAGGTGATCCAATAATTTCCCTTTTCTTGATACATTTATCTTATGGGTTTGTTGCATTTGGATCCGAAATTTTATTTTAATAATTCCCTCGCAGAGGAGAATTTCATTTACTCTCCCAAAATAATATTTACCGAGTCAATCTTTGTTCTGGAAACATGCAAATCGGATTAGGTCAAGGGAGGATCGATCAAGCAATAAATATGAAGATCAAGGCATCAAAATTGAAGGAATTTATCGAAAAAGTGGAGAAATATTAATTAGGGACAATTAATTTCGCGATATCATTTTTTTATAATTAATTAGTTGGAATATCATGATTTTAAAACCAATATTGTTGGTTCAAATTGCTTCTAAATTCCTATGATTCATGAGAGAAAAAAAGTAGATATCAGAAATATCACCCTCCACCCTTCATAAGATAAGTCAACATGGTCAAAATATATAAAAATCTCTGGTCATCAATTAGAACTTTCAATTTCGCACCAATTCAAATATATATATATATATATATATATATATATATATATGTATGTATGTATGTATGTATGTACACACACACAGAGCAACGAATTAAGTGAAACATGCCTCAGTCGGTGATGGTCACCACGGTCCACCTCAAGAATTTTGCAACTATTTCTCGATGAATTTAATGTGTTAATAATATTTCAATATATTAATTTTCCATCGAACACGCAATGAAAGTTACTAGATAATTGCCCGCGCGTTGCCGCGGGTATTTTTTTGTATATAATTTAACATAATTAAATCTACAACGATAAATTTATATGATATAAGTAAATAAAAATTATAGATTAAAAGATAAAATGTTTAAAATTTTGAGTTGAGTTTTTCATGTAAGCATAGATTATATTTTTTAGAATATAGGTTTTTTTTTTATATAATTTAACACAATTAAATCTACAACGATCAACAAACTTATCAAATTATCGGGAGGGAAAAAAAAAACAAAAGAGCAAGAATGAAAAATAATTAAATCATTATTATTATTATTATTATTATTATTATTGTGTGAAATACACTTATATATACATGGACAAAAGTAGGGATAAAAAAAAAAAGTGTAAGGGCTGAAATGAAAATCAAATATCAAGGGCTTAAATTAAAAAATTAAAAGTCAAAGGGCTGAAATGCAACTTCAATTTATTGTCAATTGAAATCAGAGGACGAAATTGAAAAAATCGGAACTGTTGTACCGAATTGATTGAGTTCTATACAGCTAACCCGGAAATTGAAAGTAGAAGGACTGAAGTGCAACTTTGCCATTCCGGAGAGAGAGAAACGTGGCCGCCGGCTTCAACCGGCCTCCGCCGCGTCCACGGACATCTGGGGGCTACAGGCACCACCGCGGGAGGAAGACCACTCGGCGGCGCATCGTTCTGTCCTCCGGGATACAATTTCCGGCCACCTGTGTAGGACTCACGCGCCGCCTAAACAGGGCGTGAGGCGGAAAACCGCCTGGCGCGTGCGCCTCACGCCCTGACAGACGCCGATTTATAAATTCGGAAAATAGGGCCAATTACCGTTCCACCCCTGCACCCAATTCACGGTTTTTGTCTTATTAGGGGCTAAAATCGTATTTAGCCATTTCAGAAAATATTAAAAAATTCAAAAGTTGCGGCGGACCGGACCGGACCGGGCCGGTCCGGCCGCGCGCAATTACGCCGGTGCCCCTCACCCGGATGCCTGTTTTTGTCCTATTACCGGGGACGAAATCGTCAATACACTGTTCACAACTGAATATTTGAAAAAAAAAAAAGAAAATCGAATGGAAAAACCGAGAATAGCCCCGCTTCCCAGCCCCCGCTTGCCGCGCGCCCGAGGGCCAAAAGCGCCCCTGCACTGCTCGAGTCCACAGTGGACTGTGAGGGGAGCTACAGTGCAGAGGCCACGCCGTTTATTTTCTTTGTAATTGGCTACGCTTTCTTTATTTATATATTTCTTGATGGTGAGGTAACCTCTCACAATATTCGTTATAGCTCTTAGACACCATTAATTATTAATTTTTTATGTATTTCAATTAATTTATTAATCACTGCTGTCCTCTTTGGAGGATTACATCTCATTCTTGCTTGAGTGCACTCACTGAGAACCACCGGGAATAATATAAATTGTTTCGTGGCTTTCTTTACATCAAGTTCATGTGGTAGCATTTACTTAATTTGAGGTTGCAGATCCCACGTTACAAGATGCTTTATGATCAAAACCTGGGTGAGTGGGATTTTGTAATTAGGTTAAGATAATGTGCTGGCCATTAATATATGTTTTTTTAATTTAATATATATATATATATATATATATATATATATATATATATATATATATTGATGCAATGAATCCTCACTTCCTAGAAAATATACTTTGTGAATCCATATGAGTGAGTAAAATCCTAGCTGTCCTAGACTCTTATAAGGAATGCACACCCTAACTCGAACTAGACTAGCTGCGCAGATCGCAAGCCCTTTGTCATCACGTCACACCTATTAGAGACTTTTTTAATATATAGTCTCAATGCAGCCTTCCTTTTCTTTTTCTTTTAATAGAATATTGATTCTATCAGTACAATTTATAGCCTGTTACCAAATATAATTGCTGGCATACAAAGTTTTGATGAAGATGTAATTTTTTTATAGAATTAATTCATATTTATTTTTTTTCGACCGCAGTAGCATTAGATGTGAATGTATTTTCTGTTGAAATTCAATAAATTTAAATGATATTATTTTATTTTAAAAATATTAAATTGAATTTGCCTATCAGATTATTTTTTAAAAACAAATTCGGCTAATCCAAGAATAAGGTTGGCTAGATCTTAAGTCAACCCATCAAATGATTTCAACATTATTAGCCATGCTCATAATTTGAATGGGATGGTTCTATCTCCCCTCCCCGCGACAATTAATCATTTTTCTATCAACTTATGAGTCATTCAATACTCAATTCGTCTTCTTAAATGATTTAAAAATATATATTTCTTCCATTAGTTTTGTGAGGAATCTTTTTATTTACATGTACTCCTTAATTATGGTTAATCATAATTAATACTATTAGTGAGGTTTTTGTTTGGTATTGCAGTAAGTTACTTTTTAAAGTAATTTTTGCTTGAAAATATCTTGAAATCAAAATATCTAAAAACTAAAAATAATAATTCAAATTTAAGAAAAAAAATACATTTGATATGCAAAAACAAATAAACTTTTAAAATAATTTTTAAAGGAAATAAGGAATCCACATGCAAGAGATTGGGGAGAAAACTACTTGACCACTTGCCTTTTCAGCTATTATTTTCGTCTCAATGCAAACTATTGCTTAGAAAATTAGACTTTAGAGAACAATCAAACAAGACTATGAGCAAGAAAACTATCTTAGGATAAAAATGAAGTTTGATCAGCTAACATCCTTAAACTGCTGACACCATAAGGCTCAACGGATGTATGGTTGACTTTTTATTAGCTGGGACGAGTTGATTTCACTACACTCAAGGCAAAATCCATTTCCATCCTTAGAGAGGCTGACTGTGGGTCAAATGATGAACTTAGAGGAATGGGTGGAAGGGAAATCTTCACTTGAAATGAAATTATTCCGTCGGTCAGATATTTAATTATTGAGGAATGCACTGTAACTTTGCTGAGCTCAGTTGTGAATTTCATTTCTATCACCTGCCTTCAAACTGAGGGCTTCGATGAATTGGCTGTTCTTCCTTATAGTGGTCTCAAGCACAACAGTATAATTATTGAACAAAAGGGATGCTTACAAAGATAATCTTGGTCTAGAGCTGATATTTGGTATTCTGAGCCACTGTTTCACAAACCAAGTATTAGAAATTTTGCAGCCATTGCTAAAAGCAAGTACTTTGCCAAGTTTCTTTTTGCCATCTGCTAGAATGATTCATATGTTTTGTCCTTCAAGGATTTCTTGTGTTCCACTTGTAAATTGGGAAATAATGGTATCCTGGAGTGCACTAATTTCGACCAAATAATGGTAATTTATACTTGTTTTATCTTTAAATAAAGGTATAATTTCATTTAATTGTGTTTCTTCATTTAAGTTTACCAATTGTGAATTTCTTTGAGAGCAGAATTTCTCTTCCTGTTCCAACCCCTGCAGACTAGTAAGCGAGTTTCATCAGAGCAATGAAGTTGATGGAATGTAATTTGATGGAGTTGGGATGAGGAGTTTGAATTCAAAAAACATGTATTATCGATGATCTTTGGCTTCTCTGTAACCACTGTGTTTATATCTCATTGGAAAACTAGCTAGCTAGATTGTTGTAGGCAGAGCAGGAAGACTATCATGGGTGAATACTGTGGCTTGTAGACTTCTTCCCATTGTAAACCTGCTGGCATATATATTTCATTATGGCGATGATGATTATTATGGTTATTAAAATTGATTCTTTTTTAATGAAGTCGTAATCATTTACATGCTTGTGATCTAAACAGGTAGAAATAATGGTAGATACATGGAAAAACAAAAAATCCAAGAAACATCAACAAGATAATTAAGATATTAATGTATAACTATTGTCCACGATCTTTGAACACTTTGTTTTTTTCTCAAAAGAATCTCGTAGGAAAATTAGCTAGAATATGCCTGCTAGCCTACTGTAGAAGCTGAAATGGAAGAATCACCTTCCTTGTTGGCTCGCACTGCGTCAGCTTGAACTAGAAATTGTATTCTGGGGTCGGCACGAATCCTTACCAATAGTTACATGAAGGTGACCCCTCTTACGACCAGCACAAATTTATATGAAGATGATGAAATATTTATTATAATATTCAGTTTGATACAAACAGCTTACAAATATTTATATGCAGGCGTTGAAAGCTCACCAACTCTGCTTGCTTGCTTGCTCGGGTTAGCCACTGTTGTTTAGCAGTGGTCTTCTTCTCCATATATATCCCGCAGGTAGGGTTTGGAGCCTTTGCAAGTCTTTCGGCATCGTTTCTGCAGCCTCTTCCTAGCCTTTTTTCTGATTGTTGTCTCTTCTGTTTCAACGTCTCGTCCTTTTCCGGTAAACCGGAGCTGCCTACCGTTCTGTTGAATTAGAGGTAGACCTACCGGAGGAAGCCAAGCCTGCATCAGATTGAAAGACAGAGATGGCAATGGGAGAGATCAAAGAATTGCCAAAATCATGGGCCATGCTTGGTGGAGATGGACCTGAAAGCTATACTCAAAATTCCTCCTATCAGGTGCAGATTCTTCCCCTTGAGAACAACAATAGCACTACCTAAAGCACTTTGGCTTGTGAGGCAAAACATTTTTTTTTACATCGTTCATTCATTTTTTTTCACTTTTACTTTTTTGGTGTCGAGTTGATTGGAGGTTCAGGTTACTAATATGTTTTTATTTATCTCTTAAGGGGTTATCATAATTTTTATAAACCATCTTGAAATCATCGTGACGATGCTAAATTTTTTGAAAAGAGATTATATTGGTTATTTGTCTGTGCATGTTTGACACACATTTAGAACTATTTTGATTGATTGTCTTGCCTTTGAACTCACCGATGAACTATGTGAATGAAATCTTGTGCTCTGTGCTTGCTGTAACAGAAAGGAGTGGTGGATGCTTCAATGGAAATGGTGGATGATGGCATCATGGAAAAGCTTGATTTAAAAAGCCTTGGTTTTGAATCAACAAATGACACATTTCGAATCGCTGATTTTGGCTGTTCTGTTGGACCCAATACATTTTTTGCTGTGGAAAACATCATGAAAGCTGTGGAGCATAAACACCATGCCCAGTTCAATAACTCTGCGGCACTCTCAGGATTCCAAGTTTTCTTCAACGATGTCACGACCAATGATTTCAACACTCTCTTCAAAGCCCTCCATTCCAATGAAAAATACTTTTCTGCTGGACTGCCCGGAACTTTTTTCGGCCGCCTCCTCCCCCGGTCCACTCTGCATTTTGCGCACTCCTCATATTGCTTACACTGGCTCTCTAAGGTCCCAAAAGAAGTTCTAGACAGCGAGTCTCCTGCATGGAACAAGGGCAGTATCCAGTGTGACGGTCTCAAAAAAGAAGTCACCAAGGCATATTCAGCTCAATTCCAGAGTGACATGAGCACTTTTTTGGAAGCTAGAGCACAAGAAATTGTGGGTGGAGGGTTGATGGTGATTATAACGGGCGGTCTTCCTGATGGGGTCCTTATGTCTCAGGCTGGAATTGGAATGTACTACGACCTTCTCGGATCATGCCTCATCGACATGGCTGAATTGGTAAAATTATTCTCTCCCTCTCCAACTCAGTAGAAGCAAAACCCTGGTAAGTATACTTTTTGACATATGCAGATCGTTCTTCTTTGTAGGGAGTGATTAGTGAAGAAAAGTTGGACTCATTTAACTTGCCTCTGTACTATTCTTCTTCGAAGGAGATTGAAGAAATCATAAAAGCAAACGGAAATTTCAGTATTGAAAGAATGGACTCGTTGAGTCATAACATTTGGAAAACGTCGAGGGAAACCAAAATCAAAGTCTCTGTTACAGGGGGCAGAGCTGTTTTTCAGGGTCTCCTGGAAGATCACTTTGGAAGGGAAGTTGCAGAGAAAACATTTGAGAATTTCGAAACGAAGCTTGCTGACAATTTCTCCATCATTGATGGCGCAGCCCATGAACACATCGACCATTTCATCCTGCTCAAGCGTAACGTTAATTGATATCGGACAGCTGTCTTCTCTATTTCCTTTGTTTGGAATTTGGATTACCATGCCATCAAAGCAATAAATCAATTCTGCAACTCGTGATGGTGGTATTGTTGTGTTCTTGAGTTCTTGAACGAAAGGAGATGCCGATTGGACCTCAGGCTCGGTTCCATTGTAACGTTGTTTGACAGAATGTAATGCGTCGTAGCTTGATGCCAAATAAAGATTTATCTTATTGCATGTTTGATTAAGAGTGCTTGTTTTTGTAGTATAACATTTCCTTTTTCACCCTCTCTGCTTTCTGTTTTTTTATACCCAGATCTTTTCTTTTTCCAACGCCGACAGCCACTATCCAGTCAGCCCGAGCACACCACATCCACACTATCTCCCTCGCCCAACCAGCCAATTCATTGCATAAATCTTCCATCAAAGTTATTGATTTCTTAATTAAATAGTGAAGTCGGTGGTCGATATGTAATATTGTTTTAGAGGGAGGTGGATTTTTTTAAAAAAAATATATTTAGAAATGCATTAAAATAATATTTTTTATTTAAAATAATATTTTTTATAAAGACATTTCAAAATAATTTAAAAATATTAAAAATAATTTAATAATTTAAAAATATTAAAAATAAATTATTTTTAATTTCTTTTAAATTATTTTTTAAAATATAATATCTAATAATAACTTAATGTTTAAGGAGGGCGTGTGAACCCAGAAACAAAAACGGCTTCGTTAAGAAATGTTTTGGTTTCCCTGAATGGCAGTTTTGTTACACAAAAATCAAGCAATTCTTGAAGTTTTTAAAGACAAAAAGGGTTTTTGAAATTAACTTAGTTTTTTTTTTAATGAAGAACGAACTGCGGTTATTTATATTATAATATATTTATGAGAGTAAACTATTTTTTTTTTGTTAAATTTAAAAATTAAATTAATTTCTAATATAAACTGCAATTTCTAATACAATTAAGGCAATGGAGTGTTTGACACTGTATTTCAAAAATGTTTTTGAAAAAAAATAATTTTTTTTATTTTTTATTTTAAATTAAATATTTTTGGTGTTTTTAATCATTTTCATGTGCTGATATTAAAAATAATTTTTAAAAATAAAAAAAAATATCATTATAATGCATTTCTGAACGAAGAACACTTTCAAAAGCAATATTAACCACTCCCAAACAGTCAAAAGTAGAAGAGTTGGACTGATTTTTTCCATATAAAATTAAAGAAAAAATGCAACAACAACAACAGTAATAATTATAATTTAAATGATAGTAATAAAAATAATGGTGTTGGTTATCGTAATGATTATTATGGGAATAATGACAGTGATTATAACAATAATGATGGTGACATCGATATTATTGCCAATAATAATTAGAATATTGAATATTTACAATAATGATTATAATAACAGTTATAATAATTATAACAATTTAACAATCATGATAATAACAATGAGAATAATAATAGAAATAATTAATTAGTCGATGTTTTTTGTTAAAAAAATGACTTTTATGGTTTTTTTATGTATAATATTTCGGGTATAATATCATGTAAATAAAAATATACGAAGTCATACATAAACAAAACAGGTAAAAAAATTTGGTCAAATGATCTACAATGAAAAAATATACGAGTCACTTGCTCTACTCTGCGCTTCGCCGTAGCCAGAACCAAAATTTTTAACGTGTAAAAAAAATCTTAATGGTGCTAGATTTTTTTATGATGCTATGCATAATCGCAAGACAATTAACCTACAAAACTTTTGATTATTCAGTTTTTATATATATTCATTTTATTATGGATAAAATGTTTAAAATAATGAAAACAATTATTTTTAAGGTATTTTTTTCTTAAAAATATATTATGCTAATTATATATTTTGATATTTGTTTAATATTAACGTCTTAACACACACACACACACACAAAGTTGATTTTTGTAAATCTCAAATTAATTTAATTTCAGTGTTATGAAATATTTTTTATATAAAAATACCAGGAATAAATCTTAAAATATAAAAAAATAATTTTAATTTTAAAAAAAATCATTTTAAACTACAAATATATCAAGGCACACGGAGACAAAACAGGTAAAAAAAACACAAAGACAACAAATCACTAACAACAGAAGATTCATTATAGTTGTATAAGAGAGAGTTTCACTCTCATTTCATGTCATCAAAGGTAAATTTACTCTGTTTTTTAATACAAGCTATATTTAATACAAAGATAAATAACAGTAAAAATTAAAAATCAAAACTAAGAGTATAAACATATAAATACGAACAAAAAATTAATAATTATCTCAAAAAATTGAAAAAATAAAGGGATCAAAACTAAACTAAAAAATAAAAAAATTAGAATTGAAATACAAAACAAAAAATTATATATGTTGAAATGAGGCAAAAAAAATATTTCTCCCTGCGGCTCATATCCTACTATATATATAGTAATTTTTATTTTCTTTAAATTTAAATTATTATTTTTAATTGTGTAATATTAAAATATAAATTTAAAATATTTTCAAATAAAAATTACTTTTACCATTCCTTCGTAACCATGGGCGTATGCTAGGGGAGCAGTTGGGCCTAAAATTATAGTTGAGTTTAGGCTCCTACTAAACTACAGTTCAGTAAACTAAAGTTGAGGAGGGGGTCCTACTAAACTACAGTTGGGCCTAAAAAATATTATTTTAATTTATTTATAAACAAAAATCACTTTAAAAAATAATTTATATTACACTCTTAAACAGCCACAAGAAGAGATCTTAAACAGCCACAAGAAGAGAGGGATATTTCAGATTGTTTCACATTGTAGTTTTTTTAAAAAATATTTTTAGTACTTTTATCATATTTTTAAATTATATTAATTTACTAATATAAAAAAATAATTTAAAAACAATTTCGACAACACAACATGACAGTCAAGTGGGAACCGACAATTACCAATGCATTCATTAATTATAAGTTACGAATCAAGACAAGGAATCCACTAAAGTAATTGATAATGTTTTCTTTTTTTTGTCTTGAAGGGACAATATTAAAGTAGTGATGGGGAACCAAATGGGTGGACCACAATAGACATTACTTATAATAAAATTGTCGTAGGTATTTATTGCATCAAATTTTATTGTTTATATAGATACAGTTTACTGTGAATTGCGATAGTAAAAGTACTATTTTATCTCCGGGATTGAAAAATTTCACCCCGAGAACTGGGGGTATTTTAGACATTTCCAGGATCATAAAAGATATTTCCGATTTCTTTGCACAATAAAACTACTATTTTACCTTTGGTTGTTGATAAAAGTACGCGGAACAATGGGGGGTGCTTTAGGTTTTTCACAAATTCATACATAGTAAAACTACTAAAATAACCCCGAAAAAGACAAAAACAAACATTGTAGCGGGGTATAGTGGTACCTTAACCCCACATTTTTTCATGGTTATCGCTGGGTCTAGAGGTGTATAGGTAATTTACCAATTTTACTTATTTCTTTTTTTGAAACGCTGCAAGTGTGTCGTACGAAAGCGCAAGAATTGTTTCACACGCACGCGCCTTTTAGGCGGCGCATGCAGCGTCGTTGGACGGTGAAAATTGCCCGACATCCATGTCACATGGTGCATCGCCATGTCCTCTGCCCAAGTGTGGCGTGTGTGTAGTTTTTGGTGTTTGGGGCATTGCCGGTAAACAATTTTTGGATTTTTCTCCATTTTCTCTCTCTTGCCGCCAGAAATTACAAAGAAATCCTTTAAGTTTGTAATAGGTTTATTTTAGTCCCTGAAGTTTTGATTTCATTTTTATTCCTGATTTCTTCAATGAAAATTTTGATTGTTTTCAATTGTGCCCTTGAATTGAAACTGATCTTATATGTTTGTTTTCATTTCAATCCTTATTCTTTTAATTTTTGATTTGTTTTTAGTTCCTTTAATTTTTTCGGTACTCAGGTTTTAATTTGTTTTAATTCTGTCCTCCAATTGAAATTGGTCATATATGCTACTTTTCATTTCAGTCCTTATTCTTTTAATTTTTAACAAAATTACACTGCAATTACTTTAAAAATGTCATTATTTGTTTTGGTCCCGAGATTTTTATTTGTTTCAATTTTATCCTTCAATTGGTATTAATTATATATATTTTAAGTACGAGAACTATCACGCAAGATGTCATGTTGAGTCATAATGCCCTATTCGCTACCATGGATGCATAATTAAGATAATCCCATGAAAGGAGATTAAAAAAAGGACTCGAAAATCAATTCTCAATAAATCAAATATTAAAAAATAAAATTTAAAAAAAAGGATAAAAAAAATTAATATCAACCCGCGTTAACCTTGAAAATTTCTGATTGTGGTCATGAGTTTGAGACAAATCTTATAGAAGGTAACCCTAAAAAATAACAAGAAAAATCCCAAATCATGAAAATATTAAGGGGTGAAATAAAAAAATGCAATGAAAAAAGATCCAAAACAAAATAGATAAAAAAATAAGAACTAAGTTTGATATAAAAAAAAAAAAAATTGAAGTCAAATGCTTAAGGGATGAAACTAAAAATAAAATCCAATTAGAAAATGGATTAAAAATAAACAAACAACAATGAAAATAATAAGAACCAAGTTTGATATAAAAATTAAATGAGACTAAATGATGAGAGGTGAAATTAAAAAACAAGTTGATCAAAAAAATATATAAAAATAAACAAAATAAATAACCATAAAAGAAATTAGGACCAAATTAAAAGAAAAAATGACACTTTTATATTTTAGTGAAAAGAAGAAAAACAAATATAGGAGCCCAATGATCACTTTGTCATTAACACAAGTGACACCAATGGAAAGAGAAGGGAGGAATCACTTTAATACTTTTTTCTAAAAAGTGATGTTTGGTGGAGGACAACTAATATCGTCTATTTATTGGCGCGTACCCAAGACATATAAATAATTTTTAAAAATAATATATATATTATGAAAAAAAATAACTCCTATCAACTTTTCAATTAAAAAAAAGTAAAACAATATAAAAAAAGCCACTTGGATGTAAGTTCAATATCTTTTGCATTAAATAGTAAACTAGTCTTTACATGATGCAAAAGCATAAACACTAAATAGTAAGCGGCTATAACGTTTCGTATCAATTAAAAAATGATATAAAATAATGTGGTTTTTGTCTCGGTTTAAATTTCAGCTAGTTGTAGATTTTTCGGCTTAATACCAACCGAAATGTTTCGATTTTGTTCTGCCTGTTCCGTTTCGGCTAAATAGTATTTTTTAAATAATAAATAATTTTACAATATGAATTATATCTCTTAATCCGGCCGTTAAATTGAGATGAAATGTTATGAGGAGTCTCTTGACATATTTGTATATATTATGTTAAAATTTCAGAGTAATCAGATAATGTAATGACCTTGCGAGATTGATGATGACATTCTCGTAATATTATACATGTTCTGAAAAATTATTTTTATTGTGACTTTTTTAGATTAAATTATATAATTCTAAATAAATTTATTTTTAAATTTGAACTAATTTTTTTAATTAATATATTTAAATATATATATACACAAATAAACAATACAATCTCATAATAACATAATAAAACACTCTAAAATATTCGATTCCAAATGAAAAAATAAGTACCAAACCGAACCGAAACAGTATTCAAAACAGTATTCACAAACTTTGTAGATGTACCCTGCCTCTTGAAACTCATTAACAGATTCATTAGTGAAACCAAAAAATAATAATTCCTAAAGGTCCACAAAAGTGGGCTGGCAGAAGCCGCCATCAACAATAATTCACAGACGTGGTCTCCTTGCCCACGGATTTTTCACAAACAAACTATCTCTCCCTCCCTCCCTCCCTACCACCATTTCTTGCTTTACTTCCATTTCCTACTTGCCTCTTGCTGCTAATTAAGACCCCCAGTTAAATTTCCCGCAAAAAGAAAACAAGAAAAGCTATGGCTGACGCATTTACTTCTGCACTTGGGAGCATCCTCTTGGGGAACTTGAATACACTAGTGCTTGAAGAGCTTGGGCTTGTTTTTGGCCTCCAGACTGAGTTTGAGAAACTCAAGCGCACCTTCATGACGGTCCAAGCTGTCCTCAAGGATGCCGAGGAGAAGCAGTGGAAAGACAAGGACATCAGGATTTGGCTCCAAGATCTCAAAGATGCTGCTTATGATGCTGATGATGTGCTGGATGAGTTCTCTATTGAAGCCCAGAGGCGCAGACAGAGAAGGGGTTTTAAAGACCGACTAAGGTCTTTCTATTCTCTTGATCAGAATCCACTTGTTTTTCGATTCAAAATGGCTCATAAGTTAAAGAATGTAAGAGAAAAGTTTGATGCCATTGCCATGGAGAAAAATAAGTTCAAACTGACAGAGGGAGTTGGAGAGAACGAAGCTGATAGGTTCGATTGGCGGATAACTAGCTCGTTAGTTGATGAAAAAGAGATCTATGGAAGAAACAAGGAAAAAGAAGAGCTCATCAGTATGTTGCTCGCCAATTCAGACGACCTCTCTGTTTATGCAATACATGGCATGGGGGGTCTGGGGAAGACAACACTTGCTCAATTAGTCTACAGCGATGCAAGTGTAGAAGGGCGTTTTGATCGGAGGATCTGGGTTTGCGTATCTGATGATTTCGACATAAGGAGGCTATCAAGAGCCATCCTAGAATCCATTGAAGGCAAGACTTGTACCCTTCAAGAGCTGGACATTTTGCAACGCCGCATCCAAGAAGAGTTGATTGGAAGGAGATTTCTGCTTGTGTTGGATGATGTTTGGGATCATTACCATGAAAAATGGAATGCATTGAAAGATGCATTGAGAGTTGGAGCTGGAGGATGTGCTATTATAATAACAACTCGTCTAAAGCAGGTTGCTGCTAGAATGGCTACCATTCCCGTTCACCAAATGGGAAGATTGTCGGAAGATGATTCTTGGCTTCTGTTTGAGCGACATGCATTTGGAGCGAGAAGAAGGGAGGAGTATTTGCACCTAGAAAGTATAGGAAAGGTGATCGTCAATAAATGCAATGGCCTTCCTTTAGCTCTAAAGGCTTTGGGGAGCTCGCTGCGCGGGAAGAGAACTGAACTAGAGTGGTCATATGTCAAAGAAAGTGTGATTTGGGATCTACCAGAAGACGAATGTGGCAGAATTTTACCTGCTTTGAAGTTAAGTTATAACAATTTGCCACCACATTTAAAGCAATGCTTTGGATTTTGCTGTTTGTTTCGGAAGGATTATGTCATGAAGAAAGTCCAGTTAGTAAAGCTATGGATGGCCAACGGATTTATTAATCCTGAAGGGCAAATGGATTTGCATGAGACAGGTTACGCGATTTTCGATGACTTAGTTGGGAGATCAATTTTTCAGGAGGTCAAGGAGGATGACTTCGGAAACATAACTTGCAAAATGCATGATCTTATGCATGATCTTGCAAAATCAGTTATGATAGAAGAATGCTGTTTGATCGAGGGGACTAGGAGACCTAGAATTCCCAAGACAGTTCGTCACATGTCTTTCCTTGATGAAAGTCTTCCTTATTATGACAAGGACCTTGTCAAAGTGCAATCATTGCGGTCGCTGATTTCCTTTCTGGACGAGTACTACCTGCCGGGCCACTGGAGTACGGCTCTTTCATTCAAGGTGTCTTCACATAACAAACTACGAACGTTAGGTAATTTCTGGTTTGAGGAAAAACTGACGATGCGGATTGGTAATTTGAAACATCTAAGATATCTAGACGTCTCTTGTTCTCTTATCCGAAAACTACCTGAATCAATCAGCTCTCTTCAAAACTTGCAGACCCTAAATTTGAGCCACTGCGGTAAGCTTTATATGCTCCCAAAAAAGATGAAGGACATGAAAAGTCTCATTTATCTTGACCTCACAGGTTGTGATGCGCTTCAATGTATGCCTTCAGGGATGGGACAACTGGGTTGTCTGCGAAAGCTTGGTATGTTCATTGTGGGTAAAGAGGTTGGTCATCGCATAGGGGAGCTGCAAAGACTGAATTACATTGGGGGTGAGTTGAGCATCAAGGATCTACATAACGTCCAAGGTCTCGCAGATGCACAAAATGCTAATTTGGCGAGGAAGACAAATCTTCAATCACTCCGTTTGTCTTGGCGAGAAGAAGAAAGCAGCAAATTCAATGAGGCAAACAGTGAAGATGTTCTTCTTGCCCTTGAACCCCATTCTAACATGAAGAAGTTAGAGATAAGCGGATATCGAGGATCAAAATTCCCGGATTGGATGCTGGAGTCGCGTCTACCAAACCTAGTGGAGATCTCACTACAATCGTGCATGAATTGTGAACATCTTCCTCCTTTTGGGAAACTGCGGTTTCTTAAGCATCTTCAATTGAAGAGAATGGACACCGTTAAGTGTATTGGCAGTGAGATGTATGGAGATGGAGAGAATCCATTTCCATCATTAGAGAGGCTGACTATGGGTGAAATGATGAACTTAGAGGATTGGGAAACAAATACCATGGGTGGAAGGGAAATCTTCACTTGCCTTCGTGAATTACAGATCGAAAAATGCCCCAAGTTGATCGAGTTACCAATTATTCCGTCGGTCAAATATCTAACTATTAAGGATTGCACTGTAACTTTGCTGAGCTCAGTTGTCAATTTCACTTCTATTACCTCCCTTCAAGTTGAGGGCTTCGATGAATTGGCTGTTCTTCCTGATGGACTGTTGCAAAACCATACATGCCTTCAGAAGCTGTCAATTCAGAGGATGAGAAGCCTGAGGTCGCTGTCAAACCAGCTAAATAACCTATCTTCTCTCAAGTTTTTGAGTATTATAGATTGTGATAAACTTGAAAGCTTGCCAGATGGTGTCCAGAACCTCAATTCGTTGGAGATTTTAAGTATAGATGGAATGCAAAAAATCACTGCACTGTCTGTTTTACCATCATCTCTTGCTACCTTGCGGATTCGATCATGTGAAGAACTTACCTCTCTATCTGAGGGACTGCAATATCTGACTGCACTAAAGGATTTGGAACTTACTGCATGTTTTAAGTTAAAATCCTTGCCAGAGAGCATACGACATCTCAATTCTCTCCAATCTCTAGCAATATCTTGGTGTCTGAAAGTATCCTGTCTTCCAAATCAGATACGGCATCTCACATCCCTTTCAAGAATGTATATCCATGGATGCTCTAATTTGATGTCTTTGCCGGAAGGGATAAGGAATCTCGAAATGCTCAGAGAGTTGGTAATTAAAGATTGTCCAAATTTGGAGAGACGGTGCAAGAAAGAAAAAGGAAAGGACTGGCCTAACATAGCTCACATCCGTACCATCGTCATCAATAACCAGGTAATACAGTCCTCGGAGACCTGAAGAATAGATGATTGCTCGGTACGTGTTGGGACTTCATTTGGCTAATATGATCTCATGCCAAATCTGGAATATTTATTCACCAAGTACTAGTAGCTGTGGTGATCAAATACAGAGTGAAATTGTTATAAGATTTTAGGGATGGCAACCAATTTTAGATGAATAAGCAATCTGAGGAATATTCTTCGTAATCAAGAGAGCATGAGGAATTCTATTTCTCTTCAGTGTTGTTTTGTGATCATTTTTCGATCTGTTATTGCTCATCAAAACTATGAATCTAATTGAAGATTGGTTTTGGTAAATTAATTGTTGTAATACATAAACAAACTTCTTCTATATCAATTCCAATGGCTTTTGTGATTTTCAGTTGAGCTTCTATGACATTAATTAAGGCTTTAAGATTTTATAGAGGACGGGAGTTCGCTTCAAGAGAATTTCAAAAGTTATATGACTATGATGGTCTTGACATCCACTTACTGCTCCAAGATCACCTCAGTAAAGTGGCATCTCAGAAAGATTAAAAGAAAAACAGAATCATTCTCAGTATCTCAAATAAGAAAAGATCGAAGTAGCAACCTGGTATTGACCATGATGAAGTCTTTGCATGTGGCTCGTATGGAGACTATTCTACTTATTAGTTCTGGTAGCCCATCACAGATCAAATGGAAGTCATGAAAGCATTATTGAGGAAGAAATCTATTAATTAAAACAACCTATGAAGATGACTACAGCACTCGAGAAAGTGATCTAGCTAGAATCACCTCCTTCTAACGATATGAAGATGACTCCCACTTCCTCCCCCAAAAGAAGGCACTTGATCCTTAATTACATATCCCGTTCATTAATTAGAGTTATACCAGGATCTACAACTCTGCAAAATTCTCCTGATTAAGGATGAGCTGGTATAAATACAGGACCTTAAGCCGAATATATATATATATACAGAACCTTCACTTAAGAAAACAAATGTGCTAAATGATGTATAATCAGTCCAAACAAAGGTTAAATCATGCATACAAATTTATTAGCTCAGTAAAACATGATTTTTTTTTTAAATAAAAATAAAAAATGATGGCGAATTGCAAAGAGTCAAAAGGAGCTTAAATTAGTAATTGAATTTTGGGGTTAAGTGTTTGGAGTTTATGTGATTGTTAGCTTGTAACCACAGCCTACTGTTTGAATGTTTCAATATATAGTTTTAAAATAAATTCATCGTAATTAAATATAAATTATTAAATTATCATATGAGCATTCCACCTCATCAGGTTGTTTTTATCAGGAAGGTGCATTCTCAAATTAAATTACTTTAATCAAGGTTGTAATTTTAAATAAAAATATTTATTTTTAACATTAACTTAAAATACTAATTTTAAATATAAAATACAATGCCAACTATTCTTAGAGTATGTTTGATATTGTATTCTCAAGGGACGTGACATGATGACAGAGAACTTGTGATCTGCACAACAAGTCTTGAATTTAAGTAAGGGTGTGCACTCCTTATAAGAGTCTCGAAAATTGACTCTTTGAAGTTAATTTAGGCTCTAATCAGAAGAAATTAAAGTTTTGCAGGTTAAATTCCAATTTCTAAAAGTTAATTTGGTCAAACCAAGGGTTTAGTTGCATAACTAAAAGTATTTTTCACCACTATATAGGAGTTGTAAAAAACTCTCCGGCCTTCCAGAATAGCCTTCCAAAATAGGTGAATTTTCTATAAGAATTTATTTGGGCGTAAGAGCCCATGATAAATTTAAAATGCTAGATTTACTCGCACGAGTAAATCTTTATCTTAATTCATAGAGAGACTATTCATCAAAACCTTTAAAACAAATTTAAATTGCATAATATAACTTACATAAGATATGATGTGTTAGGGATGCAAATACTTTTTTTAGCTACAATTAGTCTCTTATCCTTGAAATTTATGATAAAACTTGTATACCTGAGTTTCTTAACAACTATTACCTAAACAACTAGGTAACAACCCCGATATCGAGTGCTCAAGCACGTGTGATTGCTTTTACAAAATTCAATGAAAAAAAATCAATAAAATTCATGCAATCAAGTTAAGTTTCACCCACGAATTAATTTTTAGAAACCACATGGATTAATGTTCAACTAGATAATTTCCCGCTCTTGGGTATGATAAAAGTTTTATTTAATGTTAAAAAAATATTCAAGTGTAATTAATATATTTTGTAGCAAAAACAAAAGTACTAAAGGTTAACATAGGTTTAAAAACAATCTACATCATTAGTAAAAATATAGCTTGAATAAAAAAAATATCAAGACAATATTATTTATAGATATTAAGATGATAATATATTAAATGTATGTTTTATTTTATTTTTTATTGTGTAAATAATGTTTTATATTTTTCTATCCACAATCCTATAAAATCTAGCAGTGCTCACACCAATATATACTTTTGTTCCAAGACAAACATGGTGAGTCAGGTATTGCTCTCTAAACCAACCAAAGAGAACTTTTCCATCATAACCACATGTCTTACCGCTAGCTTCTAATTTTATTCTTAAAAAAACACGACCACTTGCCTAGCTGGTCGCCTCAAATTGGAACTTTATTTTGAAACTTTGTTTCTTTTGAGTCATGGATTTTGAAAAGCTAGTTAAATGGAATCATTGGTTCAGAAAAGGGAAAATTTTCAGTAATGAAAAGTAAATATTGAGAAGACAGTGCAGTATTGGCCGACCGCTTGGGTTCCACACGGAGTGCAGGCTTGACTAGCTCTGCGTCTGTTTTAAGCTCATCTATGTTTTGGGAGGATAAAATGGTAAGAATCTCTTAATCTTTGGAATAAAGAATATTAATCTAACTTGGACTTGAAGTGAAAAACATCAAAATAAGAAGAAATAAAACATTAATATGAGTTTTGATCTTATTCAGGTAAGGTCACCAAACCTTGCAAACTAGAACAGAAAAAATTCAACCTTAAATAAAAGACAAAAGAAATATTTGAGCTAACTTGAGAATAACTGTCAAATATACAACTTAGATCATGAATCAAATATAAAATCATAATAAAAAAGGAAAAGATTACACAAAGTTCAATATTTGAAATTCATATATAGCACTGGGAATAACTTGTAATTAAAAGAATTGTTTTAATTAAAAAAACAACTAAAATTAACTTGAGTTAATTTTTGAAATGCAAAAAAAATGTTAATCATTTAAATCAATCCTTGATGTTATCAAACAAAAATACATATTTGCTTAAGCTTCAAATACATATCAGTCCTTGACGTTCCAACTCTTTTTAATTAATTAAATTTTATTTTATTGAAACAAACATGAAATAAAGAGTTTTTCTAACACTGCAGGAAGCTATGTTATCACAAAAACAAATCACCATGATAAAAAAAAAATATAATATTAATAAATAAATAAATTGAGGAAAAAAAGTTTCATTGTGGATTCATCTACATTGAAACCTCACATGGCAGCGTGAAACATGGATAACCTTTAGATTTTTCCTTTTCTCTTGTCCTTTTTTGGTTAAATAATATATACTGAGGGAGTACAGTCCAGCTCAGACGGGGCTGGCGATATCATTATCATTATCGCATTGGCCGCTGTGCCTTTTCTCTACCGACATCCTGATGACAAGTCGCATTACCAACCTGCTATTTCACATGTTTTTTACAGTTCGTCACATGGATAATATGGGCAAAATTAAATAAATCAAACACGAAAATATGTTCAGTATTGTAATGCATGAAATCCACTCCTAAGTCACGGTGCTTTTAGTTTTGGCTCAAATCTTGAGCTTCCCAGAATTTCCAAAAAAAAATACTCTGTTGGACTAAAATATATTTTTATAAAATAAAAGTTTATGGATGGGCTGAACATGGACTTAAAATACCAACCCATTTATATCCTGTTGGACTCAATAACAAAAAGCCTAAACAGAACCCTATTATATTTCTCATCATCAACGCACTTTCACTGAAAAACCCTAGCTGGGAAGGCGCCTCTGCAGATCGCTCGTGCTTTTGCTTACGGTACTCAGCCTGTTATATCTTCTTCTTTTCTTTTATTTCTGATTTTTATCCCCGCTTGTTTCGAGCTATCTCTTTAAATACTGAGGGAGTACAGTCCAGCTCAGACGGGGCTGGCGATATCATTATCAAATCGCATTGGCAGCTGTGCCTTTTCTCTACCGACATCCTGATGACAAGTTCTCTCCAACCGGTGGTTTCATCTAATTTCTTGTGGACCCATACAACTATTTCAGTGGTTTAATGCATTACCAACCAGCTATTTCACATGTTTTTTTTCAAACTGACTTCAAAACACCTCCCAGTAAGCCTACTGAAACTCATTAGCAGATTCATTAGACACCAGAAAATAATAACTCCTCAAGGTCCACAAAAGTCAGTGAATAGCTGGCAGATTTAAATCACCGACGCGGTCTGCTTGCCTCCGAATTTTTCACAAACAAAATATCTCTCCCTCCTATATATATATTTATTATCTTATATAAGTTTATGATCATGTGTAGTATACCACATGGTTAATATCATGTTCAGCCCTACATCTATCTATATGTATATCACATAAAGGTAGTGCTCCGCCAGAATATATTCCAAAACTCTCTCTCTCTCTTAACTTCAACTTTCCCTAGCTCAGCTCTCTCCCCTGTCCTCTCTTCACCACCAGATAAAATTTGATATAAAACTTGAATGAAATCCAATGCTGAGGGAAAAAATTGAAAATAAATAAATCAAGAAAGGATTAAAAACAAAATAAATAGCAATATAATGAATGAAGATCAAACATAATTCAAAAAGCAAATGACACGCGATTCATGAGGAGGAGAGAAAGAAAAAAGTATCATAGTCTAGTCACCATGAATCTTCCAACAAGTGTTGGGCCATATGGAAAATTGGTGCTTTCAATGATGTTGTTTGGTTGCATGATGACTCTTTGTATGCCACTTGAATACTACCGACACTTCCCACCCGCTGGCGCATGTAATGCATGCACAAGCTTAATTGTCATGAATGTTTAGCTTATTAAAAAAAAAATATTAATCATGCAAATCACTCCTTGATGTTATCACACAAAATTACATATTTATTTAAGCTTCAAATACATATAAGTCCTTGAAGTTCTAATTCTTTTTATTTAATTAATTAAATCAAATTTATTTTATCGAATCAAACTTGAAATAAAGAGTTTTTCTAACATTGCAATACGCAATGTTATCATAAAAACAAATCACCATGATATTAAAAAATATAATGTAATCAAGTTACGAATGGCAAGACTAAAAGTTCTCTCGGTGCGCGTACATGCCAAGCTACAACCTCATAAAATCTATGAGAATACCTGAGTTTTTTAACCATCATTAACCAAACAACTAGATAAAAACTCTCTCGATCCCAACATCACGCGCTCACGTGTGACACTCACCATTGTTTTTATAGATTTCAATGAAAAAAATCAATAAAATTCATTCAATCAAGTTATGAGTTTCACCCAAGAATTCTTTTTTAGTCCCCCTATTCCGCATATAGCAAAAAATAGGGATGTTGCCGGCATCAGAGAGCAGGATGTTGACTTGTTCCTCTTTCTCCTTGCCTCTCCGAGAATTTCTAATTCATCCCCGAGTGAGCTGGTAAGCTGCCAATCATAGATATGATCAGCTGCTATGTTCCCAACTCCTGATCCCAAATCGAACTTGTTCTTGTCATTAGGTATGGCATCCAATTTTCTGTCATATTTTTCAAATTATGCGCCATTCTTGATCGAAAAACAAGTGGATTATGACTGACAGAAAAGATAAAAGGAAGGCTGCCCCCTCCACTGTTAGCCATTTTCACACTCTCAATCGCTCTTCAAAACACCACTCAATGATTGATAAAGTGTAATTCTCTCTCATCAATTATGAAGACTTTCAAGTCATTTTCTGGAGTGGATTGTGATTGTGCTCTTATAATAAAGAATTTTTTTTGGAATAGAAAAGGTGAAAGGAAAACTAAAAGCAGGAAATGAAAAGTAAATATGAGAAGACAGAGAGCGCAATTATAAGCTCAGCTCTCTGGTAAGTAAACGTGTATTTCTCTCTCATCAATTATGAATACGCACTTTTAAGTCATTTTTTAATAATTGTTTTGGAGTGTTTCGACACTCTGTTTTCAGGTTATATATATATACTAGCTAATACCCTCGCGCCTCGTCGCGGGCGACACCATATTTTTTTCAACGCTAAAAATATTAATTGTGTGTATTTTTTTTATTAGAATATAAATTTAGTCAAAATAATAAATTTCTGTACAATTCTTGTGGAGTGCAAGTTTTCTATAAAATATATGAATATTAAATCGATATGAATTTATGTGTTTAGTAGTTTCAAACGAAACAACCAACATATATTTATCATCATTATCATTGCTATAACAACTAAAACTATTATCAACATTACTGTCAAAACAATTGAAATAATTAATTTGCCCTGAAAAATCACTAACATTTAAGAAAAGTCATTAAAAAAAATCAAAAGATTTTTATTGGAGAAAAAATAAAAAAAAATAATCACTCAAATAATCATTATCATTGCGCAAATTATCATTACTATTGCGCAAAAAAAAATGATATAATCTAAAGAACAAATAAAAAATAGAAACCACAGAAAAAAAACAAATAAAGGAAAAAATAGAGCAATATTAAATTTAAAATGATAATCGACATAAATGGAAATTTCAGCAAAATCATTAAAAAAAATCAAAAGATTTTTATAAAGAAGAAATTAAAAAATAATCACTAAAATTATTATTATTATTATTATTGCGTAAATAATGAAATTAGACAAATAATTTAATCAAAAGAACAAATAAAAAAAAAACTAATAAAGAGAAAAAGGGAGCAATATTAAATTTAAAATGATTACAAACATAAATTAAAATTCAAAGATTTAACTGATTAAAAATAAAACCCAAATAAAAGAAGACAAAAATTAAAAACTAAAACTAAAAGCATAAATGCATAAAAATTAAACATTGTCCAAAAAATCTAAAAGGAAAAAAAATAAATGAATTAATATCAAATGAAAAATTAAAAGAATAAGGACTTGAATGAAAAATAAAATATATAAGTAATTCCAATTAAAGGATAAAATTGAAACAAATAAAAACTTTGGGACCAAAACAAATAAAAGAATAATAATGATAATTGCTGTGTACTTGAATAAAAATATTGAAAGAAGGAGGACTGCAATGAAAAGTTGTATATATGACCAATTTCAATAGGAGGACCAAATCAAAAGAATTCCAAACCTCTGTACTGAAAAAATTGTCTGGACGAATAAGAAATCAAAAATCAAAAGAATAAGGACTGAAATCAAACATTACTTATAACATCAGTTTTAATTGAAGGGTACAATTGAAAACAATCAAACTTTGAATTAAAGAAATCAGTATTAAAAGAGAAATCAAAACCTCAGGGACTAAAGTAAACTTACCACATACATCAGGGACCTGTCAGGAAGTTCGTCGGCTGAGAGAGAGAGAAACGGCAGCCGAAACAAACCCGTCCTCCACCGCTTACCTGAACTTGTATGACCGGAACGCGCCTTTCCGGTGGACAGAGGACATTCCGGCGCACCTCTATACATGGCGGAAGTGAATTTTTGGTCGCCGGAATGATCCGCACGCGCCGCCTCAATGGAGCGTTGCCGTGAAAGACAACGGACGCGTATGAATGACGCGCGCGCCTTCCGCAAAAAGAAATAATTAAATAATGGCTAATGACACATGCACCCCTCAACCAACTGTTATTTATGAAAAAACCAGAGGGGAAAATACTCCCCTGCCCCCATTTACTGTGCGTTATTTTGTCTTCCGAGGGCTTGTTTCGTCTGCTAACTATGCAAAAAAATTGGAAAAACCGAGAGAGCCCCTGATGACTGTGCACTAATTTGTCTTTTTTGGGGGTTGTTTTCGTCGATTCACTGTGCAAATATTAAGGAAAAACCGGTAAAGCCCCTGGTTCCTGTGCACTATTTTGTCGTTTTCGGGGGTTATTTTCGCCTCCACACTATTACAATCCACAGTCATTTAACACACAATCCACAGTACACGCAGCTACAGGGAAACGTCCACGCCATTTAGATATTAGTTAATTATTTCAAATAAAAAATTAATTCAAATTCAAAAATAAAATTATTTAGAATTTTTTAAATTTCAAAAATAAGTAAAAATTGCTGAATAATAAAAATCAAATCAAATGATGTTGAGAACAATTTAATCTAAAAAAAGAAACAATAAAATGATTTTTCTGAATAAAATTATGAACATGTATAATATTACGAGAATATCAACATCAATCTTGCAAGGTTGTTACATTCTCCAATTGCTCTGAAATTTTAACGTAATATATATAAATATATCAAGACACTCCTCGTAAAATTTCATCTCATTTTAACGGTTAAATTACGAGATACAATTGATATTGTAAAACTATTTATTATTTTAAAAAAACACTATTTCACCACACCATCCACAAATATTAATTAGAGGTTGACACAAGCTTTAGGGGGGCTTTCGGAGTGCTTATGAAAAATACTTATGAAAAACTTTTAAAAAAAATATTTTTATTTTTTATTTTAATTTTATTTTATTTTTATTTTTTTAGATTATTTTAATGTGCTGATATCAAAAATACTTTTTAAAAAAATAAAATAATATTATTTTAATATATTTCTAAATAAAAAATATTTTTAAAAACAATTATATTAACATCGTCTGCTTCTTCTTCTTTTCCCTTCCCGGTCAACCACCATTATATATATATATATATATATATATATATGTTCATTCCCTTTGCCAGTGTGGTCTACCTGATGTGAACTCCAAGCTGGGGTTCTTGCAATCCATATTAGAAGATCCCAAGTAGCTTTTTAGCCAAGTCGAATTGCATTCCTGCAGTATTGATTAAGACATGTTCATGTTACCTCAAAAATATGTTCTAAAAATTATATGATATTAAAAGTTATTTCAAAAGTCTATTCAACATTGGTAAAAAAAACTAACATTTTAAGTATAAATAATATATATATATATATATATATATATATATATATTATTTACTATCCCACATTGAAAAAAAAAAGACTTTTATCAAATGTTTATATAATAAAACTTGAGATGGGACAGTAATTAACAAAGAAAATAAAATGAGCTCGCGTAGACAAGAAATGCTATGTCTATACTCTCTATTTTTTTTATATTTAATTAAAATATTTTTAATGACTCTTAAACTGAAATCATAATATTTGTAACAGTTGAAAGTTTATTTGTAACAGTCACAAATTTAAAACCTTTTCCATTTATTTTTCTAGATAATTACTTGATTTTTTAACAACTATATTTTAAATTGATGTAATAGTCGTTTTCATTTCATAATAAATTTAAATATGACAGTTACATTATAACTGCCTATAAATACCATATAGTTTTTTCAAACAAAGTACAACCCGAATAGTTTTCCCTTCTGTTGATTGTTGATCTTCTTTCTTCTCAAGTTGTTTCTATGTTATCCTCTTCTGTTAAGGAAGAATTTGTTAAATCCTGAAGGATACCCTACTGTTGGAAAAATATCTTTAAAATCAATGCTCAAGCACGCTCAACTTTTCTTTTCCGTTCCTTATCTTTATCTTTATACAACAAAATATGTGAAGAAGGTTCGAAGATGGAGGATTGGGGTAAGAGATTTTATCGGTTTCTAGTTTTGTTTAGTTTTTCTATCCGTTTGAATTTGATTGGTGTAGTGTGGTTTTCAGGTTTGAAAGATACTGTGATAACTTTTAGTTGTTGGATCCAAATTAATGTGTGGGGGTTAGTTTGGGTTCGTCGGAATATATCACTGTATATTTGTGCTTGGATCCCTAAAAACGAACAAAGAAAAATCTCAAATCATTTGAATGTTAAGGGGTGAAATAAAAAAATGCAGTGAAAAACAGATCGAAAACAAAATAGATAACAATTAACAGAATAAGAACTAAGTTTGATAGAAAAATAAATTGAAATCAAATGGTTAAGGGATGAAATTGAAAATTATATCCAATTAAAAATGGATTAAAAATAAACAAACAACAATAAAAAAAATACGAACCAAGTTCGATATAAAAATTAAATGAGACTAAATGATGAGAGGTGAAATTGAAGAAACAAGTTGATCAAAAAATATAAAAAAAGAAATTAGGATCAAATTGAAAGAAAAAATGACACTTTGCAATGGACAGAAGAAAAAACTAGCGAAGGGAAGAAAAAATTTCATTCGAGCCCAATGATCACTTTATCCTTAAAACAAGTGGCACCAATGGAAAGAGGAAGAGGAAACACTTCTAATTATAACATATATTAAAAGAGGTTAGTGTTTTACTGTATATTGTGAGTGTTTTCACTGTGGATTATAATAGTGTTCTTAGGTCGGTTCGGTTTTTGGGTCGGTTCAGTTTGGGCGGGTCATGATTTTTTTGATATTTTTTATTTTTTTGCACAGTAAAATAACCTTTATGTCCTCAAATAAGATAAAAAAACAACAGTTGTTGGAGGGGGTACCAAGGTAATATCACATTCTATTGCGCAGTAAAATAACACTTTTACTCTCCAATAAGACAAAAACCATGGTTTGCCTGTGGGGGTCTAAATACTAATATGCCCTCTAATAAGAAAAAATTGAATAGCTGGTTGTACGGGTGTTCCGGTAATTTATCATTTATTATTATTATTTTTCTCCAAATACTATATGCGTGTCTGACACACGAGTCGACAATATTTGGTCTCATGAACATTTTGGGTGGAGTGTACAGTGTGTTACGATGGTGGAAAATACGCATCTGGCATCTCCGTGGATGTGCCACCGTGTCCTTTTCCTCATGGTATGGCGCGTGGGCAAAGACGTGATGGTGGTCAGTTTAAATACTTTTTCCCCTTTCTCTTTCCTTCATGCTAAATTACACGACAACCCCCCAATTTTATGGTTGTTTCATTTTAGTCCCTGATCATTTAATTGTGTTGTATAATTCTTTTTTCTGTTATTTAAGTTTTGATTTGTTTCAATTGTGTCATTCGATTGAAATTGATTATATATTACATTTTCATTTCAGTCCCTATTCTTTTAATTTTGAGTTTGGTTTTAAATCCCTTAATATTTTCGATATAGAAGATTTGATTTTTTTAATTTTTTCATTTGATTGAAATTGATAATATATTTGGTTTTCATTTCGGCCATTGTACTTTTAATTTTTTATTTTAATTCCTTTATTTTTTTATATTTTTTAATAGTCCTGATTTTTGTCTATGTTTATATATATGTGCTCATAACTTTGGTTTTTAATTTTTATTATTTTCTCTTTTGTTGAGGTAGCATTTTTTTGAAAAAAAATATTCTTAAATTTTAATTTGTGTTTATGATCATTTGAAAATTGATATTTCTTTTTTTTTTCCCTTTGTTCTTTCTTTTGGTTTTTTTATTAGTTTTTTTTTTATTTTCACGTCAAATGATTTTTTTAGCTAATAATTTTTATTGTTTTATCATTTTTTTATTTTTTTGTTTTCTCTTTTGTTAAATTTTTAGGCTTTTTTTTATTCTTTGATTGAATTTTTTTCTCCGTTATTAACGCAATAATAATAATAATAATAATAATAATAATAATAATAATAATAATTGTAGTTTTTTCTTTCTTCCTCTTTTGTTATTTTTTTGAGTTTTTTTTTCTCTGGATAATTTAATATTTTTTATTGTTTTAGCAGTAATAGTAATGATATTTTTAGATGTTAAATCTTCGATATTGTTGTTGGTATAATAGAGTGTTGATGTGTTTCATTATATTAAACCTTGTATGTATAGATGTTATATTTTATTTTTGTACTAGCAAAACCAATTAATTGTTTCAATCCCAACAGTTATAAAAATACTTACTCAGAACGCAACGTAGTGCGGGCAATTTAACAGTACTTCCCTAAAAAGAGATGTTTGGTGGAGGCATGACGCTACAAATATCGTCTACTTATTGGCGCGCACCGAAGACACATAAATATTTTTTTTTAAAAATAATTTATATATATACATTATTATTAAAAAAAAAAACTCCTATCAACTTTTCTATTAAATAAAGTAAAAACAAAAATATAAAAAGAAAAACAAAACCACTTGGATGCAAGTTTAATATCTTTTGCATTAAATAGTAAACTAGTCTCTACACGATGCAAAAGCATAAAACCAAATTGCAACCCTATGAACTTATTTTTTTTTTAGGGCTATGTAATCATAATATTATGTATTAAAAAGGTAAAATAACCGAATTAATTAATTTATTTATTGTTATCTTGAGTGTATGTTAATTTAATCATGTTATCTCAAGTTAATTTTTTTTTACCTTGGGTGTATGTTTATTTTTTATTTATCTTGTGTGTATTAATTTATTCTTTAATTAATTAATTTAATCATGTTAACTCAATTTAATTTATATATTTTTACTTGATATTTTTTTATTTAACTTCAATTTTTTTGTTAGGTTCTTTTTTCAAGTTTCTATTTTTTTTTTATCTCGATCTTATATCAAGAATGGTAAGTTAGTCAAATTTTATCCATATTGGCTATTTTTTTTATTGAACTTTGTTTTTTTACTAAGCTATCCTTTTGACATTCTTTTTATTTTTATCCAGATCTCATATCGAAAGTTGCTAATTTATCAAGTTATCACATGTTAACTCGGGTTTTCTTCTTCGGCATTTTAATTTATTTTTTTTATGATTTTTTCTCTTATTTTTAATATCAGATTTTTAGCTCATTAATTTTATAATTTATTTTTTTACCAGTATTTTCAATCTCATAATATCCCATATTATATTTTGAATTAATTTAATTTGAGTTGTTTTGGATTATGCTCGCTTGAATAGATTTTGTTAGTGTTAGAAAAAAGGTTAGCTCAGTCTGTAGATGTAGTAAGCCTACTGAAACTCATTAACAGATTCATTAGTGAAAATAATAATTCCACAAGGTCCACAAAAGTCAGTGAATGGCTGGCAGAAGCCGCCATCATCAATAATTCACAGACGTGGTCTACTTGCTTCACAAACAAAATATCCCTCCCTCCCTCCCTCCCTCCCTAGCTCAACTCTCACCCCTGTCCTCTCTTCACCACCATTTCTTGCTTTACTTCCATTTCCTACTTGCCTCTTGTTGCTAATTAAGACCCACAGTTAAATTTCCCGCAAAAAGAAAACAAGAAAAGCTATGGCTGACGCAGTTCCTTCTGCACTTGTGAGCATCCTCTTGGGGAACTTGAATACAGTGGTGCTTGAAGAGCTTGGGCTTGTTTTTGGCCTCCAGACTGAGTTTGAGAACCTCAAGCGCAACCTCACGAGGGTCCAAGCTGTCCTCAAGGATGCAGAGGAGAAGCAGTGGAAAGACGAGGGCATCAGGATTTGGCTGAAAGATCTCAAAGCTGCTGCTTATGATGCTGATGATGTGCTGGATGAGTTCTCTATTGAAGCCCAGAGGCGCAGACAGAGAAGGGGTCTTATAGACCGACTAAGGTCTTTCTCTTCTCTTGATCAGAATCCACTTGTTTTCCGATTCAAAATGGCTCATAAGTTAAAGAATGTAAGAGAAAAGTTTGATGCCATTGACATGGAGAAAAATAAGTTCAAACTGACAGAGGGAGTTGGAGAGAACGAAGCGGATAGGTTCGATTGGCGGATAACTAGCTCGTTAGTTGATGAAAAAGAGATCTATGGAAGAGACAAGGAAAAAGAAGAGCTCATCAGTATGTTGCTCGCCAATTCAGACGACCTCTCTGTCTATGCAATACATGGCATGGGGGGTCTGGGGAAGACAACACTTGCTCAATTAGTCTACAGCGATGCAAGTGTAGAAGGGATTTTTGATCTGAGGATCTGGGTCTGCGTATCTGATGATTTCGACATAAGGAGGCTAACAAGAGCCATCATAGAGTCCATTGAAGACAAGCCTTGTACCTTACAAGAGCTGGACACTTTGCAACGCCACCTCCAAGAAAAGTTGACTGGAAGGAGAATTTTGCTTGTGTTGGATGATGTTTGGGATCATTACCATGAAAAATGGAATGCATTGAAAGATGCATTGAGAGTTGGAGCTGGAGGATGTGCTATTATAATAACAACTCGTCTAAAGCAGGTTGCTGATAGAATAGCTACCATTCCCGTTCACCAAATGGGAAGATTGTCGGAAGATGATTCTTGGCTTCTGTTTGAGCGACATGCATTTGGAGCGAGAAGAAGGGAGGAGTATGTGCACCTTGAAAGTATAGGAAAGGCGATCGTCAATAAGTGCAATGGCGTTCCTCTAGCTCTAAAGGCACTGGGGAGCTTGCTGCGCTCGAAGAGAAGTGAACGACAGTGGTTATCTGTCCAAGAAAGTGAGATTTGGAATCTACCAGACGAATTTGGAATCTTACCTGCTTTGAAGTTAAGTTATAACAATTTGCCACCACATTTAAAGCAATGCTTTGGGTTTTGCTGTATGTTTCCGAAGGATCATGTCATGAAGAAAGACCAGTTAGTAAGGCTATGGATGGCCAACGGATTTATTGATCCTGAAGGGCGAATGGATTTGCATGAGACAGGTTTCGAGATTTTTGATGACTTGGTTGGGAGATCAATTTTTGAGGAGGTGAAGGAGAATGACTTCGGAACCATAACTTGCAAAATGCATGATCTTATGCATGATCTTGCAAAATCAGTTATGATAGAAGAATGTTTTTTGATCGAGAAGAATAGGAGACCTAGAATTCCCAAGACTAGTCGTCACGTGTCTTTCCTTGATAGTCTTTATTATTATGACATCGACCTTGTCAAAGTGCAATCATTGCGGTCGCTGATATCTTTTAATTTCGATTACTGGCCGGGCGAATGGATTAGAGCAATTCCATTCAAGGTGTCTTCACATAACAAACTACGGACGTTGGATTTAAACAGTTCCTGGTTTGAGAAAGATTTGACTGAGTCGATTGGTAATTTGAAACATCTAAGATATCTAGACGTCTCTCGTTCTTGTATCCGAAAACTACCTGAATCAATCAGCTCTCTTCAAAACTTGCAGACCCTAAATTTGAGTTACTGCTTTGATCTTTATATGCTACCGAAAAATATGAAGGACATGAAAAGTCTCATTTATCTTGACCTCACAGGTTGTGATGCGCTTCAATGTATGCCTTCAGGGATGGGACAACTGGGTTGTCTGCGAAAGCTTGGTATGTTCATTGTGGGTAAAGAGGTTGGTCATCACATAGGGGAGCTGCAAAGACTGAATTACATTGGGGGTGAGTTGAGCATCAAGGATCTAGATAACGTCCAAGGTCTCGCAGATGCACAACATGCTAATTTGGCGAGGAAGACAAATCTTCAATCACTTCGTTTGTCTTGGCGAGAAGACGAAAGCAGCAAATTCAGTGAGGCAAACAGTGAAGATGTTCTTCGTGCCCTTGAACCCCATTCTAACATGAAGAAGTTACAGATAATCGGATATCGAGGATCAAAATTCCCGGATTGGATGCTGGAGTCGCGTCTACCAAACCTAGTGGAGATCTCACTAAAATCGTGCATGAATTGTGAACATCTTCCTCCTTTTGGGAAACTGCGGTTTCTTAAGCGTCTTCAATTCAAGAGAATGGACACTGTTAAGTGTATTGGCAGTGAGATGTATGGAGAAGGAGAGAATCCATTTCCATCATTAGAGAGCCTGACTTTGGGCCCAATGATGAACATAGAGGATTGGGAAACAAATAGCATGGGTGGAAGGGAAATCTTCACTTGCCTTCATGAATTAAAGATAAAAAAATGCCCCAAGTTGGTCGAGTTACCAATTATTCCGTCGGTCAAATATTTCACTATTGGGGACTGCACTGTAACTTTGCTGAGCTCAGTTGTGAATTTCACTTCTCTTACCTGTCTTCAAATTGAGGGCTTCGATGAATTGGATATTCTTCCTGATGGACTGTTGCAAAACCATACATGCCTTCAAAAGCTGTCAATTCAGAGGATGAGAAGCCTGAGGTCGCTGTCAAACCTGCTAAATAACCTATCTTCTCTCAAGTCTTTGAGTATTATAGATTGTGATGAAGTTGAAAGCTTGCCAGATGGTGTCCAGAATCTCAATTCTTTGGAGTGGTTAAGTATAGCTGGAATGCCAAAAATCACTGCACTGTCTGTTTTACCATCATCTCTTGCTACCTTGCGGATTCGTAATTGTGAAGAACTTACCTCTCTATCTGAGGGACTGCAATATCTGACAGCACTCAAGGATTTGAAACTTGATGGATGTGTAAAGTTAAATTCCTTGCCAGAGAGCATACGACATCTCAATTCTCTCCAATCTCTAACAATATCTGATTGTCCGGGACTATCCTGTCTTCCAAATCAGATACGGCATCTCACATCCCTTTCAAGAATGCATCTTGGTGGATGCTTTAATTTGATGTCTTTGCCAGAAGGGATAAGGAATCTCGAAATGCTCAGAGAGTTGGTAATTAGGTGTTGTCCAAATTTGGAGAGACGGTGCAAGAAAGAAAAAGGAAAGGACTGGCCTAACATAGCTCACATCCATACCATCGTCATCAATGACCAGCTAATACAGTCCTCGGAGACCTGAAGAATATATGATTGCTCGGTACGTGCTGGGACTTCATTTGGCTAATATGATCTCATGCCAAATCTGGAATATTTATTCACCAAGTATTAGCAGCCGTGGTGATCAAATAAAAAGTGAAATTGTTATAAGATTTTAGGGATGGCATCCAATTTTAGATGAATAAGCAATCTGAGGAATATTCTTCATAATCAAGAGAGCCTGAGGAATTCTATTTCTCTTCAGTGTTGTTTTGTGCTCATTTTTCGATCTGTTATAGCTCTTCTAAACTATGAATCTAATTTGAAGATTGGTTTTAGTAAATTAACTGCTGTATTATATAAACAAACTTCTTTTATTTCAATTCCTGGCTTTTGTGATTCTCACTTGAGCTTCCAATGGTGTAAGCAGCAGGGCAGGCAGGCAATATTGTCCACTGAGGAATCTTCAAAATCAAGAGAGAGTGTACTTAGCTGCATCGAAGGAGTAATGGTTCCATTAAACCACTCTAGCTAGTGCATACAAATGGTTGTAGATCCATAAAACCGGTTTCGTTCAGTAAAAACAACAAGTTTTTTTTTTATTGATGATTTTAGCCACAAAAACTGGGTTTCTTTTTGAAGAAATTGTCAGAAGTTTTAGGAGTATTTAAAAAAATCATCCTCAAAAAACGTGATATAATGACAGAGAATTTTTGATCTGTACAACAACTCCCGAGTTTGAATTAATACATGCATTCCATATAAGAGTATGAAATAACTAAAATTTTACTCACTCACTTGATCCTATAAAACATGTTTTCTGGCAGATAAAATTTCTTCACATTAAAAAAAAAGGTATATGTGTCTGTGATTGTTAGCTTGTAACCACGGCCTACTGTTTGAATGTTTCAATATATAGTTTTTAAATAAATTCATCGTAATTAATTATAAAATATTAAATTATATTATATGTTTCCTAAATTGGCTTACCAGAGGTTCTTGAGAGGGTAGAGTTAGGGGTGAGCAAACCGAACCGAATAACCGATTTAACCGAGAAAACCGAAAAAAAAAACCCGAAAAAACCGAACCGAAAAAACAAACCGATTAAACCGATTGCAAAATTATAAAAAATCGTCCGGTTCGGTTCGGTATCGGTTTTGTACGGACAAAACCGATTGAACCGAACCGAACCGGTTCGGTTCGGTTTCCTCACCCTACTATAAATACAAACTTCAGAAACCCTAAAGGCCTAAACTTTACCCGTTTACCGTTCCGCCTCTCGCCTCTCGCCTCTCTCCTCTCGCCTCTCTCCTCTCGCCTCCCTCTGCCTCTCGGTTCAGTTTATCCGTTCCTCTCGCCTCCCTCTGCATCTTAAATCTCCCTCCCTCTCGCCTCTCGCTTCTCGGCCTCTCGACTCCCTCTGCATCTTTATCATCGTCCCCATCCCACACGGTTCAGTTTACAAAAGGTAAGTAAATGCTCACCTCTGATTTATTTCTTGTTATTTGTTAAAGATCAACTGTCTTAGATGTTAGGGCTTGTTGTCCTTGGAGTTGATATATGCTTGAATATTTATTTTAATTCTCTTCGCTTATTTATTAAACAAATCATTGTAAAAATATTATACCTCAATTGATGTATTTAAGCACTAACCTGTATTTAAGTAGTAATTATATGTTCCTCTGGTTTATGTTTTCCGTTCGATTGCAAAATATTATACCTCAATGTTTGCTTTCAAATGTTGTTAATAATGCTGAGTTATTTGACTTAATTATAGAGGATTTACTAATAAATTCGAAAGTGTTTAGGCCCTGTGAAAGAATAATTGTCACTCATAGAATTAGCTGTTCAATGCGCTCTGCTGTGATTGATGTTTTTTATTGTTTTGCTTAGTTATTCATCAGGTCTCATGCTGTTTTTTATATTCCATATGCTAATTTCTTACTGCTGCTGATGTTCCATATGCTAATTTATGCTACTGTTTTTTTGATGTCCTTCCTAGGAAGCTTTTTTCTTATTGTTTGTGCTCATTTGTTGTGAGGATGCATTAGCACTGCTCTTATATTGTGGACTAGACCATGCTGCAAATATAGTGTAAATTTATTATGCATATATGCTGCGAATATATTGTGGAATTATTATGAATATATGCTGCGAATATATTGTGGATTTATTATGAATATATGCTGCGAATATATTGTGTATTCTTAAAATATATATTATTAACATGTTTTGATCTTTTTCATTTGTTAATTACAGATGGAAAACCAAAATGTTTCATCCATCGACACTACCCCAACATCAACATTTAATGCCCTCGCTTCAAACACTCAAACTACATCAGCCACTGCAGGATCTGTCACAAATGATAGAGGTAAACAACCTGAAGTCCTTACATTGAGAAAAAGAAATGTTGATGATAGAAAAAAGTCACAAATTTGGGATCATTTTACAAAACTAGATTGAAATCCTAATAAACCTAGAGCTGCATGTAATTATTGTAGAAGGGATTATGCATGTCATACTATTTTGAATGGAACAAGTAATATGTGGAGTCATTTGAAAGTATGCAAAAAATTCCCTTTTGTGGTTGATAAGAAGCAAAAACTTTTGGTATTAGAACCTAAGAAAGAGATTGATGAATCAGAAGACAAAAATATGGGCACTCTAAAGGCAATAGGTTTTAATCATGAAGAATGTAGATTAGCACTAGCACAAATGATTATAATTGATGAGTTGCCTTTTAATTTTATGGAGGGAAGGGGATTTCAATCATTTTTGAGGACAATACAACCTAGATTTGATAGTCGTTCTCGTTTTACTGTTATGAAAGACTATTTGAAAATTTATGTTGACGAGAAGGAAAATTTGAAGATAGCACTTAGGGGTCAACGATTATGTTTGACAACAGATACATGGACATCAATCCAAAACATTAATTATATGTCCTTAACGGCTCATTGGATTGATAGTGAGTGGAAATTGCATAAAAGAATTCTCAATTTCTGTCAAGTTTCAAATCATACTGGTGAGGTAATTGGTCAAGTGATTGAGAATTGTTTGTTGGAGTGGGGTATTGATAAACTTTTAACTGTTACAGTAGACAATGCAAGCTCAAATAATGTGACTATTTCATATTTGAAGAATGTGATGATAGATTGGTCATCTAATATATTGTTAAATGATTATTTGCATGTAAGATGTTGTGCACATATTGTAAACCTTATTGTGAGTGATGGTTTGAAAGAGATTAATGCTTCAGTTGTTAAGATTAGAAATACAGTAAGGTTTGTGAGATCTTCACCTGCGAGGCTGCTTGCATTTAAAAAGTGTGCAGAAAAATTGCATGTAGAGTGTAAGAAGTTATTATGTTTGGATGTTGCAACTCGATGGAATTCAACTTATCTTATGTTGGATGCTGCTGAAAGATTTGAAAAGGTGTTTGTGAGGTTAAGTGAGAGTGACACTAGGTATATGGGTTATTTTTTAGAGGTTGATCAAAAAGGGAATAAAAAAAATATAGGGCCACCTGGTTCGGAGGATTGGGAAAATGGTAGAATGTTGGTCAAGTTTTTAAAGATCTTTTACACAGTTACATTAAAGTTTTCTGGCTCATTACATGTGACATCAAATTCTTTCTTCAATGAATTGGTTTACATGCATACAAACTTGTTGAAATTGTGTAAAAGTAGAGATATTGTTTTAAGTGGAATGGCGATGAAAATGATGTTGAAGTTTGAGAAGTATTGGGGTTATGATGCAAATCAGAATTTCATATTGTATGTGGCTAATGTTTTAGATCCACGTTTTAAGTTGAAATATGTTAAATTTTGTTTTGGTGAGTTGTATGATTGTCACCAAGCACAAGATTTAACAACAAAGGTGAAAGATTATTTAGTAAGACTATATGAGTTTTATTTAAGAGTTGATGAAGTGGAGGATGTTAATAGACATATTCATGATGTTAATGATATGGATTGCAATGATACAGAGTTAAATGTTAATACTTTTGCTCGCTTCAAAAGACATTTACAACAGGAAGATAGTGTAGAGAATAAAAATGAAGTGGAGAGGTATTTGAATGATGGTTGTGAGGATCCTGATGATGATAAATTAGATATTTTAGGTTGGTGGAAGAGTAATGGTTCAAAATATAAAATACTTTTGAAGGTTGCACAACATGTTTTAGCTATTCCTATATCCACAGTGGCTTCTGAATCATCTTTTAGCACAGGCGGTCGTATACTCGACCAATTCCGAAGTTCTTTATCTCCAGCGACTGTTCAAGCACTTGTTTGTTCTCAAAATTGGTTACATCATGGATCAATCCCGATCGACATTACAACCTTGATGGATGATTATGAAAAATATGAAAAACTTGAATCAGGTTATTTTTCTTATACGTTTGCATTTTTATTTTATTAAATAATAATCAACTTATTTGCAATCTAACATTTCTATTATTTTTTTTGTAGATTTTGGTGGAAAGTTAAATCTAGCGACGGATGATAATTAGTTCAAAACCGACTGTATTTCTTGAAGTTTTTTATGTTAATGTTGCTTGTTTTTTTTTAAGCCCTTTGAAGGCATTTTCTGTAATTTAAATTTAAATTTGTTCACTTGTGTAGTTTTAATTATTTCTCATCATGCTAAATTACACAAAACAAAAGTATTAGAAAGGTTAAAAAAAACTTAATAAACACTATATTAACAATTTAATACATTAATATTTGTATTTGTTGCAAAAAAAAATTTAAAAATACTTTGGGTTCTGGTATGAAAATAGTTTTTCAAGCCCATAAGAAAATTTATTAGAAAATCCATCAAAAAGCCCATCAAAAGGCCCATCAGAAGGCCCATAAGATGGCCCAAAAACCAAATTCGGTTTTATGATTTTTTTAACCAAAAAAACCGGACCGAACCGAACCGAAAGTGGCCGGTTTTGAATACTTTCAGTTCGGTTTCGGTTTGAATTGAAAAAAAAAATCGGTTTGGTTACTTTTTTGACAAAAAACCGGACCGAACCGAAAATGCTCACCCCTAGGTAGAGTTATATCTTATCACTTTAATATTTCATAAGGTCTTTAAACTTGAAATTCTGCAGCTATACATTGTAATAGTAGCATAAGTTTAGCATTATCAATTATATTATATGTTTCCTAAATTGGCTTCCCTACCACTGTATATATAACAGAGAGTTGAGTTGTACAAACTCAAAGCAGGATGGAGTCCTTTTTCAACAACAAAAAAAGTAACCGGCCTTTGGTTATTGCGGAAGAAACCGGCCTTGCATTCTTGTAGACCTCTCTGGTAAGTACACGTGTATTTATTATAAATATAAATATAAATTAATTTGAGATTTAAAAAAAAAAAAACATAGCTCTTTTTTTATATAGATATATTTTAAGGTGTTAAGAATAAATAAATATCAAATTATATAATTAGTGTCACATATTTTTAAGAAAAAATACCTTTAAAATAATCATTAATAAAATGAGTATATATATAAAAAATAATCAAAAGGTTTGTAGGTTGATTATTTTTCTCAAAAGTATAGCATCATTAAAAAAAATCTAGGACCATTAATATTTTTCTTACATATTAAAAAATTTGGTTCTGGCTATGGCAAAGTGCAGGGCAAATCACTAGTATATTTTTTCACTGTAGATAATTTGACCTAATTTTTTCACCCGTTTTATCTTCTTGTGGCTTTGTATATTTTTTATTTACATGATATTAGATTGAAATGTCATATATAAAAAAGTCACAGAAGTCATTTTTTTTTATCAAAAACAACAAACAATAAATAAATTTAATATATATATTTTTTTATTTTTTAAGATTTATTCTTCATATTATTATATTAAAAGTATTTCAGAACACTAAGATTAAATTAATTTGAGATTTTAAAAAAAATATAATTCATTTTTTATATATATTTTAAGGCATTAATATTAAATAAATATCAAAATATATAATTAGCCTCATATATTCTTAAGAAAAAATATCTGGAAAATAATTGTTATCATTATTTTAAACGCCTTCTCCATAATAAATTGAATGTAAAAACAAATCTAAATAATCAAAAGGTTTGTATGTTGATTATTTCTCTCAGATATATAACATCATAAAAAATCTAAGACCATTAATATTTTTTTTACATTTGGCTTTGAATTTCTCAATCATGTTTGCTTGCCTTGGACGTCATGTTTACAAAAAACACAATGAGGAAAATTCAAGTTTTGATGTTCAAAGACTCATTTGAATTTTTTTAAGGCTTAATCAGATTTATTGATGTTTTAATTACAAGAAAATTGACTATTTGAAGTAAATTTAGGCTCTTATTAGAAGAAATTAAAGTTTTGCAGGTTAAATTGTAATTTGTAAGAGTTAATTTGGTCAAACCAAGGGTTTAGTTACATAACTAAAAGTATTTTTCACCACTATATAGGAGTTGTAAGAAACTCTTCGGCCTTCCAGAATAGCCTTCCAAAATAGATGAATTTTGTCGAGGTACTTGTATGGATAACTTCTATAAGAATTTATTTTGGCATAAGAGCCCATGATAAATTTAAAATGCTAGATTTACTCGCACGAGTAAATCTTTATCTTAATTCATAGAGAGACTAATCATCAAAACCTTTAAAACAAATTTAAATTGCACAATGTAGATTACATAAGATATGGTATGTTAGGGATGCGAATGCCTTTTTTAGCTATAATTAGTCTGTTATCCTTGAAATTTGTGATAAGACTTGTATACCTAAGTTTCTTAACAACTATTAACTAAACAATTAGGTAATGACCCCGACATCGTGCGCTCACGCACGTGTGATACTCACCAATGCTCTTACAAATTTCAATGAAAAAAATTAATAAAATTCATGCAATCAAGTTAAGTTTCACCCACGAAATAATTTTTAGAAACCACATGGATTAATGTTCACTAGATAATTTCCCGCTCTTAGGTATGATAAAAGTATTATTTAATGTTAAAAAAATATTCAACTTTAATTAATATACTTTGTAGCAAAAACAAAAGTACTAAAGGTTAACATAGGTTTAAAAACAAACAATAATGCTTGCTATCTCCAGCAGCTGCCCAGATGAAGTTCAGAGATGTTTGATTTGCCGAACATATACATATAACAATGTACAGAATACTTCTATAAGAAAATCTTATAACTAAAGACATTCATCTCCATTTATAGCTAAGAAAATCTAATGTGTATCTGTGTAGGAACTCTAGTGCATATCCTTTTTATATATGGAAAGATCTATTACAGCTAAGCTAGTTTCACGTTAATAGCTTGAAGATTCCTCGAGAACATTATAGTAAAGGAGATTTCATCAGAGCAATGCAGTTGATGGAGTTGGGATGACGAGTTTGAATTTAAAAAACATGTATTATCGATGATCTTTGGCTTCTCTGTAATGGTATTAACCGCTGTGTTTACATCTCATTGGAAAACTAGCTAGCTCGATTGTGGCTGCTTGGAGGCAGAGCAGGAAGGCTATCATGGGTGAATATTGTGGCTTGTAGTCTTCTTCCCATCCTAAACCTGCCCATCTACTTAGGGAAGTATAGCATCTGACCATACCTGCTGGTATATATATTTCATCATGGTGGTGATTATTATTATGGTTATTAAAAGTGATTGTTTTTTAATGATTTCATAATCATTTACATGCTTGTTATCTAAACAGGTAGAAATTATGGTAGATACATGGAAAAACAAAAAATCTAAGAAATATCAACAAGATAAATAAGATATTAATGTATAACTATTGTCCTTGAACACCTTGTTTTTTTCTCAAAAGAATCTCGTCGGAAAATTAGCTAGAATATGCCTGCTAGCCTGCTGTAGAAGCTGAAAGGGAAGAATCACCTTCCTTGTTGGCTCGCACTGCGTCATCCTGAACTCGAAATTGTATTCTGGGGTTGGCACGAATCCCAACCAATAGCTATAAGAGGATGATGAAATATTCATTCTAATATTCAGAATGATACAAACAGCTTACAAATATTTATATGTAGGCGTTGAAAGCTCACCAACTCTGCTTGCTTGCTTGCTCACCAACAAGCCTGTTAGCCACTGCTGTTTAGCTGTAGTCTTTTCTCCATATACATCCCGCAGGTATGGTTTGGAGCCTTTGCGAGTCTTTAGGCATCGTTTTTGCAGCCTCTTCGTAGCCTTTTTCTGATTGTTGTCTCTTTTGTTTCAACATCTCGTCCTTTTCCGGGAAACCGGAGATGCCCATGGAAACAGATCGCTATAAGTCTACCGTTCTGTTGAATTAGAGGTAGACCTACCGGAGGAAGCAAAGCCTGCATCAGGTTGAAAGACAGAGATGGCAATTGGAGAGATCAAAGAATTGCCAAAATCATGGGCCATGCTTGGTGGAGATGGACCTGAAAGCTATACTCAAAATTCCTCCTATCAGGTGCAGATTCTTCCCCTCGATAACAACAACAATAGCACTACCTAAAACACTTTGGCTTGTGAGGCAAAACATTTTTTTTTACAACGTTCATTCATTTTTTTTACATCGTTCATTCATTTTTTTGGTGTCGAGTTGATTGGAGGTTCAGGTTACTAATATGTTTTTATTTATCTTTTAAGGGGTTATCATAATTTTTATAAACCATCTTGAAATCATCGTGACGATGCTAAATTTTTTGAAAAGAGATTATATTGGTTATTTGTCTGTGCATGTTTGACACAGATTTTGAACTATTTTGATTGATTGTATTGCCTTTGAACTCACCAATCAACTATGTGAATGAAATCTTGTGCTCTGTGCTTGCTGTAACAGAAAGGAGTGGTGGATGCTTCAATGGAAATGGTGGATGCATCATGGAAAAGCTTGATTTAAAAAGCCTTGGTTTTGAATCAACAAATGACACATTTCGAATCGCTGATTTTGGCTGTTCTGTTGGACCCAATACATTTTTTGCTGTGGAAAACATCATGAAAGCAGTGGAGCATAAACACCATGCCCAGTTCAATAACTCTCCATTCTCAGGATTCCAAGTTTTCTTCAACGATGTCACGACCAATGATTTCAACACTCTCTTCAAAGCCCTCCATTCCAATGAAAAATACTTTTCTGCTGGACTGCCCGGAACTTTTTTCGGCCGCCTCCTCCCCCGGTCCACTCTGCATTTTGCGCACTCCTCATATTGCTTACACTGGCTCTCTAAGGTCCCAAGAGAAGTTCTAGACAGCGAGTCTCCTGCATGGAACAAGGGCAGTATCCAGTGTGATGGTCTCAAAAAAGAAGTCACCAAGGCATATTCAGCTCAATTCCAGAGTGACATGAGCACTTTTTTGGAAGCTAGAGCACAAGAAATCGTGGGTGGAGGATTGATGGTGATTATAATGGGCGGTCTTCCTGATGGGATCCTTATGTCTCAGGCTGGAATTGGAATGTACTACGACCTTCTCGGATCATGCCTCATCGACATGGCTGAATTGGTAAAATTATTCTCTCCCCCCCTCTCCAACTCAGTAGAAGCAAAACCCTAGTAAGTATACTTTTTGACATATGCAGATCGTTCTTCTTTGTAGGGAGTTATTAGTGAAGAAAAGTTGGACTCGTTTAACTTGCCTCTGTACTATTCTTCTTCGAAGGAGATTGAAGAAATCATAAAAGCAAACGGAAATTTCAGTATTGAAAGAATGGACTCGTTGAGTCATAACATTTGGAAAACGTCGAGGGAAACCAAAATCAAAGTCTCTGTTACAGGGGGCAGAGCTGTTTTTCAGGGTCTCCTGGAAGATCACTTTGGAAGTGAAGTTGCAGAGAAAACATTTGAGAATTTTGCAACGAAGCTTGATGAAAATTTCTCCATCATTGATGGCGCAGCCCATGAACACATCGACCATTTCATCCTGCTCAAGCGTAACGTTAATTGATATCGGACACGTGTTCTCTATTTCCTTTGTTTGGAATTTGGATTCCCATGCCATCAAAACAATAAATCAATTCTGCAACTCATGATGGTGTTTGATAGAATGTAATGCGTCGTAGCTTGATGCCAAATAAAGATTTATCTTATTGCATGTTTGATTAAGAGTGTGCTTGTTTTTGTAGTATAACATTTCCTTTTTCACCCTCTCTGCTTTCTGTTTTTTTATACCCAGATCTTTTCTTTTTCCAACGCCGGCAGCCACTATCCAGTCAGCCCGAGCACACCACATCCACACTATCTCCCTCGCCCAACCAGCCAATTCATTGCATAAATCTTCCATCAAAGTTATTGATTTGTTAATTAAATAGTGAAGTCGGTGGTCGATATGTAATATTGTTTTAGAGTGAGGTTGATTTTTTAAAAAACATTATATTTAGAAATGTATTAAAATAATATTTTTTATTTAAAAAAATATTTTTGATAAAGACACATCAAAATAATTTAAAAATATTAAAAATAAATTATTTTTAATTTCTTTTAAATTATTTTTTAAAATATAATATCTAATAATAACTTAATGTTTAAGGAGGGCGTGTGAACCCAGAAACAAAAAGGCTTACAGTTGTTCTTAAGCTCTAATAAATAAATAATTAAATTCTTGTGGTGAGTATTCGTTAAGAAATGTTTTGGTTTCCCTGAATGGCAGTTTTGTTACACAAAAATCAAGCAATTCTTGAAGTTTTTAAAGACAAAAAGGGTTTTTGAAATTAACTTAGTTTTTTTTTAATGAAGAACGAACTGCGGTTATTTATATTATAATATATTTATGAGAGTAAACTATTTTTTTTTTTGTTAAATTTAAAAATTAAATTAATTTCTAATATAAACTGCAATTTCTAATACAATTGAGGCAAATGGAGTGTTTGACACTGTATTTCAAAAATGTTTTTGAAAAAAATTAATTTATTTTTTATTTTTTATTTTAAATTAAATGTTTTTGGTGTTTTTTAATCATTTTCATGTTCTGATATCAAAAATAATTTTTAAAAATAAAATAAAATTCATTTTAATGCATTTCTGAATGAAAAACACTTTCAAAAGCAATATTAACCACTCCCAAACAGTCAAAAGTAGAAGAGTTGGAGTGATTTTTTCCATATAAAATTAAAGAAAAAATGCAACAACAACAACAACAACAACAACAATAATAATAATAATTATAATTTAAATGATAGTAATAAAAATAATGGTGTTGGTTATCGTAATGATTATTATGGGAATAATGACAGTGATTATAACAATAATGATGGTGACGTCGATGTTTTTTGTTAAAAAAATGACTTTTATGGTTTTTTTATGTATGATATTTCGGATATAATATCACGTAAATAAAAATATATGAAGTCATACATAAACAAAACAGGTAAAAAAATTTGGTCAAATGATCTACAATGAAAAAATATACGAGTCACTTGCTCTACTCTTCGTTTCGCCGTAGCCAGAACCAAAATTTGTAACGTGTAAAAAAAATCTTAATGGTGCTAGATTTTTCTTATGATGCTATGCATCTGAGCAAAACAATCAACCTACAAAACTTTTGATTATTTAATTTTTTATATATATACTCATTTTATTATGGATAAGGTGTTTAAAATAATGAAAACAATTATTTTTTTCTTAAGAATATATTATGTTGATTATATATTTTGATATTTGTTTAATATTAACGCCTTAACACACACACACACACAAAGTTGTTTTTTTGTAAATCTCAAATTAATTTAATTTCAGTGTTCTGAAATATTTTTTTATATAATAATACCAGGAATAAATCTTAAAATATAAAAAAAATTAATTTTTTAAAAATAAAAAGCACTTTAAACTACAAATATATCAAGGCACACGGAGACAAACACAGGTAAAAAAAACACAAGGACAACAAATCACTAACAACAGAAGATTCATTATAGTTGTATAAGAGAGAGTTTCACTCTCATTTCATGTCATCAAAGGTAAACTTACTCTGTTTTTTAATACAAGCTATATTTAATACAAAGATAAATAACAATAAAAATTAAAAATCAAAACTAAGAGTATAGACATATAAATACGTTGCAGACAATGGTGGGCTACCTCCTGCGGCGGTGTGCAGGTGGCCTGTCGGCGGCGGGTGTAGCGGCTTGTCGGCGGCAGGTGCAGCGGCTAGTCAGCAGTGCAGGCGGTGGTGGGTTGCTTTAGGAGGTGAAAGTGCAGTTTGGTCCTTTAATTGATAATTGTTCTAATTGCACCCCAAATTGGATTTAAACTTATGAATTTTGTGCAATTACCCCGTCAGAATTTCAATATCAGCCTTGATTTCGCGGTCCTTTTTATTTCAATTTGTGCGATTTAACCCTCAATTGACATTTAAACTCTCAATTTGTTCAATTTGGCCCCCGATTTCGCATAATTGGCTTGGAAAAATTCAAATCGGTCTCTGAAATTCCTATCTTATCAATTGAACCTGAATTAAGTTCAAGAACTTGATTTTTCAGTGACAAAGCCCTTAATAAAATTAATTTGACCAATTTAAAGTATAATCTTGTACTTAATTAAATCCTTCAATTGGACCCTAAATTAATTTTCAAACATAATTATATTTTTAAATTGGCCAACGATTAAATCAAATTGGCCCATAAAAATATAATTATATATTTCGTCTTAAATTTTACGCAAATTTATCCAATAATAATTACTTTAGCCTTGAATCTGCGCTTTCCTTTATTTCTGGGCACAAAAAAAGTATGATCAAACTCTCGAAAACATCCAAAATTTTCACCTTGATTTTCCTACTGACACAGGCCTCTTTTATTTTGTTTTTTTGTTATTTTTAGATAGACTTGGGGAATGACCCAAAAATGAGTTATGACACGGTTTAGCCACTGTTGTTTAGCTGTGGTCTTCTTCTCCATATATATCCCGCAGGTATGGTTTGGAGCCTTTGCAAGTCTTTCGGCATCGTTTTTGCAGCCATAAGGGGAGTGCTGCCCAACACCCACATCCGCCAGAACTCTCTTTCTCCCTTAACTTCAACTTTCCGCCAGAATATATTCCAAAACTCTCTTTCTCCCTTAACTTCAACTTTCCGCCAGAATATATTCCAAAACTCTCTTTCTCCCTTAACTTCAACTTTCCGCCAGAATATATTCCAAAACTCTCTCTCCCTTAACTCCAACTTTCCCTAGCTCAGCTCTCTCCCCTGTCCTCTCTTCACCACCATTTCTTGCTTTACTTCCATTTCCTACTTGCTTCTTGTTGCTAATTAAGACCCACAATTTAAACTTCCCGCAAAAAGAAAACAAGAAAAGCTATGGCTGACGCAGTTACTTCTGCACTTGGGAGCATCCTCTTGGGGAACTTGAATACACGGGTGCTTGAAGAGCTTGGACTTGTTTTTGGCCTCCAGACTGAGTTTGAGAAACTCAAGCGCACCTTCATGACGGTCCAAGCTGTCCTCAAGGATGCTGAGGAGAAGCAGTGGAAAGACAAGGACATCAGGATTTGGCTGCAAGATCTCAAAGATGCTGCTTATGATGCTGATGATGTGCTGGATGAGTTCTCTATTGAAGCCCAGAGGCGCAGACAGAGAAGGGGTCTTAAAGACCGACTAAGGTCTTTCTCTTCTCTTGATCAGAATCCACTTGTTTTTCGATTCAAAATGGCTCATAAGTTAAAGAATGTAAGAGAAAAGTTTGATGCCATTGCCATGGAGAAAAATAAGTTCAAATTGACAGAGGGAGTTGGAGAGAACAAAGCTGATAGGTTCGATTGGCGGATAACTAGCTCGTATGTTAATAAAACAGAGATCATATATGGAAGAGACAAGGAAAAAGAAGAGCTCATCAGTATGTTGCTCGCCAATTCAGACGACCTCTCTGTCTATGCAATACATGGCATGGGGGGTCTGGGGAAGACAACACTTGCTCAGTTAGTCTACAACGATGCAAGTGTAGAAGGGCGTTTTGATCTGAGGATCTGGGTCTGCGTATCTGATGATTTCGACATAAGGAGGCTATCAAGAGCCATCATAGAGTCCATTGAAGGCGAGCGTTGTACCTTGGAAGAGCTGGACACTTTGCAACGCCACCTCCGAGAAAAGTTGATTGGAAGGAGATTTTTGCTTGTGTTGGATGATGTTTGGGATCATTACCATGAAAAATGGAATGCATTGAAAGATGCATTGAGAGTTGGAGCTGGAGGATGTGCTATTATAATAACAACTCGTCTAATGCAGGTTGCTGATAGAATGGCTACCATTCCCATTCACCAAATGGGAAGATTGTCGGAAAATGATTCTTGGCTTCTGTTTGAGCGACATGCATTTGGAGCGAGAAGAAGGGAGGAGTATGTGCACCTTGAAAGTATAGGAAAGGCGATCGTCAATAAATGCAATGGCCTTCCTTTAGCTCTAAAGGCTTTGGGGAGCTCGCTGCGCTGGAAGAGAAGTGAACTAGAGTGGTTATCTGTCAAAGAAAGTGAGATTTGGAATCTACCAGACGAATGTGGTAGAATCTTACCTGCTTTGAAGTTAGGTTATAACAATTTGCCACCACATTTAAAGCAATGCTTTGGATTTTGCTGTGTGTTTCCGAAGGATTATGTCATGAATAAAGAACGGTTAGTAATGCTATGGATGGCCAACGGCTTTATTGATCCTGAAGGGCAAATGGATTTGCTTGAGACAGGTTACGAGATTTTTGATGACTTAGTTGGGAGATCAATTTTTCAGGAGGTCAAGGAGGATGACTTCGGAAACATAACTTGCAAAATGCATGATCTTATGCATGATCTTGCAAAATCAGTTATGATAGAAGAATGCTGTTTGATCGAGGAGAATAGGAGGAGACCTAGAATTCCCATGACAGTTCGTCACATGTCTTTCCTTGATGAAAGTCTTTGTTATTATGACAAGGACCTTGTCGAAGTGCAATCACTGCGGTCGCTGATTTCCTTTCAGTTCGAGTTCTCGCCGTACATCTATACTACGGCTCTTTCATTCAAGGTGTCTTCACATAACAAACTACGGACATTGGGTTTAAGCAATTTCCTGCTGAATAAATTGACGGAGTCGATTGGTAATTTGAAACATCTAAGATATCTAGACGTCTCTTATTCTTTTATCCGAAAACTACCTGAATCAATCAGCTCTCTTCAAAACTTGCAGACCCTATATTTGAGGTACTGCAGTGATCTTTATAAGCTACCAAAAAAGATGAAGGACATGAAAAGTCTCATTTATCTTGACCTCACAGGTTGTAATGCGCTTCAATGTATGCCTTCAGGGATGGGACAACTGGGTTGTCTGCGAAAGCTTGGTATGTTCATTGTGGGTAAAGAGGTTGGTCATCACATAGGGGAGCTGCAAAGACTGAATTACATTGGGGGTGAGTTGAGCATCAAGGATCTAGATAACGTCCAAGGTCTCGCAGATGCACAAAATGCTAATTTGGCGAGGAAGACAAATCTTCATTCACTCAGTTTGTCTTGGCGAGAAGACACCAGCAGCAAATTCAGTGGGGCAAACAGTGAAGATGTTCTTTGTGCCCTTGAACCCCATTCTAGCATGAAGAAGTTAGAGATAAGCGGATATCGAGGATCAAAATTCCCGGATTGGATGCTGGAGATGCGTCTACCAAACCTAGTGGAGATCTCACTACAATCGTGCATGAATTGTGAACATCTTCCTCCTTTGGGGAAACTGCGGTTTCTCAAGCATCTTCAATTGAAGAGAATGGGCACCGTTAAGTGTATTGGCAGGGAGATGTATGGAGATGGAGAGAATCCATTTCCATCATTAGAGAGGCTGACTTTGGGTGAAATGATGAACTTAGAGGATTGGGAAACAAATAGCATGGGTGGAAGGGAAATCTTCACTTGTCTTCATGAATTACAGATCGAAAAATGCCCCAAGTTGGTTGAATTACCAATTATTCCGTCGGTCAAATATCTAACTGTTGCGGACTGCACTGTAACTTTGCTGAGCTCAGTTGTGAATTTCACTTCTATTACCTCCCTTCAAATTGCGGGCTTCGATGTTCTTCCTGATGGACTGTTGCAAAACCATGCATACCTTCAAAAGCTGTCAATTGAGAAGATGAGAAGCCTGAGGTCGCTGTCAAACCAGCTAAATAACCTATCTTCTCTTAAGTCTTTGAGTATTTCATATTGTGATAAACTTGAAAGCTTGCCAGATGGTGTCCAGAACCTAAATTGTTTGGAGATGTTAAGTATATATCAAATGCCAAAAATCACTGCACTGCCTGTTTTACCATCATCTCTTGATACCTTGCAGATTCAAGGTTGTGAAGAACTTACCTCTCTATCTGAGGGACTGCAATATCTGACAGCACTCAAGGATTTGGTACTTGCTAGATGTGGAAAGTTAAAGTCCTTGCCAGAGAGCATACGACATCTCAATTCTCTCCAATATCTAACAATATCTGATTGTCCGGGAGTATCCTGTCTTCCAAATCAGATACGGCATCTCACATCCCTTTTAAGAATGCATATCGAAGGATGCTCTAATTTGATGTCTTTGCCAGAAGGGATAAGGAATCTCGAAATGCTCAGAGAGTTGGTTATTCAAGATTGTCCAAATTTGGAGAGACGGTGCAAGAAAGAAAAAGGAAAGGACTGGCCTAACATAGCTCACATCCGTACCATCATCATCAATGACAAGCAAATACAGTCCTCGGAGACCTGAAGAATATATGATTGCTCGGTATTGTTATAAACAATTTGAGGAATTCTATTTCTCTTCGTAAATTCATCGTAATAAATTATAACTTATTAAATTAAATTATCAGATGAGCATTCCACCTCATCAGGTTGACACCCAATTTTATCTATTCTGGCCTGGACATTGACCTGGTCATGGAACAAAGTGTTCGTTTTTTTTCTCTTTTCAATTAGTTAGTGTGGGTCTCTTGCTAGGCAATCCGCATGCTCAATTAAAAAAATAAATATTATATAAATTTAAATAATAAATAAGTGATTAGTACAGTACCCAATTTAACAGTGATTTTGTAGATATATATTATCTTTACATAATTATCCATATAAGATTTGTTGATTAATTAATTATAAGCATAAATCAAATTGACAATTGTTAAATATTAATAATGTTTATTCTAACGTTTGACCAGTATCTTGAATAATTTATTTTTATTTTATTTTTTGTTGTTTTTATCAGGAAGGTGCATACTCAAATTACATTACTTTAATCAAGGTTGTGATTTTAAATAAATGATGTATTTTTAACATTAACTTAAAATGTATTTTAAATAAATTGTTGTTTAAGTTATATATATATTGATAGTTTAAGACTCACAGCACAACAAAAACTGCTATTTTTTTTCTGTTTTATACACAGTAAATTATCGATTTAACCATTTTTAATGTCGAAACCATTTTTAAAGAAAAATTCCAAATCATGAAAATGTTAAGGGGTGAAATAAAAAAATGCAATGAAAAAAGATCCAAAACAAAATAGATAACAACTAAAAGAATAAGAACTAAGTTTGATATAAAAATAAATTGAAATCAAATGCTTAAGGGATGAACTTGAAAATTAAATACAATTAGAAATGGATAAAAATAAACAAACAACAATGAAAAAAATAAGGACCAAGTTTGATATAAAAATTAAATGAGACTAAATAATGAGAGGTGAAATTGAAGAAACAAGTTGATCAAGGTCACATCAAGCATTAAAATCCAATTTGGGTTTTGTTCTGAGAATGATATTATGTTTTTTCCCATGTTAAATTCCAAATCATGTTTCGTTAATTAGTAATGGTGGGTCCCAAATATCAACTTGCTGTAACCTTCGGGATGTATAGTGGAGAAAGGAAGATTCCTTTTGCGTGGTCCTTGCATGGAAAATTGACTTCCCATTTCCACGATATTTACGTCTCTTTTGAATTATGCAAACCCCACCAACCGATGGGCTGTAAAACAGCTTGCATTCTCGGTACGGATATTCACATATAGTCCTCTTTTTATTTATTTTTTTAAAAAGAAAAAAAAATGAATGCGACCATAGTAACTACAGTGATCAGTCAAATCTCATAATATCCCATCTTATATTTTTTAATTAATTTAATTTGAGTTGTTTTGGATTATGCTCGCTTGAATATATTTTGTTAGTGTTAGAAATAAGGTTAGCTCAGTCTGTAGATGTAGTGTTACTTGATAGTGCGGTTAGTTTGATTGTGATTATTTTTTAAAGTGTTTTTTATTTAAAAATATATTAAAATAATTTTTATTTATTTTTAAAAATTATTTTTGATATTAATATATAAAAATAATTTAAAAAAATTAAAAAAATTAATTTAAAATAAAAAATAAAAATAAATGTTTTTTAAATTTTTTCATAAATATTTTTAGACTCTCTCTCCCTTAACACGGCCGCCAGAATATATTCCAAAACTCTCTCTCCCTTAACTTCAACTTTCCCTAGCTCAGCTCTCTCCCCTGTCCTCTCTTCACCACCAGATAAAATTTGATATTAAACTTGAATGAAATCGAATGCTAATATATTTTTCAAGTGTAATTAATGTATTTTCTAGCAAAAACAAAAGTACTAAAGGTTAACATAGGTTTAAGAACAATTTAAATGATTAGTAAAAATATAGCTTGAATAAAAAAAATATCAAGACAATATTATTTTTAAATATTAAGATGATAATATATTAAATGTATGTTTTCTTTTATTTTTTATTGTGTAAATATTGTTTTATATTTTTCTATCCACAATCCTATAAAATCTAGCAGTGCTCACACCAATATATACTTTTGTTCCAAGACAAACATGGTCAGTAAGGTATTGCTCTCTAAACCAACCAAAGCTCGCCATGAGAAAAATTATGCAAACCCTTGAGAAAGGAAGATTCCTTTTGCGTGGTCCTTGCATGGAAAATTGACTTCCCATTTCCACGATATTTACGTCTCTTTTGAATTATGCAAACCCCACCAACCGATGGGTTGTAAAACAGCTTGTATTCTCGGTACCGATGTTCACATATAGTTCTCTTTATATATTTTAAATTAATTTAATTTGAGTTGTTTTGGATTATGCTCGCTTGAACATATTTTGTTAGTGTTAGAAAAAAGCTTAGCTCAGTCTGTAGATGTAGTGTTATTTCGGGATGTGGTTGTGGTTATGGTTGTTTTTTAAAGTGATTTTTGTTTAAAAATATATTAAAATGATATTTATTTATTTTTTAAAAATTATTTTTGATATTAGCATATGAAAATAATCTAAAAAGATAAAAAAAAATTAATTTAAAATAAAAATAAAAATTAAAGATTTTAAATTTTTTCATAAATATTTTTAAAACAATCCGTAATCAGCCTACTGAAACTCATTAGCAGATTCATTAGAGAAACCAAAAAAATAGTAAGTCCTCAAGGTCCACAAAACTCAGTGAATGGCTGACAGAAGCCCACATCTGTCCAAAACTCTCTTTCTCCCTTAACTTCAACTTTCCCTAGCTCAGCTCTCTCCCCTGTCCTCTCTTCACCACCATTTCTTGCTTTACTTCCATTTCCTACTTGCCTCTTGTTGCTAATTAAGACCCACAGTTAAATTTCCCGCAAAAAGAAAACAAGAAAACCTATGGCTGAGGCAGTTAGTTCTGCACTTGCGAGCATCCTCTTGGGGAGCTTTACTACAGGGGTGCGTGAAGAGCTTGGGCGTGTTTTTGGCCTCCAGACTGAGTTTGAGAAACTCAAGAGCACCTTCGAGACGGTCCAAGCTGTCCTCAAGGATGCAGAGGAGAAGCAGTGGAAAGACGAGGGCATCAGGATTTGGCTGAAAGATCTCAAAGATGCTGCTTATGATGCTGATGATGTGCTGGATGAGTTCTCTATTGAAGCCCAGAGGCGCAGACAGAGAAGGGGTCTTATAGACCGCCTAAGGTCTTTCTCTTCTCTTGATCAGAATCCACTTGTTTTTCGATTCAAAATGGCTCATAAGTTAAAGAATGTAAGAGAAAGGTTTGTTGACATTGACACGAGGAAAAATCAGTTCAAACTGACAGAGGGAGTTGGAGAGAACGAAGCTGATAGGTTCGATTGGCGGATAACTAGCTCGTTAGTTGATACAAAAGAGATCTATGGAAGAGACAAGGAAAAAGAAGAGCTCATCAGTATGTTGCTCGCCAATTCAGACGACCTCTCTGTCTATGCAATACATGGCATGGGGGGTCTGGGGAAGACAACACTTGCTCAATTAGTCTACAGCGATGCAAGTTTAGAAGGGCGTTTTGATCTGAGGATCTGGGTCTGCGTATCTGATGATTTTGACATAAGGAGGCTAACAAGAGCCATCATAGAGTCCATTGAAGACAAGCCTTGTACCTTACAAGAGCTGGACACTTTGCAACGCCACCTCCGAGAAAAGTTGATTGGAAGGAGATTTTTGCTTGTGTTGGATGATGTTTGGGATCATTACCATGAAAAATGGAATGCATTGAAAGATGCAATGAGAGTTGGAGCTGGAGGATGTTCTATTATAATAACAACTCGTCTAAAGCCGGTTGCTGATAGAATGGCTACCATTCCCGTTCACCAAATGGGAAGATTGTCGGAAGATGATTCTTGGCTTCTGTTTGAGCGACTTGCTTTTGGAACGAGAAGAAGGGAGGAGTATGTGCACCTTGAAAGTATAGGAAAGGCGATCGTCAATAAATGCGATGGCCTTCCTTTAGCTCTAAAGGCATTGGGGAGCTCGCTGCGCTGGAAGAGAAGTGAACGACAGTGGTTATCTGTCCAAGAAAGTGAGATTTGGAATCTACCAGACGAAATTGGAATCTTACCTGCTTTGAAGTTAAGTTATAACAATTTGCCACCACATTTAAAGCAATGCTTTGGATTTTGCTGTTTGTTTCCGAAGGATTATGTCATGAAGAAAGACGAGTTAGTAAGGCTATGGATGGCCAACGGATTTATTGATCCTGAAGGGCAAATGGATTTGCACGAGACAGGTTACGAGACTTTTGATGATTTAGTTGGGAGATCATTTTTTCAGGAGGTCAAGGAGGATGCCTTTGGAAACACAACTTGCAAAATGCATGATCTTATGCATGATCTTGCAAAATCAGTTATGATAGAAGAATGTTGTTTGATCGAGATGAATAGGAGACCTAGAATTCCCAAGACAGCTCGTCACATGTCTTTCCTTGATAGAAGTCTTTGTTATTATGACCTTGTCAAAGTGCAATCATTGCGGTCGCTGATCTCCTTTCCGGTCGATTACAACTTGCCGCACTACAGGAGTATGCCTCATGCATTCAAGGTATCTTCACAAAACAAACTACGGACGTTGCTTTTAAGCAATTTCTATTTCTGTTTTGAGAATTTGACGGAGTCGATTGGTAAATTGAAACATCTAAGATATCTAGACGTCTCTTCGTCTCATATCCGAAAACTACCTGAATCAATCAGCTCTCTTCAAAACTTGCAGACCCTAGATTTGAGCTACTGCCGTTCTCTTTATATGCTACCAAAAAAGATGAAGGACATGAAAAGTCTCATTTATCTTGACCTCACACGTTGTGATTCGCTTCAATGTATGCCTTCAGGGATGGGAAAACTGGGTTGCCTACGAAAGCTTGGTATGTTCATTGTGGGTAAAGAGGTTGGTCATCACATAGGGGAGCTGCAAAGACTTTATTACATTGGGGGTGAATTGAGCATCAAGGATCTAGATAACGTCCAAGGTCTCGAAGATGCACAAAATGCTAATTTGGCGAGGAAGCCAAATCTTCATTCACTCAGTTTGTCTTGGCGAGACGACGAAAGCAGCAAATTCAGTGAGGCAAACAGTGAAGATGTTCTTCGTGCCCTTGAACCCCATTCTAACATGAAGAAGTTACAGATAAGCGGATATCGAGGATCAAAATTCCCGGATTGGATGCTGGAGTCGCGTCTACCAAACCTAGTGGAGATCTCACTACAATCGTGCATGAATTGTGAACATCTTCCTCCTTTTGGGAAACTGCGGTTTCTTAAGCATCTTGAATTGAAGAGAATGGACACTGTTAAGTGTATTGGCAGTGAGATGTATGGAGATGGAGAGAATCCATTTCCATCATTAGAGAGTTTGACTTTGGGTGAAATGATGAACTTAGAGGATTGGGAAACAAATACCATGGGTGGAAGGGAAATCTTCACTTGCCTTGATGAATTACGGATCGAAAAATGCCCCAAGTTTGTCGAGTTACCAATTATTCCGTCGGTCAAATTTTTAGCTATTGAGGACTGCACTGTAACTTTGCTGAGCTCAGTTGTGAATTTCACTTCTATTATCGACCTTCGTATTGCGGGCTTCGATGAATTGGCTGTTCTTCCTGATGGACTGTTGCAAAACCATACATGCCTTCAAAGGCTACATATTTTGAAGATGAGAAGCCTGAGGTCGCTGTCAAACCAGCTAAATAACCTATCTTCTCTCAAGTCTTTGAGTATTGAAGATTGTGATGAAGTTGAAAGCTTGCCAGATGGTGTCCAGAACCTAAAATCTTTGGAGGTGTTAGGTATATCTGGATTGCCAAAAATCACTGCACTGCCTGTTTTACAATCATCTCTTGTTGGCTTGGAGATTTGGAATTGTGAAGAACTTACCTCTCTATGTGAGGGACTGCAATATCTGACAGCACTCAAGGATTTGGAGCTTTATGAATGTGAAAAGTTAAACTCCTTGCCAGAGAGCATACGACATCTCAATTCTCTCCAATCTCTAACAATAAGGGATTGTCCGGGAGTATCCTGTCTTCCAAATCAGATACGGCATCTCACATCCCTTTCAAGAATGCATCTCTATAAATGCTATAATTTGATGTCTTTGCCAGAAGGGATAAGGAATCTCGAAATGCTCAGAGAGTTGGAAATTAAAGATTGTCCAAATTTGGAGAGACGGTGCAAGAAAGAGAAAGGAGAGGACTGGCCTAACATAGCTCACATCCGTACCATCATCATCAATTACCAGGTAATACAGTCATTGGAGACCTGAAGAATATATGATTGCTCGGTACGTGTTGGGACTTCATTTGGCTAATATGATCTCAGGCCAAATCTGGAATATTTATTCACCAAGTACTAGTAGCTGTGGTGATCAAATACAAAGTGAAATTGTTATAAGCAATCTGAGGAATTCTATTTCTCTTCAATATATAGTTTTTAAATAAATTCATCGTAATCAATTATAACTTATTAAATTAAATTATCAGATGAGCATTCCACCTCATCAGGTTGACACCCAATTTTATCTATTCTGGCCTGGACATTGACGTGGTCATGGAACAAAGTGTTCGTTTTTTTTCTCTTTTCAATTAGCTAGTGTGGGTCTCTTGCTAGGCAATCCGCATGCTCAATTAAAAAAAAAATATTGTATAAATTTAAATAATAATTAAGTGATTAGTACAGTACCACATTTAACAGTGATTTTGTAGATATATATTATCTTTACATAATTATCCATATAAGATTTGTTGATTAATTAATTATAAGCATAAATCAAAATGACAATTGTTAATTATTTACAATAATGGTTATAATAACAGTTATAATAATTATGATAATTTAACAATCATGATAATAACAATGAGAATAATAATATAAATGATTAATTAGTCAATGTTTTTGTTAAAAATGACTTTTATGACTTTTTTATTTATAATATATCAGATATAATATCATGTAAATAAAAATATATGAAGTCATACATAAAATTGTATGAACCAAGACCATGAGATATCCATAAAATTAGTCGAGGTATGTGCAAACTAGCCGAAATATCCACTTTAATTAAAAAATAATAATGAGATAACCAAGACCATGGTTGTGGTGGAAGAAGTATGGTTCAATCACGGCAAACCTTGCTAGAAAATCTCAAGTAATAAAAGGGCATCGAAGGAGTAATGGTTCCATTAAACCACTCTAGCTATTGCAGACAAATGTTTGAAGACCCATAAAACCGGTCCCGTTTGGTAAAAACAGCAAGTTTCTTTTTTTTATTGATGATCTTAACCATAAAAACTGGGTTTTTTTTGAAGAAATTGTTAGAAGTTTATGGAGTATTTTAAAAAAATAATCCTAAAAAGTATGGTATTATAACAAAAAATTTACTATTTGTATAACAGATCTTGAGTTTGAATTAAAATATGCACTTCTTACCAAACTATCTTACCAAACTAGAGACTGACAAACAAAGTTTTTACCTATCTAATCTGACAAAAGATGAAATTTCTTGGAATTCAAAAAAATAAAAATGCGTGTCTATGTGATTGTTAGCTTGTAACCACAGCCTACTGCTTGAATGTTTTTAAATAAATTCATCGTAATCAATTATAACTTATTAGATTAAATTATCAGATGAGCATTCCACCTCATCAGGTTGACACGCAATTTTATCTATTGTGGCCTGGACAATGACCTGGTCATGGAACAAAGTGTTCGTTTTTTTTCTGTTTTCAATTAGGTAGTGTGGGTCTCTTTCTAGGCAATCCGCATGCTCAATTAAAAAAAATATATTATATAAATTTAAATAATAATTAAGTGATTAGTGGTACAGGACCAAATTTAACAGTGATTTTGTAGATATATATTATCCTTACATAATTATCCATATAAGATTTGTTGATTAATTAATTATAAGCATAAATCAAATTGACAATTGTTAAATATTAATATAATCACGTGACAAAAATATTGTTTATTCTAACGTTTGAGCACTATCTTGAATAATTTATTTTTATTTTATTTTTTGTTGTTTTTATCAGGAAGGTGCATTCTCAAATTAAATTACTTTAATAAGGTTGTAATTTTAAATAAAATGATGTATTTTTAACATTAACATAAAATACTAATTTTAAATATAAGATAGCTCACATTGCTACCATCATCACTAATAATCAGCTAATACAGTCCTCGGAGACCTGAAGAATGTATGATTGCTCGGCACTTGTTGGAACGTCACTTGGCTAATATTCTCATGTAAAATCTGGAATATTTAAAGATTGATGTTAGTAATATATACTGCTATAATATATAAACAAACTTCTTTTATATCAATTCCTGGCTTTTGTGATTCTCACTTGAGCTTCTAATGGTGTAAGCAGCAGGGCAGGCAGGCAATGTCCACTGAGGAATCTTCAAAATCAAGAGAGCCTGCACTTGGCTGCATATCACACAAATATGTTTGAATTGACTGCAGCATTGCATCGCTGGGGAAAGTCGCACATGATGTTCCAAAGTGTATTTTGGATCTGCAATCCAGAATACGAGCCTTGAACGTATCGAGAGTTGTAGCATGTTGCCACAAGAAATCAGTTTTACACAGGCACGAATGATCCTTGCTGTGAATTTTTGTTGCTTTTACCATGTTGCCACAAGAAATCAGTTTTACACAGGCACGAATGATCCTTGCTGTGAATTTTTGTTGCTTTTACTTCGCTGCTGAAGTTCATCTTGGAGTTTGATTAGGCTTTTTTTTTATAGTGGTCTCAAGCACAACAGTATAATTGTTGAACAAACACAGATAATCTTGGTCTGGAGCTGATATTTCACAAACCATTGGTAAAAATCAATTACTTTGCCAAGTTCCTTTTTACCATCTGCTAGAATGATTCATATGTTTTGTCCTTCAAAGATTTATTGTGCTCCACTTGTTAATTGGGAAATAATGGTAACCTGGAGTGGACTAATTTCGACCAAATAATGGTAATTTATACTTATTTTCTCTTTAAATAAAGGTATAATTTCATTTAATTGTGTTTCTTCATTTAAGTTTACCAATTGTGAATTTCCTTGAGAGCAGAATTTCTCTTCCTGTTCCAACCCCTGCAGACAAGGAAGCTTGAAGATTCCTCGAGAACAGTATAGTAAAGGAGTTTCATCAGAGTAATGCAGTTGATGGAATGCAATTTGATGGAGTTGGGATTATGAGTTTGAATTCAAAAAACATGTATTATCGATGATCTTTGGCTTCTCTGTAATTAACCACTGTGTTTACATCTCATTGGAAAACTAGCTAGCTAGATTGTGGCTGCTTGTAGGCAGAGCAGGAAGACTATCATGGGTGAATGTTGTGGCTTGTAGTCTTCTTCCCATCGTAAATCTCCCCATCTACTTAGGGAAGTATAGCATCTGACCATACCTGCTGGTATATATATTTGATTATGGTGCTGATGATTATTATGGTTATTAAAATTGATTCTTTTTTAATGATTTCGTAATCATTTACATACTTGTTATCTAAACAGGTAGAAATTATGGAAGATACATGGAAAAACAAAAAAATATAAGAAACATCAACAAGATAAATAAGATATTAATGTATAACTATTGTCCTTGAACACTTTGTTTTGTTTTTCAATAGAATCTCGTAGGAAAATTAGCTAGAATATGCCTGCTAGCCTGCTGTAGAAGCTGAAAGGGAAGAATCACCTTCCTTGTTGGCTCGCACTGCGTCAGCTTGAACTCGAAATTGTATTCTGGGGTCGGCACGAATCCTAACCAATAGGTTATATGAAGATGATGAAATATTCATTATAATATTCAGTCTGATACAAACAGCTTACATACATTTACAGTTCGTCACATGGATAATATGGGCAAAATTAAATAAATCAAACACGATAATATGTTCAGTATTGTAATGCATGAAATCCACTCCTAAGTCACGGTGCTTTTAGTTTTGGCTCAAATCTTAAGCTTCCCAGAATTTCCAAAAAAAATACTCTGTTGGACTAAAATATATTCTTATAAAATAAAAGTTTATGGATGGGCTGAACATGGACTTAAAATACCAACCCATTTATATCCTGTTGGACTCAATAACATAAAGCCTAAACAGAACCCTGTTATATTTCTCATCATCAACGCACTTTCACTGAAAAACCCTAGCTGGGAACGCGCCTCTGCAGATCGCTCGTGCTTTTGCTTACGGTACTCAGCTGTGCTTTTTCTCTACCGACATCCTGATGACAAGTCGCATTTCCAACCAGCTATTTCACATGTTTTTTTTCAAACTGACTTCAGAACACAATACCAAACACCTCCCATAAGCCTACTGAAACTCATTAACAGATTCATTAGAGACACCAGAAAATAATAACTCCTCAAGGTCCACAAAAGTCAGTGAATAGCTGGCAGATGCCGCCATCATCAATAATTCACCGACGCGGTCTACTTGCCTCCGAATTTTTCACAAACAAAATATCTCTCCCTCCTATATATATTTATTATTTTATATAAGTTTATGATCATGTGTAGTATACCACATGTTAATATCATGTTCAGCCCAAAAAAATATTGCTAACATCCACACCTGAAAATTATCCAAAAAAAAAATAAAAAAATCATTTAAACAACAAACCAAATTTTAATAAAAAATAAATTAAAATTCAATGTAAAACATAGACCGCGCACTGGACAATGAAAACTTCTCTCGTTTTCCCCTCAACCTTCATCTATATCACATAAAGGGAGTGCTGCCCAACACACGGCCGCCAGAATATATTCCAAAACTCTCAATTTTATTTTGTAGATAAAATCTGATATAAAACTTGAATGAAATCCAATGCTGAGGGAAAAAATTGAAAATAAATAAATCAAGAAAGGATTAAAAACAAAATAAATAGCAATATAATGAATGAAGATCAAACATAATTCAAAAAGCAAATGACACGCGATTCATGAGGAGGAGAGAAAGAAGAAAGTATCATAGTCTAGTCACCATGAATCTTCCAACAAGTGTTGGGCCATATGGAAAATTGGTGCTTTCAATGATGTTGTTTGGTTGCATGATGACTCTTTGTATGCCACTTGAATACTACCGACACTTCCCACCCGCTGGCGCATGTAATGCACGCACAAGCTTAATTGTCATGCATGTTTAGCTTATTAAAAAAAAATATTAATCATGCAAATCAGTCCTTGATGTTATCACACAAAATTACATATTTATTTAAGCTTCAAATACATATAAGTCCTTGAAGTTCTAATTCTTTTTATTTAATTAATTAAATAAAATTTTATTTTATCGAATCAAACATGAAATAAAGAGTTTTTCTAACATTGCAATACGCTATATTATCATAAAAACAAATCACCATGATATTAAAAAATATAATGTAATCAAGTTACGAATGGCAAGACTAAAAGTTCTCTCGGTGCGCGTACATGCCAAGCTAAAACCTCATAAAATCAATGAGAATACCTGAGTTTTTTAACCATCATTAACCAAACAACTAGATAAAAACTCTCTCGATCCCAACATCACGCGCTCACGTGTGACACTCACCATTGTTTTTATAGATTTCAATGAAAAAAATCAATAAAATTCATTCAATCAAGTTATGAGTTTCACCCAAGAATTCTTTTTTAGTCCCCCTATTCCGCATATAGCAAAAAATAGGGATGTTGCCGGCATCAGAGAGCAGGATGTTGACTTGTTCCTCTTTCTCCTTGCCTCTCCGAGAATTTCTAATTCATCTCTGAGTGAGTTGGGAAGCTGCTAATCGTAGATATGATCAGCTGCTATGTTCCCAACTCCTGATCCCAAATCGAACTTGTTCTTGTCATTAGGTATGGCATCCAATTTCCTGTCATATTTTTCAAATCATGCGCCATTCTTGATCGAAAAACAAGTGGATTATGACTGACAGAAAAGATAAAGGAAGGCTGCCCCCTCCACTGTTAGCCATTTTCACACTCTCAATCATAGTTGTAAAATCCGTTCCGGGTACCGTTCCGGTTTTTTGTTTAGAACGGAACGTTTCGGTTTCGGTGCATTCCGGCGTTCCGTTCCGGTTTTGTACTGTTCATATTTATTTAATTATATATATGAAAAAAATAAAATATTAAGGTTCATGCATGATTCAAAATAATTGAAAAATACATTACAAAACAATTATGTCCATAGAATTTCATTAGGTAAAAATTAACAAACTAAAAATAAATATTTTGTTGATGTGAAATATAAATTAATTAATGTTATTTATTATCTTAAATTAATAGGATTTTTTAAAAAATATTTTTTATGCTAACTATTTTTTATGCTAATTATTATTATTATTATTATTATTATTATTATTATTATTATTATTATTATATACCCCCATATTATTATTATTATTATTATTATTATTATTATTATTACCCCTCCCCCGTATAAACCTACTTTATTATTATTATTATTATTATTATTATTATTATTATTATTATTATATAACCCCCCCCTTAGAAACCTACCTTCTTCTTTTCTTTTTTCTTTTTATTATTATTATTATTATTATTATTATTATAACTAAGTATAAAAGCCCCTAACAACTAGCATAACCCTAAATCCTAATTTCCTTCTCCGGTTCTCCCACGCCGCCGCTTTCTCTCCTCCAAAGGATGTAACTTTATGTAATAAAAAGAAAAAAGAGAAGAAGGCAAAAAGCGCCCGAATGGCTCGTGGTGAGGCTGATCGCTCAAAAGAGATGATCGAGAACTGCCCACCCTCATCTCCTCTTCTCCATTTTCTTTTCTTCCTCCTCATCCTCTTCTCTTTTACTCTCTTCCTTCTCATCCTCTTCTCCTTTTTTTTTTCTTGGTTCCGTTTGAATTGCGTGCAGTTCTTGTCGAAGTAAAGTTGGCTTTGCGGATGATTTGGTAGGCTGATTTTCCACAGAATCTTCACTGGCCATCAAAATTGATGTAGGATTGAATTAGCTTTGAACTGGGGCATAATGAAAAACCCGGATCGTAAAATTGGACCCGGAACTTGAAACGACGTTGTTTTGGCTTGACCCGGAACAGAATGCCCGGTACGGAACCAAATAATTGTTTTCAAGTATTTCGACACTCTGTCTTCAGGTTATATATATATAATATATACGAGGCCTGTTTCCAGCCTCATGTGGATAAAAGGGACAGCACGAGCACATGAAAAGGCAGTTAATATCTCATATCTCGACCGACCATCTAATTTGTCATCCATACACAGTTCGATGGCTGATGGGTTTCTCATGTTTCTTCTCTCTTACTTCAACCTGGAACGTGTCTTACCTTCCATGCTTCCATCCTTAAACCAAGCTTCGCTTCGCTCGAGATTATATATTTGTGGTGTTTATAACTGTATTTTAAAAAAAAAAGATTTTTTTTATTTTAAATTAAAAAAAATAGTTTTTTAGATCATTTTCATGTTCTGATATAAAATATATATATATATATATATATATATATATTATTTTAATGTATTTTTAAAATAATTCAATAGTTTGGGTTCGTCGGAATATATCAGTGCATATTTGTGCTTGGATCCCTAAAAACTAACAAAGAAAAATCTCAAATCATTTGAATGTTAAGGGGTGAAATAAAAAAATGCAGTGAAAAACAGATCGAAAACAAAATAGATAACAATTAACAGAATAAGAACTAAGTTTGATAGAAAAATAAATTGAAATCAAATGCTTAAGGGATGAAATTGAAAATTCAATCCAATTAAAAAATGGATTAAAAATAAACAAACAACAATGAAAAAAATACGAACCAAGTTGCAGAGAAAACATAGCTTAAAGAATGGACTCGTTGAGTCATAACATTTGGACAACGTCGAGGGAAACCAAAATCAAAGTCTCTGTTACAGGGGGCAGAGCTGTTTTTCAGGGTCTCCTGGAAGATCACTTTGGAAGGGAAGTTGCAGAGAAAACATTTGAGAATTTTGCAACGAAGCTTGATGAAAATTTCTCCATCATTGATGGCGCAGCCCATGAACACATTGACCATTTCATCCTGCTCAAGCGTAACGTTAATTGATATCGGACACATGTGTTCTCTATTTCCTTTGTTTGGAACTTGGATTCCCATGCCATCAAAACAATAAATCAATTCTGCAACTCATGATGGTGGTATTGCTGTGTTCTTGAGTTCTTGAAGGAAGGGAGATGCCGATTGGACCTCACGCTCCGTTCCATTGTAACGTTGTTTGACAGAATGTAATGCGTCGTAGCTTGATGCCAAATAAAGATTTATCTTATTGCATGTTTGATTAGGAGTGTGCTTGTTTTTGTAGTATAACATGTTTTTTAAATTGTTTTTTTTTTTTTTGTTAAGAAATATTAAATTTTTATATGTTTTAGATGATTTAATTTGCTAATTTTAAAAATAAAAAATATATGTTAATATATTAGCAATTAAAAAATATTTAAAAAAATAATAAATAACCTCTATTCTAATCACAAAACACATACACAAACCGAGGATAATGAAAGATTACAAAAGTACAAACACTTGACCACACACATACAAAGTGACAGGCAATAGGCCAATTATATATATAAAAAAGCTAAATTTCATTTGAATAAATAAATAAATAAATAGTACTTATTATTTTATTTCTTGATGATAGCTAACCTTTCACATTCCTTATAACTTTTAGATACCAATGCTATGTTGCAGATTGATCCAAAATTTTTATATATTTCGTTTAAAAACTGTTAAGATGATGGAAGGATTTTTTAAAAAGCATGGTTATTAAATGAAATATGTTTGGTAGGCTCGATTGATTCAAATAATATAAAATATATAGTGACATAAAATAAATTGTAAAGAAACTGACATAGTAAAAAGACCAAACATGAGCTCATTCAAATTAATATATTAAATTTATGATTTGGTTGTGATATCGTTATAACACTGTTAAAAGCAAACTCAACAAAATTATGAAACTCAATTATTAAACAACTTAATATTAAAGAGTATAACTAAAAAAATTAATTTAAAAAGTAACAAAAATTGAATAGACTCGAGAAAAATACCAAATCATGAAAATGTTAAGTGGTGAAAAAATGCAATGAAAAAAGATTCAAAACAAAATAGATAACAACTAAAAGAATAAGAACTAAGTTTGATATAAAAATAAATTGAAATCAAATGCTTAACGGATGAAATTGAAAATTAAATCCAATTAGAAAATGGATTAAAAATAAACAAACAACAATGAAAAAAATAAGAACCAAGTTTGATATAAAAATTAAATGAGACTAAATGATGAGAGGAGAAATTGAAGAAACAAGTTGATCAAAAAAATATAAAAAAAGAAATAAAACAAATAGCAATAAAAGAAATTAGGACCGAATTTAAAGACACAATGACACCTTTATATTCTAGCAATGAGAAAAAAGAGAAAATAGTGAAGAGGAGCAAAAAAAAAATATTGGAGATCAATGATCACTTTCTCATTAACACAAGTGGGACCAATAGAAAGATAAGGGATCAAGCTCAATCCCTGCGTTTTATTTGTTTTTATTGACTTGTATTTTTGCAAGTGGTCGACTAGTCTCAAGGTCACATCAAGCATTAAAATCCAATTTGGGTTTTGATTTATGCAAACCCCACCAACCGATGGGCTGTAAAACAGTTTGCATTCTCGGTACCGATATTCACATATAGTCCTCTTTTTATTTATTTTTTTAAAAAGAAAAAAAAATGAATGCGGCCATATTATTTTGCTAATTTCAATAACCAGCAAATACTAATTTTAAATAAGAATGGGTGATTGATTTTTAAATTTTTTGTCTCTTGAAAATATACCAAAATAATTTTTTAAAATTTATTTTTAATATTAATAAATTATATAATTAGAATATTTAGTTAGAGAATGGATTGGATTTATAGTATTTTGATGTTGCACAACAAACCAGAGGTTCTTGAGAGAGTGGAGTTATATCTCATCACTATAATATTCCATAAGGTTGTTGAAAAGTCCTTTTCACAGTCGCTTTCTAAGGTTACTGTAGGGTATATAGCTTAAATAACTAAAAACACTTGAAAAAAAAGATTTTTTTATTTAATTTTATTTAAGTGGATTTTATGTTGTTTAAGTTATATATATATTGATAGTTTAAGACTCACAGCACAACAAAAACTGCTATTTGTTTTCTGTTTTATACACAGTAAATTATCGATGGCAATGACATAATAATTTTTTAAAAGATATATGATCAACTATAGAGGATTATTTTTTATTTTTTCTGGTAGTAAAAATTAATTTATTGAGATGATATTTTCAAAAAATAAATAAAATACAACAAAAACATTCGACCATTAATAAAGAGTAATGCTTGCTTGTAATACTTGTGTCTTTGATGATTGCTAGCTATTCAAAAATCATTAGTTAAAAAATTTATTTTATTTATTTCTCATTTATTTTAAGAGACGAGAGAGAAAATTGTTTGAAAACAATTAGAACAGAGAAAATTATCGATTTAACCATTTTTAATGTCAAAACCATTTTTAAAGAAAAATTCCAAATCATGAAAATTTTAAGGGGTGAAATAAAAAAATGCAATGAAAAAAGATCCAAAACAAAATAGATAACAACTAAAAGAATAAGAACTAAGTTTGATATAAAAATAAATTGAAATCAAATGTTTAAGGGATGAAATTGAAAATTAAATACAATTAGAAATGGATAAAAATAAACAAACAACAATGAAAAAAATAAGGACCAAGTTTGATATAAAAATTAAATGAGACTAAATGATGAGAGGTGAAATTGAAGAAACAAGTTGATCAAGGTCACATCAAGCATTAAAATCCAATTTGGGTTTTGTTCTGAGAATGATATTATGTTTTTTCCCATGTTAAATTCCAAATCATGTTTCGTTAATTAGTAATGGTGGGTCCCAAATATCAACTTGCTGTAACCTTCGGGATGTATAGTGGAGAAAGGAAGATTCCTTTTGCGTGGTCCTTGCATGGAAAATTGACTTCCCATTTCCACGATATTTACGTCTCTTTTGAATTATGCAAACCCCACCAACCGATGGGCTGTAAAACAGCTTGTATTCTCTGTACCGATGTTCACATATAGTTCTCTTTTTATATTTTAAATTAATTTAATTTGAGTTGTTTTGGATTATGCTCGCTTGAACATATTTTGTTAGTGTTAGAAAAAAAGCTTAGCTCAGTCTGTAGATGTAGTGTTATTTCGGGATGTGGTTGTAGTTATGGTTGTTTTTTAAAGTGATTTTTGTTTAAAAATATATTAAAATGATATTTATTTATTTTTTAAAAATCATTTTTGATATTAACATATGAAAATAATCTAAAAAGATAAAAAAAATTAATTTAAAATAAAAATAAAAAATAAAAGATTTTAAATTTTTTTCATAAATATTTTTAAAACAATCCGTAATCAGCCTACTGAAACTCATTAGCAGATTCATTAGAGAAACCAAAAAAATAGTAAGTCCTCAAGGTCCACAAAACTCAGTGAATGGCTGACAGAAGCCCACATCTGTCCAAAATTCTCTCTCCCTTAACTTCAACTTTCCCTAGCTCAGCTCTCTCCCCTGTCCTCTCTTCACCACCATTTTTTGCTTTACTTCCATTTCCTACTTGCCTCTTGTTACTAATTAAGACCCACAGTTAAATTTCCCGCAAAAAGAAAACAAGAAAACCTATGGCTGAGGCAGTTAGTTCTGCACTTGCGAGCATCCTCTTGGGGAACTTTACTACAGGGGTGAGTGAAGAGCTTGGGCGTGTTTTTGGCCTCCAGACTGAGTTTGAGAAACTCAAGAGCACCTTCGAGACGGTCCAAGCTGTCCTCAAGGATGCAGAGGAGAAGCAGTGGAAAAACGAGGGCATCAAGATTTGGCTGAAAGATCTCAAAGATGCTGCTTATGATGCTGATGATGTGCTGGATGAGTTCTCTATTGAAGCCCAGAGGCGCAGACAGAGAAGGGGTCTTAAAGACCGACTAAGGTCTTTCTCTTCTCTTGATCAGAATCCACTTGTTTTCCGATTCAAAATGGCTCATAAGTTAAAGAATGTAAGAGAAAGGTTTGTTGACATTGACACGAGGAAAAATCAGTTCAAACTGACAGAGGGAGTTGGAGAGAACGAAGCTGATAGGTTCGATTGGCGGATAACTAGCTCGTTAGTTGATACAAAAGAGATCTATGGAAGAGACAAGGAAAAAGAAGAGCTCATCAGTATGTTGCTCGCCAATTCAGACGACCTCTCTGTCTATGCAATACATGGCATGGGGGGTCTGGGGAAGACAACACTTGCTCAATTAGTCAACAGCGATGCAAGTGTAGAAAGGCGTTTTGATCTGAGGATCTGGGTCTGCGTATCTGATGATTTCGACATAAGGAGGCTAACAAGAGCCATCATAGAGTCCATTGAAGACAAGCCTTGTACCTTACAAGAGCTGGACACTTTGCAACGCCACCTCCAAGAAAAGTTGATTGGAAGGAGATTTTTGCTTGTGTTGGATGATGTTTGGGATCATTACCATGAAAAATGGAATGCATTGAAAGATGCATTGAGAGGTGGAGCTGGAGGATGTGCTATTATAATAACAACTCGTATAAAGCAGGTTGCTGATAGAATGGCTACCATTCCCGTTCAACAAATGGGAAGATTGTCGGAAGATGATTCTTGGCTTCTGTTTGAGCGACATGCATTTGGAGCGAGAAGAAGGGAGGAGTATGTGCACATTGAAAGTATAGGAAAGGCGATCGTCAATAAGTGCGATGGCCTTCCTTTAGCTCTAAAGGCATTGGGGAGCTCGCTGCGCTTGAAGAGAAGTGAACTAGAGTGGTTATCTGTCAAAGAAAGTGAGATTTGGAATCTACCAGACGAATGTGGCAGAATTTTACCTGCTTTGAAGTTAAGTTATAACAATTTGCCACCACATTTAAAGCAATGCTTTGGATTTTGCTGTTTGTTTCCGAAGGATTATGTCATGGAGAAAGACCAGTTAGTCAAGCTATGGATGGCCAACGGATTTATTGATCCTGAAGGGCAAATGGATTTGCATGAGACAGGTTCAAAGATTTTTGATGACTTAGTTGGGAGATCAATTTTTCAGGAGGTCAAGGAGGATTTCTTCGGAAACATAACTTGCAAAATGCATGATCTTATGCATGATCTTGCAAAATCAGTTATGATAGAAGAATGTTGTTTGATCGAGATGAATAGGAGACCTAGAATTCCCAAGACAGCTCGTCACATGTCTTTCCTTGATAGAAGTCTTTGTTATTATGACCTTGTCAAAGTGCAATCATTGCGGTCGCTGATCTCCTTTCGGGTCGATTACAACTGGCCGCCCTACTGGAGTATGCCTCATGCATTCAAGGTGCCTTCACAAAACAAACTACGGACGTTGGTTTTAAGCAATTTCTGTTTTGAGAATTTGACGGAGTCGATTGGTAAATTGAAACATCTAAGACATCTAGACGTCTCACGCTCTCGTATCCGAAAACTACCTGAATCAATCAGCTCTCTTCAAAACTTGCAGACCCTAAATTTGAGCTACTGCCCTCAGCTTTATATGCTACCAAAAAAGATGAAGGACATGAAAAGTCTCATTTATCTTGACCTCACAGGTTGTTATGCGCTTCAATGTATGCCTTCAGGGATGGGACAACTGGGTTGTCTGCGAAAGCTTGGTGTGTTCATTGTGGGTAAAGAGGTTGGTCATCACATAGGGGAGCTGCAAAGACTGAATTACATTGGGGGTGAATTGAGAATCAAGGATCTAGATAACGTCCAAGGTCTCGAAGATGCACAAAATGCTAATTTGGCGAGGAAGACAAATCTTCAATTACTCAGTTTGTCTTGGCGAGATGACGAAAGCAGCAAATTCAGTGAGGCAAACAGTGAAGATGTTCTTGGTGCCCTTGAACCCCATTCTAACATGAAGAAGTTACAGATAAGCGGATATCGAGGATCAAAATTCCCGGACTGGATGCTGGAGTCGCGTCTACCAAACCTAGTGGATATCTCACTACAATCGTGCATGAATTGCGAACATCTTCCTCCTTTTGGGAAACTGCGGTTTCTTAAGCATCTTCAATTGAGGAGAATGGACACTGTTAAGTGTATTGGCAGTGAGATGTATGGAGAAGGAGAGAATCCATTTCCATCATTAGAGAGGCTGACTTTGGGTGAAATGATGAACTTAGAGGATTGGGAAACAAATACCATGGGTGGAAGGGAAATCTTCACTTGCCTTCGTGAATTACAGATCGAAAAATGCCCCAAGTTGGTCGAGTTACCAATTATTCCGTCGGTCAAAAATTTAACTATTGCGGACTGTGCTGTAACTTTGCTGAGCTCAGTTGTGAATTTCACTTCTATTACCTCCCTTCGTATTGGGGGCTTCGATGAATTGGCTGTTCTTCCTGATGGACTGTTGCAAAACCATACATGCCTTCAAAAGCTGTCAATTGAGTCGATGAGAAGCCTGAGGTCGCTGTCAAACCAGCTAAATAACCTATCTTCTCTCAAGTCTTTGAGTATTATAGATTGTGATGAACTTGAAAGCTTGCCAGAAGGTGTCCAGAACCTGAATTCTTTGGAGATGTTAACTATACGTGGATTGCCAAAAATCACTGCACTGTCTGTTTTACCATCATCTCTTGCTACCTTGCAGATTGGAGATTGTGAAGAGCTTGCCTCTCTATCTGAGGGACTGCAATATCTGACAGCGCTCAAGATTTTGATTCTTTATGGTTGTGTAAAGTTAAACTCCTTGCCAGAGAGCATACGACATCTCAATTCTCTCCAATCTCTATCAATATCTGATTGTCCGGGGGTATCCTGTCTTCCAAATCAGATACGACATCTCAATTCTCTCCAATCTCTAACAATATGGGATTGTCCGGGAGTATCCTGTCTTCCAAATCAGATACGGCATCTCACATCCCTTTCAAGAATGCGTATCCGTGAATGCCCTAATTTGATGTCTTTGCCAGAAGAGATAAGGAATCTCGAAATGCTCATAGAGTTGGTAATTAAAGATTGTCCAAATTTGGAGAGACGGTGCAAGAAAGAAAAAGGAAAGGACTGGCCTAACATAGCTCACATCCGTACCATCATCATCAATGACCAGGTAATACAGTCCTCGGAGACCTGAAGAATATATGATTGCTCGGTACGTGTTGGGACTTCATTTGGCTAATATGATGTTATGCCAAATCTGTTATTGCTCATCAAAACTATGAATCTAATTTGAAGATTGGTTTTAGTAAATTAACTGCTGTAATATATAAACAAACTTCTTTTATATCAATTCCTGGCTTTTGTGATTTTCGCTTGAGCTTCCAATGGTGTATGCAGGGCAGGCAGGCAATGTCCTGAATCAATTATATTACAAAAGTCTTGGCAATGGTACTGAATCAATTAAGAAGGTAAGACAAGAACTTGGAGGATGTATGGGTGATTGAAAAAATTATTCAATCTTTATAGTCAAAACTTTACGACATTGTAGTAGCCATCAAAGAATTTAGAGACTATGACCATTGATCAACTTTTTGGTTTCTTACAAACATATGAAGAAAGATTGAAGAAGAAAAGGAAATATTCAGCTCAACTTCTCCAATAATAATAATAAAAAAAAAAAAAAGATGAGAACCATTTATTAGGTGTTCTAAGAGTAAGGGTGAGAGATAACCAAGACCATGGTTGCGGTGGTTATCGAGGTTGTGGAAGAAGTAAGGTTCAATCACGGCAAACCTTGCTAAAAAATCTCAAGTAATAAAAGGGCATCGAAGGAGTAATGGTTCCATTAAACCGCTCTAGCTATTGCAGACAAATGTTTGTAGACCCATAAAACCGGTTTCGTTTAGTAAAAACAACAAGTTTCTTTTTTTTTAATTGATGATTTTAGCCATAAAAACTGGGTTTTTTTTAAGAAACTGTTAGAAGTTTTTGGAGTATTTAAAAAAACTATCCCAAATAGGTGTGATGGCTTGCAATCTGCATAACAGGTCTCGAGTTCTGGTCAGGGTGTGTATCTTTTATAAGAGTCTGGGAAAATTAAAATTTTACTCCCTCATCTGATTTTATAAAATATATATTTCAGAAGATAAAATTTCCACACATTAAAAAAAGAAAGTATATGTGTCTATGTGATTGTTAGTTTGTTACCACAGCCTACTGTTTGTATGTTTCAATATATAGTTTTTAAACTAGTTAATTACCCGCACTACGTTGCGGGCCGAGTAAATATTTTTTATGATTGTTGAGATTGAAATAATTAATAGATTTTGCTATTTCAAAAATAAAATATAATATCTATACATGCAAGGTTTGATATAATAAAACACATCAACACACCCTGTTATAACAACAACAACATCGAAGGCTTAATACCTAAAAATATCATTACTATTATTTCTAAAAAAATAAAATTTATTAAATTATTCCAATGAGAAAAAACTCGAAAACATTAATAAAAGAGAAAGCAAGAAAAAAAACTAAAATTATTATTATTATTATTATTATTATTATTATTATTATTATTGTGTGAATAATAGAAAAATCAATTCAATAAAAGAATAAAAAAAAAAAACCTAATTTTTTTTTTTAAAAAAATTATTTCATGTGAAATTAAAAAAAAAACAAAAGAAAAAACAAAGAAAAAAAAATATCAATTTTCAAATGATCATAAACACAAACTAAAATTTAAAAACAAGTTTTTGAAAAAAAATGTTATCTCAACAAAAGAGAAAATAATAAAAATTAAAAACCAAAACTAAAGACACACATATATAGACATAGACAAAAATATGGACTATTTAGAACTATAAAAAATTAAAGGAATTAAGATAAAAAATTAAAAGTATAAGGGCCAAAACAAATACAAAAACTATATTATCAATTTCAATCAAATGAAAAAATTGAATAAAGTATAACATCTATACATGTAAGGTTTGATATAATGAAACACATGAATACATCCTTTTATAACAACATGAACATTAAATCCTTAATATCTAAAAATATAATTACTATTACTGCTAAAACAATAAAAACTATTAAATTACCCGGATGAAAAAAATTGAAAACATTAGGAAAAGAGAAAGTAAGAAAAAAAACTAAAATTATTATTTTTATTGTGTTAATAATGGTAAAAAAACATCCATTGAAAGAAAAAAAATCAATAACCATAACAAAAAAAATAAACAAAAAACAAAAAAAAAATTATTTGATGTCGAAATAAATAAATAATAAAAAAAAGAAAAAAATCATAAGTGAAAAAAAAAAATCAAAAAAGAAAAAGGAAACGCGCCTGGGAGGGGTCGAACCCCTGCCCTCCTTAGGAAAGCAGGGGCCTGTTTTCCACTGGACTAAATGTCTTGCTTTGTATTTACTTGTGCAAGAATATATAAATATATTACAATAATCGAACCAACGACCCGAACCGAACCGAAAACTGAGCAACACTATTACAATCCACAGTGATTTCACTCACATGCTACAGTAACCGACTCTGACCTCTTTTAGTATATTAGACTAGCTAAATGCCCGCACTACGTTGCGGGCATAATGCGGGCGGAACAAATAATTTTTACAGCTGTTGAGATTAAAATATAATATTTTAACATGTAAAGTTTGATATACTGAAAGAGATCAACATCCTCTATTATATTAACAGTCATATCGAAGTCTTAACGTCTAAAATTATCATCACTATTACTATCAAAACAATAAACATTATTCAACAAATCTGAGAGAGAAACAAAAAAAATATCAATAAAAAAGCACGTTGGAACAAAAACTAAAATTATTATTATTATTATTATTTTTAATATTAATATTATTATTGCTTTAATAAACGGGAAGAAAACGAAATTAAATGAAAGGCTAAAAAACAAGCTTAAAAACATTAACAAAAGAGCAAATAAAAAAAATGAATAAAAATAAAAATTATTGACTGGGAAAAAAATCATTTGACTTGAAAATCAAAAAAATTTATCACACTACGTTGCGGGCTGCGGGCTGAGTAAGAAGTTTTTATAATTGCTGGGATGAAAGAAATTGATAGGATATGTTGGTCAAAAATTAAAATATAATATTTATATATGCAAAATTCAATATAATAAAACAGATCACCACATCCTATTATAAAAACAACAACATCGAAGTCTTTACATCTAAAATTATCATTGTTATTACTATCAAAACAATAAAGATTATCAAATTGTCCCGAGAGGAAAAACACTGAAAAACATTAATAAAACAGTAAGTAAGGAAAATAACTGAAATTATTATTATTATTATTATTATTATTATTATTATTGTTATTATTATCGTGTGAATAATGAAAAAAAAAAAGAAAAACTAAAAAAATCATAATAATTTTAGCAGAAAATCAAGCAAAAAAATAAAATAAAATTTATGAGGTAAAAAAAATCCATTTGATTTGAAAATAATAATAATAATAAAACAATAAAAGAAATAAAAGAAAGAACACATAAAATAAATGCAAAAAAAAGGAAAGACTAAAAACCAATTATTGTCGAAAAAACCAATTATTAATAAATAAATAAATATTACTATCAAATCAGTTCAAAGCAATTAATTTAAATCTGAATCACGTCCCACACCTTTATCTATAATTTACAACACTCATTTGAATTACTTTGACAGGTCAATCACAGCAAAGAACTTCTTGACAGCAGTTAAAGGTGGACGAACGCTTGCGAAACACGGACGAGAAATGGCCAGTCTACAGTGCTGACGTAAGATACTCTTTTAGTATATGTTAATAATAATAAATTCATCGCAATTAATTATAAACTATTAAATTAAATTATAAGATGAGCATTCCACCTCATCAGGTTGACACGCAATTACCTAATAGCTAAAACAGGTGGGATTATCTACTGTTCACCGTGACTCATTGCCACTGTGGACTGGCAATTTGTCACGGTGAATTGCGGGTGTACATTCGCTTTTTTTTTTTTTTTTTGCACAGTGAATTAACGAAAAAGCCCCCCGAAAACGACAAAACACGCCGCCGGTTTCAGGGGCTGGACGGTCATTGACCACGTCCGGTCAGGTTCGTCCGATCGGGTTTTGAATTTTTTAATATTTCATGTAACAGTGGATTAACGGTTTTGTCCCTCGAAACGGACAAAAACCACGCCTGAGGGGGAGGGGCTTCACGGTATTTAGCCACTATTTTTTTATTATTTCCCGCTGACATCTGCTGGCGCGTCTCCGGACGCGCCGTTCGTTGCAGCGCTGACGCGTTCTTTGGACGGCGCGTGCGGCGTGATAGGGCGTCGGAAAATGACCAACCGGCGTCTAGAATGATTTTCAGGCATGTTATCTTCCACATGGGGTGGCGCGTGTAACACTATGATGTCCGGGGACGTGTCAATTGTCGTTTGAATTTCCCCCCTCCATTTCTCTCTCCTGCCTGCGCAACATGACGTCAGTTAAGCTGTTTTTTGTCAAAGTTCATTTCAGTCCTTGAACGTTATAATTTGTTTTTCTTGCCCTTAATGCTATTATATAGGTTTTGATTTGTTTCAATTTCGTCCTTCAATTGAAATTGATTATATCTTGAAGTTGCAAATCGGTCCTCATGCTTTGAATTTTTCGCATTGGGCCGGAAATCTATATAATTTCGGTTTCAAATTTTTCATTTATTTCAATTTCATCCTTCCATGCAAATTGATTATAAATCTTTAATATTTTCAGTATCAAAGTTTGATTTCTTTCAATTTTATCCTTCTATGCAATTTTTGATTTCAGGTTTGATTTCAGTCTTAATTTTTTTTTTCAGGTTTTGTTTTAAATTATAGAATTTCAATATTTGGATTTACTTCAATTTTTTCCTTTAAATTAAATATATTATTTAAAGTATGTCAAATTAATGATATATTTCTATATTTGTGTCAAATTAAAGTATGTAAAACTACTTAGATGTTTTAATATTTATTGGATGTTATCGCCTAAAAATATTTAGATAGAGAAAAATAATGACCTAGAATATAATTATATATTTTGCTATTGTTATATTAGGGGGTGTTGAGCTATTTTATGACATTAAATTCCGCTTAAATAAAAATTAAATTTCGCATAAGTGTCAAATATTTTGCCTGTTCTTTTTAGACAGCAAATAAATAATTATGCACGAAAAAACTTTTCTATTTATTTTTTCAAAAAAATTGCAATATTTGTATTTATAGTGTGTTATATTTAATATAACTGGGGAAAACAGTAAAACTTTTTTAGACAGTAAAACTACTTAGATGTTTTAATATTTATTGGATGTTATCGCCTAAAAATATTTAGATAGAGAAAAATAATGACCTAGAATATAATTATATATTTTGCTATTGTTATATTAGGGGGTGTTGAGCTATTTTATGACATTAAATTTCGCTTAAATAAAAATTAAATTTTGCATAAGTGTCAAATATTTTGCCTGTTCTTTTTAGACAGCAAATAAATAATTATGCACGAAAAAACTTTTCTATTTATTTTTTCAAAAAAATTGCAATATTTGTATTTATAGTGTGTTATATTTAATATAACTGGGGAAAACAGTAAAACTTTTTTAGACAGTAAAACTACTTAGATGTTTTAATATTTATTGGATGTTATCGCCTAAAAATATTTAGATAGAGAAAAATAATGACCTAGAATATAATTATATATTTTTCTATTGTTATATTAGGGGGTGTTGAGCTATTTTATGACATTAAATTTCGCTTAAATAAAAATTAAATTTCGCATAAGTGTCAAATATTTTGCCTGTTCTTTTTAGACAGCAAATAAATAATTATGCACGAAAAAACTTTTCTATTTATTTTTTCAAAAAAATTGCAATATTTGTATTTATAGTGTGTTATATTTAATATAACTGGGGAAAACAGTAAAACTTTTTTACACAGTAAAACTACTTAGATGTTTTAATATTTATTGGATGTTATCGCCTAAAAATATTTAGATAGAGAAAAATAATGACCTAGAATACAATTATATATTTTGCTATTGTTATATTAGGGGGTGTTGAGCTATTTTATGACATTAAATTTTGCTTAAATAAAAATTAAATTTCGCATAAGTGTCAAATATTTTGCCTGTTCTTTTTAGACAGCAAATAAATAATTATGCACGAAAAAACTTTTCTATTTATTTTTTCAAAAAATTTGCAATATTTGTATTTATAGTGCGTTATATTTAATATAACTGGGGAAAACAGACAACTCATATTTTTTTTTTACAAATTCATCTAGGTTATCTACAATTAAAAAACTATAAAAATCACTTCCTATTTCGATCACACTATAGATTATGTGAGACTAAGAATATGTGTTGAATATTTTTTTAATATTATCGCCTAAAATTATATAAAAAAAGAAAAAAAATGACCTACGATTTCTTGCAAAAAAAATTCATATCGGTATTCTTAAATATATTTAATATAATAATATGATGAATAAATCTTACAAAAAAAAACTTTGGCTTTGAATTTAAATTTATATTTTAGACTCTTTTTGTTTTTTCTTTTGAGGAACGGTAACCTTTTTTTCACATGTATTTTTTCTTTTTTACTGTCCAAGTAAGCTGTTCTTTTTTAACCGATTTTCTTTTTTTGTGTTTTTTTTTTACCAGAGTATCCGTGGCAACAAATTCCTAATGAATCATTTCACCTTCTTAGCAAATTTTTTAACAAATTTAATCAAAAGTTTTTTGCCAATAGCAATATTCAATCAGATTGTAGTTGAAAAAAACCATTTTGAACGAATTTTATCAATTACAATTATGCTAATTAAATATTAAAATTACAAAATACAATATTTTTAAAATCAATTAATTTTTTACAAAGATAAAAAACCCCGGCGAAGCGGGCAAATCGGCTCGTTTTATCTATTCTGGCCTGGACATTGACCTGGTCATGGAACAAAGTAATCGTTTTTTTTCCTTTTCAATTAGTTAGCGTGGGTCTCCTGCTGGGCTATCCGCATGCTCAATAAAAAAATAAATATTATATAAATTTAAATAATAATTAAGTGATTAGTACAGTACCCAATTTAACAGTGATTTTGTAGATATATATTATCTTTACGTGATTAATTATCCATATAAGATTCGTTGATTAATTAATTATAAGCATAAATCAAATTGACAATTGTTAAATATTAATATAATCACGTGACAAAAATAATGTTTATTCTAACGTTTGAGCACTATCTTGAATAATTTATTTTTATTTTATTTTTTGTTGTTTTTATTAGGAAGGTGCATTCTCAAATTAAATTACTTTAATCAAGGATGTAATTTTAATTAAAATGATGTATTTTTAACATTAACATAAAATACTAATTTTAAATATAAGATAGCTCACATTGCTACCATCATCACTAATAATCAGCTAATACAGTCCTCGGAGACCTGAAGAATGTATGATTGCTCGGTACTTGTTGGAACATCACTTGGCTAATATTCTCATGTAAAATCTGGAATATTTAAAGATTGATTTTAGTAAATATACTGCTATAATATATAAACAAACTTCTTTTATATCAATTCCTGGCTTTTGTGATTCTCACTTGAGCTTCTAATGGTGTAAGCAGCAGGGCAGGCAGGCAATGTCCACTGAGGAATCTTCAAAATCAAGAGAGCCTGCACTTAGCTGCATATCACAGAAATATGTTTGAATTGACTGCAGCATTGCATCGCTGGGGAAAGTCGCACATGATGTTCCAAAGTGTATTTTGGATCTGCAATCCAGAATACGAGCCTTGAACGTATCGAGAGTTGTAGCATGTTGCCACAAGAAATCAGTTTTACACAGGCACGAATGATCCTTGCTGTGAATTTTTGTTGCTTTTACTTCGCTGCTGAAGTTCATCTTGGAGTTTGATTAGGCTTTTTTTTTTAATAGTGGTCTCAAGCACAACAGTATAATTGTTGAACAAACACAGATAATCTTGGTCTGGAGCTGATATTTCACAAACCATTGGTAAAAAGCAATTACTTTGCCAAGTTCCTTTTTACCATCTGCTAGAATGATTCATATGTTTTGTCCTTCAAAGATTTATTGTGCTCCACTTGTTAATTGGGAAATAATGGTAACCTGGAGTGGACTAATTTCGACCAAATAATGGTAATTTATACTTATTTTCTCTTTAAATAAAGGTATAATTTCATTCAATTGTGTTTCTTCATTTAAGTCTACCAATTGTGAATTTCTCTTCCTGTCCCAACCCCTGCAGACTAGGACGCTTGAAGATTCATCAGAGCAATGAAGTTGATGGGATGTAATTTGATGGAGTTGGGATGATGAGTTTGAATTCAAAAAACATGTATTATCGATGATCTTTGGCTTCTCTGTAATGGTATTAACCACTGTGTTTACATCTCATTGGAAAACTAGCTAGCTAGATTGTTGTAGGCAGAGCAGGAAGACTATCATGGGTGAATACTGTGGCTTGTAGACTTCTTCCCATTGTAAACCTGCTGGCAGATATATTTGATTATGGTGATGATGATTATTATGGTTATCTAAACAGGTAGACACATCAACAAGATAATGTATAACAATTGTCCTTGAACACTTTGTTTTTTTCCAAAAGAATCTCGTAGGAAAGTTAGCTAGAATATGCCTGCTAGCCTACTTTAGAAGCTGAAAGGGAAGAATCACCTTCCTTGTTGGCTCGCACTGCGTCAGCTTGAACTAGAAATTGTATTCTGGGGTTGGCACGAATCCTAACCAATAGTACGACCAGCACAAATTTATATGAAGATGATGAAATATTTATTATAATATTCAGTATGATACAAACAGCTTACAAATATTTATATGTAGGCGTTGAAAGCTCACCAACTCTGCTTGCTTGCTTGCTCGGGTTAGTCACTGTTGATTAGCTGTAATGAGGTGTTATTTCGTTCTTCTTTCTTCATCTCCTTTTCACCCTCTCTGCTTTCTGTTTTTTTATGCCCAGATCTTTTCTTTTTCCAACGCAGACAACCACTATCCAGTCAGCCCGAGCACACCACATCCACACTATCCCCCTCGCCCAACCAGCCAATTCATTGCATAAATCTTCCATTAAAGTTATTGGTTTGTTAATTAAATCTGTTAGTACCTCATTAAATAGTGAAGTCGTTGGTCGATATTCATCATTGTTAGCTCCCTTAATTTTGAATATATGAAGCAGGATATAGTCGATCTTAGAGATACTGTGATAGTGAAAAAGTTTGATGGAATTGTTAATGATGCAGAGATGGTTTTTTTATAAGAAAGTGAATCATGCTCTGGGTGGGCCTCTGTGTGTTGAGAATGCAAAGAAATGGTTATTCAATTTCAAATTTCCCCACGAAAGGCATCATTTAAGCAGCATCTGGTGGTTTCTGATTACGCATAAATGGTTGGGATTATGAAAGAAGAGATGAATTATATTTTAGGAAAGAAAATTAAGGAGATCGAGTGTGGCTGCAATGTGTTATTGATTCGAAGGAGTATTTTGAGGGATGCAATGAAATGTTTTTCGGTTTTAAAAAAACTCTGATTTTTTTTTTTTTAAATCAGTATTTTTTTATATTTCAAATTGTTTATGAAGAATAATTTAAAATAATATATATTTTAATATATTTTAACATATTTATGTAATATTGTTTTAATGTGAGATTGATGTTTTTTAAAAAACATTATATTTAGAAATGCATTAAAGTAATATTTAAAAATAAATTATTTTTAATTTCTTTTAAATTATTTTTAAAATATAATATCGAACAGTAACTTAATGTTTAAGGAGGGCGTGTGAACCCAGAAACAAAAAGGCTTACAGTTATTCTTAAGCTCTAATAAAAAATTAATTAAATTCTTGTTGTGAGTATTGGTTTCCCTTAATGGCATTTTTGTTACACAAAAATCAAGCAATTCTTGAAGTTTTTAAGGACAAAAAGGGTTTTTGAAATTAATTTAGTTTTTTTTAATGAAGAGCGAACTGTGGTTATTTATATTATAATATATTTATGAGAGTAAACTTATTTTTTTAAAATTTAAAATTTAAATTAATTTCTAATATAAACTGCAATTTCTAATATAATTGAGGCAAATGGAGTGTTTGACACAGTATTTCTAATATAGAAGGTAAACCTTAAAAAATAACAAAGAAAAATCGCAAATCATGAAAACGTTAAAGGGTGAAATAAAAAAATGCAATGAAAAAAAGATCCAAATTAAAATAGATAATAACTAAAAGAATAAGAACTAAGTTTGATATAAAAATAAATTGAAATCAAATGCTTAAGGGATGAAATTGAAAATTAAATCCAATTAGAAAATGGATTAAAAATAAACAAACAACAATGAAAAAATAAGAACCAAATTTGATATAAAAATTAAATGAGACTAAATGATGAGGGGTGAAATTGAAGAAACAAGTTGATCAAAATAAATAAATAAAACAAATAGCAATAAAAGAAATTAGGACCAATTTTAAAGAAACAAATGACACCTTTATATTCTAGCAATGAGAAAAAAGAGAAAATAGTGAAGAGAACAAAAAAAAAATATTGGAGATCAATGATCACTTTCTCTTTTTTCTCTTTTCTTCTTCTTCTCTGCGTTTGGTTTGTTTTTATTGACTTGTATTTAGCTCCGTTGCAAGTGGTCTATGGCGTGAAGGTTGTGTAATCTGAACTGAAGGGGGGATGATTTGGAGACTAATCTCGAGGTCACATCAAGCATTAAAATCCAAATCATGTTTCGTTAATTAGTAATGGTGGGTCCCAAATATCAACTTGCTGTAACCTTCCATTTCCATTTCCATGTATAGTGGAGAAAGGGAGATTCCTTTTGCGTTGTCCCATTTCCATTTCCCATTTCCACGAGATTTACATATCTTTTGAATTATGCAAACTCCACCAACCGATGCGCTGTAAGACAGTTTGCATTCTCCATACCGATGTTCACATATAGTCCTCTTTTTATATTTTGAATTAATTTAATTTGAATTGTTTTGGATTATGCTCGCTTGAATATATTTTGTTAGAAAAAAGCTTAGCTCAGTATGTAGATGTAGTGCGTTTTTGGAGTGGGCCTGTGATTGTGGTAGTTTTTTAAAGTGATTTTTATTTAAAAATATATTAAAATGATATTTATTTATTTTTTAAAAAATTATTTTTGATATCAGCATATAAAAATATCTAAAAAAATATAAAAAATTAATTTAAAATAAAAAATAAAAATAAAATATTTTTAATTTTTTTCATAAATATTTTTAAAACAATCCGTAATCTGCCTGCTGAAACTCATTAGCAGATTCATTAGAGAAACCAAAAAATAATAATTCCTCGAGGTCCACAAAAGTCAGTGAATAGCTGGCAGATGCCGCCATCATCAATAATTCACCGACGCGGTCTACTTGCCTACGAATTTTTCACAAACAAAATATATCTCCCTCCTATATAGATTTATTATTTTATATAAGTTTATGATCATGTGTGTATATCACATGGTAAATATCATGCTGCACGACACACAGCCGCCAAAATATATTCCAAAACTCTCTCCCTTAACTTCAACTTTCCCTAGCTCAGCTCTCTCCCCTGTCCTCTCTTCACCACCATATCTTCCTTTACTCCCATTTCATACTTGCTTCTTGTTGCTAATTAAGACCCACAATTAAATTTCCCGCAAAAAGAAAACAAGAAAAGCTATGGCTGACGCAGTTACTTCTGCACTTGGGAGCATCCTCTTGGGGAGCTTGAATACACTAGTGCTTGAAGAGCTTGGACTTGTTTTTGGCCTCCAGACTGAGTTTGAGAAACTCAAGCGCACCTTCATGACGGTTCAAGCTGTCCTCAAGGATGCCGAGGAGAAGCAGTGGAAAGACAAGGACATCAGGATGTGGCTCCAAGATCTCAAAGATGCTGCTTATGATGCTGATGATGTGCTGGATGAGTTCTCTATTGAAGCCAAGAGGCGCAGACAGAGAAGGGGTCTTAAGGACCGACTAAGGTCTTTCTCTTCTCTTGATCAGAATCCACTTGTTTTTCGATTCAAAATGGCTCATAAGTTAAAGAATGTAAGAGAAAAGTTTGATGCCATTGCCATGGAGAAAAATAAGTTCAAACTGACAGAGGGAGTTGGAGAGAACGAAGCTGATAGGTTCGATTGGCGGATAACTAGCTCGTATGTTAATAAAACAGAGATCATATATGGAAGAGACAAGGAAAAAGAAGAGCTCATCAGTATGTTGCTCGCCAATTCAGACGACCTCTCTGTCTATGCAATACATGGCATGGGGGGTCTGGGGAAGACAACACTTGCTCAATTAGTCTACAGCGATGCAAGTGTAGAAGGGCGTTTTGATCTGAGGATCTGGGTCTGCGTATCTGATGATTTCGACATAAGGAGGCTATCAAGAGCCATCATAGAGTCCATTGAAGACAAGACTTGTACCTTTCAAGAGCTGGACACTTTGCAACGCCGCCTCCGAGAAAAGTTGATTGGAAGGAGATTTTTGCTTGTATTGGATGATGTTTGGGATCATTACCATGAAAAATGGAATGCATTGAAAGATGCATTGAGAGTTGGAGCTGGAGGATGTGCTATTATAATAACAACTCGTCTAAAGCGATTCTTTGCTGATAAAATGGCTACCATTCCCGTTCACCAAATTGGAAGATTGTTGGAAGATGATTCTTGGCTTCTGTTTGAGCGACATGCATTTGGAACGAGAAGAAGGGAGGAGTATGTGCACCTTGAAAGTATAGGAAAGGCGATCGTCAATAAGTGCGATGGCGTTCCTTTAGCTCTAAAGGCTTTGGGGAGCTCGCTGCGCTGGAAGAGAAGTGAACTAGAGTGGTTATCTGTCAAAGAAAGTGAGATTTGGAATCTACCAGACGAATGTGGCAGAATCTTCCCTGCTTTGAAGTTAAGTTATAACAATTTGCCACCACATTTAAAGCAGTGCTTTGGATTTTGCTGTATGTTTCCGAAGGATTATGACATGAAGAAAGACCAGTTAGTAAAGCTATGGATGGCCAACGGATTTATTGATCCTGAAGGGCAAATGGATTTGCATGAGACAGGTTATGAGATTTTTGATGACTTGGTTGGGAGATCAATTTTTCAGGAGGTCAAGGAGGATGGCTTCGGAAACATAACTTGCAAAATGCATGATCTTATGCATGATCTTGCAGAATCAGTTATGATAGAAGAATGTTGTTTGATCGAGAAGAATAGGAGACCTACAATTCCCAAGACAGTTCGTCACATGTCTTTCCTTGATAGAAGTCTTTGTTATTATGACAAGGACCTTGTCAAAGTGCAATCATTGCGGTCGCTAATTTCCTTTCAGGTCGATCACAGCTGGATGGCCTACCGGACTATTATGCCTCTTTCATTCAAGGTGTCTTCACAAAACAAACTACGGACGTTCGATTTAAGCAATTTCTGGTTTGAGAAAAAATTGACGGAGTCGATTGGTAATTTGAAACATCTAAGATATCTAGACGTCTCTCGTTCTTACATCCGAAAACTACCTGAATCAATCAGCTCTCTTCAAAACTTGCAGACCCTAAATTTAAGTGACTGCGATATGCTCTATAAGCTACCAAAAAAGATGAAGGACATGAAAAGTCTCATTTATCTTGACCTCAAAGGTTGTGATTCGCTTCAATGTATGCCTTCAGGGATGGGACAACTGGGTTGTCTGCGAAAGCTTGGTATGTTCATTGTGGGTAAAGAGGTTGGTCATCGCATAGGGGAGCTGCAAAGACTGAATTACATTGGGGGTGACTTGAGCATCAAGGATCTAGATAACGTCCAAGGTCTCGCAGATGCAAAAAATGCTAATTTGGCGAGGAAGACAAATCTTCAATCACTTAGTTTGTCTTGGCGAGAAGACAACAACAGCAAATTCAGTGAGGCAAACAGTGAAGATGTTCTTTGTGCCCTTGAACCCCATTCTAACATGAAGAAGTTACAGATAAACGGATATCGAGGATCAAAATTCCCGGATTGGATGCTGGAGTCGCGTCTACCAAACCTAGTGACGATCTTACTACAATCGTGCATGAATTGTGAACATCTTCCTCCTTTTGGGAAACTGCGGTTTCTTAAGCGTCTTCAATTGAAGAGAATGGACACTGTTAAGTGTATTGGCAGTGAGATGTATGGAGATGGAGAGAATCTGTTTCCATCATTAGAGAGGCTGTCTTTGGGTGAAATGATGAACTTAGAGGACTGGGAAACAAATACCATGGGTGGAAGGGAAATCTTCACTTGCCTTCATGCATTACAGATCAAAAAATGCCCCAAGTTGGTCGAGTTACCAATTATTTCGTCTGTCAAATATCTAAGTATCGAGGACTGCACTGTAACTTTGCTGAGCTCAGTTGTGAGTTTGAGCTCTATTACCTCCCTTCGAATTAAGGGCTTCGATGAATTGGCTGTTCTTCCTGATGGACTTTGCAAAACCGTACACGCCTTCAAAAGCTGTCAATTCAGAAGATGGGAAGCCTGCGGTCGCTGTCAAACCAGCTAAATAACCTATCTTCTCTGAAGTATTTGAGTATTAAAGATTGTGATAAAGTTGAAAGCTTCCCAGAAGGTGTCCAGAACCTCAATTCTTTGGAGATGTTAAGTATATGTGGAATGCCAAAAATCACTGCACTGTCTGCTTTACCATCATCTCTTGCTACCTTGCGGATTCTAGATTGTGAAGAACTTACCTCTCTATCTGAGGGACTGCAATATCTAACATCACTCAAGGATTTGACACCTAATACAGTCCTCGGAGACCTGAAGAATGTATGATTGCTCGGTACTTGTTGGGACATCACTTGGCTATATTCTCATGTAAAATCTGGAATATTTAAAGATTCATTTTAGTAAATATACTTCTATAATATACACAAACTTCTTTATATCAATTCTTGTCTTTTGTGATTTTCACTTGAGCTTCTAATGGTGTAAGCAGGGCAGGCAGGCAATTTGCACCGAGGAATCTTCGAAATCAAGAGAGCCTGTACTTAGCTGCATATCACACAAATATGTTTGAATTGACTGAAGAATTGCATCGCTGGGGAAACTCGCACATGATGTTCCAAAGTGTATTTTGGATCTGTAATCCAGAATACGATTCTTGAACGTATCGAGAGTTTTACACAGGTACGAATGATCCTTGCTGTGATTTTCTGTTGTTTTTACTTCAATGCTGAAGTTCATCTTGGAGTTTGATTATGCTTTTTTTATTTATAGTGGTCTCAAGCACAACAGTATAATTATGGAACAAAAGGGATGCTTATACAGATAATCTTGGTCTGATATTTGGTATTCTGAGCCACTATTTCACAAACCAAGTATTATAATTTTTATTGCCATTGGTAAAAAGCAAGTACTTTGCCAAGTTCCTTTTTGCCATCTGCTAGAATGATTCATATGTTTTGTCCTTCAAAGATTTCTTGTGTTCCACTTGTTAATTGGGAAATAATGGTAACTTGGAGTGGACTAATTTCGACCAAATAATGGTAATTTATACTTCTTTTCTCTTTAAATAAAGGTATAATTTCATTTAATTGTGTTTCTTCTTTTAAGTCTACCAATTGTGAATTTCTTTGAGAGCAGAATTTCTCTTCCTGTTCCAACCCATGCAGACTAGGAAGCTTGAAGATTCCTCGAGAACAGTATAGCAAAGGAGTTTCACCAGAGTAATGCAGTTGATGGAGTTGGGATGATGAGTTTGAATTAAAAAAAAAATGTATTATCGATGACTTTGGCTTCTCTGTAATGGAATTAACCACTGTGTTTATATCTCATTGGAAAACTAGCTAGCTCGATTGTGGCTGCTTGAAGGCAGAGCAGGAAGACTATCATGGGTGAATATTGTGGCTTGTAGTCTTCTTCTCATCCTAAATCTGCCCCTCTACTTAGGGAAGTATAGTATCTGACCATACCGCTGGTATATATATTTGATTATGGTGATGATGATTATTATGGTTATTAAAATTGATTCTTTTTTAATGATTTCGTAATCATTTACATACTTGTTATCTAAACAGGTAGAAATTATGGTAGATACATGGAAAAACAAAAAATCTAAGAAACATCAACAAGATAAATAAGATTTTAATGTATAACTATTGTCCTTGAACATTTAATTATTATATATTTCTTGATGGTGAGGTAACCTCTCACAATATTCGTTATAGCTCTAGGACACCATTAATTATTATTTTTTATGTATTTCAATTAATTTATTAATCACTGCTGTCCTCTGTGGCGGATTACATCTCTTTCTTGCTTGAGTGCACTCACTGAGCATCACCGGGAAGAATATAAATTGTTTCATGGCTTTCTTTATATCAAGTTCATGTGGTAGCATTTACTTAATTTGAGGTTGCAGATCCCACGTTACAAGATGCTTTATGATCAAAACCTGGGTGAGTGGGATTTTGTAATTAGGTTAAGATAATGTGCTGGCCATTAATATATATTTTTTAATATATATATATATATATATATATATATATATATGTATATATTTATTTTTTGGATGCAATAGAACCTCATTTCCTGGAAAGTGTACTTTGTGGATCCATATGAGCGAGTAAATTCCTAGTTGTCTCAGATTCTTACAAGGAATGCACGTCATAACTTGAACTCGACCTACTGCGCAGATCGCAAGCCCTTTATCATCACGCACTTAGAGACTTTTTTAATATATAGTCTGAATGCAGCCTTCTTTTTCCTTTTCTTTTAATAGAATATTGATTCTATCAGTACAATTTATAGCCTGTTAGCAAATATAATTGCTGGCATACAAAGTTTTGATGAAGATGTAAGATTGTTATTTTTTACAATTAAGTCATATTTATTTATTTTCTACCGCAGTAGCATTAGATGTGACTGTATTTTCTGTTGAAATTCAATGAATTAAAATGATACTGTTTTATTTTAAAAATATTAAATTAAATTTACCCATCAGATTTTTTTTAAAAAAAAAATCGGCTAGTCCAAGAATAAGGTTGGCTAGATCTTAAGTCAACCCATCAAATGATTTCAACATTATTAGCAATGCTCATAATTTGAATGGGATGGTTCCATCTCCCCTCCCCACGACAATTAATCATTTTTATATTAACTTATGAGTCATTCAATACTCAATTCGTCTTCTTAAATGATTTTAAAAAGTATATTTCTTCCATTAGTTTTGTGAAGAATCTTTTTATTTACATGTACTACTTAATTATGGTTAATCATAATTAATACTATTAGTGAGGTTTTTGTTTGGTATTGCAGTAAGTTGTTTTTTAAAGTAATTTTTGCTTGAAAATATCTTGAAATAATATATTTTTAATATCATATCAAAATATCTAAAAGCTAAAAAAAATAATTCAAATTTAAGAAAAAAATACATTTGACATGCAAAAACAAATAAACTTTTAAAATAATTTTTAAAGGAAATATGGAATCCATATGGGGAGAAAACTAGTTAACACTTGCCATTTCAGCTATTATTTTCGTCTCAATGCAAACTATTGCTTAGAAAATTAAACTTTAGAGAATAATCAAACAAGACTTTGAGCAAGAAAACTATCTTAGGATAAAAATGAAGTTTGATCAGCTAACATCCTTAAACTGCTGACACAATAAGGTTCAACGGATGTATGGTTGACTTTTTATTAGCTGGGACGAGTTGCTTTCACTACACTCAAGGCAAAATCCATTTCCATCATTAGAGAGGCTGACTTTGGGTCAAATGATGAATGACAAGTGCAAAATAAACATTTCTTTGTATTCCTTTTACATTATGCTTTTTAACATCTTTCAAGCTTATTTCAACATATTGAAAGTTATTTTATGGGTTTGACATGTTTAAGAGACTTTGTGAATTACTTGCTATAAAATAGAAAATTTTGCACTTTATATTTCGGACCTTTGTTGCATGTTTCAGGTTTTAATTCCTAAAGAGGAGTTTCAGAATTGGAATTATAGCTATCAAGCTTGCTGGAAAAGTATTGTGGCAGAAATTCAATACAGATTTGGGCATCCAATTGGAACAACAGCGTCAGCCTTGACTCTGTTCGCTCACCAACACTAAACTGGACATATCTGGAGCATAAGATGTCGAAATCAAGTGATTCAAAATCCCACATTCATCTACACATTTAGGACTACAACTTTCATGAAGGGACCAAATCCAGGAAAAATCATCTGCATCACGAAAATCCTGGTGCAAGCTGGATGACGGGATATGCTTCCTAATTTGTCAAAGATTAGAGAGATTTTCTCTACAACACTTATCTCCTATTTTTTAGCTTGAGTAACAACATTAGGGTTAGGAATCTTCCAGAATAAAAAGGAAGATACACGCAAGCAAGGGACTCTTCACTCTTTCTCCATTAATTTTTCAGATTCGGCAGCAAACAAAAAGGCATGAGCAGCTGATTCACTTTCTTGGTTCAAAGGGGATAGCATCCATCTTCATTATTGGTTGTGAGAAGTAGCATTTCTATTGTAATCCTTACACTTTCAAGTATTTATTTATCTTTGTCCAGAATTTAAGCTATTGATTTCGGATTCATGCTTATGGAATTGGTTTGATATGGTTTATGTGCTTTCTATGTTTCTTTCAATCCGTAATTGTTGGGGGGAACAAGAATAAGAAGCAAGTAAATTAATTTGATTGTCTTATCTATAACATTAATTTATTTAGGATGAATAGGACGAGTAGATGTTCAAGCTTTTGAATGTTAGCTAGGAATAAATTGCGTAGATCTTGATCTTAAAGCTATCATTGAGTGAAGAAAGATTGCTTCTCAATACTTAATTTGCTTGACGATAAGGAACTAATTAGAAGTTTATTCGGATTAGTTCAACATGCCTCTAGATTTCCCTTAGCTTTAATGGAAACCTAATTTATTTGCTTGATGTGAAAGGATATTAATTTAACTTCTATGATCAACCGATTTGTAAGAATGGAGGAATCACCCCTTTGAACCGAGTTGTCAACATCTTGATTAACCTTCGTTAAGATTTAGCACTTTTATTTATTTAATTCTTGTTGATTCAAACCACCCCCTTCTTTTGAATTTAGTATTTGTAGGAAAATAAATCAATTTCCCTTGAGTTCGACCTGGTCTCTACCACCATACTACTAAAATTATTGTTTCGGTGATAGTAAAATCAGAATTAATTTGTGGAGGTTTCGACAACCGCCAATGAACTTAGAGGAATGGGAAACAAATAGCAAGGGTGGAAGGGAAATCTTCACTTGAATTACAGATCGAAAAATGCCCCAAGTTGGTCGAGTTACCAATTATTCCGTCGATCAGATATTTAACTATATATTGAGGAATGCACTGTAACTTTGCTGAGCTCAGTTGTGAATTTGACTTCTATCACCTGCCTTCAAACTGAGGGCTTCGATGAATTGGCTGTTCTTCCTTATAGTGGTCTAAAGCACAACAGTATAATTATTGAACAAAAGGGATGCTTACAAAGATAATCTTGGTCTAGAGCTGATATTTGGTATTCTGAGCCACTATTTCACAAACCAAGTATTATAAATTTTATGGCCATTGGTAAAAGCAAGTACTTTGCCAAGTTCCCTTTTGCCATCTGCTAGAATGATTCATATGTTTTGTCCTTCAAAGATTTCTTATGTTCCACTCTTGTTAATTGGGAAATAATGGTAACCTTGAGTGGACTAATTTCGACCAAATAATGGTAATTTATACTTCTTTTCTCTTTAAATAAAGGTATAATTTCATTTAATTGTGTTTCTTCTTTTAAGTCTACCAATTGTGAATTTCTTTGAGAGCAGAATTTCTGTTCCTGTTCCAACCCATGCAGACTAGGAAGCTTGAAGATTCCTTGAGAACAGTATAGTAAAGGATCTGGGATGACGAGTTTGAATTCGAAAAACATGTATTATCGATGATCTTTGGCTTCTCTGTAATGGTATTAACCGCTGTGTTTACATCTCATTGGAAAACTAGCTAGCTAGATTGTGGCTGCTTGTAGGCAGAGCAGGAAGGCTATCATGGGTGAATATTGTGGCTTGTAGTCTTCCTCCCATCCTAAATCTGCCCATCTACTTAGGGAAGTATAGCATCTGACCATACCTGCTGGTATATATATTTGATTATGGTGATGATGATTATTATGGTTATTAAAATTGATTCTTTTTTAATAATTTCGTAATCATTTACATGTTATCTAAACAGGTAGAAATTATGGTAGATACATGGAAAAACAAAAAAAATCTAAGAAACATCAACAAGATAAGAAGATATTAATGTATAACTATTGTCCTTGAACACTTTGTTTTTTTTTTTCAAAAGAATCTCGTAGGAAAAGTAGATAGAATATGCCTGCTAGCCTGCTGTAGAAGCTCGCACTACGTCAGATTGAACTAGAAATTGTATTCTGGGGTTGTTGTCCAAGATCTTTGAACACTTTGTTTTTTTCTCAAAAGAATCTCGTAGGAAAATTAGCTAGAATATGCCTGCTAGCCTACTGTAGAAGCTGAAAGGGAAGAATCACCTTCCTTGTTGGCTCGCACTGCGTCAGCTTGAACCAGAAATTGTATTCTGGGGTTGGCACGAATCCTTACCAATAGTTACATGAAGGTGACCCCTCTTACGACCAGCACAAATTTATATGAAGATGATGAAATATTCATTCTAATATTCAGTATGATACAGACAGCTTACAAATATTTATATGTAGGCGTTGAAAGCTCACCAACTCTGCTTGCTTGCTTGCTCGGGTTAGCCACTGTTGTTTAGCTGTGGTCTTCTTCTCCATATATATCCCGCAGGTATGGTTTGGAGCCTTTGTAAGTCTTTCGGCATCGTTTTTGCAGCCTCTTCGTAGCGTTTTTCTGATTGTTGTCTCTTCTATTTCAACATCTCGTCCTTTTCCGGGAAACCGGAGTTGCCTACCGTTCTGTTGAATTAGAGGTAGACCTACCGGAGGAAGCAAAGCCTGCATCAGGTTGAAAGACAGAGATGGCAATCGGAGAGATCAAAGAATTGCCAAAATCATGGGCCATGCTTGGTGGAGATGGACCTGAAAGCTATACTCTAAATTCCTCCTATCAGGTGCAGATTCTTCCCCTTGAGAACAACAACAATAGCACTACCTAAAACACTTTGGCTTGTGAGGCAAAACTTTTTTTTTACAACGTTCATTCATTTTTTTTACATCGTTCATTCATTTTTTTGGTGTCGAGTTGATTGGGTTATCATAATTTTTATAAACCATCTAGAAATCATCGTGACGATGCTTTGACACACATTTTGAACTATTTTGATTCATTGTCTTGCCTTTGAACTCACCGATGAACTATGTGAATGAAATCTTGTGCACTGTGCTTGCTGTAACAGAAAGGAGTGGTGGATGCTTCAATGGAAATGGTGGATGATGGCATCATGGAAAAGCTTGATTTAAAAAGCCTTGGTTTTGAATCAACAAATGACACATTTCGAATCGCTGATTTTGGCTGTTCTGTTGGACCCAATACATTTTTTGCTGTGGAAAACATCATGAAAGCTGTGCAGCATAAACACCATGCCCAGTTCAATAACTCTCCATTCTCAGGATTCCAAGTTTTCTTCAACGATGTCACGACCAATGATTTCAACACTCTCTTCAAAGCCCTCCATTCCAATGAAAAATACTTTTCTGCTGGACTGCCCGGAACTTTTTTCGGCCGCCTCCTCCCCCGGTCCACTCTGCATTTTGCGCACTCCTCATATTGCTTACACTGGCTCTCTAAGGTCCCAAAAGAAGTTCTAGACAGCGAGTCTCCTGCATGGAACAAGGGCAGTATCCAGTGTGATGGCATGGTCTCAAAAAAGAAGTCACCAAGGCATATTCAGCTCAATTCAAGAGTGACATGAGCACTTTTTTGGAAGCTAGAGCACAAGAAATCGTGGGTGGAGGATTGAGTGATTATAATGGGCGGTCTTCCTGATGGGATCCTTATGTCTCAGGCTGGAATTGGAATGTACTACGACCTTCTCGGATCATGCCTCATCGACATGGCTGAATTGGTATAATTATTCTCTCTCTCCCTCTCCAACTCAGTAGAAGCAAAACCCTAGTAAGTATACCACAATCGAACCCCATTCTAACATGAAGAAGTTACAGATAAGCGGATATCGAGGATCAAAATTCCCGGATTGGATGCTGGAGTCGCGTCTACCAAACCTAGTGGAGATCTCACTACAATCGTGCATGAATTGTGAACATCTTCCTCCTTTTGGGAAACTGCGGTTTCTTAAGCATCTTCAATTGACGAGAATGGACACTGTTAAGTGTATTGGCAGTGAGATGTATGGAGAAGGAGATAATCCATTTCCATCATTAGAGAGGCTGACTTTGGGTGAAATGATGAACTTAGAGGATTGGGAAACAAATAGCATGGGTGGAAGGGAAATCTTCACTTGCCTTCATGAATTACATATCGATAAATGCCCCAAGTTGGTCGAGTTACCAATTATTCCGTCGGTCAAAAATCTATGTATTGAGGACTGCACTGTAACTTTGCTGAGCTCAGTTGTGAAGTTCACTTCTATTACCTCCCTTCAAATTGCAGGCTTCGATGTTCTTCCTTATGGACTGTTGCAAAACCATACATGCCTTCAACAGCTAATTATTACGACGATGAGAAGCCTGAGGTCGCTGTCAAACCAGCTAAATAACCTATCTTCTCTCAATTCTTTGGAGATGTTAATTATATATGGAATGCCAAAAATCACTGCACTGCCTGTTTTACCATCATCTCTTGCTACCTTGGAGATTGTAGATTGTGAAGAACTTACCTCTCTATCTGAGGGACTGCAATATCTGACAGCACTCAAGGATTTGGAACTTGTTGATTGTCGAAAGCTAAACTCCTTGCCAGAGAGCATACGACATCTCAATTCTCTCCAATTTCTAAAAATATGGGATTGTCCGGGAGTATCCTGTCTTCCAAATCAGATACGGCATCTCACATCCCTTTCAAGAATGCATCTCTATAAATGCTCTAATTTGATGTCTTCGCCAGAAGGGATAAGGAATCTCGAAATGCTCAGAGAGTTGGAAATTAAAGATTGTCCAAATTTGGAGAGACGGTGCAAGAAAGAAAAAGGAGAGGACTGGCCTAACATAGCTCACATCCGTACCATCATCATCAATGACCAGGTAATACAGTCCTCGGAGACCTGAAGAATATATGATTGCTCGGTACGTGTTGGGACTTCATTTGGCTAATATGATCTCATGCCAAATCTGGAATATTTATTCACCAAGTACTAGTAGCTGTTGTGATCAAATACAAAGTGAAATTGTTATAAGATTTTAGGGATGGCAACCAATTTTAGATGAATAAGCAATCTGAGGAATATTCTTCGTAATCAAGAGAGCCTGAGGAATTCTTTTTCTCTTCAGCGTTGTTTTGTGATCATTTTTCGATCTGTTATTGCTCATCAAAACTATGAATCTAATTTGAAGATTGGTTTTGGTAAATATACTGTTGTATTATATAAACAAACTTCTTTTATATAAATTCCTGGCTTTTGTGATTTTCACTTGAACTTCCAATGGTGTAAGCAGCGCAGGCAGGCAATGTCCTGAATCAATTATATTACAAAAGTCTTGGCAAAGGTAATGAATCAATTAAGAAGATAAGACAAGAACTTGGAGGTGACTGAAAAAATTATTCAATCTTTATAGTCAAAACTTTACGACATTGTAGTAGCCATCAAAGAATTTAGACCATTGATCAACTTTTTGGTTTTTTACAACCATATGAAGAAAGAATGAAGAAGAAAGGGAAATATTCAGCTCAACTTCTCCAATAAAAAAAAAATGAGAACCATCTATTAGATGGTCTAGTGGTAAGAATTTGGAACTAAAAAAATTTAATTTTCATGCATTTTTAAATTTAAGCAATATGGTACCTAATATAATGGTTATTAGAAACTTATATAATTGATAACTTCAGGATCCATAAAATTAGTCGAGACATGTGCAAACTGGCCGAAATATCCACTTTAAGAAAAAAAATAATAATGAGATAACCAAGACCATGGTTGTGGTGGAAGAAGTATGGTTCAATCACGGCAAACCTTGCTAGAAAATCTCAAGTAATAAAAGGGCATCGAAGGAGTAATGGTTCCATTAAACCACTAGCTATTGCAGACAAATGTTTATAGACCCATAAAACCGGTTTCGTTTAGTAAAAACAACATTTTTTTTTATTGATGATTTTAGCCATAAAAACTAGGTTTTTTTTTTTTTGAAGAAATTGTTAGAAGCTTATGGAGTATTTAAAAAAAATCATCCTAAGAATATGATGTGATAACAGAAAATTTGTGATCTGTATAATAAGTTTTAAATTCAAGTTAAGATATGCATTTCTTATAAAAAATTAAAATAAACAAAACTTTTAATTACTTATTTAATCTCACAAAATATATTTTTCAAAACACGAGATTTCTTTGGAATTCAAAATGAATATGCCTGTCTATGTGATTTAGCTTGTAACAACAGCCTACTGTTTGAATGTTTCAATATATAGTTTTTAAATAAATTCATCGTAATTAATTATAAATTATTAAATTAAATTATCAGATGAGCATTCCACCTCATCAGGTTGACACACAATTTTATCTATTCTGGCCTGGACATTGACCTGGTCATGGAACAAAGTAATCGTTTCTCTCTTTTCAATTAGTTAGTGTGGGTCTCTTGCTAGGCAATCCGCATGCTCAATTAAAAAAAATATATTATATAAATTTAAATAATAATTAAGTGATTAGTACAGTACCAAATTTAATAGTGATTTTGTAGATATATATTATCTTTACATAATTATCCATATAAGATTTGTTTATTAATTAATTATAAGCATAAATCAAATTGACAATTGTTTAATATTAATAGAATTACGTGACAAAAATAATGTTTATTCTAACGTTTGACCACTATCTTGAATAATTTATTTTTATTTTATTTTTTGTTGTTTTTATCAGGAAGGTGCAGTCTCAAATTAAATTACTTTAATCAAGGTTGTAATTTTAAATAAAATGATGTATTTTAACATTAACTTAAAATACTAATTTTAAATATAAAATACAATGCCAAAATAATTTTTTAAATTTTATTTTTAATATTAATAAATTATATAATTAGAATATTAGTTAGAGACTAGATTGGATTTATAGTATTTTGATGTTGCACAGCAAACCAGAGGTTCTTGAGAGAGTAGAGTTATATCTTATCACTATAATATTTCATAAGGTTGTTGAAAAGTTCTTTTCATAGTTGCTTTCTAAGGTTACTGTAAGGTATTTAGCTTGAATAACTAAAAACACTTGAAGAAAAAGATTTTTTATTTAAATTTATTTAAGTGGATTTTATGTTGTTTAAGTTAATATATATATATATATATATATATATATATATATATATATATATATATATAATGATAGTTTAAGATTCACAGCACAACAAAAACTGCTCTTTTTTTTTCTGTTTTATGCACAGTTAATTATTGATGGCAATGACATAATAATTTTTTAAAAGATATATGATCAACTATGGTGGATTATTTTTTATTTTTTCTGGTAGAAAAAATTAATTTATTGAGATGATATTTTCAAAAAATAAATAAAATACAACAAAAATATTTGACCGTTAATAAAGAGTAATGCTTGCTTGTAATACTTGTGTCTTTGATGATTGCTAGCTATTCAAAAATCATTAGTTAAAAAAAAATTATTTTATTTATTTCTCATTTATTTTAGACGAGAGAGAAAATTGTTTGATAACAATTCAAAGAGAGAAAATTATCGATTTAACCATTTTTAACGTCAAAACTCGACATTAGTTGATGTGAATAGATCCATTAAACTATTAAAAATTAAAAATTGTGGTTATTTTCTCTAAACATTCATGAAATAAAAGATTGTGTGTTTATTTTTATTAATTGTTTTTAGGGTTTTTAAAGGTGATTTGATGTTAATAGGTGATTTATAAAGTTTTTTATAGTTTAAATATATTTTTTTTATAAAAATAAATTAAAAACTAGTATATTAATGCTACTGATTTAAACCCTGTTAGAGAATAATTATATCTTTTATGGGACTACATTAGCAAATTATTTGTTTATCTTTTTAAAATTGTTAAATTCGAAATCATAAAATCTAACGTTAAATTTGTAAAACTGAGGGCTTCGATGATTTGACAGTTCTTCCTGATGGACTGTTGCAAAACCATAGATTCCTTCAAAAGCTGTCAAATCAGCTAAATAACCTATCTTCTTTTAAGTATTTGGATATTATAGATTGTTATAAAGTTGAGAAGGTGTCCAGAACCTCAATTCTTTGGAGATGTTGAGTATATCTGGAACGCCAAAAATCACTGCACTGTCTGGTTTACCTTCATCTCTTGCTAGCTTGTGGATTGCAAATTGTGAAGAACTTACCTCTCTATCCGATGGACTGCAATATCTGAACGCTCTAAAGGATTTGAGTCTTAAAGTTTAAATTCCTTGCCAGAGAGTATTCATCCATGTCTAGCAATCAGCCAAATCACATCCCTTTCTCGATCGCGTATCAGTGTATGCTCTAATTTGTTGTCTTTGCAAGAAGGGATAAAGAATCTTCAAATGCTCAGAGAGTTGGAAATTACAAAATGTCCAAATCTGGAGCGACTGTGCAAATCTGGAATGGCCTGAGATAGCTCACATTGATGCCATCATCACTAATAATCAGCTAATACAGTCCTCGGAGACCTGAAGAATGTATGATTGCTCGGTACTTGTTGGGACGTCACTTGGCTAATATTCTCATGTAAAATCTGGAATATTTATAGATTGATTTTAGTAAATATACTGCTATAATATATAAACAAACTTCTTTTACATCAATTCTTGACTTTTGTGATTTTCACTTGAGCTTCTAATGGTGTAAGCAGCAGGGCAGGCAGGCAATGTCCACTGTTGGAAAAACAAAGATTCAAAAGTCAACAAAAAAGTCAACAAATGCTACTGTTCTTATTGAATACAAACAGCTACTGTTTGGATTCAATTCTGGGAAGACAGCCGAATGAAGAACAGAGCAAGAACACCAAGAACAACAAGCTGAGCAGAATTGTGTGTAAGGTTACTGCTATTCCTTTCCTTTATTTATAGCAAAATTGAAGTGTTACAATAGAAATAGAAACTCTATCTATTACACTTCCAACTCAACCTAAAATACTAAGACTTATACTTAAACTAGAATACTGAAACTGAAATTGATCAACATGATCTTATTAGAAAAGATAAAAACAATAATAGAGATTTAATCTAATCCTAAACACTAAGATAGTCTTGGAAGCAATCTTCAATTTTCAACACTCCCCCTTGGTTCCAAGGCTACGCATACCAAGCTTCTCCCTTAAATCTTCAAACCTCTCTTTGGCTAAGGGCTTAGTAAATAGGTCAGCCAATTGTTCTTTTGAAGTGCAAAACTTCATTTCCAGCTCTCCCTCTTGCTGAAATTGTCTAATTGCATGAAATTTAATTTTCATGTGTTTAGTTCTGTCATGAAAAACAAAATTCTTTGAAATTGCAATAGCTGAAGTATTATCACACATCAATTCCGTAGGATCTTGCTGATTGATCCCTAGGTCACACAGAATTTTCCTTAGCCAAACAAGTTGCTTTGCTGCTACATAGGCTGCTATATACTCAGCCTCAGCAGTGGAATGAGCAACCACTAATTGTTTCTTCGAATTCCAACAAAAAATGCTTCCCCCCATAGAGAAACAATACCCTGAGGTGCTCATCATGCCTTCATCACTACCCCCCCAGTCACTGTCTGTAAATCCAGTTAGCTTAAGTGAGCTGGACCTTTCAAAATGTATCCCATACTCTAAGGTTCCCTTTAGGTACCTCAGGACCCTTTTAGCTGCAGCAAAATGAAGTTGACTTGGGTTTTGCATGAACCTAGAGAGGTAATTTACAGCAAACACAATGTCTGGACGTGTAGCTGTTAGATACAATAAACTTCCAATCAAACTTCTGTAGATTCTCCCATTAGTTCTAGGAGATTCATCTTTTTTCGTCAGTTTTTGTCCCAGAATCATGGGAGTACTGACTGAGTTGCATTTCTCCATGGCAAACTTGTTTAGCAACTTGGTAATAAAACTCTTTTGACATAGGAAATATCCCTGCTTGATCTGATTTATTTCCATGCCTAAAAAATATGTCAACAAGCCAAGTTCATTCATCTCAAACATCTCCTTCATGTTGTTTTTGAACTCTGTCACCATCTCCTCTTTATTACCTGCAATCAATAAATAATCTACATATACTGATATGATCAGAATATGTTTGTCAGTATTTTTAACATATAAAGTCACTTCATTTAAACTTCTCTCGAAACCCAAGCTCAAGAGATACTCATCCAGCCGGCTATACCAGGCTCTAGGAGCCTGTTTTAGGCCATACAAAGCTTTCTTCAGCACATACACTTTGTTTGCATTGAGTTCCTTCTCAAAACCATCAGGTTGTTCAACATAAATCTCCTCTTTTAGCACTCCATTTAGAAAGGCAGATTTGACATCTAGTTGATCAATTAGCCAACCACATTGTGCTGCCACAGCTAGCACTAATTTGATTGTATCCAATCTAGATACAGGAGCAAAGGTGTCTGTAAAATCAGTACTTGGTTCTTGTGAGTACCCTTTTGCTACAAGTCTTGCTTTATGCTTGTTGATACTCCCATCTGCATTAAATTTTGTCTTAAAAATCCACTTAACACCAATTACCTTCTTGTGTGAAGGTCTGTCAACCAGCAGCCAAGTTCCATTCTTTTCGATCATCATAAGTTCTTCTTTCATAGCTGCTATCCATACTTGAGAGTTGATAGCTTCTTCAAAATCTATGGGTTCGGTTTCAGCAGCATTGCATCTGTTATACACATCAGTTAAGAGTCTTGTTCCTCTTACTGGAATATCATCTATAAGCTCATCATTTAGGGCCTCAACAGGTTCAGTTTGAAATTCCAGTGTTGTTTCTTTAACTTCAGTAGCTTCCCAATTCCATTTGCTGTTTTCTGCTACTTTAACATCTCTTGCAATCACAACTTTATTAGTTTTTAAATCAAAGACTTTGTAAGCTTTAGATTACTACTGTAACCAATAAATATCCCTACATCAACCTTCTGATCAAGTTTTCTTCTTTTGTCTTCAGGTTTCAGAACATAACAAGGGCTACCGAATATTCTTAAATGACTAATATTGGGTTTGAAGCCATACCAGAGTTCATAAGGAGTCTGATCAATAAGACTTTTTGTGACCATGCGATTCAAGAGGTAGGCTGCTGTATTCACAGCTTCTGCCCAGAATTTCAGTGGCATGCTTTTCTCATACAACAAACATCTTGCCATTTCCATTAATGTTCTGTTTCTTCTTTCACTAACCCCATTTTGCTGTGGAGTGTAGGGTACAGTCAGTTGATGCTTTATCCCTTCCTTTGCCAAGAATTTCTCAAATTTCCGAGAGGTAAACTCTCCCCCATTGTCAGATCTCAGTGCTTTTAAATTGCATCCTGTTTCTCTTTCAGTTGCTGCTTTGAATCTCACAAACTCATCAAACACATCACCTTTAGTTTTGAGAAAATACACCCAACAATACCTGCTGTAATCATCAATAAACAGCAAAAAATACTTCGAACCATTTACTGATTCATTTTGCATGGGACCACATACATCTGTATGAACAAGCTGCAATTTCATTGATGCTCTATAAGTGTTACTAGGAAAGGAAAGCTTAGTTTGTTTTCCTAGTTGACATGCTTTACAAACATCCTCATTATCTTTTATTGTTGGCAGTCCTAAAACCATCTGCAAATCAGCCATCTTTTTCAAAGCAATTTGATTAAAATGTCCCATCCTCTTATGCCAAAGAGAAGACTCAGCATTTACACACATGTTAACACTCATATAGGAGTCATTCCAGTCAAGATTGAAACTCCTATTCATCATCTTAACTGAAAGTAGTAATGTACCTTGGCTATCTTTGATTTTGCATAATCCTCTTTTAAACGATAAGGAGTAGCCAAATTCAAGCAACTGACCCACACTTACTAAATTCAGAGTAATTTTAGGTACATACAACACATCTTTTAGGATTTATGTACTTGCCATGGTTTCCACTTCGATTTCCCCTTTGCCTTCAATCTCCACATACTCTCCATTAGCAATTCTTACTCTGGATTCATAATTTCTGTCCAATTTCTTGAACAACTTCACATCTGCAGTCATGTGATTAGTACAACCACTATCAATAAGCCAAGATGAGTGTTTTACCTCTGTTGCATTGCACTTTGATTCTGTTGAAACCATGAACAAATGTTCTTCAGGATTTTCTGAGGATTCTGCTATACATGCTTGCTTATCTGCATCAGTTTTGACTCTGCAATACTTCTGGATGTGGCCAAACTGTTTGCAATTTCTGCATTGAGTGTTCTTTGCCCAACACCAAGCTTCAAGATGATTAGTCTTCTTACAAAACTTACAGGCAGGAAAGTTATTCCTTTTCTCCTTTCCTCTGTTGGTAAAGTTTCTGTTATTTGGCTGCCAAATTTTGCCTCTTTCACCTCTGCCTTCATGATTGATTCTGTGAAAAACTTTAGTTTGATTTTTCTCTTTGAATCCTGTCATGAAAGCATCTTCATGTGTTCCTTCTTGTCGATATGCTTGCCTTTGTTCTACTGCTTGCAAAGCATTGATTAGTTCTTGAAGATTCACTTCAGAAAGATCTTTAGAATCTTCTAAAGAACTAATTTTATGCTCAAATTTTTCTGGTAAGCATACCAGAATCTTCTCTACAATTCTTGAGTCTTGGAAATCCTCACCCAACAGCCTCATTTGATTCACCAATTTCGATACATGAGAAGAGAAATCTTTGACTGATTCATTGTCTTTCATTTTCAGCCCTTCAAATTGTCTCCTTAGGCTCATCACTTGCATCCTTCTAGACTTTTTCGTCCCCTTGAAATTCTGCCTGAAGCTTGTCCCAAGCTTCTTTGGCAGATTTGCAGGCCATAATCCTTGTAAAGATGTCTTCATTCACACCATTGTGAAGACATGAAAGAGCTTTGAATCTCTTTGCCTTTTCTTCATTGAAAAATTTCAATTGTGCAATTGTTGGATTATTTCCAAGTGGAGTAGGTTGCTTATCATTCTCCACAATTTCCCATAGATCAAAAGCTTTCAAATATGTTTCCATTTTGACAGCCCACACACCAAAATTGAGTCCAGAAAATATTGGAGTTTTGGATGGAAAAGAGGCAGATTATATCGAGAAAAAAACTGATTTTTCTCTCTTGTGTTTCACTCACCACCCTTCAAAGCAATGCTTTGAAAAAAAACTCACAATCTCTCGTGTTTCACACTTTTCCCTTCAAAGATCCAATCTGCTCTGATACCAAATGTTGGAAAAACAAAGATTCAAAAGTCAACAAAAAAGTCAACAAATGCTACTGTTCTTATTGAATACAAACAGCTACTGTTTGGATTCAATTCTGGGAAGACAGCCGAATGAAGAACAGAGCAAGAACACCAAGAACAACAAGCTGAGCAGAATTGTGTGTAAGGTTACTGCTATCCCTTTCCTTTATTTATAGCAAAATTGAAGTGTTACAATAGAAATAGAACTCTATCTATTACACTTCCAACTCAACCTAAAATACTAAGACTTATACTTAAACTAGAATACTAAAACTAAAATTGATCAATATGATCTTATTAGAAAAGATAAAAACAATAATAGAGATTTAATCTAATCCTAAACACTAAGATAGTCTTGGAAGCAATCTTCAATTTTCAACACACTGAGGAATCTTCAAAATCAAGAGAGCCTGCACTTAGCTGCATATCACACAAATATGTTTGAATTGACTGCAGCATTGCATCGCTGGGGAAAGTCGCACATGATGTTCCAAAGTGTATTTTGGATCTGCAATCCAGAATACGAGTCTTGAACGTGTCGAGAGTTGTAGCATGTTGCCACAAGAAATCAGTTTTACGCAGGCACGAATGATCCTTGCTGTGAATTTTTGTTGCTTTTACTTCGCTGCTGAAGTTCATCTTGGAGTTTGATTAGGCTTTTTTTTTATAGTGGTCTGAAGCACAACAGTATAATTGTTGAACAAACACAGATAATCTTGGTCTGGAGCTGATATTTCACAAACCATTGGTAAAAAGCAATTACTTTGCCAAGTTCCTTTTTACCATCTGCTAGAATGATTCATATGTTTTGTCCTTCAAAGATTTATTGTGCTCCACTTGTTAATTGGGAAATAATGGTAACCTGGAGTGGACTAATTTCGACCAAATAATGGTAATTTATACTTATTTTATATTTAAATAAAGGTATAATTTCATTTAATTGTGTTTCTTCATTTAAGTTTACCAACTGTGAATTTCCTTGAGAGCAGAATTTCTCTTCCTGTTCCAACCCCTGCAGACTAGGTAGCTCGAAGATTCCTCAAGAACAGTATAGTAAAGGAGTTTCATCAGATACACTACAAAAAAAAGACCCTCTTTGCAACGGCGCCAGCCGTTGCAAATTCTAAAGAAAGTCGTTGCTAATTAATATTAGCAACGGCATTTGCAACGGACTTCATCCGTTAGAAACAAGTCGCCGCAAATTTTGCTTGCAACGGATTACCCGTTGCAAAATAATTTGCAACGGCTAATCCGTTGCAAATTCTCCCGTTGCAAAATGTGTATTTGCAACGGTTTATCCGTTGCAATTGCAACGGCTGGTCTGTTGCAATTGCAACGGCTGGTCCGTTGCAAATTTATCCATCTGCAACGGAAATTTGCAACGGAAATTCCGTTGCAAATTAAATTTTTAAATTTTTTAATCAATTTCGAATTTATTTATTTTTTAATTAATTATGAATAAATATTTTCATAAATATTATTGATATATTATTAATATTGAGAACTAAATAAATACAGTTGAAATAAAAATTTCATAAATTTAAAATTTATAATACAACAAAAATTCAGTTACAATTACATATATAAGTAAATCAACATGGAATAAAAAACCATCAACCTACAAGGTACAAATACATGGCATCCCATTACAAACTTAAAACTTTTGAAACAAAAATTCCAGATTCAAAATCCTTAGGACACCTAAAAATAAACCTCCTCTGAGCTTAAACTAGCTTGCTAATCCAAAGGTGTCTTGAGTATAGTTCCAGAATATTCCGCTTGAAAAACATACTTCTCAAATTCCATCAGCAATGAAGCTGCTATGTCTTGCATCATCGTCTGGAAATGCATCTCCTGTGTTTGACGATCTGCTGGTGGAAAAAATCTCAAACCATCCCCCTTTTTAGCACCATACTCTAACTGTAACAAAACAATTATATCAATGATCACCGAAATCTGTACAGCTCTATGCTGCCGTTCTCTAAACTCAACAACGAAATCAAGAAAATCCTGCCGTTCTCTAAATTAGTAAAAAAAAGAGGATATTTATTTAGAAATCAAAACAACCATATAAAAATCAGAAAAAAATATTCCAAAAAAAGGAGGAGGAGGAGAACCTGTTGTTCGATTTCATTTATATGACTAAACTTATACTGCTTCAGTTGTACGAGTTTTGTAGCAGCAATTTCCTGCTGAGTTTATGTTATAAATCAAATTTCTATTCATAAAATGAAAAGAGGCAGAAAAACTCAAGATTGTTTGATTACTTCTTCAGTTACTGTGTTCCAGCAGATTGTTCGATTATCTTTAGCGCAGGTAAGCAAATATGAGCTGTCATTGGGACACCATGACATTCCAATTACACCTGGTATAGCAAGAGATGAGACAGCAAAAATAATAAGCCGCAAATAAAGTATTTAAATAAACTGTTATTATCACTAAAGGTTTTAAAAGAACAGAATTATTGAGCCTCAGTGTAAGAATCAGCCCATGGAAGACTGCCAGGATAAGAAAGGAAGGGCATTTTCTAGGTCAGAGATGATTTTTGTAACACAGCATATTCTTTCAGCCTCCAAAATTACAAGGATCATGAAATCAGAGAAGCTGGATCGTTGTTTCTAGTGAGCCTAATTGATTTTATACCACACGAACAAAGGAGAATGAAACAAAAAAAGAATCTGAAACTGCTATTAATTATATAGAAATCTGTAAAACATCTGCAAATTAAAAATTAAGCAGAAACAAGATCCGGGTAAGGTAAGAATTTCTCCTAAACCTGCTCAACCCAAATGGCCAGAAAGAACTCGTTAAAACCTGAGCACCGGTGTCTTCGTCTTCGCCGGCAAGGTGGAGATCGGGAAGCAGGGTTGGTGAGTTTGGGGGGGAGGGGATTTGAAGCGAGGGAGAGGAGTGGAAAGGTGAGGAGGGAAATGGGTGAGGAAAAGTGAAGGCCTTGGGGTGTGGAGGGAGAGGAGAGGTATCATGGAGGTGGAAGATGAGACGGGGAGAGTGAGATTGCGTGAGACTTGAAAAATGGAGGTGGAAGATTGAGACGGGGAGAGTAGTGTTTCCAGACTTGAAAAATCCAACCTTTTCATTTAGCCCGCCCATCCCATGTCTAGAGCGGGAGCTTTCTTTTCTTTTCTAGACGGGGAATTTTATCAGTGGACAAGAAACAATTATTAATACATAAGTATTAATCGGTGAATTATTTACCATATTTTTTTTAACAGTTATTAACAAAAAAATTTAATTTCAAGTTAAATAATTTTTTTAGCTAATAATTTTTATTTTATCATTTTTTTGTTTGTTCTTTTGTTAAAGTTTTAAGATTTTTTTAGTCTTTGATTTAATTTTTTTTCTCATTATTAACGCAATACTAACAATAATATTAATAATAATTTTAGGCTTTTCTTCGTGCTTACTCTTTTGTTAATATTGTTGAGTTTATATCAATTATTATTATTAATTATAATAAAATTCATTTTTTTAATAATAATTAAATTCATTTTTTTAATTTAAATATAAATAAATAATAATAATTTTATTTATTAATTTATATTATTTTTCCATTACAACATTTGCTTAAATTGCAACGGATATTCTGTTGCAAATTAAATTTGCAACGGTATATCCGTTGCAACCCATGTGTATTTTTTTTTTATTTTCTGAATTTGTTTAGCATCCTTTTCTTGTAGTGTAATTACTGGAACTTCATTCACTCTTCCACCTTCAAAATTGCATACAAATAAAAAAATCAGAAACCCTAGGCCTCTGAAATTAACAGAACGACAAATCGTTTTGGTGTGCAAGAAACAGAAAATCAAAGGAATGTAGGGTTTGGGTGGGTGGGGGGTTTTATATTAATTATTATTATTAATCATAATTAAATTCATTTTTTAATAATAATTAAATTTATTTTTTTTAATTTAAATATAAATAAAAAATAATAATTTTATTTATTAATTTATATTATCAGGAATGTAGGAATGTAATGGAATGTATTTTAATTAATTATGCTTGAACTTATTGGTTATTTATTAATGTGTTCATTTTATTTTCTTAAGTTTTTCTAGCACTCAAAGACAATAAGTAATTTGTCTTTTCTTTTTGTTGATATTCTATTAATTTACGATCGATTTACCGGCTGTTTTTGTTTTCCTTAGATTAAAAGAAGAGCTATTCCTTAGAAAAGACAAATCTTTTATTTTATTGTTGGAAGGTTTTTCAAAAGCAATTATTTAATTGTATAATTTACTCCTATTAATTGCATAATTAAACTAAATTCAAAATAATTGCATTATATTTGAAATAATATAAAAAATAGCTCTTCAAAATATTTTTTACCATTGGAGTACATATCAATAAAAAAATCAAATATACATTATTCAAAGAGCCATTTTCAAGATTTGAATCTTCAAAATAGATCTTGCCATTGAACTTGCTCTTACAAAGAGGTTGAGCCAGATTCGGAGTAGTTGAAGGAGGTGAAGTTGGGTTAGAGAGTTCGGATTGGGTCGGATTATCCATAATTAAAGGTTTTGAAATGAAAATGAAAACATGTTTTTGTGGCTGATCCTCGTGAGATTTAAGTTAGATATATTGCTTAGAACCTGACAGAGCACGCACACGTGCATGCGCTGATGATGAATTATTTGATTTTATGCTTCAAAATTGTTTCTTGCATTTTTTTAGTAATTTTTTGATGTTTTATATTAAAATATATATTTTTTTTGAGATTTTTTTATATTTTTATAGTAAAATAACTATTCTATCCTGATATAAGATAAAAACTAAGAGTTAACAGAGGAGGTGTCACAGTGATTTCACATACTATTGCACGGTAAAATAACTCTTTTACCCATGATAAGACAAAATTGAAGAGTTGAATGTAGGGGTGCTATGTTAATTTATCATTTTTTATTATTCTTTTCTGCGAATACTATGTACGCATCTGACACCCCCGCCGACAATATTCGACCTGACGCACACCTTATTTTTGTCTATATTTATATATGTGTGCTCTTAGTTTTGATTTTTAATTTTTATTATTTTCTTATTTGTTAAGGTGGTAACTTTTTGAGAAATTTTGTTCTTAGATTTTAGTTTGTTCTTTCTTTTAGTTTTTTTTTTATTTTCAAGTCAAATAATTTTTTTCCAGCTAATATTTTTTTTTCATTGATTTTGTTTGCTATTTTGTTATAGTTTTAGGCTTTTTTATTCTTTGATTTAATTTTTTTTCATTATTGATGCAATAATAATAATAATAATAATAATAGTTTTATTCTTTGCAACGGATTCGCCGTTGCAAATCCGTTGCAAAATCCGTTGCAACATTGTCCGTTGCAAATTAAGTTTGCAACGGCTAATCCGTTGCAAACCATGTTTTATTTTTTTTTGTGGAATTTTCATTTGCAACGGATTACATTTGCAACGGACAATTTTGCAACGGATAATCCGTTGCAATATCCGTTGCAAAATTGTCCGTTGCAAACTATGTCTTTTTTTTTTTCTAGAATTGGTTTAGCAACGGAAAATCCGTTGCTAAACAATTTCCGGATGCAAATTTAGCAACGGAATTTTGCCGTTGCAAAATTCCGTTGCTAACGGCACCCTTTTTTTGTAGTGAGAGTAATGCAGTTGATGGAATGCAATTTGATGGAGTTGGGATGGTGAGTTTGAATTCACAAAACATGTATTATTGATGATCTTTGGCTTCTCTGTAATGGTATTATTTAACCACTGTGTTTATATCTCATTGGAAAATTAGCTAGCTAGATTGTGGCTGCTTGTAGGCAGAGCAGGAAGACTATCATGGGTGAATGTTGTGGCCTGTAGTCTTCTTCCCATCGTAAATCTCCCCATCTACTTAGGGAAGTATAGCATCTGACCATACCTGCTGGTATATATATTTGATTATGGTGATGATGATTATTATGGCTATTAAAATTGATTCTTTTTTAATGATGTCGTAATCATTTACATACTTGTTATCTAAACAGGTAGAAATTATGGAAAAACAAAAAATCTAAGAAACATCAACAAGATAAATAAGATATTAATGTATAACTATTGTCCTTGAACACCTTGTTTTTTTCTCAAAAGAATCTCGTCGGAAAATTAGCAAGAATATGCCTGCTAGCCTGCTGTAGAAGCTGAAAGGGAAGAATCACCTTCCTTGTTGGCTCGCACTGCGTCAGCTTGAACTCGAAATTGTATTCTGGGGTTGGCACGAATCCCAACCAATAGCTATATGAGGATGATGAAATATTCATTATAATATTCAGAATGATACAAACAGCTTACAAATATTTATATGTAGGCGTTGAAAGCTCACCAACTCTGCTTGCTTGCTTGCTCGGGTTAGCCACTGTTGTTTACCTGTAGTCTTTTCTCCATATACATCCCGCAGGTATGGTTTGGAGCCTTTGCAAGTCTTTAGGCATCGTTTTTGCAGCCTCTTCGTAGCCTTTTTCTGATTGTTGTCTCTTTTGATGATCCTTTAATGTTTCCTACATGGTCTGGATCCTGTTCTATTGACACTCATGCTTTAAATCCTCCAGGAGTATGCTCTGCTTGGTATCCTTGTTATTTGAGTCACTATTAATCATAATTCCAACCCGCCTCCCCCTCCCTTTTCCATTGCCTTTGGGTTCAGGGTTCTTAACGTGTTGATTATGATGCAATCAATTTATTGTTATTATGTGTTTCCTCAGGCAATTGAGAACATTATTTTTGGAAGAGAGTGGAATACCTGAGAAAGATGGTGACTGGCTCCATGAGCTTGCTACAAACAACACAGTTCTTCAGACTCTAAATTTCTACATGACGGATCTCACCAAAGTCAGATTGGAAGATCTTGAGCTTCTTGCCAAGAATTGTCGATCATTAGTATCTGTGAAGATTAGCGACTTCGAACTCTTGGAACTTGTTGGTTTCTTTCGATCTGCGTCTGCTATAGAAGAATTTTGTGGAGGTTCGTTCAATGAGCCAGATCAACCAGGGAAGTATGCTGCTGTCATATTCCCCCCCAAATTATGCCGTTTGGGTCTCACCTACATGGAGAAGAATGTAATGTCAATAGTATTCCCTTTTGCATCCCTGCTAAAAAAGTTGGATCTCCTCTATGTGTTGCTTGGCACGGAAGATCATTGTGTCTTAGTACAAAGGTGCCCCAACTTAGAAATTCTTGAGGTACGGTCATAGATGTGTTTCAACTCTTTGTTACCTTTAATTGCTGTCTTCATTCATAATTTGTCTGAAATCATGTCTTCATTTGATCATCCCCTTTATGCAATGGTTTTATCCCTTAGAAAACAGCTTTCTCAATTAGGCTTCTGCTTCCTCTTCTTTGTACAATTGATCCTCCAGAATCTGTTGTTTCTTATTATTCATCAAATAAATGTGTGGATTAGGCTGGTCACATTCTAGAAATAATGACCACCTTATCTTAGTCTAATCACACTATCACTCTTCAAATCAAAAGTATGTGAAAAGAACTACAGAAGGAATCTTGATTTTATTTAGTAATATAATATCATAACTGCCCATGATTGGAGAGATCAAAGAATTGCAAAAATCATGGGCCATGCTTGGTGGAGATGGACCTGAAAGCTATACTCAAAATTCCTCCTATCAGGTGCAGATTCTTCCCCTTGATAACAACAACAATAGCACTACCTAAAACACTTTGGCTTGTGAGCCAAAACATTTTTTTTTACAGCGTTCATTCAATTTTTTTTCACTTTTACTTTTTTGGTGTCGAGTTGGTTGGAGGTTTAGGTTACTAATATGTTTTTATTTATCTTTTAAGGGGTTATCATAATTTTTATAAAGACCATCTTGAAATCATCTTGACGATGCTAAATTTTTTGAAAAGAGATTATATTGGTTATTTGTCTGTGCATGTTTGACACACATTTTGAGCTATTTTGATTGATTGTCTTGCCTTTGAACTCACCGATCAACTATGTGAATGAAATCTTGTGCTCTGTGCTTGCTGTAACAGAAAGGAGTGGTGGATGCTTCAATGGAAATGGTGGATGATGGCATCATGGAAAAGCTTGATTTAAAAAGCCTTGGTTTTGAATCAACAAATGACACATTTCGAATCGCTGATTTTGGCTGTTCTGTTGGACCCAATACATTTTTTGCTGTGGAAAACATCATGAAAGCTGTGGAGCATAAACACCATGCCCAGTTCAATAACTCTTCAACACTCTCAGGATTCCAAGTTTTCTTCAACGATGTCACGACCAATGATTTCAACACTCTCTTCAAAGCCCTCCATTCCAATGAAAAATACTTTTCTGCTGGACTGCCCGGAACTTTTTTCGGCCGCCTCCTCCCCAGGTCCACTCTGCATTTTGCGCACTCCTCATATTGCTTACACTGGCTCTCTAAGGTCCCAAAAGAAGTTCTAGACAGCGAGTCTCCTGCATGGAACAAGGGCAGTATCCAGTGTGACGGTCTCAAAAAAGAAGTCACCAAGGCATATTCAGCTCAATTCCAGAGTGACATGAGCACTTTTTTGAAAGCTAGAGCACAAGAAATTGTGGGTGGAGGATTGATGGTGATTATAACGGGCGGCCTTCCTGATGGGGTCCTTATGTCTCAGGCTGGAATTGGAATGTACTACGACCTTCTCGGATCATGCCTCATCGACATGGCTAAATTGGTAAAATTATTCTCTCTCTTTCCAACTCAGTAGAAGCAAAACCCTAGTAAGTATACTTTTTGACATATGCAGATCGTTATTCTTTGTAGGGAGTGATTAGTGAAGAAAAGTTGGACTCGTTTAACTTGCCTCTATACTATTCTTCTTCGAAGGAGATTGAAGAAATCATAAAAGCAAATGGAAATTTCAGTATTGAAAGAATGGACTTGTTGAGTCATAACATTTGGAAAACGTCGAGGGAAACCAAAATCAAAGTCTCTGTTACAGGGGGCAGAGCTGTTTTTCAGGGTCTCCTGGAAGATCACTTTGGAAGGGAAGTTGTAGAGAAAACATTTGAGAATTTTGAAACGAAGCTTGATGAAAATTTCTCCATCATTGATGGCGCAGCCCATGAACACATCGACCATTTCATCCTGCTCAAGCGTAACGTTAATTGATATCGGACAGCTGTGTTCTCTATTTCCTTTGTTTGGAATTTGGATTCCCATGCCATCAAAACAATAAATCAATTCTGCAACTCATGATGGTGGTATTGATGTGTTCTTGAGTTCTTGAAGGAAGGGAGATGCCGATTGGACCTCAGGCTCGGTTCCATTGTAACGTTGTTTGACAGAATGTAATGCGTCGTAGCTTGATGCCAAATAAAGATTTATCTTATTGGATGTTTGATTAAGAGTGTGCTTGTTTTTGTAGTATAACACTAGCTATATTGCCCGCGCGCTGCCGCGGGCATTGCTGGTGTAAATAATATCATATAATTAAATCCATAATGATAAACTTATAATATAGCCTGAATAAAAAGTTAAGAACCATAACATAAAAGAGTTTGTTCCGCAAACATAGGTGCACCTGGTTCATCATTTTTTTAGTGATGTTTTCGTTAAATGATAAACTTTCATACGATTTAATCACTAATGACTTCAGATGAGTGGGATGTTATAATGCAAGACAGTTAATAACCAGCAAAATCTAGATGCGAGTACTTACATGCCATTCTTGGGCTTAATGCATACATTAAGACTGTCATGATGTAATAAAAAAATGCCATATGCTGAGCAAGAAAGCGGTCGGGCCACCAAGAATTGCCACCCAAATCCTGCAACCAAATTACAATGCCATCTGTTGAGGATTTTGATATGGTATTTTTTTACTTGGAGCCACTGTACCACATATAAATAGATTGGACCTGCAAAGGTTCATACTTGCACATACATGCATGCATGGTTATGACTCATGAATGTGCCAAAGGTTGAGTTTGTGTATTCTGTATTTACAACCAATCTACATTGGAAAGGAGCAGTTCCTCCATTTTCTTCTTCAATTTACTATAGACTATTCTCGTGCTAACTTTACTTTATCCCATGGAAGAAATCACAAACTGAAACAGTGAAGGGTTTGAAAATAACAGCAATTAGTGAACTTGAGACCATGACTGCAGACCATAACAACAGGAAAAAAAATGTCCTACTAACAGAATTAATATAAGAAACATGTAACCAGTAAAACTACGAAAACTACTTACTTCCATGATAAGCAAGTGATGCATTTCATTCCAGCTCTCAGCAAAATGCACTTTGATATAATCGGATCTTCTCCACCATCCAAAACTCTCATACAAGTGAAGAACAGATATGAAGGCTGCCATAGTTAAGAAATTGGTAATTACCATCAAATTCAATATATCTATAGCATAAATAGAGCAACTCAATAAAACTCAAAACCAAGTCAGGAAATTCAATTTTGATGAACTGCAATGATTTTTTTGTCGCATTTTGCAAGTGAAGTATGATGTCTATATGAATCAATGGGGAGTCAAATTTTCTCTTGTTGAAAGACAACCACGTCAAAGAGATCATTTTATCATTAACTGGCCAAATTCTTCAACATCAATAACCTCAGTTCTAACATTTAAGAACATAAAGTTGTTTAGTCAAACTACTAAACCCTTGATGGGTTTAATCAAAATTGAAAGAAATCAATAAATATGAGGAATACTCACGATGCTTTTTTGAGACCAGATGGATTGACTGGAAAGGTGCTCTCTCATTATTTTCTATGTCCATTATTTTGGGGCTGTATTTTGTGTAGAGCTTTCTCTTGCATCTTTATTTTATGTAAGCTGGTTACTAATCAAGGCAACCCAATTGACCACAGGCAGAGAGCACACAAACTAATGTATTCTCCATTGGAACAAATGCAGCAGCCTCCAATGAACATTAATTTTATCAAGGGCATCTTTGCAACCCGGCACAAAACCATTAGACTGAGAGTTTCATGGCATTTGATAATTCCAAAACTTTTGAAGATCAAATAACTAAAGCCAATACCAAACCAAGCATTAAATTATTGAAAAACTTTCAAGTTCATCCAGAGGAATGGTGTAATCAAGATCATGAAAGTTGAAAGAAATTCAAACCAAGAGAGACTACCATCTAACCCTTTACGATAGTTATTTGTTAATACCTGCAAGTCTTTGATTGAAACCTCTGCAACACCTGCAGCATGAAAAAATGAAACTAAAATCTATCTCTGGCTCCCCAACATACCAAATTCACATAGAAATTAAGAAATGGCGCATACCATCTGAGCCTGCAATGATGTTCCCCAAATCTCCAGCATGACGTTCGTTGTCACCTGGAGCTCCATGGTCCTTCTTTAATGGATTGAAATGAGGTCCTAACATTTAAGTATGATCATCAGAAGATTTCACAGCCATGGACTAAAAAGTACCAAGTTAAACCGAGAATGAAATCAGCTCCAAATCGAAGAGAAACCCTAACCCAAACCCAATTCAACCAAAAACCCACTCCCCAACACACACAAAATCAAAAACGCAAGCAACCCGAACCCAATCAAACCCAATCCCAAGCACCGACAATGAAAAATCAAAAAAACCCAACGAAAACGAACCCATTACAATCAATCACTGAACACCCAGAGCAGAGAAAACATGAATCGAGGGAGAAGATGGGAAGAAATCAAAGAAACCAAACCCATGAACCCACTGAAAAATAACCGAGTAAACCCAGAAATTGAAGCAAAAAAGGGGGCAAAAGCATACCTAATCGAACAACCAACCGAGGCAGAGAACCCACGCAAGGAAACGACCGAACTCCGGCTCAGACCGACCCAAAACCAAGTCATAAACCACCATCCATGCCCGCTCGAGAGACCTCAGCAAGCAGACCGTCGTTCTCTCTCTGGGCGAGAACATGAGACCGAGCAGACAAATTAACTAAACATAAAGGAAGAAACCACCATCCACGCCCGCCCAAGAGACCTCAACAAACAGACCTTCGTTCTCTCTCTAGGCGAGAACATGAGACCGAGCAGACAAACTCAATAAACAGGAAGGAAGAAACCAAAAATGCCCCGAGAGAAGAAATAAAAGAAGCCGGCTCATTAAGGGTAAAGTGGTCTGGACACTGCCACAATCCACAGTAAATACACTCTCAGTCCACAGTGCTCTAAACAGGAAAAATGGCATGCCTTTTATTTGTTAGTTAATATTTTTAAAATTGTTTTTTTTTTGTTAAGAAATATTAAATTTTTATATGTTTTAGATGATTTAATTTGCTAATTTTAAAAATAAAAAATATATGTTAATATATTAGCAATTAAAAAATATTTAAAAAAAATAATAAATAACCTCTATTCTAATCACAAAACACATACACAAACCGAGGATAATGAAAGATGACAAAAGTACAAACACTTGACCACACACATACAAAGTGATAGGCAATAGGCCAATTATATATATAAAAAAGCTAAATTTCATTTGAATAAATAAATAAATAAATAAATAGTACTTATTATTATATTTCTTGATGATAGCTATTATAGCATGTAATTAAATAGGAAATATTGTAATCTCATTCTTATGTGGTAATCTCCACCATTACTATTGTATGTTGCCCTACACATATATATAGAAAGGATTGGCTAACTATTAGGTTAAGCCTCCTAATTATTCTCAACTTGGTATCAGAGCCCTTGTCCATCAAAACTCTTTTTTCTCTCCCACAGCCGGCCCTAATTTTTTTCTTCCTCCCCATGGCTTCCTCTGCTGCCGTCGCTGACAACTCCCCTTCCACCGATGCTGCCTCATCACCGGTCAGCCATGCTCCTCCTGCTGACCGAGAGCTTCCTCCCCATGTGGAGAATGTGTTTGACTCTTCTTCCTCTCCTTTGCCTCTTATGGGAACACAAACTTCAGCAATGGTTCCCCTATCAAACACTCATCATATTGTTTCGTTGAAGCTTACGAACACCAATTATCTTTATTGGAGAATGCAGATGAAGCCATATCTCCTTGGTCAAGGTGTTTTTCACTTTGTTGACGGCTCCTTGCCGTGCCCTCCAGCTCACTCGCTTGACGCTACGGCTGCAACTTCCTCTGCCATTAGCCCTTCCTTTCTTCGTTGGAAGCAACAAGACCAACTCATTTTGATTGCCCTCCTCTCCTCTCTTTCCGTTGATGTGCTGCACCTTGTGGTTGATTGTTCTACTTCACATTGTGTTTGGCGAACTCTTGAGAATGCCCTTGCCTCTCCCTCTAATTCTCGCATCATGCAACTTCATGGCTTCTTTCAAGACCTTAGGCAAGGTGATGCCTCGGTTAGCATGTATATGCAGCAAGCCAAAGCATTGTTTGACGAATTGGCTGCTGCGGGACGTCCTATGTCCCTTGAAGACTTCAATCTCTATGTGTTTCGTGGTCTTCGCGGTGAGTTCAAAGACTTGGTTACTAGCCTCATAACCAAGGCCGAACCTCTCTCCTATGCTGATCTACACAGCCACCTGCTCACTCACGAATTTTTGCACAAAAATTCGTTCCATTCCATGGCTCTCGGCGCCTCATCTTCACCTCTGTCGCAACAGCCACCACTGCTGCCAACGCCAATGAATTCAGCCAATCATGTCATGGTTAATAACAACCGAAACAGGGGGCGTTTTAGAGGTAATTAGCGTCCCAATTACAACAGATTTTCAGGACAAAACAGGGGCCAATCTGCTGCGAATTCATTGCAGCAGCACCGGCGCAACTCTGCAGATATGAGGCCGAACCAGGGGTGGTCTGGACAGCAGCATGTGCGCTGACAATTGTGCTCTAATTTCGGCCACTCAGCCCTTCAATGCTCCAATTTTCGGGGCAGCACACAGCAGCCATCTGCTCATCTTGCCGTTGCACATGATTCGGCTGCTGCCAATTGGGTTCCCGACACTGGCGCGAATCAACACGTGACACCGGACCTTGCAACTCTAACCGATTCTGCACCTTATCTTGGTAACGATTTCTTGCATGTTGGTGATGGTAAGGCCCTTGTCATATCCCATGTTGGACGTTCTATTTTACATTCCCCAAAATGCATGTTTACATTGACTAATGTTCTTCGCGTACCTCACATTACCAAATCGTTGTTATCTGTTCAGAAATTCTGTCGTGATAATCATGTTTATTTTGAATTTCACGATTCTGTGTTTTATGTGAAGGATCTCGTCACCAAGGAAGTTCTTCTTTCCGGTCGGAGTCATGATGGTCTTTATGTCCTCTCGGAGTCTTCAGCTACGTCAATTCCTCAAGCATATTTGTCTCATTGCATTTCCGCGACTGCCGACTTGTGGCATCGTCGTTTAGGTCATCCAACTCCTCGCATTTTGAATTTATTAGTTTCCGAAAATAAAATTATTTGTATGTCTAGACGATCGTTTACTCAATGTCAAGCATGTCCTTTAGGAAAATCATCCCGTTTGTCATTACGACCGACGGGTCACAAAACGTCAAATCCACTTGAATTAATTTTTAGTGATGTTTGGGGACATGCTCCCATGCTTTCTTCTGATGGTTTTCGTTATTTTGTTATCTTTATTGATGCGCACACTAAATATATCTGGTATTATCCACTTGTTGCGAAATCTGATGTATTTTCCACGTTTCAACGTTTTCAAACTCTTGTTGAGCGTCAGTTTTCTCGTAAAATTAAATCTGTTCAAACTGATTGGGGTGGTGAATATCGCAAATTAAATAAATTTTTTGAAACCATTGGTGTTCACCATCGCCTAATTTGCCCTCATACTCATGAACAAAATGGCACAGTTGAACGTCGTCATAGGCATATTGTCGAAACTGGTCTAACCCTTCTAGGCCAGTGTCATGCTCCATTGCGCTATTGGAATTATGCTATGGAATCATCAGTATATCTTATTAATCGCATGCCTACTCTTGTCCTTCAAAATAAATCTCCTTTTGCGTGCTTGTTTGATCGCACTCCTGATTATAATTTTCTCCGTATTTTTAGGTGTCTTTGTTTCCCATTTTTACGTCCATATCATGCTCATAAATTAGATTTTTGGTCTTCTCAATGTGTGTTCTTAGGCTATAGCTCGTCTCATCTTGGATATCGCTGTCTTGATTTAGAGTCTGATCGTATCTATATATCCCGTCATGTGCGTTTTCATGAAAGTGTCTTCCCTTTTAGGAAATCTGAACAGGTAACAACTGCCCCGATACCATCCACTACACCTACCTACCTTCCATCATTGCAACCTCCTCCATACTTGCCTACCCATTCCCAAATCACCAGAAATACCAACCCACCTTTGCCCGTTGTTTCATCTGACCCTGCTTCACCATCCCGCACTGCCATACTATCACCACATGCTTGTCGTTCCACTGATCTTTGTGGAGGAACAGGTTCAGATTTGCAGGTTTCAGGAGCAGCACACTCTCGGTCTAAAACCAACCTGACAGCAGGTTCACCACCACCTGCGGTGCAGCCGAGCTCCTCCCCGAGTTCACCTCCTGGTTTAAAGCTTTGTGTTGACCTCTCCTCTTATCCTCTTCAGCACACTCCAGGTACAGGTACTGCTGCTCCTTGTCCCGCTGTTTCCAAACACCCCATGGTACTTCGTCCGAGACAGCCAAAGACAACATTGATCACCACGGCAGCCTCATCTTCTGCCTCCTTCCGTCGGGTAGATACTCCTCCCTCACATGAGCCACTTGTTTTTAATGATGCAAACAGATATGAGGCTTGGTATAATGCAATGCGTGAGGAAATTCAGGCGCTCCGCGCAAACAACACATGGATGTTGGTGCCGTTTCATCCATCCATGAATGTTGTTGGTAGCCGATAGGTCTACAAAATTAAACGCATATCTGATGGTAATATTGAGAGGTATAAGGCACGCCTGGTGGCTAGGGGCTTCACTCAGCAGGAAGGTATTGATTACTCAGAAACTTTTAGTCCTGTTATCAAACAGGCAACGGTACGCTTGGTATTCTCCATTGCAGTTTCGAGTGGATGGAAAATTCATCAGCTTGACATTCATAATGCCTTCCTTAATGGTGTACTTGATGAAGAGGTTTACATGAAACAACCTCCAGGTTTTGTTGATTCTGCTCTCCCAGGTCATGTATGTCGATTGCATAAGTCTTTATATGGCTTAAAACAGGCTCCGCGAGCATGGTACACGCGTCTGAATGACTTCTTATTGTCTATTGGTTTTCGTGCTTCTAAAGTGGACACCTCATTGTTTATCTTCTCAGTTGGTAGCGACATTTGCTATCTCTTGATTTATGTTGATGATATCCTGCTTACGGGTAATAATGTTGTTTTGCTGCAACGCCTAATTCGGTTATTGAGCTCAGAATTTAAACTTTGAGACTTGGGTGATGTTCATTATTTTTTGGGTGTTGAAGTTCAGACTACTAGTATGGGACTTATGCTTTGTCAACATAAGTATACACTTGACATCCTCACGCGTGCTGGTATATTATCCTGTAAACCTGTTGACACCCCTATTTCGGCATCCAAAGCAACCATTATGCCTGATTCTTTGTTTCCTGATGCTACTCGTTTTCGGCAACTGGTTGGTGCTCTTCAATATCTCACTTTCACACGTCCGGATATCTGCTTTGCTGTTAACCGGGTATGTCAGTTTATGCATGCTCCTACAGAATCTTATTGGTCTGCCGTGAAACACATCTTGCGTTATCTTCGTGGTACAGCATCACATGGTTTACACATTACTCACAGCTCTTTTTTTGCTTTACATGGATTTACTGATGCAGATTGGGCAAGTAGTATTGAGGACAGGAAATCTACGGGTGGTTACCTTGTGTTCTTTGGTCAGACGCCGATTTCATGGAAATCGGGTAAGCAACGCACTGTTGCTCGGTCTTCGACGGAAGCTGAATATAAGGCCTTAGCCGATGGCACGGCTGAAGTTATTTGACTTCAGTACTTATTAACAGATCTTCAGATTCCGACCACCTATGCTCCTATCATTTGGTGTGATAACCTTGGCGCCACATACTTGTCTGCAAACCCTGTCTTTCATGCTCGCACAAAACATATTGAGATTGATTATCATTTTGTCCGAGATAGAGTTGCGAAGAAAGAGATTCAGATCCGGTTTATTTCCTCTAAGGATCAACTTGCCGATGTCTTCACTAAGCCACTTCCGGCTCCTTCATTTACGGTTTTCAGGTTCAAGCTTCGGGTTGATTCTCCACCCTCAACTTGAGGGGGCGTATTATAGCATGTAATTAAATAGGAAATATTGTAATCTCATTCTTATGTGGTAATCTCCACCATTACTATTGTATGTTGCCCTACACATATATATAGAAAGGATTGGCTAACTATTAGGTTAAGCCTCCTAATTATTCTCAACTATAGCTAACCTTTCACATTCCTTATAACTTTTAGATACCAATGCTATGTTGCAGATTGATCCAAATTTTTTATATATTTCGTTTTAAAAACTGTTAAGATGATGGAAGGATTTTTAAAAAAAGTATGGTTATTAAATCAAATATGTTTGGTAGGCTCGATTGATTCAAATAATATAAAATATATAGTGAGATAAAATAAATTGTAAAGAAACTGACATAGTAAAAAGAGCTCATTCAAATTAATATATTAAATTTATGATTTGGTTGTGATATCGTTATAACACTGTTAAAAGCAAACTCAACAAAATTATGAAACTCAATTATTAAACAACTTAATATTAAAGAGTATAACTAAAAAAAATTAATTAAAAAGTAACAAAAATTGAATGGACTCGAGAAAAATTCCAAATCATGAAAATGTTAAGTGTGAAAAAAATGCAATGAAAAAAGATTCAAAACAAAATAGATAACAACTAAAAGAATAAGAACTAAGTTTGAAATAAAATTAAATTGAAATCAAATGCTTAACGGATGAAATTGAAAATTAAATCCAATTAGAAAATAGATTAAAAATAAACAAACAACAATGAAAAAAATAAAAATCAAGTTTGATATAAAAATTAAATGAGTCTAAATGATGAGAGGAGAAATTGAAGAAACAAGTTGATCAAAAGAATAAAAAAAAAAAAACAAATAGCAATAAGAGAAATTAGGACCCAATTTAAAGACACAAATGACACCTTTATATTCTAGCAATGAGAAAAAAGAGAAAATAGTGAAGAGAGCAAAAAAAAAATATTGGAGATCAATGATCACTTTATCATTAACACAAGTGGCACCAATAGAAAGATAAGGGATCAAGCTCAATCCCTGCGTTTTATTTGTTTTTATTGACTTGTATTTTTGCAAGTGGTCGACTAGTCTCAAGGTCACATCAAGCATTAAAATCCAATTTGGGTTTTGTTCTGAGAATGATATTATGTTTTTTCCCACGTTAAATTCCAAATCATGTTTCGTTAATTAGTAATGGTGGGTCCAAAATAGTGAAGAAAGGAAGATTCCTTTTGCGTGGTCCTTGCATGGAAAATTGACTTCCCATTTCCACGAGATTTACATATCTTTTGAATTATGCAAACCCCACCAACCGATGGGCTGTAAAACAGTTTGCATTCTCGGTACCGATGTTCACATATCCTCTTTTTATTTATTGTTTTTAAAAAAAAAAAAATGAATGCGACCATAGTAACTACAGTGATCAGTCAAATCTCATAATATCCCATCTTATATTTTTTAATTAATTTAATTTGAGTTGTTTTGGATTATGGTCGCTTGAATATATTTTGCTAGAATTAATAAGCCTACTGAAACTCATTAACAGATTCATTAGAGAAACCAGAAAATAATAATTCCTCAAGGTCCACAAAAGTCAGTGATGGCTGGCAGAAGCCGCCATCATCAACAATTCACAGACGTGGTCTACTTGCCCACGGATTTTTCACAAACAAAATATCTCCCTCCCTCCCTCCCTCGCTCAGCTCTCTCCCCTGTCCTCTCTTCACCACCATTTCTTACTTTACTTCCATTTCCTACTTGCCTCTTGTTGCTAATTAAGACCCACAATTAAATTTCCCGCAAAAAGAAAACAAGAAAAGCTATGGCTGAGGCAGTTGCTTCTGCACTTGGGAGCCTCGTCCTGGGGAACTTGAATACACGGGTGCTTGAAGAGCTTGGGCTTGTTTTTGGCCTCCAGACTGAGTTTGAGAAACTCAAGCGCACCTTCATGACGGTTCAAGCTGTCCTCAAGGATGCTGAGGAGAAGCAGTGGAAAGACGAGGACATCAGGATTTGGCTGCAAGATCTCAAAGATGCTGCTTATGATGCTGATGATGTGCTGGATGAGTTCTCTATTGAAGCTCAGAGGCGCAAACAGAGAAGGGGTCTTAAAGACCGACTAAGGTCTTTCTCTTCTCTTGATCAGAATCCACTTGTTTTTCGATTCAAAATGGCTCATAAGTTAAAGAATGTAAGAGAAAAGTTTGATTATATTGCCATGGAGAAAAATAAGTTCAAACTGACAGAGGGAGTTGGAGAGAACGAAGCTAATCGGTTCGATTGGAGGATAACTAGCTCGTATGTTAATACAACAGAGATCATATATGGAAGAGACAAGGAAAAAGAAGAGCTCATCAGTAAGTTGCTCGCCAATTCAGACGACCTCTCTGTCTATGCAATACATGGCATGGGGGGTCTGGGAAAGACAACACTTGCTCAATTAGTCTACAGCGATGCAAGTGTAGAAGGGAGTTTTGATCTGAGGATCTGGGTCTGCGTATCTGATGATTTCGACATAAGGAGGATATCAAGAGCCATCCTAGAGTCCATTGAAGGCGAGCGTTGTACCTTAGAAGAGCTGGACACTCTGCAACGCCACCTCCGAGAAAAGTTGATTGGAAGGAGATTTTTGCTTGTGTTGGATGATGTTTGGGATCATTACCATGAAAAATGGAATGCATTGAAAGATGCATTGAGAGTTGGAGCTGGAGGATGTGCTATTATAATAACAACTCGTCTAAAGCAGGTTGCTGATAGAATGGTTACCATTCCCGGTCACCAAATGGGAAGATTGTCGGAAGATGATTCTTGGCTTCTGTTTGAGCGACATGCATTTGGAGAGAGAAGAAGGGAGGAGTATGTGCACATTGAAAGTATAGGAAAGGCGATCGTCAATAAGTGCGATGGCGTTCCTTTAGCTCTAAAGGCTTTGGGGAGCTCGCTGCGCGGGAAGAGAACTGAACTAGAGTGGTTATATGTCAAAGAAAGTATGATTTGGGATCTACCAGAAGACGAATGTGGCAGAATTTTACCTGCTTTGAAGTTAAGTTATAACAATTTGCCACCACATTTAAAGCAATGCTTTGGATTTTGCTGTATGTTTCCGAAGGATTATGTCATGGAGAAAGACCAGATAGTAAAGCTATGGATGGCCAACGGATTTATTTATCCTGAAGGGCAAATGGATTTGCATGAGACAGGTTACGCGATTTTTGATGACTTAGTTGGGAGATCAATTTTTCAGGAGGTCAAGGAGGATGGCTTCGGAAACATAACTTGCAAAATGCATGATCTTATGCATGATCTTGCAGAATCAGTTATGAAAGAAGAATGTTGTTTGATCGAGAAGAATAGGAGACCTAGAATTCACAAGACAGTTCATCACATGTCTTTCATTGATAAAAGTTTTTACTCTTATGCCAAGGACCTTGTCAAAGTGCAATCATTGCGGTCGGTGCTCTCCTTTCAGGTCGGTTACGACTGGCCGGACGACAAGATCAGTATGGCTCTTCCATACAAGGTGTCTTTACATAACAAACTACGGACGTTGGATTTAAGCTATTTCTGGTTTGAGAAAAAGTTGACTTGGCCGATTGGTAATTTGAAACATCTAAGATATCTAGACGTCTCTTGTTCACCTATCCGAAAACTACCTGAATCAATCAGCTCTCTTCAAAACTTGCAGACCCTAAATTTGAGTTACTGCCCTCTGCTTTATATGCTACCAAAAAAGATGAAGGACATGAAAAGTCTCATTTATCTTGACCTCACACGTTGTGATTCGCTTCAATGTATGCCTTCAGGGATAGGACAACTGGGTTGTCTGCGAAAGCTTGGTATGTTCATTGTGGGTAAAGAGGTTGGTCATCACATAGGGGAGCTGCAAAGACTGAATTTCATTGGGGGTGAGTTGAGCATCAAGGATTTAGATAACGTCCAAGGTCTCGCAGATGCACAATATGCTAATTTGGCGAGGAAGACAAATCTTCAATCACTCAGTTTGTCTTGGCGAGAAGACGACAGCAGCAGTTTCAGTGGGGCAAACAGTGAAGATGTTCTTTGTGCCCTTGAACCCCATTCTAACATGAAGAAGTTACAGATAAGCGGATATCGAGTATCAAAATTCCCGGACTGGATGCTGGAGTCGCGTCTACCAAACCTAGTGGAGATCTCACTAGAATCGTGCATGAATTGTGAACATCTTCCTCCTTTTGGGAAACTGCGGTTTCTAAAGGATCTTCAATTGAAGAGAATGGACACTGTTAAGTGTATTGGCAGTGAGATGTATGGAGATGGAGAGAATCCATTTCCATCATTAGAGAGGCTGACTTTGGGCCGAATGATGAACTTGGAGGAATGGGTAACAAATACCATGGATGGAAGGGAAATCTTCACTTGCCTTCATGAATTACAGATCGAAAAATGCCCCAAGTTGGTCGAGATACCAATTATTCCGTCGGTCAAATATCTAACTGTTGAGGACTGCACTGTAACTTTGCTGAGCTCAGTTGTGAATTTCACTTCCATTACCTCCCTTCGAATTAAGGGCTTCGATGAATTGGCTGTTCTTCCTGATGGACTGTTGCAAAACCATGCATGCCTTCAAAAGCTGTCAATTGAGACGATGAGAAGCCTGAGGTCGCTGTCAAACCAGCTAAATAACCTATCTTCTCTCAAGTCTTTGATTTTTATGGAATGTGATGAATTTGAAAGCTTCCCAGAAGGTGTCCAGAACCTCAATTCTTTGGAGATGTTAAGTATATATCAAATGCCAAAAATCACTGCACTGCCTGTTTTACCATCATCTCTTGCTACCTTGCAGATTTGTAGTTGTGAAGAACTTACCTCTCTATCTGAGGGACTGCAATATCTGACAGCACTCAAGGATTTTAGCCTTTATGACTGTGTAAAGTTAAACTCCTTGCCAGAGAGCATACGACATCTCAATTCTCTCCAATCTCTAGGAATATATGGTTGTCCGGGAGTATCCTGTCTTCCAAATCAGATACGGCATCTCACATCCCTTTCAAGAATGCGTATCGAAAGATGCTCTAATTTGATGTCTTTGCCAGAAGGGATAAGGAATCTCGAAATGCTCAGAAAGTTGGTAATTAAAGATTGTCCAAATTTGGAGAGACGGTGCAAGAAAGAAAAAGGAGAGGACTGGCCTAACATAGCTCACATCCGTACCATCATCATCAATGACAAGCAAATACAGTCCTCGGAGACCTGAAGAATATGATCTCATGCCAAATCTGGAATATTTATTCACCAAGTACTAGTAGCTGTGGTGATCAAATACAAAGTGAAATTGTTATAAGATTTTAGGGATGAATAAGCAATCTGAGGAATATTCTTCATAATCAAGAGAGCCTGAGGAATTCTATTTCTCTTCAGTGTTGTTTTGTGCTCATTTTTCGATCTGTTATTGCTCATCAAAACTATGAATCTAATTTGAAGATTGGTTTTAGTATATTAACTGTTGTAATATATAAACAAACTTATTTTATATCAATTCCTGGTATTGACCATGATGAAGTCCTTGCATATGTGGCTAGAATCACCTCCTTCTATCGATATGAAGATGATTCTGGTTGACATTCCACCTCATCAGGTTGACACGCAATTTTATGTATTCTGGCCTGGACATTGACCTGCTCATGGAACAAAGTAATCGTTTTTTTTTTCTTTTCAATTAGTTAGTGTGGGTCGGTCTCTTGCTGGGCTATCCGCATGCTTAATTAAAAAATAAATATTATATAAATTTAAATAATAATTAAGTGATTAGTACAGTACCCAATTTAACAGTGATTTTGTAGATATATATTATCTTTACGTGATTAATTATCCATATAAGATTCGTTGATTAATTAATTATATGCATAAATCAAATTGACAATTGTTAAATATTATTCTAACGTTTGACCAGTATCTTGAATAATTTATTTTTATTTTATTTTTTGCTGTGTTTTATCAGGAAGGTGCATTCTCAAATTAAATTACTTTAATCAAGGTTGTAATTTTAAATAAAATTATTTATTTTTAACATTAACTTAAAATACTAATTTTAAATATAAAATACAATGCCCAACAAGATGGTTGACATTGTGTTCTCAAGAGGCGTGACATGATGATAGAGAGCTTGCAATCTATACAACAAGTCTCGAATTTAAGTCAGGTTGTCCTATATATTGCTCTTTCTAGAGAGTGAGTCTACTCGCATAAAAAAAATGTTTGAGATTGCAGTAGTGGTTGTTTTTTTAATTTGTTTTTGCTTGAAAATATATCAAAATAATTTTTTAAAATTTATCTTCAATATTAATAAATTATATAATCTTTTAATTAGATTTATAGTATTTAGATGTTGCACAGCAAACCAGAGGTTCTTGAGAGTAGACTTATATCTTATCACTGTAATATTTCATAAGGTCACCATTACCAATTATATGTTTCCTAAATTGGGTTCCCTACCACTGTATATATAACAGAGAGTTGAGTTGTACAAACTCAAAGCAGGATGGAGTCCTTTTTCAACAACAAAAAAAGTAACCGGCCTTTGGTTATTGCGGAAGAAACCGGCCTTGCATTCTTGTAGACCTCTCTGGTAAGTACACGTGTATTTATCATAAATATAAATATAAATTAATTTGAGATTTTAAAAAAAAAACATAGCTCTTTTTTTATATAGATATATTTTAAGGTGTTAAGAATAAATAAATATCAAATTATATAATTAGTCTCACATATTTTTAAGAAAAAATACCTTTAAAATAATCGTTAATAAAATGAGTATATATATAAAAAATAATCAAAAGGTTTGTAGGTTGATTATTTTTCTCAAAAGTATAGCATCATTAAAAAAAAATCTAGGACCATTAATATTTTTTTTACATATTAAAAAATTTGGTTCTGGCTATGGCAAAGTGCAAGGCAAATCGCTTGTATATTTTTTCACTGTAGATAATTTGGCCTAATTTTTTCACCCGTTTTATCTGCTTGTGGCTTCTTATATTTTTTATTTACATGATATTAGATCTGAAATGTCATATATAAAAAAGTCACAGAAGTTATTTTTTAACAAAAACAACATCAAAAACAACAAACAATAAATAAAATTTAATATATATTTTTTATTTTTTAAGATTTATTATTCATATTATTATATTAAAAGTATTTCAGAACACTGAGATTAAATTAATTTGAGATTTAAAAAAAAACATAATTCTTTTTTTATATATATTTTAAGGCATTAATATTAAATAAATATCAAAATATATAATTAACCTCACATATTCTTAAGAAAAAATACCTGGAAAATAATCGTTATCATTATTTTAAATGCCTTCTCCATAATAAATTGAATATAAAAAAAATCTAAATGATTGAAAGGTTTGTCGGTTGATTATTTCTCTCAGATATATAAAATTATAAAAAATCTAAGACCATTAATATTTTTTTTACATGTTTGGCTTTGAATTTCTCAATCATGTTTGCTTGCCTTGGGGAAAATTCAAGTTTTGATGTTCAAAGACTCATTTGAATTTTTTTAAGGCTTAATTAGATTTAATGATGTTTTAATTACAAGAAAATTGACTCTTTGAAGTTAATTTAGGCTCTAATTAGAAGAAATTAGAGTTTTGCAGGTTAAATTCCAATTTCTAAAAGTTAATTTGGTCAAACAAAGGGTTTAGTTGCATAACTAAAAGTATTTTTCACCACTATATAGGTGTTGTAAAAAACTCTCCGGCGTAGGTGAATTCTATCAAGGCTTGTATGGATAATTTTTATAAGAATTTATTTGGGCGTAAGAGCCCATGATAAATTTAAAATGCTAGATTTACTCGCACCAGTAAATCTTTATCTTAATTCATAGAGAGACCATTCATCAAAACCTTTAAAACAAATTTAAATTGCACAATGTAACTTACATAAGATATGGTGTATTAGGGATGCAAATACTTTTTTTAGCTACAATTAGTCTCTTATCCTTGAAATTTATGATAAGACTTGTATACTTGAGTTTCTTAACAACTATTAACTAAAAAACTAGGTAAAGACTCTCTCGACCCCGACTTCGCGCTCACGTGCGATACTCACAATTGCTTTTACAAATTTCAATGAAAAAAATCAATAAAATTCATGCAATCAAGTTAAGTTTCACCCACGAATTAATTTTTAGAAACCACATGGATTACTGTTCAACTAGATAATTCCCCGCTCTTAGGTATGATAAAAGTTTTATTTAATGTTAAAAAAAATATTCAAGTGTAATTAATATATTTTCTAGCAAAAACAAAAGTACTAAAGGTTAACATAGGTTTAAAAACAATCTACATGATTAGTAAAAATATAGCTTGAATAAAAAATATCAAGACAATATTATTTATAAATATTAAGATGATAATATATTAAATGTATGTTTTGTTTTATTTTTTATTGTGTAAATATTGTTTTATAATTTTCTATCCACAATCCTATAAAATCTAGCAGTCCTCACACCAATATATACTTTTGTTCCAAGACAAACATGGTGAGTCAGGTATTGCTCTCTAAACCAACCAAAGCTCGCCATGAGAACTTTTTCGACATAACCACAGCAAAGGGAGAATTTGATAAACGGAATCATTGGTTCAGGAAAGGGAAATTTTCAGCAATTAGTAATTCTCTCTCATCAATCATGAAAACGGACTCTTAAGTCATTTTCTGGAGTAGATTGTGCTTTTATAATAAAGAATATTATTTGGAATAGAAAAGGTGAAAGGAAAACAAAAGGCAGGGGATGTGAGCAAGAAATGTAAAGTAAATATTGAGAAGACAGAGTGCAGTATTGGCCGGCCGCTTGGGTTGCACGCGGAGCGCAGGCTTGACTAGCTCTGCGTCTGTTTTAAGCTCATCTATATTTTGGGAGTATAAAATGGTAAGAATTTATTAATCGAACTTGGAGTAAAAAATGGTTTGTAGGGGCTAAGTTACGATAAAAAATGGTTTTATCGAATCAAACTTGAAATAAAGAGTTTTTCTAACATTGCAATACGCTATGTTATCATAAAAACAAATCACCGTGATGTTAAAAAATATAATGTAATCAAGTTACGAATGGCAAGACTAAAAGTTCTCTCGGTGCGCGTACATGCCAAGCTAAAACCTCATAAAATCTATGAGAATACCAGTATACCTGAGTTTCTTAACAATTATTAAGAAACTCCTGATCCCAAATCGAACTTGGTTCTGTCATTAGCTATGGCATCCAATTTTTCTCATATTTTTCAATTTATGCGCCACTCTTGATCGAAAAACAAGTGGATTATGACTGATAGAAAAGATAAAGGGAGGCTGCCCCCTCCACTGTTAGCCATTTTCACACTCTCAATCACTCTTCAAAACACCACTCAGTGATTGATAAAGGGAGGCTGCCCCCTCCACTGTTAATCCTGCAATAATAATATTTAACCCAATGGAAAGTAAATATTGAGCAGACAGAGAGCAGTATGAGATGAGAAATGGATAGGGTGAAAGTGTATTGGCCGACCACATGGGCTCCACACGGTGTGCAACATGGTTGTCAAAATCATGAGTTGACTCGTAAAATCGTATAATTTTGCGAGTCAACTCTTCAAACCTTGTTAATTCTGGTAAAAAAATCAATTTGGGTCAAACTCGGTCAAAAAACAGTAAAATCGTTCGGAATCATAAAATCGGACCGGATTTTACGATCCTTCCAAATCTTTCAAAATGAAAGCCCCCTCTCTCTCTCTCTCTCTCTCTCTCTTATATATATATATATATATATATATATATATATATATATATATATATATTTTCACTCTTGAAAATCAGTAATATTAACTTAAAATCACTCTTAAAGTTTATACTTAAAATTTTTGAAAAAAATAATTTTTTTATTTTTTACTTTATATTAAAATCTTTCAGAATGGACTCCGTCATAACATTTGGAAAACGTCGAATGAATCCAAAATCAAAGTCTCTGTTTCTGGGGGCAGAGCTGTTTTTTAGGGTCTACTGGAAGAGCATTTTGGAAGTGAAGTTGCAGAGAAAACATTTGAGAATTTTGCAACGAAGGTTTATTATAACCTATCTTCTTTGGAAACATATGTATGCCATCTTCTTGCATGTTCCCATTCAATTTTTTATTCATCCACACCAACTCTACCCTTTAATATATATATATATATATATATATATTCTTTGGAAACATATGTATGCCATGTTCTTGCATGTTCCCATTCAATTTTTTATTCATCCACACCAACTCTACTCTTTAATATATATATATATATATATATATATATATATATATATATATATATATATCTTCTTTGGAAACATATGTATGCCATGTTCTTGCATGTTCCCATCCAATTTTTTATTCATCCACACCAACTCTACTCTTTAATATATTTTTTTTTCCTCTGCCACCACTCCTTGATCATCGACTTTATTCTATTGAAAAAGAAGAGGTGGGAGAGGAGAGAATCAAGGAATAAGAATATATATTTTTTCACAGAACAAAGCTCCACTCATCAAAGATAAAGGCATCACTCAAGTCTTGTTATGTTTTGCCATTACATATCGTTCTCCGGTGGCCCAAGAAGAGAGCTGACCAAATCTTTTGGTATGAGGTTCTTATTTGACTGCTGACCTTGATTTGTATGAATTATTATAGGCCTTAAAATGAAAGGTTAGTAAACCACGAAATACGTACCGATTCATTGCTTCTCCACTACATTTTTGCTCGGAATCAAGATATTATTATGATGCTCAATCTACATTCAAATCCTCAATGCACAAAAGCATTTTGAATATGAAATTAATGCATCTTCATATGATTGCTCCATTAATTAACTTGACAGATGGAAACATGGGTTATAATTAAGATTGAACAACTTACCATCATGCAGGTGTGAGTTGTACCAAATAATTCAGGTGTCGATAATTCAAGACGTGCTTGGATAACCTATCTTCTTTTAAGTATTTGGATAATTGTAGATTGTGATAAAGTTGAAAGCTTTATTCTCATGTAAAATCTGGAATATTTAAAGATTGATTTTAGTAAATATACTGCTATAATATACACAAACTTCTTTTATATCAATTCCTGGCTTGTGTGATTTTCACTTGAGCTTCCAATGGTGTAAGCAGCAGGGCAGGCAAGCAATGTCCACTGAGGAATCTTCAAAATTAAGAGAGCCTGTACTTGGCTGCATATCACACAAATATGTTTGAATTGACTGAAGCATTGCATCGCTGGGGAAACTCGCACATGATGTTCCGAAGTGTATTTTGGATCTACAATCCACAAGAAATCAGTTTTCCACAGGCACGAATGATCCTTGCTGTGAATTTTTGTTGCTTTTACTACACTGCTGAAGTTCATCTTGGAGTTTGATTAGGCTTTTTTTTTTTAAAGTGGTCTCAAGCACAACAGTATAATTATTGAACAAAAGGGATGCTTACACAGATAATCTTGGTCTAGAGCTGATATTTGGTATTCTGAGCCACTATTTCACAAACCAAGTATTAGAAATTTTGCTGCCATTGGTAAGAAGCAAGTACTTTGCCAAGTTCCTTTTTGCCATCTGCTAGAATGATTCATATGTTTTGTCCTTCAAAGATTTCTTGTGTTCCACTTGTTAATTGGGAAATAATGGTAACCTGGAGTGGACTAATTTCGACCAAATAAGGGTAATTTATACTTATTTTCTCTTTAAATAAAGGTATAATTTCATTCAATTGTGTTTCTTCATTTAAGTCTACCAATTGTGAATTTCTTTGAGAGCAGAATTTCTCTTCCTGTCCCAACCCTGCAGACTAGGAAGCTTGAAGATTCATCAGAGTAATGAAGTTGATGGGATGTAATTTGATGGAGTTGGGATGAGGAGTTTGAATTTAAAAAACATGTATTATCGATGATCTTTGGCTTCTCTGTAATGGTATTAACTGTTATGGAACCATCTCACCTAAAAGCTTAAGCTTGTAAGTGAGGTCCCATAATATGATTTATATTATTCTCTAACACACCCCCTCAAGTGAAAGCCCTTTGGGCTTGAAACTTGCACAGACCCACATCACCTTGTTTTATCAAATAGAATGGGGGTGGTGAGATTCGAAATCGTGACCGCTGGATCAACAAGGCTCTGATACCATGTTATGGAACCATCTCACCTAAAAGCTTAAGCTTGTAAGTGAGGTCCCATAATATGATTTATATTATTCTCTAACATTAACCACTGTGTTTACATCTCATTGGAAAACTAGCTAGCTAGATTGTTGTAGGCAGAGCAGGAAGACTATCATGGGTGAATACTGTGGCTTGTAGACTTCTTCCCATTGTAAACCTGCTGGCATATATATTTCATTATGGTGATGATGATTATTATGGTTATCTAAACAGGTAGAAACATCATTAAGATAATGTATATCTATTGTCCTTGAACACTTTGTTTTTTTCCAAAAGAATCTCGTAGGAAAGTTAGCTAGAATATGCCTGCTAGCGTACTGTAGAAGCTGAAAGGGAAGAATCACCTTCCTTGTTGACTCGCACTGCGTCAGCTTGAACTAGAAATTGTATTCTGGGGTTGGCACGAATCCTAACCAATAGTACGACCAGCACAAATTTATATGAAGATGATGAAATGTTCATTATAATATTCAGTCTGATACAAACAGCTCACAAATATTTATATGTAGGCGTTGAAAGCTCACCTACTCTGCTTGCTTGCTTGCTCGGGTTAGTCACTGCTGTTTAGCTGTAATGAGGTGTTATTTCGTTGTTCTTTCTTCATCTCCTTTTCACCCTCTCTGCTTTCTGTTTTTTTATACCCAGATCTTTTCTTTTTCCAACGCCGACAGCCACTATCCAGTCACCCCGAGCACACCACATCCACACTATCTCCCTCGCCCAACCAGCCAATTCATTGCATAAATCTTCCATCAAAGTTACTGATTTGTTAATTAAATCTGTTAGTGCTTCCTTAAATAGTGAAGTCGTTGGTCGATATTCATCATTGTGATTATTAAAGAAAATTAATAAATGGTTGGGATTATTAAAGAAGAGATGAATTATATTTTAGGAAAGAAAATTAAGGAGATCGAGTGTGACTGCAATGTGTTATTGATTCGAAGGAGTATTTTGAGGGATGCAATGAAATGTTTTTCGGTTTTAAAAAAACTCTGATTTTTTTTATTTTATTTTAAATCAGTATTTTTTTATATTTCAAATTGTTTATGAAGAATAATTAAAAAAATATATATTTTTTAATATATTTTAACATATTTATGTAATATTGTTTTAATGTGAGATTGATGTTTTTTAAAAAACATTATATTTAGAAATGCATTAAAGTAATATTTAAAAATAAATTATTTTTAATTTCTTTTAAATTATTTTTAAAATATAATATCGAACAGTAACTTAATGTTTAAGGAAGGCGTGTGAACCCAGAAACAAAAAGGCTTACAGTTATTCTTAAGCTCTAATAAAAAATTAATTAAATTCTTGTGGTGAGTATTGGTTTCCCATAATGGCATTTTTGTTACACAAAAATCAAGCAATTCTTGAAGTTTTTAAGGACAAAAAGGGTTTTTGAAATTAATTTAGTTTTTTTAATGAAGAGAGAACTGTGGTTATTTATATTATAATATATTTATGAGAGTGGACTTATTTTTTTAAAATTTAAAAATTAAATTAATTTCTAATATAAACTGCAATTTCTAATATAATTGAGGCAAATGGAGTGTTTGACACAGTATTTCTAATATAGAAGGTAAATCCTTAAAAAAAACAACGAAAAATCCCAAATCATGAAAACGTTAAGGGATGGAATACAAAAATGCAATGAAAAACAGATCCAAAACAAAATAGATAACAATTAAAAGAATAAGAACTAAGTTTGATATAAAAATAAATTGAAATCAAATGCATAACGGATTAAATTGAAAATTAAATCCAATTAGAAAATGGATTAAAAATAAACAAACAACAATAAAAAAAATAAGAACCAAGTTTGATATAAAAATTAAATGAGACTAAATGATGAGAGGTGAAATTGAAGAAACAAGTTGATTAAAAAAATAAATAAAACAAATAGCAATAAAAGAAATTAGGACCAATTTTAAAGAAAAAAATGACACCTTTATATTCTAGCAATGAGAAAAAAGAGAAAATAGTGAAGAGAACAAAAAAAAAATATTGGAGATCAATGATCACTTTCTCTTTTTTCTCTTTTCTTCTTCTTCTTCTCTGCGTTTGGTTTGTTTTTATTGACTTGTATTTAGCTCCGTTGCAAGTGGTCTATGGCGTGAAGGATGATTTGGAGACTAATCTCGAGGTCACATCAAGCATTAAAATCCAATTAGGGTTTTGTTTTGAGAATGATATTATATTATTTCCCATGTTAATTTCCAAATCATGTTTCCTTCGGGATGTATAATGAAGAAAGGGAGATTCCTTTTGCGTGGTCCTTGCATGGAAAATTGACTTCCCATTTCCACGAGATTTACATATCTTTTGAATTATGCAAACTCCACCAACCGATGACCTGTAAAACAGATTGTATTCTCAATACCGATGTTCACATATAGTCCTCTTTTTATATTTTAAATTAATTTAATTTGAGTTGTTTTGGATTATGCTCGCTTGAACATATTTTGTTAGTGTTAGAAAAAAGCTTAGCTCAGTCTGTAGATGTAGTGTTATTTCGGGATGTGGTTGTGATTATGGTTGTTTTTTAAAGTGATTTTTGTTTAAAAATATATTAAAATGATATTTATTTATTTATTAAAAATTATTTTTAATATTATCATATAAAAATAATATAAAAAGATAAAAAAAAATTACTTTAAAATAAAATAAAATTCAAATTTTTTCATAAATATTTTTAAAACAATCCGTAACCAGCCTACTGAAACTCATTAGCAGATTCATTAGAGAAACCAAAAAATAATAATTCCTCGAGGACCACAAAAGTCAGTGAATGGCTGACAGAAGCCCACATCCGTCCAAAACTCTCTCTCTCCCTTAACTTCAACTTTCCCTAGCTCAGCTCTCTCCCCTGTCCTCTCTTCACCACCATTTCTTGCTTTACCTCCATTTCCTACTTGCTTCTTGTTGCTAATTAAGACCCACAGTTAAATTTCCCGCAAAAAGAAAACAAGAAAAGCTATGGCTGACGCAGTTCCTTCTGCACTTGTGAGCATCCTCTTGGGGAACTTGAATACACTAGTGCTTGAAGAGCTTGGGCTTGTTTTTGGCCTCCAGACTGAGTTTGAGAACCTCAAGCGCAACCTCACGAGGGTCCAAGCTGTCCTCAAGGATGCAGAGGAGAAGCAGTGGAAAGACGAGGGCATCAGGATTTGGCTGAAAGATCTCAAAGCTGCTGCTTATGATGCTGATGATGTGCTGGATGAGTTCTCTATTGAAGCCCAGAGGCGCAGACAGAGAAGGGGTCTTATAGACCGACTAAGGTCTTTCTCTTCTCTTGATCAGAATCCACTTGTTTTTCGATTCAAAATGGCTCATAAGTTAAAGAATGTAAGAGAAAAGTTTAATGCCATTGACATGGAGAAAAATAAGTTCAAACTGACAGAGGGAGTTGCAGAGAACGAAGCTGATAGGTTCGATTGGCGGATAACTAGCTCGTTAGTTGATGAAAAAGAGATCTATGGAAGAGACAAGGAAAAAGAAGAGCTCATCAGTATGTTGCTCGCCAATTCAGACGACCTCTCTGTCTATGCAATACATGGCATGGGGGGCCTGGGGAAGACAACACTTGCTCAATTCGTCTACAATGATGCAAGTGTAGAAGGGCGTTTTGATATGAGGATCTGGGTCTGCGTATCTGATGATTTCGACATAAGGAGGCTAACAAGAGCCATCATAGAGTCCATTGAAGACAAGCCTTGTACCTTACAAGAGCTGGACACTTTGCAACGCCACCTCCAAGAAAAGTTGATTGGAAGGAGATTTTTGCTTGTGGTGGATGATGTTTGGGATCATTACCATGAAAAATGGAATGCATTGAAAGATGCATTGAGAGTTGGAGCTAGAGGATGTGCTATTATAATAACAACTCGTCTAAAGCAGGTTGCTGATAGAATAGCTACCATTCCCATTCACCAAATGGGAAGATTGTCGGAAGATGATTCTTGGCTTCTGTTTGAGCGACATGCATTTGGAGCGAGAAGAAGGGAGGAGTATGTGCACCTTGAAAGTATAGGAAAGGCGATCGTCAATAAGTGCGATGGCGTTCCTTTAGCTCTAAAGGCAATGGGGAGCTCGCTGCGCTTGAAGAGAAGTGAACTAGAGTGGTTATCTGTCAAAGAAAGTGACATTTGGAATCTACCAGACGAATGTGGCAGAATCTTACCTGCTTTGAAGTTAAGTTACAACAATTTGCCACCACATTTAAAGCAATGCTTTGGGTTTTGCTGTATGTTTCCGAAGGATTATGTCATGAAGAAAGACCGGTTAGTAACGCTATGGATGGCCAACGGATTTATTCATCCTGACGGGCAAATGGATTTGCATGAGACAGGTTACGAGATTTTTGATGACTTAGTTGGGAGATCATTTTTTCAGGAGGTCAAGGAGGATGACTTCGGAAACACAACTTGCAAAATGCATGATCTTATGCATGATCTTGCAAAATCAGTTATGATCGAAGAATGTTGTTTGATCGAGATGAATAGGAGACCTAGAATTCCCAAGACAGCTCGTCACATGTCTTTCCTTGATAGAAGTCTTTGTTATTATGACCTTGTCAAAGTGCAATCATTGCGGTCACTGATCTCCTTTCGGGTCGATTACAACTGGATGCCCTACTGGAGTATGCCTCATGCATTCAAGGTGTCTTCACAAAACAAACTACGGACTTTGGTTTTAAGCAATTTCTATTTTGAGAATTTGACGGAGTCGATTGGTAAATTGAAACATCTAAGACATCTAGACGTCTCACGCTCTCGTATCCGAAAACTACCTGAATCAATCAGCTCTCTTCAAAACTTGCAGACCCTAGATGTGAGCTACTGCGATGAGCTTTATATGCTACCAAAAAAGATGAAGGACATGAAAAGTCTCATTTATCTTGACCTCACACGTTGTGATGCGCTTCAATGTATGCCTTCAGGGATGGGACAACTGGGTTGCCTGCGAAAGCTTGGTATGTTCATTGTGGGTAAAGAGGTTGGTCATCACATAGGGGAGCTGCAAAGACTGAATTACATTGGGGGTGACTTGAGCATCAAGGATCTAGATAACGTCCAAGGTCTCGCAGATGCACAAAATGCTAATTTGGCGAGGAAGACAAAAGCAGCAGTTTCAGTGGGGAAAACAGTGAAGATGTTCTTCGTGCCCTTGAACCCCATTCTAACATGAAGAGGTTACAGATAAGCGGATATGGAGGATCAAAATTCCCGGATTGGGTGCTGGAGTCGCGTCTACCAAACCTAGTGGAGATCTCACTACAATCGTGCATGAATTGTGAACATCTTCCTCCTTTTGGGAAACTGCGGTTTCTTAAGCGTCTTGAATTGAAGAGAATGGACACTGTTAAGTGTATTGGCAGTGAGATGTATGGAGATGGAGAGAATCCATTTCCATCATTAGAGAGGCTGACTTTGGGTGAAATGATGAACTTAGAGGATTGGGAAACAAATAGCATGGGTGGAAGGGAAATCTTCACTTGCCTTCGTGAATTAAAGATCGAAAAATGCCCCAAGTTGGTCGAGTTACCAATTATTCCGTCGGTCAAATATTTAACTATTAAGGACTGCACTGTAACTTTGCTGAGCTCAGTTGTGAATTTCACTTCTATTACCTACCTTCAAATTGCGGGCTTCGATGAATTGGCCGTTCTTCCTGATGGACTGTTGCAGAACCATACATGCCTTCAAAAGCTGTCAATTGTGAAGATGAGAAGCCTGAGGTCGCTGTCAAACCGTCTCTCAAGTCTTTGTATATTATAGGTTGTGATGAAGTTGAAAGCTTGCCAGAAGGTGTCCAGAACCTCAATTCTTTGGAGTTGTTAGCAATAGATGGAATGCCAAAAATCACTGCACTGCCTGTTTTACCATCATCTCTTGCTACCTTGGAGATTGTAGATTGTGAAGAACTTACCTCTCTATCTGAGGGACTGCAATATCTGACAGCACTCAAGGATTTGAACCTTGCTAGAGAGCATACGACATCTCAATTCTCTCCAATCTCTAAGAATATCTGAGTGTCCAGGAGTATCCTGTCTTCCAAATCAGATACGGCATCTCACATCCCTTTCAAGATTGCGTATCCGTGGATGCTCTAATTTGATGTCTTTGCCAGAAGGGATAAGGAATCTCGAAATGCTCAGAGAGGTGGTAATTAAAGATTGTCCAAATTTGAAGAGACGGTGCAAGAAAGAAAAAGGAGAGGACTGGCCTAACATAGCTCACATCCGTACCATCATCATCAATGACCAGTTAATACAGTCCTCGGAGACCTGAAGAATATATGATTGCTCGGTACGTGTTGGGGCTTCATTTGGCAAATATGATCTCATGCCAAATCTGGAATATTTATTCACCAAGTACTAGTATCTTAGCTGTGGTGATCAAATACAAAGTGAAATTGTTATAAGATTTTAGGGATGAATAAGCAATCTGAGGAATATTCTTCATAATCAAGAGAGCCTGAGGAATTCTATTTCTCTTCAGTGTTGTTTTGTGCTCATTTTCGATCTGTTATTGCTCATCAAAACTATGAATCTAATTTGAAGATTGGTTTTTGTAAATTAACTGTTGTAATATATAAACAAACTTATTTTATATCAATTCCTGGTATTTACCATGATGAAGTCCTTGCATATGTGGCTAGAATCACCTCCTTCTAACGATATGAAGATGATTCTGGTTGACATTCCACCTCATCAGGTTGACACGCAATTTTATGTATTCAGGCCTGGACATTGACCTGGTCATGGAACAAAGTAATCGTTTTTTTTTCTTTTCAATTAGTTAGTGTGGGTCGGTCTCTTGCTGGGCTATCCGCATGCTCAATTAAAAAATAAATATTATATAAATTTAAATAATAATTAAGTGATTAGTACAGTACCCAATTTAACAGTGATTTTGTAGATATATATTATCTTTACGTGATTAATTATCCATATAAGATTCGTTGATTAATTAATTATAAGCATAAATCAAATTGACAATTGTTAAATATTATTATAATCACGTGACAAAAATAATGTTTATTCTAACGTTTGACCAGTATCTTGAATAATTTATTTTTATTTTATTTTTTGCTGTGTTTTATCAGGAAGGTGCATTCTCAAATTAAATTACTTCAATCAAGGATGTAATTTTAAATAAAATGATGTATTTTAACATTAACTTGAAATACTAATTTTAAATATAAAATAAAATGCCCAACAAGATAGTTGACATTGTGTACTCAAGAGGCGTGACATGATGATAAAGAGCTTGCAATATACATATTGCTCTTTCTAGAGAGTGAGTCTACTTGCAAAAAAAAATGTTTGAGATTGCAGTAGTTGTTGTTTTTTTAATTTGTTTTTGCTTGAAAATATATCAAAATAATTTTTTAAAATTTATCTTCAATATTAATAAATTATATAATTTTTTAATTAGATTTATAGTATTTTGATGTTGCACAGCAAACCAGAGGTTCTTGAGAGAGTAGAGTTATATCTTATCACTGTAATATGTCATAAGGTCTTTAAACTTGAAATTCTGCAGCTATACATTGTAATAGGAGCATAAGTTTAGCATTACCAATTATATTTATATTATATGTTTCCTAAATTGGGTTCCCTACCACTGTATATATAAAAGAGAGTTGAGGTGTACAAACTCAAAGCAGGATGGAGTCCTTTTTCAACAGCAAAAAAAGAAACCGGCCTTTGGTTATTGCGGAAGCAACCGGCCTTGCATTCTTGTAGACCTCTCTGGTAAGTACACGTGTATTTATCATAAATATAAATACAAATTAATTTGTGATTTAAAAAAAAACATAGCTCTTTTTTTATATAGATATATTTTAAGGTGTTAAGAATAATAAATATCAAATTATTTAATTAGTGTCACATATTTTTTAAAAAAAATACCTTTAAAATAATCGTTAATAAAATGAGTATATATATAAAAAATAATCGAAAGGTTTGTAGGTTGATTATTTTTCTCAAAAGTATAGCATCATTAAAAAAAATCTAGGACCATTAATATTTTTTTTACATATTAAAAAATTTGGTTCTGGCTATGGCAAAGTGTAAGGCAAATCGCTTGTATATTTTTTCACTGTAGATAATTTGGCCTAATATTTTCACCCGTTTTATCTGCTTGTGGCTTCGTATATTTTTTATTTACATGATATTAGATCTGAAATGTCATATATATAAAAGTCACAGAAGTCATTTTTTAACAAAAACAACATCAAAAACAACAAACAATAAATAAAATTTAATATATATTTTTTATTTTTTAAGATTTATTCTTCATATTATTATATTAAAAGTATTTCAGAACACTGAGATTAAACTAATTTGAGATTTAAAAAAAAAACATAATTCATTTTTTATATATATTTTAAGGCATTAATATTAAATAAATATCAAAATATATAATTAGCCTCACATATTCTTAAGAAAAAATATCTGGAAAATAATTGTTATCATTATTTTAAACGCCTTCTCCATAATAAATTGAATGTAAAAACAAATCTAAATAATCAAAAGGTTTGTATGTTGATTATTTCTCTCAGATATATAACATCATAAAAAAATCTAAGACCATTAATATTTTTTTTACATTTGGCTTTGAATTTCTCAATCATGTTTGCTTGCCTTGGACGTCATGTTTACAAAAAACACAATGAGGAAAATTCAAGTTTTGATGTTCAAAGACTCATTTGAATTTTTTTAAGGCTTAATCAGATTTATTGATGTTTTAATTACAAGAAAATTGACTATTTGAAGTAAATTTAGGCTCTTATTAGAAGAAATTAAAGTTTTGCAGGTTAAATTGGAATTTGTAAAAATTAATTTGGTCAAACCAAGGGTTTAGTTACATAACTAAAAGTATTTTTCACCACTATATAGGAGTTGTAAAAAACTCTTCGGCCTTCCAGAATAGCCTTCCAAAATAGATGAATTTTGTCGAGGTACTTGTATGGATAACTTCTATAAGAATTTATTTTGGCATAAGAGCCCATGATAAATTTAAAATGCTAGATTTACTCGCACGAGTAAATCTTTATCTTAATTCATAGAGAGACTAATCATCAAAACCTTTAAAACAAATTTAAATTGCACAATGTAGATTACATAAGATATGGTATGTTAGGGATGCGAATACTTTTTTAGCTATAATTAGTCTGTTATCCTTGAAATTTATGATAAGACTTGTATACCTAAATTTCTTAACAACTATTAACTAAACAATTAGGTAAAGACCCCGACATCGTGCGCTCACGCACGTGTGATACTCACCATTGCTTTTACAAATTTCAATGAAAAAAATCAATAAAATTCATGCAATCAAGTTAAGTTTCACCCACGAGATAATTTTAGAAACCACATGGATTAATGTTCACTAGATAATTTCCCGCTCTTAGGTATGATAAAAGTATTATTTAATGTTAAAAAAATATTCAAGTTTAATTAATATACTTTGTAGCAAAAACAAAAGTACTAAAGGTTAACATAGGTTTAAAAACAAACAATAATGCTTGCTATCTCCAGCAGCTGCCCAGATGAAGTTCAGAGATGTTTGATTTGCCGAACATATACATATAACAATGTAAAGAATACTTCTATAAGAAAATCTTATAACTAAAGACATTCATCTCCATTTATAGATAAGAAAATCTAATGTGTATCTGTGTAGGACTCTTAACTCTAGTGCATATCCTTTTTATAAAGACCATCTTGAAATCATCGTGACGATGCTAAATTTTTTGAAAAGAGATTATATTGGTTATTTGTCTGTGCATGTTTGACACACATTTTGAACTATTTTGATTGATTGTCTTGCCTTTGAACTCACCGATCAACTATGTGAATGAAATCTTGTGCTCTGTGCTTGCTGTAACAGAAAGGAGTGGTGGATGCTTCAATGGAAATGGTGGATGATGGCATCATGGAAAAGCTTGATTTAAAAAGCCTTGGCTTTGAATCAACAAATGACACATTTCGAATCGCTGATTTTGGCTGTTCTCTTGGACCCAATACATTTTTTGCTGTGGAAAACATCATGAAAGCTGTGGAGCATAAACACCTTGCCCAGTTCAATAACTCTTCAACACTCTCAGGATTCCAAGTTTTCTTCAACGATGTCACGACCAATGATTTCAACACTCTCTTCAAAGCCCTCCATTCCAATGAAAAATACTTTTCTGCTGGACTGCCCGGAACTTTTTTCGGCCGCCTCCTCCCCAGGTCCACTCTGCATTTTGCGCACTCCTCATATTGCTTACACTGGCTCTCTAAGGTCCCAAAAGAAGTTCTAGACAGCGAGTCTCCTGCATGGAACAAGGGCAGTATCCAGTGTGATGGTCTCAAAAAAGAAGTCACCAAGGCATATTCAGCTCAATTCCAGAGTGACATGAACACCTTTTTGAAAGCTAGAGCACAAGAAATCGTGGGTGGAGGATTGATGGTGATTATAACGGGCGGTCTTCCTGATGGGGTCCTTATGTCTCAGGCTGGAATTGGAATGTACTACGACCTTCTCGGATCATGCCTCATCGACATGGCTGAATTGGTAAAATTATTCTCTCTGTCCCTCTCCAACTCAGTAGAAGCAAAACCCTAGTAAGTATACTTTTTGACATATGCAGATCGTTCTTCTTTGTAGGGAGTGATTAGTGAAGAAAAGTTAGACTCATTAACTTGCCTCTGTACTATTCTTCTTCGAAGGAGATTGAAGAAATCATAAAAGCAAACGGAAATTTCAGTATTGAAAGAATGGACTCGTTGAGTCATAACATTTGGAAAACGTCGAGGGAAACCAAAATCAAAGTCTCTGTTACAGGGGGCAGAGCTGTTTTTCAGGGTCTCCTGGAAGATCACTTTGGGAGGGAAGTTGCAGAGAAAACATTTGAGAATTTTGAAACGAAGCTTGATGAAAATTTCTCCATCATTGATGGCGCAGCCCATGAACGCATCGACCATTTCATCCTGCTCAAGCGTAACGTTAATTGATTCCTATGCCATCAAAACAATAAATCAATTCTGCAACTCGTGATGGTGGTATTGCTGTGTTCTTGAGTTCTTGAAGGAGGGGAGATGCCGATTGGACCTCAGGCTCCGTTCCATTGTAACGTTGTTTGACAGAATGTAATGCGTCGTAGCTTGATGCCAAATAAAGATTTATCTTATTGCATGTTTGATTACGAGTGTGCTTGTATTTGTAGTTGTTGCACCCCATCGCGAGAGCGCGGCGTCGCGGCGACTCTCCCCGCGAGGCGGGGGATTCAAGTATCGGAGGGATTATTTTTATTTCTGTGGAAAGGGAGTCGCCACCTAGTGTTATGGTTACTAGAAAACCTAGACTGGTCTTTCAGAGATTCTAGGGTAAGGGACTGGTTGCGTAAAGGGAAGGTTTTAGCACCCCTAGTACGCCCTACCTAAGGTAAGCTGCTTGGTGTTTTTGTTTGCTTATGATTTGTTATATTCTTAATCTTTTGAAAATGTATTGGTTAAATTATTATGGTGTATTATCCCCGCCGAATATTTTGGATGTTGACCCCTTAGGATTTAGTCATCCAAACACCGATAGTGAATAACAGCATATTATCCCCGCCGAATAATTTGGATGTTGACCCCTTAGGATTTATTCATCCAAACACCGGTAGTGAATAACATCATATTATCCCCATCGAATATTTTGGATGTTAACCCCTTTAGGATTTATTTATCCAAGCATCGATGATGAATAATAAATCCAAAAAAAAAAAAAAGATTTTAATATTTTTGGAATATTGGCCAATACCCTTTGGATTTTACAAACATGTTGTAAAATCCAAAAATGCAAGGAATGATTTTTCTTTGCAAAATTCATGCTAAAATACATTTTTTCTTTAAAATTCCAAGGTAATATAAATTTTTTGAAACAAAAAGATTTTTTTTTAAAATATGCTAGTGTATTGGCCGTATGCAAGAAAACAACATATATTTTTTATAAAAATATTTTTTTGCAAATTATGTATTTTTATATATATTTATTATTATTTTCTTTTTATTATTTTTTAATTTATGGGTGGGCTGGCTGCCAGCCCACCTACATGGGGGCTGGGCTGCCAGCCCGCCCGCTGGGATGGGCTCGCGGCCCAGCCCACATGGACCTGGACTCGCGGCCCAAATGATCTGATATTGGGCCTTGGCCCATTTATTCTAAGGATGGGCTTAGGCCCATTTTATTTTCGGACCGGGCTTTCAGTCCATATGGGCTAGAAGCCCGTCTTTCCCTCAGGCTGGGCTTCAATCATGTGGGCTTAAGCCCACTGACATTGGTCTGGGCTTCTTCAGGTTCGGGCCGGGCACAAAGACCCGGCCCAACAGACCCGGCGGGGAGTGAATCAATTCACTCCCCGCGCACATGCAGAGGAAGAAGATGCACAGTAATGGCGAATTTTCGAGTGTGATGAACGGCGTACCTGTTAACACCTTTGGGTAGAGGAGGTCGAGGTGGTTCTTCTGGTCGTTGTGGCGTCGGAAATGGTGGCCTGTGGTGGCCGGAATGAGCGTCGGAAGGTGACGGGGCTGTTCTTTGTTGCCTTCGCCTGAGTTGCTGCTCAGATTGTATGGCGTGGAGTGGAGGTTTCCGGTGATGGCAGGGTAGTGCTTGGTGGTCGGAGTGGACGCCGGAGTCGCTGACGAGAGGAAGAGGGAGAGTGAACGTCGTCTGTTTATTAACAGACCGAGAGGTGTAGAGAGAGAGAGAGCTTGACGCCGAGAGAGATGGGAAAATCACGTTATTTCGTCTATTTTTCTTGTTTTTTTTTGTTTCTTAGGGCAAGTCCAAAGGAGGAGCCATCAGAGGAGGCAAAGCCAAAATTTGGCTCTTTTTGTTAAAATTGTCACTCCAACGGGGAGAGGCAAATGAAGAGGCAAAATGCCTCTTCCAATTTCGGGAGCCATTCCCACAGGTTTTGGCCAAAGAGCCAAAACCCAAAATGTTACCGTTGCCTGCTGTTTGTGACCGTTGGGGACTTTGCCAATAAAAAATGCTCAGAACACAAAATCAACACAACCAAGCAAAATCAACACAACAATTGAATTAATTGAAAAATTGCAAAAAAATTTACTATACAGCAAACTCATCGGTTTGTTTTCAAACAAGGAAAATAAAAAAAAAATACCATAAATCCAAGGAGCTGCATCTTCACTTCGTGCTCATCACTTCGGGTAAAGAGTAGAGTGAGGAAGAAGAAGAGGAAGAAGAAGAAGAAGAGGAAAAAGAAGAGGAGGAAAAGAGAAGAAACAAGTGTGGGGGCAGCGAAGAAGAAGAAGAAGAAGAAGAAGAAGAAAAAGAAAAAGAAGAAGAAAAGAAGAAAAAACAAGTGTTGGGTGCGGCTGGAGGGAGAAGAGAAAGATGGGTAGGGGTAGGGTTTTTTTAATTTGTGGATTGAAATGAAGGGATTTGCACGGGGGGTGGGTTTTTATAATTATTATTATTATTATATTATAATAATTATTATATATAATAATTATTATTATATATAATAATAATTATTATTATTATTAATTATTATAATAATATTTAACATAAAAAATAGGGGTATTAATTTGTAATTAATTTGATTCAATTATTTATAATGGAATGTATTTTAATTCATTATGTTTGAACTTATTGGTTATTTGTTAATGTGTTTATTTTGTTTTTTAAAGTTTTTCTAACACTCAAAGACAATAAGTAACATTAATTAATTTTAAATACAACAACCATAAAAAAACATAGAAATATTGTGGTTTTTTTAATTATATTTATATTCATTTTTTTTAATTTAAATATAATTAAAAAAATAATTTTATTGTTTGGGAGTTTTTCAAAAGAAATTATTTAATTATATAACTTACTCATATTAATTGTATAATGAATTGTATAATTACACTATATACAAAATAATTGAATTTTATTTAAAATAAATTTTTAAAAATAGCTCTTAAAAATGGCTCTTACCATTGGAGACCACATTACCTCAAGAGCCATTTATACACTATTCAAAGAGCCATTTCTATCATTTGCCTCTTAAAAATGCCTCCTACCCTTGGACTTGCTCTTATTTGCTAAGAATCTCCAAAATTTTCAAAACTCCTCCCCCTCCTGTTTTTTCTTCTCGTTGTTTTTATAGACAGCTCAATAGTTACCGTTGCACAATGGTGGGCTGCTTTCGGCTTGCCGGTGGCTTCAGGCAGGTGGCTGTCGGTGGCGAGCGCAGGTGGCTGGTCGGCAGCTGGGGCAGGAAACTTGTCGGCGGCGAGTGCAGGGCTTTTCAGTCGGTGCAGGTGAAAAAGGGGGTGCTTTAGGGGTGAAAGTGCATTTTGGTCCTTCGATTTGTACTTGTTCTTTATTGCGCCCCTAATTGGATTTAAATTTATGAATTTGTGCAATCGTACCCCTGTTCAAATTTCAACATTAGCCTTAACTATTGCGCTTCTTTCATTTTGGTCCTTGACCTTTGATTTGCGCGATTTAACCCTCAATTGACCATTAATCTCTCAATTTAATTCAATTTGGCCCCCGATTTCGCGAAATTGGCTTGGAAAAAATCAAATTGGTCTCCGAAAATTCTAATTTCATCAATTGAACCCAAATTAAATTTAAGAATTTGATTTCTTATTAACGAGCCCTTAATAGAATTAATTTGACCAAAATAAAGTATAATTAAGTCCTTGCGCTTAATTAAATCCTTCAATTGGACCCTAAATTAATTCTCATACATAATTACACTTTTAAATTGGCCAATGATTAAATCAAGTTAGCCTATAAAAATATAATTATATCTTTTAACGCAGATTTATCCGATGATAAATTACTTTAGCCTTGAATCTGCGCATTTCCTTTATCTTTGGGCACAAAAGAGGTACGATCGAGCTCTCGAGAATATATGATTTTTTTGTCTTGATTTTTCTACCGACACCAGCCCCTTTTATTTTATTTTTGTTATTTTCGGGTAGTTTTTGGGGAATAACCCAAAATTGGGTTATGACAGTAGTATAACATGTTTTTTAAATTGTTTTTTTGTTATGAAATATTAAATTTTTATATGTTTTAGATGATTTAATTTGCTAATTTTAAAAATAAAAAATATATGTTAATATATTAGCAATTAAAAAATATTTTTAAAAAATAATAAATAACCTCTATTCTAATCACAAAACACATACACAAACCGAGAATAATGAAGGATTACAAAAGTACAAACACTTGACCACACACATACAAAGTGACAGGCAATAGGCCAATTATATATATAAAAAAGATAAATTTCATTTGAATAAATAAATAAATAAATAGTACTTATTATTATATTTCTTGATGATAGCTAACCTTTCACATTCCTTATAACTTTTAGATACCAACTAGCGATATGCCCGTGCGTTGCGCCGGGGTTTTTTTATCTATGTAGAAAATTGATTGTTTTTATATGTATTGTATTTTGTTATTTTAATATTTAATTAGTAAAATTATAATTGATAACATCTGTATAATCGAAATGCAAAGTGGGTGGTATATTTTTTAATTGTAGATAATGTAGATAATTTTTTTTTTAATTAGTTGCATTTTTTTCCCAGTAATATTAGATCTGACACATTATAAATAAAAATATTGTAATTTTTTTTCCAAAAATAAACTTATATTTTTTGCGTGCTATAATTAGTTATTTGAATGTTTAATTACTAAAATTGCAACAGATAAAAATATGTTAGAAATGAGTTTTTTGCATGGTATAATTAGTATGCTTGCCCGCGCATTGCGCTAGGGTTTTTTTCATGTAGAAAACTAATTGATTTTTTACATGTTGTAATTAGTTGTTTAAATATTTAATTAGTAACATTATAATAGATAAAATATGTAACAAATAATTTTTTTCCCAGCGTAGAAGGAATAGTGTAATCGAAATGAGAAGTGGTTCGTATATTTTTTAATTGGAGATAACTTAGGTAAATTTAAAAAAAAAAAAATTTAGTTGTCTTTTTTTCCCAGTAATATTAGATTTGACACATTATAAATAAAACGGAGAGTGACTCGCATATTTTTTAATTGTAGATAATCGATGTAAATTTGTCAAAAGAAAAAAATTTGAGTTGATAATGTAGGTCAATCTGTGTACCTTTTGTTTTTTTGAGTTGTATTTTTTCTCCAGTAATATCAGATTTGAAATATTAAAAATGGGAAAATTGTAAAAAAAAATTAAAAAATAAACCTAAAGAAAAGAGTATAAAATTTAAATTCAAAGAAATTTTTTTTTATAAGATTTATTAATCATATTATTATATTAGATGTATTTAAGCATATTGATATAAAATTTTTGTTTTAAAATCCAAGGTCAAATTTTTTCTCTCTCTATATATATATTTTTAGGCGATAATATTCAATAAATATTAAAACATATAATTAGTCTCACATACTTTATAGAGTAATAAAAATGGGAAGCAGTTCGTATATGTTTAAATTCTAGATAACGTAGGTAAATTTGTAATTTTATTCTTTGTTTTAGTTGAATTTTATTCTCAGTAATATTAGATCCCACACATTATAAATCAAAATATTTTAATTTATTTTTAAAAGTAAACTGAGTTTTTTTTTTCATACTATAATTACTTAATTGTCGTCTTAAAAGAACAGTGTAATCGAGACGGGAAGTGGTTCGTATATTTTTCAATTGCAGATAATGGAGGTAAATTTGTCTGCCTTTTGTTTTTTTGAGTTGTATATTTTTCTCAATAATATGAGATCTGCAATATTCAAATTCAAAATACTGTAAATTTTTTTCAAAAAATAAAATTGAACAAAAGAGCAAAAAATTAAAATTTGGAGCCAATTTATTTTAATTTTATAAGATTTATTCATCATATTATTATACTAAATGTATTTAAGAATATTGATATAAATTTTTTCCTTGAAGAAAGCCGCGATATTTTTTTTTCCTCTCTGTATATATTTTTAGACAATAATATTAAATAAAAATTCAAACATATAAGCAGTTTAACATACTTTAATTTGACATAAATATACAAATATATAATTAATTTCACACACTTTCAATAAAAAAAATTTGATTATTATTAGGTGATAATATTCAATAAATATTCTAACAATTAAATTATTATTATTATTTTTTTGTTAATTATTCTTATTCTTATTCTTATTATCATTATTATTATTATTATTATCATTGTTAGCATTTAAAAAAATATTTTTGATTTTAAAAAAAATAAATGAATGTTCACATGATTACTACCAGGAATAAAATTTGAAGACTAAATAAAAAGAAACCCCAACAAAAGAAAAGATAAAAGAAATATTAAAAACTGAATTAAAGAAAAATATATACATAAACTTGTACAATAATAGGGAATAATGCATAAATATACACATAATAATAAAGGAAATCAATTTCAATAGAACAATTAAAAACATAAGGCCCTAAAATAAAAATAAAATATATGATTGATTTAAAGTGAAGGATTAATTTGACAACCATTTATACTTTTGCACCAAAAATATTAAAAGATTTAAGAGAAAAAAAAATTAAAAGAAGAGGGACTGAAATTAGAGTGCAATATATAATGCATTTGACATGAAGGACAAAATTGAAAACAATATAACCTGCTGCACTAAATAAATTAAAGGATCTAATAGAAAACCGAAAAATTCAAAGAAGAAGGACTGACATGCAAACTACATATAAATCAATTTGAATTAAAGGACGAAATTGACAGAATTCAAAACTTCTATTACATAAATCAAACAAAAGCCAAGGGACTGAAATGCATCAACAATAAATCGGGGGACTGAAGTTGAATCCGACGCTGAGGAGAGAGAAAAGATCACATAGACGTTCAACCGACTATATGAGTCTCTACGTCGATCATCTCACCACACGCGGCACTCCATGAGATTTAGGGAAGGGTTGCGAATCGTTTGAACCGGCGGAGGAAAAATTTTCACCGCCGTATGACGCCGCACGCGCCGCCTGAATCGATGGAGGGGAGAAAAATCTCTGACGCGCCTGTACAGATACCTGACAGTGCTGACGCAAGGACACAGTGACGTATGCGGCAATTACGAAACAACCCCTGAGGCTAATTCATTGATTTTGTCTTATCGGGGGCTACAGACGTAATAACACATTTTCAAAAATATTAAAAAAAAAGGTTCCGGCGGACCGGACCGGACCGGTCCGTACGCGTGCAATTACAACCGTAGCTCTCAACCGAAAATTTGTTTTTGTCTTATTATCGGGGGTTGTTTTGCCATTACACTGTTCACATAAGGAAAAAACAAAAAAAAATGGGTGGACGAACTCGCGCGACGCACGAAGGACAAAAGTCCAGTTCACAGTGCGACTGAGTCTGAAGGAACAGTGCACCGAGCCCGAGCTCTTTTAGCTATTGTATAATAATGCTATGTTGCAGATTGATCAAAATTTTTTATATATTTCGTTTTAAAAACTGTTACGATGATGGAAGGATTTTTTAAAAAGTATGGTTATTAAATCAAATATGTTTGGTAGGCTCGATTGATTCAAATAATATAAAATATATAGTGACATAAAATAAATTGTAAAGAAACTGACATCGTAAAAAGACCAAACATGAGCTCATTCAAATTAATATATTAAATTTATGATTTGGTTGTGATATCGTTATAACACTGTTAAAAGCAAACTCAACAAAATTATGTAACTCAATTATTAAACAACTTAATATTAAAGAGTATAACTAAAAAAAATTAATTTAAAAAGTAACAAAAATTGAATAGACTCGAGAAAAATTCCAAATCATGAAAATGTTAATTGGTGAAAAAAATGCAATGAAGAAAGATTCAAAACAAAATAGATAACAACTAAATGAATAAGAACTAAGTTTGATATAAAAATGAATTGAAATCAAATGCTTAACAGATGAAATTGAAAATTAAATCCAATTAGAAAATAGATTAAAAATAAACAAACAACAATGAAAAAAATAAGAACCAAGTTTGATATAAAAATTAAATGAGACTAAATGATGAGAGAAGAAATTGAAGAAACAAGTTGATCAAAAGAATATAAAAAAAGAAATAAAACAAATAGCAATAAAAGAAATTAGGACCCAATTTAAAGACACAAATGACACCTTTATATTCTAGCAATGAGAAAAAAGAGAAAATAGTGAAGAGAACAAAAAAAAAATATTCGAGATCAATGATCACTTTCTCTTTTTTCTCTTTTCTTCTTCTTCTTCTCTGCGTTTGGTTTGTTTTTATGGACTTGTATTTAGCTCCGTTGCAAGTGGTCTATGGCGTGAAGGATGATTTGTAGACTAATCTCGAGATCACATCAAGCATTAAAATCCAATTAGGGTTTTGTTCTGAGAATGATATTATATTATTTCCCATGTTAAATTCCAAATCATGTTTCGTTAATTAGTAATGGTCCCAAATATCAACTTGCTGTAACCTCCGGGATGTATAATGAAGAAAGGGAGATTCCTTTTGCGAGGTCCTTGCATGGAAAATTGACTTCCCATTTCCTCGAGATTTACTTATCTTTTGGATTATGCAAACTCCATCAACCGATGGGCTGTAAAACAGCTTGCATTCTCAATACCGATGTTCACATATAATCCTTTTTATATTTTGAATTAATTTAATTGGAGTTGTTTTGGATTATGCTCGCTTGAATTAATTTAATTCCTCGAGGTCCACAAAAGTCAGTGAATGGCTGGCATCATCAATAATTCACAGACGCGGTCTACTTGCCCTCGGTTTTTTCACAAACAAAATGTCTCTCCCTCCTATATATATTTATTATCTCATACAGGTTAATGATCATATGTAGTATACCACATGGCTAATATCATGTTCAACACTATATCTATCTATCTATATCACATAAGGGGGAGTGCTGCCCAACACCCACATCCGTCCAAAACTCCCCTTCTCCCTTAACTTCAACTTTCCCTAGCTCAGCTCTCTCCCCTGTCCCCACTTCACCACCATTTCTTGCTTTACTTCCATTTCCCACTTGCCTCTTGCTGCTAATTAAGACCCACAGTTAAATTTCCCGCAAAAAGAAAACAAGAAAAGCTATGGCTGAGACAGTTACTTCTGCACTTGTGAGCATCCTCTTGGGGAACTTGAATACACTAGTGCTTGAAGAGCTTGGGCTTGTTTTTGGCCTCCAGACTGAGTTTGAGAACCTCAAGCGCAACCTCATGAGGGTCCAAGCTGTCCTCAAGGATGCAGAGGAGAAGCAGTGGAAAGACGAGGGCATCAGGATTTGGCTGAAAGATCTCAAAGCTGCTGCTTATGATGCTGATGATGTGCTGGATGAGTTCTCCATTGAAGCCCAGAGGCGCAGACAGAGAAGGGGTCTTAAGGACCGACTAAGGTCTTTCTCTTCTCTTGATCAGAATCCACTTGTTTTTCGATTCAAAATGGCTCATAAGTTAATAAATGTAAGAGAAAAGTTTGATGCCATTGACATGGAGAAAAATAAGTTCAAACTGACAGAGGGAGTTGGAGAGAACGAAGCTGATAGGTTCGATTGGCGGATAACTAGCTCGTTAGTTGATAAAAAAGAGATCTATGGAAGAGACAAGGAAAAAGAAGAGCTCATCAGTATGTTGCTCGCCAATTCAGACGACCTCTCTGTCTATGCAATACATGGCATGGGGGGTCTGGGGAAGACAACACTTGCTCAATTAGTCAACAGCGACGCAAGTGTAGAAAGGCGTTTTGATCTGAGGATCTGGGTCTGCGTATCTGATGATTTCGACATAAGGAGGCTAACAAGAGCCATCATAGAGTCCATTGAAGACAAGCCTTGTACCTTACAAGAGCTGGACACTTTGCAACGCCACCTCCAAGAAAAGTTGATTGGAAGGAGATTTTTGCTTGTGTTGGATGATGTTTGGGATCATCACCATGAAAAATGGAATGCATTGAAAGATGCATTGAGAGTTGGAGCTGGAGGATGTGCTATTATAATAACAACTCGTCTAAAGCAGGTTGCTGATAGAATGGCTACCATTCCCGTTCACCAAATGGGAAGATTGTCGGAAGATGATTCTTGGCTTCTGTTTGAGCGACATGCATTTGGAGCGAGAAGAAGGGAGGAGTATGTGCACCTAGAAAGTATAGGAAAGGCGATAGTCAATAAGTGCGATGGCGTTCCTTTAGCTCTAAAGGCAATGGGGAGCTCGCTGCGCTTGAAGAGAAGTGAGCTACAGTGGTTATCTGTCAAAGAAAGTGAGATTTGGAATCTACCAGACGAATGTGGCAGAATTTTACCTGCTTTGAAGTTAAGTTATAACAATTTGCCACCACATTTAAAGCAATGCTTTGGATTTTGCTGTATGTTTCCGAAGGATTATGTCATGAGGAAAGACCAGTTAGTAAAGCTATGGATGGCCAACGGATTTATTGTTCCTGAAGGGCAAATGGATTTGCATGAGACAGGTTACGCGATTTTTGATGACTTAGTTGGGAGATCAATTTTTGAGGAGGTCAAGGAGGATGACTTCGGAAACATAACTTTCAAAATGCATGATCTTATGCATGATCTTGCAAAATTAGTTATGTGTTATGGTCCCTGCCTTGTGATCGAGTTATGGGACGATTTAATGAGAAATCTATTGGCAGAGAATGGTGTTTCCCTGATCTTCTACCTTTGGGACCTATTGTGGAATTGTAAGTAAAAGTGTATGGCTCGGGATAGAGAGAACCAAACGATCTCAGTAAAGATAAAACATAAATTTCTGATTGATTGAATAACAAATGATCATGCTTTACAATTTAAAGGAATTGTTCAGTTAACCAACTTCCTTGAAAGTTGGCTGCACTACTTGCACAATCTCACGTAATGGAAATAACAATTGAATAACAAATGATAATTAAATGACAACAATGGAATTGAAATCTGCATAATAAAAATGTGCTTGAATCTTCCCACGTGATCTGCCACCTGGAGCCTAATGCCATAACTGTAATCTTCAAACTTCCACTCGCAGCATCCACTAACTGCAATCTTCAACTTCCAATCGCAGCATCCCAACTCCTATCTTTAAACAACCATACTTTGATTACATTGTCCCACTTCTTATCCACGTGGACCTGGTTCCTAACATTATGATAGAAGAATGCTGTTTGATCGAGGAGAATACGAGACCTAGAATTCCCAAGACAGTTCGTCACATGTCTTTCCGTGATAGAAGTCTTTCTTATTATGACAAGGACCTTGTCAAAGTGCAATCATTGCGGTCGCTGATCTCCTTTCAGGTCAATTACTGGCCGGGCATCTGGAGTTTAAGCAATTTCAAGGTGTCTTCACATAACAAACTACGGACGTTGGGTTTAAGCAATTTCAGGCTTAAGAAAAATTTGACGGAGTCGATTGGTAATTTGAAACATCTAAGATATCTAGACGTCTCTTATTCTGATATCCGAAAACTACCTGAATCAATCAGCTCTCTTCAAAACTTGCAGACCCTAGATTTGAGCTACTGCTATAATCTTTTTATGCTACCAAAAAAGATGAAGGACATGAAAAGTCTCATTTATCTTGACCTCACACGTTGTGATGCGCTTCAATGTATGCCTTCAGGAATGGGAGAACTGGGTTTTCTGCGAAAGCTTGGTACGTTCATTGTGGGTAAAGAGGTTGGTCATCACATAGGGGAGCTGCAAAGACTGAATTACATTGGGGGTGAATTGAGCATCAAGGATCTAGATAACGTCCAAGGTCTCGCAGATGCACAAAATGCTAATTTGGCGAGGAAGACAAATCTTCAATCACTCAGTTTGTCTTGGCGAGAAGACGAAAGCAGCAAATTCAGTGAGGCAAACAGTGAAGATGTTCTTTGTGCCCTTGAACCCCATTCTAACATGAAGAAGTTACAGATAAGCGGATATCGAGGATCAAAATTCCCGGATTGGATGCTGGAGTCGCGTCTACCAAACCTAGTGGAGATCTCACTACAGTCGTGCATGAATTGTGAACATCTTCCTCCTTTTGGGAAACTGCGGTTTCTCAAGCATCTTCAATTGAAGAGAATGGGCACCGTTAAGTGTATTGGCGGCGAGATGTATGGAGATGGAGAGAATCCATTTCCATCCTTAGAGAGGCTGACTTTGGGTGAAATGATGAACTTAGAGGACTGGGAAACAAATACCATGGGTGGAAGGGAAATCTTCACTTGCCTTCGTAAATTAAAGATCGAAAAATGCCCCAAGTTGGTCGAGTTACCAATTATTCCGTCGGTCAAAGATTTAACTATTGAGGACTGCACTGTAACTTTGCTGAGCTCAGTTGTGAATTTCACTTGCATTACCTCCCTTCAAATTGAGGGCTTCGATGAATTGTCTGTTCTTCCTGATGGACTGTTGCAAAACCATGCATGCCTTAAAGTACTGTCAATTCGGAGGATGAGAAGCCTGAGGTCGTTGTCAAACCAGCTAAATAACCTATCTTCTCTCAAGTCCTTGGATATTTCATTTTGTGATGAACTTGAAAGCTTGCCAGATGGTGTCCAGAACCTAAATTCTTTGGAGATGTTAAGTATATATGGAATGCCAAAAATCACTGCACTGCCTGTTTTACCATCATCTCTTGCTACCTTGTGGATTGACAATTGTGAAGAACTTACCTCTCTATCTGAAGGACTGCAATATCTGACAGCACTCAAGGATTTGGAACTTAATGGATGTGAAAAGTTAAACTCCTTGCCAGAGAGCATACGACATCTCAATTCTCTCCAATCTCTAACAATATATCGTTGTCCGGGAGTATCCTGTCTTCCCAATCAGATACGGCATCTCACATCCCTTTCAAGAATGCGTATCTATAGATGCTCTAATTTGATGTCTTTGCCAGAAGAGATAAGGAATCTCGAAATGCTCAGAGTGTTGGATATTACAGATTGTCCAAATTTGGAGAGACGGTGTGAGAAAGAAAAAGGAAAGGACTGGCCTAACATAGCTCATATCCGTACCATCATCATCAATTACCAGGTAATACAAATACAGTCCTCAGAGACCTGAAGAATATATGATTGCTCGGTACGTGTTGGGACTTCATTTGGCTAATATGATCTCATGCCAAATCTGGAATATTTATTCACCAAGTACTAGTAGCTGTTATAAGCAATCTGAGGAATTCTATTTCTCTTCAATGTTGTTTTGTGCTCATTTTTCGATCTGTTATTGCTCATCAGAACTATGAATCTAATTTGAAGATTGGTTTTAGTAAATTAACTGTTGTAATATATAAACAAACTTATTTTATATCAATTCCTGGTATTGACCATGATGAAGTCCTTGCATATGTGGCTAGAATCACCTCCTTCTAACGATATGAAGATGATTCTGGTTGACATTCCACCTCATCAGGTTGACACGCAATTTTATGTATTCTGGCCTGGACATTGACCTGGTCATGGAACAAAGTAATCGTTTTTTTTTTCTTTTCAATTAGTTAGTGTGGGTCGGTCTCTTGCTGGGCTATCCGCATGCTCAATTAAAAAATAAATATTATATAAATTTAAATAACAATTGTTAAATATTATTCTAACGTTTGACCAGTATCTTGAATAATTAATTTTTATTTTATTTTTTATTGTTTTTATCAGGAAGGTGCATTCTCAAATTAAAATACTTTAATAAGGTTGTAATTTTAATTAAAATGATGTATTTTTAACATTAACTTAAAATACTAATTTTAAATGTAAAATACAATGCCCAACAAGATGGTTGACATTGTGTACTCAAGAGACGTGACATGATGATAGAGAGCTTGCAATCTATACATATTGCTCTTTCTAGAGAGTGAGTCTACTTGCATAAAAAAAATATTTGAGATTGCAATAGTGGTTGTTTTTTTAATTTTTTTTTGCTTGAAAATATATCAAAATAATTTTTTAAAATTTATCTTCAATATTAATAAATTATAAAATCTTTTAATTAGATTTATAGTATTTTGATGTTGCACAGCAAACCAGAGGTTCTTGAGAGAGTAGAGTTATATCTTATCACTGTAATATTTCATAAGGTCTTTAAACTTGAAATTCTGCAGCTATACACTGTAATAGGAGCATAAGTTTAGCTGTACAAACTCAAAGCAGGATGGAGTCCTTTTTCAACAGCAAAAAAAGTAACCGGCCTTTGGTTATTGCGGAAGCAACCGGCCTTGCATTCTTGTAGACCTCTCTGGTAAGTACACGTGTATTTATCATAAATATAAATATAAATTAATTTGAGATTTAAAAAAAAAAAACATAGCTCTTTTTTTATATAGATATATTTTAAGATGTTAAGAATAATAAATATCAAATTATATAATTAGTCTCACATATTTTTTAAAAAAAATACCTTTAAAATAATCGTTAATAAAATGAGTATATATATAAAAAATAATCGAAAGGTTTGTAGGTTGATTATTTTTCTCAAAAGTATAGCATCATTAAAAAAAATCTAGGACCATTAATATTTTTCTTACATATTAAAAAAATTGGTTCTGGCTATGGCAAAGTGCAGGGCAAATCGCTTGTATATTTTTTCACTGTAGATAATTTAGCCTAATTTTTTCACCCGTTTTATCTGCTTGTGGCTTTGTATATTTTTTATTTGCATGATATTAGATTGAAATGTCATATATAAAAAAGTCACAGAAGTCATTTTTTTAACAAAAACAACATCAAAAACAACAAACAATAAATAAAATTTAATATATATTTTTTTATTTTTTAAGATTTATTCTTCATATTATTATATTAAAAGTATTTCAGAACATTGAGATTAAATTAATTTGAGATTTAAAAAAAAAACATAATTCATTTTTTATATATATTTTAAGGCATTAATATTAAATAAATATCAAAATATATAATTAGCCTCACATATTCTTAAGAAAAAATATCTGGAAAATAATTGTTATCATTATTTTAAACGCCTTCTCCATAATAAATTGAATGTAAAAACAAATCTAAATAATCAAAAGGTTTGTATGTTGATTATTTCTCTCAGATATATAACATCATAAAAAATCTAAGACCATTAATATTTTTTTTTACATTTGGCTTTGAATTTCTCAATCATGTTTGCTTGCCTTGGAGGTCATGTTTACAAAAAACACAATGAGGAAAATTCAAGTTTTGATGTTCAAAGACTCATTTGAATTTTTTTAAGGCTTAATCAGATTTATTGATGTTTTAATTACAAGAAAATTGACTATTTGAAGTAAATTTAGGCTCTTATTAGATGAAATTAAAGTTTTGCAGGTTAAATTGCAATTTCTAAAAGTTAATTTGGTCAAACCAAGGGTTTAGTTACATAACTAAAAGTATTTTTCACCACTATATAGGAGTTGTAAAAAACTCTTCGGCCTTCCAGAATAGATGAATTTTGTCGAGGTACTTGTATGGATAACTTCTATAAGAATTTATTTTGGCATGAGAGCCCATGATAAATTTAAAATGCTAGATTTACTCGCACGAGTAAATCTTTATCTTAATTCATAGAGAGACTAATCATCAAAACCTTTAAAACAAATCTAAATTGCACAATGTAGATTACATAAAATATGGTATGTTAGGGATGCGAATACCTTTTTTAGCTATAATTAGTCTATTATCCTTGAAATTTATGATAAGATTTGTATACCTAAGTTTCTTAACAACTATTAACTAAACAATTAGGTAACGACCCTGACATCGTGCGCTCACGCACGTGTGATACTCACCATTGCTTTTACAAATTTCAATGAAAAAAATCAGTAAAATTCATGCAATCAAGTTAAGTTTCACCCACGAAATAATTTTTAGAATCCACAGGGATTAATTTTCAACTAGATAATTTCCCGCTCTTAGGTATGATAAAGTTTTATTTAATGTTAAAAAAATATTCAAGTGTAATTAATATATTTTGTAGCAAAAACAAAAGTACTAAAGGTTAACATAGGTTTAAAAACATTCTAAATGATTATAAAAAATATAGTTTGAATAAAAAAAATATTATTTTTAAATATTAAGATGATAATATATTAAATGTATGTTTTCTTTTATTTTTTATTGTGTAAATAATGTTTTATATTTTTCTATCCACAATCCTATAAAATCTAGCAGTCCTCACACCAAAATATACTTTTGTTCCAAGACAAACATGGTGAGTCAGGTATTGCTCTCTAAACCAACCAAAGCTCGCCATGAGAACTTTTCCAACATAACCACCTGTCTTACCGCTTCTAATTTTATTCTTAAAAAAACACGACCACTTGCCTAGCTGGTCGCCTCAAATTGGAACTTTATTTTGAAACTTTGTTTCTTTTGAGTCATGGATTTTGAAAAGCTAGTTAAGTGGAATCATTGGTTCAGAAAAGGGAAAATTTTCAGTAATGAAAAGTAAATATTGAGAAGACAGTGCAGTATTGGCCGACCGCTTGGGTTCCACACGGAGTGCAGGCTTGACTAGCTCTGCGTCTGTTTCTTTTAAGCTCATCTATGTTTTGGGAGGATAAAATGGCAAGAATTTCTTAATCTTTGGAATAAAGAATATTAATCTAACTTGGACTTGAAGTGAAAAACATCAAAATAAGAAGAAATAAAACATTAATATGAGTTTTGATCTTAACAGGTAAGGGCACCAAACCTTGCAAACTAGAGCAGAAAAAAATCAACCTTAAATAAAAGACAAGAAATATTTGAGCTAACTTGAGAATAACTGTCAAATACACAACTTAGATCATGAATTAAATATAAAATCATAAAAAAGAAAAGGAAAAGAAAACACAAAGTTCAATATTTGAAATTCATATATAGCACTGGGAATAACTTGAAATTAAAAGAATTGTTTTAATTAAAAAAACAACTAAAATTAACTTGAGTTAATTTTTGAAATGCAAAAAAAAAATGTTAATCATTTAAATCAATCCTTGATGTTATCAAACAAAAATGCATATTTGTTTAAGCTTCAAATACATATCAGTCCTTGACGTTCTAATTCTTTTTAATTAATTAAATTTTATTTTATTGAAACAAACATGAAATAAAGAGTTTTTCTAACACTGCAGGAAGCTATGTTATCACAAAAACAAATCACCATGATAAAAAAAATATAATATTAATAAATAAATAAATTGAGGAAAAAAAGTTTCACCGTGGATTCATCCACATTGAAACCTCACATGGCAGCGTGAAACATGGATAACCTTTAGATTTTTCCTTTCTCTTGTCCTTTCTTGGTTAAATAAATCAATACAATACTTATTGGTTGTGGTGACGATGAATTTAACATTGTGTTTTAAAAATATTTTATTTTATTTTTTATTTTAAATTAAAAAAAAATATTTTAAGATTATTTTCATGTGCTAATATCAAAAATAATTAAAAAAATAATTTTTAGATTCACTGAACATCCTGCAAACCCAGTGAGCATGTAAGGCACCACGGGGGTGACAGGCGTGCATGGTGGGACTTGAACCCTAGTACAGAGAAAAAAAACAAGTCCCTTCAACCACTAGACCAAGACCCACTTGCAGAAATTGAGCTTTTTGGCAGACGAGCTTCATACATAGCTAGCATTTCCATGACTGTAAAGAATATTTATGGTGGAGACTTTAGCTAGAGAAAGGCACATCTATTTCCCCTTCCTTTGCTTTGTAGGGGCTATGTTACGAATGGCAAGACTAAAAGTTCTCTCGGTGCGCGTACATGCCAAGCTAAAACCTCATAAAATCTATGAGTATACCTGAGTTTTTTTAACAATCATTAACCAAACAACTAGATAAAAACTCTCTTGATCCCAACATCACGCGCTCACGTGTGACACTCACCATTGTTTTTATAGATTTCAATGAAAAAAATCAATAAAATTCATTCAATCAAGTTATGAGTTTCACCCACGAATTCATTTTGAGCCCCCCTATTCCGCATATAGCAAAAAATAGGGATGTTGCCGACATCAGAGAGCAGGATGTTAACTAGTTCCTCTTTCTCCTTGCCTCTCCGAGAATTTCTAATTCATCCCCGACTGAGCTGGTAAGCTGCCAATCATAGATATGATCAGCTGCTATGTTTCCAACTCCTGATCCCAAATCGAACTTGTTCTTGTCATTAGGTATGGCATCCAATTTTCTGTCATATTTTTCAAATTATGCGCCATTCTTGATCGAACAACAAGTGGATTATGACTGACAGAAAAGATAAAGGAAGGCTGCCCCCTCCACTGTTAGCCATTTTCACACTCTCAATCGCTCTTCAAAACACCACTCAATGATTGATAAAGTAAATATTGAGAAGACTGGGAGCAGTATGAGATGAGAAATGGAAAGTGTATTGGCCGACCGCATGGTGCACAGGCTTGACTAGAGTAAACGTGTAATTCTCTCTCATCAATTATGAAGACGGACTTTCAAGTCATTTTCTGGAGTAGATTGTGATTGTGCTTTTATAATAAAGAATTTTCTTTGGAATAGAAAAGGTGAAAGGAAAACTAAAAGCAGGAAATGAAAAGTAAATATTGAGAAGACAGAGAGCGCAATTATAAGCTCAGCTCTCTGGTAAGTAAACGTTTATTTCTCTCTCATCAATTATGAATTAATACGCACTTTTAAGTCATTTTTTAATAATTGTTTTCAAGTGTTTCGACACTCTGTTTTCAGGTTATAGAAAGATTAAAGAAAAAACAGAATCATTCTCAATATCTCAAATAAGAAAAGATCGAAGTTGGATAAACACAAGGTTAATTAGACTTGCAGAGAAAGGATATGGCCAGCAACCTGGTATTGACCATGATGAAGTCTTTGCATGTGGCTCGTATGAAGACTATTCTACTTCTTATTAGTTCTGGTAGCCCATCACAGATCAAATGGAAGTGAAAGCATTATTGAGGAAGAGATCTTTTTAAAACAACCTATGAAGATGACTACAGCACTCGAGAAAGTGATCTAGCTAGAATCACCTCCTACTAACGATATGAAGATGACTCCCACTTCCTCCCCCAAAAGAAGGCACTTCATCCTTAATTACATATCCCGTTCATTAATTAGAGTTATACCAGGATCTACAACTCTGCAAAATTCTCCTGATTAAGGATGAGCTGGTATAAATACAGGACCTTAAGCCGAATATATAAATATATACAGAACCTTCACTTAAGAAAAACAAATGTGCTAAATGATGTATAATCAGTCTAAACAAAGGTTAAATCATGCATACAAATTTATTAGCTCAGTAAAACATGATTTTTTTTTAAATAAAAATAAAAAATGATGGCGAATTGCAAAGAGTCAAAAGGAGCTTAAATTAGTAATTGAATTTTGGAGTTAAGTGTTTGGAGTTTATGTGATTGTTAGCTTGTAACCACAGCCTACTGTTTGAATGTTTCAATATATAGTTTTAAAATAAATTCATCGTAATTAAATATAAATTATTAAATTATCATATGAGCATTCCACCTCATCAGGTTGTTTTTATCAGGAAGGTGCATTCTCAAATTAAATTACTTTAATCAAGGTTGTAATTTTAAATAAAAATATTTATTTTTAACATTAACTTAAAATACTAATTTTAAATATAAAATACAATGCCAACTATTCTTAGAGTATGTTTGATATTGTGTTCTCAAGAGGCGTGACATGATGACAGAGAACTTGTGATCTGCACAACAAGTCTCGAATTTAAGTAAATCCCCTTTTTAGTTATAAATAGTCTCTTATCCTTGAAATTTATGACAAGACTTGTATACCTGAGTTTCTTAACAATTATTAACTAAACAACTAGGTAAAGACTCTCTTGATCCCGACATCGTGCACGCACGTGTGATACTCACCATTGCTTTTATAAATTTCAATGAAAAAAATCAATAAAATTCATGCAATCAAGTTAAGTTTCACCCACGAATTAATTTTTAGAAACCACATGGATTAATGTTCACTAGATAATTTCCCGCTCTTAGGTATGATAACAGTTTTATTTAATGTTAAAAAATATTAAAGTGTAATTAATATATTTTCTAGCAAAAACAAAAGTACTAAAGGTTAACATAGGTTTAAAAACAATCTAAATGATTAGTAAAAATATAGCTTGAATAAAAAAAAAATCAAGACAATATTATTTATAGATATTAAGATGATAATATATTAAATGTATGTTTTATTTTATTTTTTATTGTGTAAATAATGTTTTATATTTTTCTATCCACAATCCTATAAAATCTAGCAGTCCTCACACCAATATATACTTTTGTTCCAAGACAAACATGGTGAGTCAGGTATTGCTCTCTAAACCAACCAAAGAGAACTTTTCCATCATAACCACATGTCTTACCGCTAGCTTCTAATTTTATTCTTAAAAAAACACGACCACTTGCCTAGCTGGTCGCCTCAAATTGGAACTTTATTTTGAAACTTTGTTTCTTTTGAGTCATGGATGTTGAAAAGCTAGTTAAATGGAATCATTGGTTCAGAAAAGGGAAAATTTTCAGTAATGAAAAGTAAATATTGAGAAGACAGTGCAGTATTGGCCGACCGCTTGGGTTACACACGGAGCGCAGGCTTGACTAGCTCTGCGTCTATTTTAAGCTCATCTATATTTTGGGAGTATAGGATGGTAAGAATTTCTTAATCTTTGAAATAAAGAATATTAATCAAACTTGGACTTGAAGTGAAAAACATCAAAATAAGAAGAAATAAAACATTAATATGAGTTTTGATCTTATTCAGGTAAGGTCACCAAACCTTGCAAACTAGAACAGAAAAAATTCAACCTTAAATAAAAGACAAAAGAAATATTTGAGCTAACTTGAGAATAACTGTCAAATACACAACTTAGATCATGAATTAAATATAAAATCATAAAAAAGAAAAGGAAAAGAAAACATAAAGTTTAATATTTGAAATTCATATATAGCACTGGGAATAACTTGAAATTAAAAGAATTGTTTTAATTAAAAAAACAACTAAAATTAACTTGAGTTAATTTTTGAAATGCAAAAAAAATGTTAATCATTTAAATCATTCCTTGATGTTATCAAACAAAAATACATATTTGTTTAAGCTTCAAATACATATCAGTCCTTGACGTTCTAATTCTTTTTAATTAATTAAATTTTATTTTATTGAAACAAACATGAAATAAAGAGTTTTTCTAACACTGCAGGAAGCTATGTTATCACAAAAACAAATCACCATGATAAAAAAAAATATAATATTAATAAATAAATAAATTGAGGAAAAAAAGTTTCATTGTGGATTCATCTACATTGAAACCTCACATGGCAGCGTGAAACATGGATAACCTTTAGATTTTTCCTTTCTCTTGTCCTTTTTTGGTTAAATAAATCAATACAATACTTATTGGTTGGGGTGACTATGAGTTTATTATTGTGTTTTAAAAATATTTTATTTTATTTTTTATTTTAAATTAAAAAAATAGTGTTTTAAGATTATTTTCATGTGTTAATGTCAAAAATAATTAAAACAAATAATCCCCGCACTCACTGAACATCCTGCAAACTCAGTGAGCATGTAAGGCACCACGGGGGTTACAGACGTGCATGGGAGGACTTGAACTCTGGTGCAGAGAAAGGAAACAAGTCCCTTCTACCGCTAGGCCAAAACCCTACTTACAGAAATTGAGCTTTTTGGCAGACGAGCATCATACATAGCATTTCCATGACTGTAAAGAATATTTATGGTGGAGACTTTAGCTAGAGAAAGGCACATCTATTTCCCCTTCCTTTGCTTTGTAGTGGCTATGTTACGAATGGCAAGACTAAAAGTTCTCTCGGTGCGCGTACATGCCAAGCTAAAACCTCATAAAATCTATGAGAATACCTGAGTTTTTTTAACAATCATTAACCAAACAACTAGATAAAAACTCTCTCGATCCCAACATCACGCGCTCACGTGTGACACTCACCATTGTTTTTATAGATTTCAATGAAAAAAATCAATAAAATTCATTCAATCAAGTTATGAGTTTCACCCATGAATTCATTTTTAGTCCCCCTATTCGGCATATAGCAAAAAATAGGGATGTTGCCGGCATCAGAGAGCAGGATGTTGACTAGTTCCTCTTTCTCCTTGCCTCTCCGAGAATTTCTAATTCATCCCCGAGTGAGCTGGTAAGCTGCCAATCGTAGATATGATCAGCTGCTATGTTCCCAACTCCTGATCCCAAATCGAACTTGTTCTTGTCATTAGGTATGGCATCCAATTTTCTGTCATATTTTTCAAATCATGCGCCATTCTTGATCGAACAACAAGTGGATTATGACTGACAGAAAAGATAAAGGAAGGCTGCCCCCTCCACTGTTAGCCATTTTCACACTCTCAATCGCTCTTCAAAACACCACGCAATGATTGATGAAGGGAGGCTGCCCCCTCCACTGTTAATCCTGCAATAATAATATTTAATCCAATGTAAAGTAAATATTGAGAAGACTGAGGGCAGGATGAGATGAGAAATGGAAAGTGTATTGGCCGACCGCATGGTGCACAGGCTTGACTAGAGTAAACGTGTAATTCTCTCTCATCAATTATGAAGACGGACTTTTCCAAGTCATTTTCTGGAGTAGATTGTGAGTGTGCTTTTATAATAAAGAATTTTTTTTGGAATAGAAAAGGTGAAAGGAAAACTAAAAGCAGGAAATGAAAAGTAAATATGAGAAGACAGAGAGCGCAATTATAAGCTCAGCTCTCTGGTAAGTAAACGTGTATTTCTCTCTCATCAATTATGAATACTCACTTTTAAGTCAATTTTTAATAATTGTCTTCAGGTTATATATATATATACATTTGAGAATTTGCAGGGAAGTTGCAGAGAAAACATTTGAGAGTTTTGCAACGAAGCTTGCTGACAATTTCTCCATCATTGATGGCGCAGCCCATGAACACATCGACCATTTCATCCTGCTCAAGCCTAACGTTAATTGATATCGGACAGCTGTGTTCTCTATTTCCTTTGTTTGGAATTTGGATTCCCATGCCATCAAAACAATAAATCAATTCTGCAACTCGTGATGGTGGTATTGTTGTGCTCTTGAGTTCTTGAAGGAGGGGAGATGCCGATTGGACCTCAGGCTCGGTTCCATTGTAACGTTGTTTGACAGAATGTAATGCGTCGTAGCTTGATGCCAAATAAAAATTTATCTTATTGCATGTTTGATTAGGAGTGTGCTTGTTTTTGTAGTATAACATGTTTTTTAAATTGTTTTTTTTTTGTTAAGAAATATTAAATTTTTATATGTTTTAGATGATTTAATTTGCTAATTTTAAAAATAAAAAATATATGTTAATATATTAGCAATTAAAAAATATTTTAAAAAAATAATAAATAACCTCTATTCTAATCACAAAACACATACACAAACCGAGGATAATGAAAGATTACAAAAGTACAAACACTTGACCACACACATACAAAGTGACAGGCAATAGGCCAATTATATATATAAAAAAGCTAAATTTCATTGGAATAAATAAATAAATAAATAGTACTTATTATTTTATTTCTTGATGATAGCTAACCTTTCACATTCCTTATAACTTTTAGATACCAACGAGCTGTAAACCCGCGCTTCGCCGCAGGGATTAAATTTTTTTTTATCTAGATTTAACACATAATTTTGTATTTTGTATTTTGGTTTTTATTCTTTTTTTTTTAATTTAGTTTTGATCCCTTGATTTTTTTCTGTCCTTCTAAGATAGTTTTAAATTTTTTATTTGTATCTATACACCTTTGCTCTTTGTTTAGATTTTTAATTTTAATTTTTATTTGTATTAAATTAATGTGAGATTTTTAAAGAAAAATCAGTTCAATTTTTTATATATATTTTAAGACATTAATATGAAAAAATATCATGATATATAATTAATCTCTCCTATTTTTTTAAGGAAAAAGTCCCAAAAAGAATATATATAAAAATTTAGGACCATTAACAAATTGTTACATGTTAAAAAATTTGGTGCTGATTATGGCAAAATGCAAGGTAATTTTTTATTTTATTTATGTAGATAATTTGGCATAATTTTTTTACATGCCTTGTCTATGTGTGGTTTCGTATAATTTTTTCATGATATGAGATTTGAAATATCGTATATAAAAAAAGACGCGGAAGTTATTCTTCACAAAAATAACATTGACAAACAAATTTTTGTCACAATTATTATAGCTGTCATTATAAATATTATTATACAAACTAATATTCTAATTATTATTGGTCATACTATCGATGACACCGTAATTATTGTTTGAATAAAAAATATTATTTTTTATGTTTTAAGATTTATCCCAGATTTTTTTATATTCAACATATTTTAGAATACTGATACTAAATTATTATTTTTTACAAATAATAAATAGGTCATTTGAACAAAGATTATTATACATGCATACATGAAAGATTTGATACATATATACATGCAAGATTTGATAAAATGAAACACATTAACACACCATATTATAACAACAGGAACATCAAAGCCTTAACATCTAAAAATATTATTATTATTATTATTGCTAAAACAATAAAAATTATTAAATTATATTGACCAAAAAAATTAAAAATATTAAAAAAATAGAAAGCAAAAAAAAAACTCAAATTATTATTCTTATTGCGTTAATAATAGAAAAAAAAATCAATATATGAAAAAAAATCATTAACTTTAACAAAAAAAAATGAAAAAAATAAAATTATAAGCAAGATAAATATTTTGACTTCAAAATAAATAAATAAAAACTGATAAAAAACAATAAAAAAAGATAAAAGAGCACAGCTCAAAAAACAATCAAAAGAAAGAAAAAAGAAAGGAAAAAAAGAAAATTATAAGCAAGATAAATATTTTGACTTCAAAATAAATAAATAAAAACTAATAAAAAAACAATAAAAAAAAAAAGATAAAAGAGCACAGCTCAAAAAACAATCAAAAGAAAGAAAAGGCAATTAAAAGGCAGACATGTCCGCAGCAATGAAATTTCAACGTGTGTCGCGCAGTGTAAAATTTAAATTTTGATGGCCGAGGGATTCGAACCCCTGCGCGCTGCATTTTCCAGCGCGCAGCGAACCTCTCGGCCACAGCCACTCATTTGTTTATCTCCACCATAGAAAATAGAAAAATAAGGCCTGTGTAAAAAAAAAAAAAAGGAGCACAAACTCGCGCGAAGCAGGGAGACAAATATCCAGTACACAGTATTTTCAGTCTGTGTGAACAGTGCAATTCTGAGCTCTTTTAGCTTTTTAGGTAATGCTATGTTGCAGATTGATCCAAAATTTTTATATATTTCGTTTAAAAACTGTTAAGATGATGGAAGGATTTTTTAAAAAGCATGGTTATTAAATGAAATATGTTTGGTAGGCTCGATTGATTCAAATAATATAAAATATATAGTGACATAAAATAAATTGTAAAGAAACTGACATAGTAAAAAGACCAAACATGAGCTCATTCAAATTAATATATTAAATTTATGATTTGGTTGTGATATCGTTATAACACTGTTAAAAGCAAACTCAACAAAATTATGAAACTCAATTATTAAACAACTTAATATTAAAGAGTATAACTAAAAAAAATTAATTTAAAAAGTAACAAAAATTGAATAGACTCGAGAAAAATACCAAATCATGAAAATGTTAAGTGGTGAAAAAAATGCGATGAAAAAAGATTCAAAACAAAATAGATAACAACTAAAAGAATAAGAGCTAAGTTTGATATAAAAATAAATTGAAATCAAATGCTTAAGGGATGAAATTGAAAATTAAATCCAATTAGAAAATGGATTAAAAATAAACAAACAACAATGAAAAAAATAAGAACCAAGTTTGATATAAAAATTAAATGAGACTAAATGATGAGAGGAGAAATTGAAGAAACAAGTTGATCAAAAAAATATAAAAAAAGAAATAAAACAAATAGCAATAAAAGAAATTAGGACCGAATTTAAAGACACAAATGACACCTTTATATTCTAGCAATGAGAAAAAAGAGAAAATAGTGAAGAGGAGCAAAAAAAAAAAAAATATTGGAGATCAATGATCACTTTCTCATTAACACAAGTGGGACCAATAGAAAGATAAGGGATCAAGCTCAATCCCTGCGTTTTATTTGTTTTTATTGACTTGTATTTTTGCAAGTGGTCGACTAGTCTCAAGGTCACATCAAGCATTAAAATCCAATTTGGGTTTTGATTTATGCAAACCCCACCAACCGATGGGCTGTAAAACAGTTTGCATTCTCGGTACCGATATTCACATATAGTCCTCTTTTTATTTATTTTTTTAAAAAGAAAAAAAAATGAATGCGGCCATATTATTTTGCTAATTTCAATAACCAGCAAATACTAATTTTAAATAAGATTGGGTGATTGATTTTGGTATTTTTTGTCTCTTGAAAATATACCAAAATAATTTTTTAAAATTTATTTTTAATATTAATAAATTATATAATTAGAATATTTAGTTAGAGAATGGATTGGATTTATAGTATTTTGATGTTGCACAGCAAACCAGAGGTTCTTGAGAGAGTGAAGTTATATCTCATCACTATAATATTCCATAAGGTTGTTGAAAAGTCCTTTTCACAGTCGCTTTCTAAGGTTACTGTAGGGTATATAGCTTAAATAACTAAAAACACTTGAAAAAAAAGATTTTTTTATTTAATTTTATTTAAGTGGATTTTATGTTGTTTAAGTTATATATATATTGATAGTTTAAGACTCACAGCACAACAAAAACTGCTATTTGTTTTCTGTTTTATACACAGTAAATTATTGATGGCAATGACATAATAATTTTTTAAAAGATATATGATCAACTATAGAGTATTATTTTTTATTTTTTCTGGTAGTAAAAATTAATTTATTGAGATGATATTTTCAAAAAATAAATAAAATACAACAAAAACATTCGACCATTAATAAAGAGTAATGCTTGCTTGTAATACTTGTGTCTTTGATGATTGCTAGCTATTCAAAAATCATTAGTTAAAAAATTTATTTTATTTATTTCTCATTTATTTTAAGAGACGAGAGAGAAAATTGTTTGAAAACAATTAGAACAGAGAAAATTATCGATTTAACCATTTTTAATGTCAAAACCATTTTTAAAGAAAAATTCCAAATCATGAAAATGTTAAGGGGTGAAATAAAAAAATGCAATGAAAAAAGATCCAAAACAAAATAGATAACAACTAGAAGAATAAGAACTAAGTTTGATATAAAAATAAATTGAAATCAAATGCTTAAGAGATTAAATTGAAAATTAAATACAATTAGAAATGGATAAAAATAAACAAACAACAATGAAAAAAATAAGGACCAAGTTTGATATAAAAATTAAATGAGATTAAATGATGAGAGGTGAAATTGAAGAAACAAGTTGATCAAGGTCACATCAAGCATTAAAATCCAATTTGGGTTTTGTTCTGAGAATGATATTATGTTTTTTCCCATGTTAAATTCCAAATCATGTTTCGTTAATTAGTAATGGTGGGTCCCAAATATCAACTTGCTGTAACCTTCGGGATGTATAGTGGAGAAAGGGAGATTCCTTTTGCGCGGTCCTTGCATGGAAAATTGACTTCCCATTTCCACGATATTTACATATCTTTTGAATTATGCAAACCCCACCAACCGATGGGCTGTAAAACAGCTTGCATTCTCGGTACCGATGTTCACATATAGTTCTCTTTTTATATTTTAAATTAATTTAATTTGAGTTGTTTTGGATTATGCTCGCTTGAACATATTTTGTTAGTGTTAGAAAAAAGCTTAGCTCAGTCTGCAGATGTAGTGTTATTTCGGGATGTGGTTGTGGTTATGGTTGTTTTTTAAAGTGATTTTTATTTAAAAATATATTAAAATGATATTTATTTATTTTTTAAAATTTATTTTTGATATTAGCATAGGAAAATAATCTAAAAAAATTAATTTAAAATAAAAATAAAAAATAAAAGATTTTAAATTTTTTTCATAAATATTTTTAAAACAATCCGTAATCAGCCTACTGAAACTCATTAGCAGATTCGTTAGAGAAACCAAAAAATAGTGATTCCTCAAGGTCCACAAAAGTCAGTGAATGGCTGACAGAAGCCCACATCCGTCCAAAACTCTCTTTCTCCCTTAACTTCAACTTTCCCTAGCTCAGCTCTCTCCCCTGTCCTCTCTTCACCACCATTTCTTGCTTTACTTCCATTTCCTACTTGCCTCTTGTTGCTAATTAAGACCCACAGTTAAATTTCCCGCAAAAAGAAAACAAGAAAACCTATGGCTGAGGCAGTTAGCTCTGCACTTGCGAGCATCCTCTTGGGGAACTTTAATACAGGGGTGAGTGAAGAGCTTGGGCGTGTTTTTGGCCTCCAGACTGAGTTTGAGAAACTCAAGAGCACCTTCGAGACGGTCCAAGCTGTCCTCAAGGATGCAGAGGAGAAGCAGTGGAAAAACGAGGGCATCAAGATTTGGCTGAAAGATCTCAAAGATGCTGCTTATGATGCTGATGATGTGCTGGATGAGTTCTCTATTGAAGCCCAGAGGCGCAGACAGAGAAGGGGTCTTAAAGACCGACTAAGGTCTTTCTCTTCTCTTGATCAGAATCCACTTGTTTTTCGATTCAAAATGGCTCATAAGTTAAAGAATGTAAGAGAAAGGTTTGTTGACATTCACACGAGGAAAAATCAGTTCAAACTGACAGAGGGAGTTGGAGAGAACGAAGCTGATAGGTTCGATTGGCGGATAACTAGCTCGTCAGTTGATACAAAAGAGATCTATGGAAGAGACAAGGAAAAAGAAGAGCTCATCAGTATGTTGCTCACCAAATCAGACGACCTCTCTGTCTATGCAATACATGGCATGGGGGGCCTGGGGAAGACAACACTTGCTCAATTAGTCTACAGCGATGCAAGTGTAGAAAGGCGTTTTGATTTGAGGATCTGGGTCTGCGTATCTGATGATTTCGACATAAAGAGGCTATTAAGAGCCATCATAGAGTCCATTGAAGACATGCCCTGTACCTTTCAAGAGCTGGACACTTTGCAACGCCGCCTCCGAGAAAAGTTGATTGGAAGGAGATTTTTGCTTGTGTTGGATGACGTGTGGGATCATTACCATGAAAAATGGAACGCATTGAAAGATGCATTGAGAGTTGGAGCTGGAGGATGTGCTATTATAATAACAACTCGTCTAAAGCAGGTTGCTGATAGAATGGCTACTGTCCCCGTTCAACAAATGGGAAGATTGTCGGAAGATGATTCTTGGCTTCTGTTTGAGCGACTTGCTTTTGGAACGAGAAGAAGGGAGGAGTATGTGCACCTAGAAAGTATAGGAAAGGCGATCGTCAATAAATGCGATGGCCTTCCTTTAGCTCTAAAGGCACTGGGGAGCTTGCTGCGCTCGAAGAGAAGTAAACTACAGTGGTTATCTGTCAAAGAAAGTGAGATTTGGAATCTACCAGACGAATTTGGAATCTTACCTGCTTTGAAGTTAAGTTATAACAATTTGCCACCACATTTAAAGCAATGCTTTGGGTTTTGCTGTATGTTTCCGAAGGATCATGTCATGCAGAAAGACCAGTTAGTAAGGCTATGGATGGCCAACGGATTTATTGATCTTGAAGGGCAAATGGATTTGCACGAGACAGGTTTCGAGATTTTTGATGACTTAGTTGGGAGATCAATTTTTGAGGAGGTCAAGGAGGATGACTTCGGAAACATAACTTGCAAAATGCATGATCTCATGCATGATCTTGCAGAATCAGTTATGATAGAAGAATGCTGTTTGATCGAGGAGAATAGGAGGAGACCTATTCCCAAGACGGTTCGTCACATGTCTATGTCTTTCCTTTATGAAAGTCAATCATTGCGGTCATTGCGGTCATTGCGGTCGCTGATTTCCAGTGGGCCTCTTTCATTCAAGGTGTCTTCACATAACAAACTACGGACGTTGCGTAATTTCTGTTTTGAGGAAAATTTGCCGGAGCGGATTGGTAATTTGAAACATCTAAGATATCTAGACGTCTCTCACTCTCCTATCCGAAAACTACCTGAATCAATCAGCTCTCTTCAAAACTTGCAGACCCTAGATTTGAGTCACTGCGATCAGCTTTATATGCTACCAAAAAAGATGAAGGACATGAAAAGTCTCATTTATCTTGACCTCACAGGTTGTTTGTCGCTTGAATGTATGCCTTCAGGGATGGGACAACTGGGTTGTCTGCGAAAGCTTGGTATGTTCATTGTGGGTAAAGAGGTTGGTCATCACATAGGGGAGCTGCAAAGACTGAATTACATTGGGGGTGAATTGAGCATCAAGGATCTACATAACGTCCAAGGTCTCGCAGATGCACAAAATGCTGATTTGGCGAGGAAGACAAATCTTCAATCACTCAGTTTGTCTTGGCGAGAAGACGAAAGCAGCAGTTTCAGTGGGGCAAACAGTGAAGTTGTTTTTCGTGCCCTTGAACCCCATTCTAACATGAAGAAGTTACAGATAAGCGGATATCGAGGCTCAAAATTCCCGGATTGGATGCTGGAGTCGCGTCTACCAAACCTAGTGGAGATCTCACTACAATCGTGCATGAATTGTGAACATCTTCCTCCTTTTGGGAAACTGCGGTTTCTTAAGCGTCTTCAATTGAAGGGAATGGACACTGTTAAGTGTATTGGCAGTGAGATGTATGGAGATGAAGAGAATCCATTTCCATCATTAGAGAGGCTGACTTTGGGCCGAATGATGAACTTAGAGGATTGGGAAACAAATAGCATGGGTGGAAGGGAAATCTTCACTTGCCTTCATGAATTACAGATCAAAAAATGCCCCAAGTTGGTCGAGTTACCAGTTATTCCGTCAGTCAAAAATTTAACTATTGAGGAGTACTGCACTGAAACTTTGCTGAGCTCAGTTGTGAATTTCACTTCTATTACCTCCCTTCGAATTGAGGGCTTCGAGGAATTGACTGTTCTTCCTGATGGACTGTTGCAAAACCATACATGCCTTCAAAAGCTGTCAATTGACAAGATGAGAAGCCTGAGGTCGCTGTCAAACCAGCTAAATAACCTATCTTCTCTTAAGTCTTTGATTATTTCATCTTGTTATGAAGTTGAAAGCTTGCCAGATGGTGTCCAGAACCTCAATTCTTTGGAGATGTTAACAATAGATGGAATGCCAAAAATCACTGCACTGCCTGTTTTACCGTCATCTCTTGCTAGCTTACGGATTCTATTTTGTGAAGAACTTACCTCTCTATCTGAGGGACTGCAATATCTGACAGCACTCAAGGATTTGGAACTTATTTCATGTGCAAAGTTAAATTCCTTGCCAGAGAGCATACGACATCTCAATTCTCTCCAATCTCTAACAATATTTTGTTGTCCGGGAGTATCCTGTCTTCCAAATCAGATACGGCATCTCACATCCCTTTCAAGAATGCGTATCGATGGATGCACTAATTTGATGTCTTTGCCAGAAGGGATAAGGAATCTCGAAATGCTCAGAGAGTTGGAAATTGGAGATTGTCCAAATTTGGAGAGACGGTGCGAGAAAGAAAAAGGAGAGGACTGGCCTAACATAGCTCACATCCGTACCATCGTCATCAATTACCAGGTAATACAGTCCTCGGAGACCTGAAGAATATATGATTGCTCGGTACGTGTTGGGACTTCATTTGGCTAATATGATCTCATGCCAAATCTGGAATATTTATTCACCAAGTACTAGTAGCTGTGGTGATCAAATACAAAGTGACATTGTTATAAGCAATCTGAGGAATTCTATTTCTCTTCAATATATAGTTTTTAAATAAATTCATCGTAATCAATTATAACTTATTAAATTAAATTATCAGATGAGCATTCCACCTCATCAGGTTGACACCCAATTTTATCTATTCTGGCCTGGACATTGACGTGGTCATGGAACAAAGTGTTCGTTTTTTTTCTCTTTTCAATTAGCTAGTGTGGGTCTCTTGCTAGGCAATCCGCATGCTCAATTAAAAAAAAAAATATTGTATAAATTTAAATAATAATTAAGTGATTAGTGGTACAGTACCAAATTTGACAGTGATTTTGTAGATATATATTATCCTTACATAATTATCCATATAAGATTTGTTGATTAATTAATTATAAGCATAAATCAAATTGACAATTGTTAAATATTAATATAATCACGTGACAAAAATATTGTTTATTCTAACGTTTGAGCACTATCTTGAATAATTTATTTTTATTTTATTTTTTGTTGTTTTTATCAGGAAGGTGCATTCTCAAATTAAATTACTTTAATAAGGTTGTAATTTTAAATAAAATGATGTATTTTTAACATTAACATAAAATACTAATTTTAAATATAAGATAGCTCACATTGCTACCATCATCACTAATAATCAGCTAATACAGTCCTCGGAGACCTGAAGAATGTATGATTGCTCGGTACTTGTTGGAACATCACTTGGCTAATATTCTCATGTAAAATATGGAATATTTAAAGATTGATTTTAGTAAATATACTGCTATAATATATAAACAAACTTCTTTTATATCAATTCCTGGCTTTTGTGATTCTCACTTGAGCTTCTAATGGTGTAAGCAGCAGGGCAGGCAGGCAATGTCCACTGAGGAATCTTCAAAATCAAGAGAGCCTGCACTTGGCTGCATATCACACAAATATGTTTGAATTGACTGCAGCATTGCATCGCTGGGGAAAGTCGCACATGATGTTCCAAAGTGTATTTTGGATCTGCAATCCAGAATACGAGCCTTGAACGTATCGAGAGTTGTAGCATGTTGCCACAAGAAATCAGTTTTAAACAGGCACGAATGATCCTTGCTGTGAATTTTTGTTGCTTTTACTTCGCTGCTGAAGTTCATCTTGGAGTTTGATTAGGCTTTTTTTTATAGTGGTCTGAAGCACAACAGTATAATTGTTGAACAAACACAAATAATCTTGGTCTGGAGCTGATATTTCACAAACCATTGGTAAAAAGCAATTACTTTGCCAAGTTCCTTTTTACCATCTGCTAGAATGATTCATATGTTTTGTCCTTCAAAGATTTATTGTGCTCCACTTGTTAATTGGGAAATAATGGTAACCTGGAGTGGACTAATTTCGACCAAATAATGGTAATTTATACTTATTTTATCTTTAAATAAAGGTATAATTTCATTTAATTGTGTTTCTTCATTTAAGTTTACCAATTGTGAATTTGCTTGAGAGCAGAATTTCTCTTCCTGTTCCAACCCCTGCAGACTAGGAAGCTCGAAGATTCCTCGAGAACAGTATAGTAAAGGAGTTTCGTCAGAGTAATGCAGTTGATGGAATGCAATTTGATGGAGTTGGGATAATGAGTTTGAATTCAAAAAACATGTATTATCGATGATCTTTGGCTTCTCTGTAATGGTATTATTTAACCACTGTGTTTATATCTCATTGGAAAACTAGCTAGCTAGATTGGGGCTGCTTGTAGGCAGAGCAGGAAGACTATCATGGCTTGTAGTCTTCTTCCCATCGTAAATCTGCCCATCTACTTATAGAAATTGTACAAAGAAGAGCAAAATCTTTATTGACGATATCTCCTGTATTTATAGGAGTGCAGTAGTTATAATACAAGTGGGAGTCTGCTGAATTTGTAATCTAAGTAGAACTGTACAACATTGATATAAGTAGTGATGGATATTAAAACAACTTCATTTACGTTATTTCCTTTATACGCTCCCGCAAGATAGGCGTTCCTTCAGACAAGCCTATCTTGTTGCATAGGTTGATAAATTGATGGCGTGGTAAGGCTTTCGTTAATAGATCAGCCAGCTGATCATGTGTGCTGACATGAGAGACTTGGAGTAAACCTTTTGTTACCAAATCTCTAACAAAATGAAGATCAATAGCAATGTGTTTCATTCTTGAGTGTAGAACTGGATTGAGGCTTAGTTAGGTAGCCCCAATATTGTCACAACGCAGTCTTGGAGGTGTGGAAATTTGAACACCCAGTTCACGCAATAATGAATGAATCCAGACGATTTCAGAAGTTGCTGAAGCAAGGGCCCTGTATTCGGCCTCTGTAGAAGATCGTGCGACAGCACGTTGTTTGCGAGTGCTCCACGAAATTGGGCAATTTCCTAGGAAAATGAGGTATGCTGAGGTGGAGACTCTTGTGTCTTTGTCCCCTGCCCAATCGGCATCAGAAAATCCATGCAGAGTGAGATTATTGCTGCGTTGAAGAAGAATGCCATGGTGAGGAGTCCCTTTGAGATAGCGTAGGATCCGTTTGGCAGCAATCCAGTGAAGATGAGTGGGTTGATGGAGAAATTGAGCAAGTTTGTTGACAGGGAATGAGATATCAGGTCTTGTCAAAGAGAGATATTGCAATGCACCTATAACTTGACGATAAGCTGTAGAATCCGTAGATGGAGATCCATCATTGAGTTGTAGCTGATCCTTAGTGGCTAAGGGGGTATTTACTGGTTTGGCTCCATCCATTTTGTTGCATGTCAATAAATCACAAATGTATTTGTGTTGTGACAGAAATAGGCCATTGTGTACAGGTAATACCTCCACTCCCAGGAAATAGTGCAGTGAACCTAGATCCTTTAGCGAGAAACACTTGCTGAGATGAGTGATGATTTTGGAGATGATGGCAGAGTTGCTTCCAGTGAGTAATAGGTCGTCAACGTAGGCCAGAAGAAATATTTTGTCCTCGCCACAGTTATAAATGAAGAGGGATGAGTCTAATTTTGACTGCTGAAAACCCAATTCAAGAAGAGAGGTGCACAATTTTTGGTACCATGCACGAGAGGCCTGTTTTAATCCGTAAAGGGACTTCTTTAACCTGCAAATGTGAGTTGGAAGAGTGGTATCAATGAACCCTGGGGGTTGAATCATAAACACATGTTCTTGAAGCTTGCCATGGAGAAACGCATTGTTGATGTCAAGTTGGCGAATCTGCCACCCATTTTGAACTGCAAGAGAGAGTACTGTGCGAATTGTAACAGATTTAACAACAGGACTAAAGGTCTCATTATAATCCAAGCCATGTTTTTGATGAAATCCCTTTGCAACAAGTCTTGCTTTATAGTGAGATATACTTCCATCAGAGTTGTGTTTGATTCGAAATACCCACTTGCAGCCGATTGGTTTAATGTTGGCATTTGAAGGAACAAGCTCCCATGTTCCATGCTTGACCAGTGCTGTGAATTCTTCTGACATGGCCTTTCGCCACTTGGGGTCCTGTAATGCTTGAGATACACATATTGGTTCTGTAGGTGTATGGAGAGGGTATTTGGTGGCTAGGTAAAGTTGCTTTGGTTTGTGAATGTTGTTCATTGATCTTGTTGTCATGGAGTGTGTACGAGTGTGTACAGGAGATGTTTGTGATTGTATCTCAGTAGATGGTGGGTCTGCAGTAGATGAAGATATTGTGTGAGCAGATGAAGGAGAAGAGGTGATTGCAGTACCTGTTTGTGAATGTATCACAGGAGATGGTGAGTCTGCATTTGATGGAGATGCTGTGTGAGCAGATGAAGAGGAGGACGAAGCAGCTGGAGAGCTAGTCAGCACGGTAGATGGCAAAGATGGTGATGATCCAAGTAAAGGCACTGCTGGGATTTGTTGAACTTCATCAACTGAAAGGGAAGGGATGTTGACAGATGTAGGTTTTGAGAATGGAAAAAGACTTTCATCAAAGACAACATGCCTAGACAAGTATAACCTAGAAGAATTGAGGTCCAAACATTTGTATGCACTTTGAGTTGTGGAATACCCGAGAAACAGACATGGTTTTGATTTTGTGTCTAATTTGCTGGTGGTGTATGGCTTTAACCATGGATAACATTGACAACCAAAGATGCGCATTTTTGTGTAATCAGGAGGTCTACCAAATAGACATTCGAATGGACTTTTATTTTGCAGAATGGGTGATGGCATGCGATTGATTAAGTAAACCGCTGTTTGGAAGGCATATGACCAGTAAGAGGGGGAGAGATGTGCTTGTGTCAGTAGAGTTAACCCGGTTTCAACAATGTGACGATGACGGCGTTCACTAGTTCCATTTTGTTGAGGTGTATGGGGAGCCGTAGTGAGCCAACTAATGGAATTGGAAGAGAGATAGTTGCGTAAGGCTGAGTATTCCCCCCCATTATCAGAATATAAGTGTTTGATTTGAGACCCAAACTGTTTTTCAAGTAGCCCTTTGAGTTGCCGAAAGATTGGACTAACATCACTTTTTCGATGAATTGGAAAGAGCCAACAGTATTTTGTAAAATGATCAATGAATAAGACATAGTAGCGAAATCCATCAATTGATGTTGAAGAAGCAGGCCCCCAAACATCGGTGTAGATGTATTCAAGGGGATGAGTACTGGACAGAGAAGTTGATGAAAAAGGTAACTTATGACTTTTATTGCATTGACATGCTGAACATAAATATGATAATGAAGAACGAGAGCCAACAACTGGAAGGGAAAATTGACGAATAATGAAATCAACAAGTTTAAATGATGGATGACCAAGTCTTTTATGCCATCTGTCAGTTGATGTTCTCTCCCCGACAAGTGCTAGGACAGAGGGTCGCATGGCAGCAGCAATTCTGGGCATTGGATACACACCATCTTGACATTTACCGCGAAGAATAGTCACCCCCGTGCTCCGATCCTTCACAAGAAAATAAAATGGATGAAACTCAACATAAGTATTGTTAGACCGAGTGAAATTATGAACTGAAATCAGATTTTGATGAATATCAGGAACACAAAGAGTTTCAGTGAGTTTGAAAGGTTTGGAAGGGGAGGGAAGTGTCATTGAGCCAACATGTGTTACTTCCAAACCTGAACCATCGCCGATTACTACTTGATCAGTTCCATTGTATTCTGAGTGGATTGATAAGTTTTGAATATCAGATGTGATATTGTGAGATGCTGCTGAATCCATAAGCCACTTTTTGTCTTTGTTTCCATTTGATGAAGCACAGTTCACTGTTTTGTTGCGTGGAACTACTCTGCATGTTTTAGCTGAGTGTCCAATTTTGTCACATAGTTGACAAATGATTTGAGGTTTGCCATGCCATTCTCGACGCCCACGATAGTTGTTGTTTGCTGAATTGTGGCCAGAGTAGCCATTGTGTGATCGTTGATTATGATAGAATTGTGGGGGCTGTTGACGGCGATGAGTGCTATTTGCAGTAGCAATAGTGATTGAATTTGATGTTTCAATGCGCTTGAGATAGCTTTCATGAGAGACAAGCATGTCATGAAGTTCTTCGAATGTAAGAGAGGTCTCACGATTTCGAATTAAGGCTGCAATATCTCGGAATTCAGGTCCAAGACCATTAAGGACATACAGAGTTATGTCATCTGCTGAAATTTGTGAGTCTATCACTGCTAGTTCATCAACAATGATTTTGATAGCATGAAGATAGTCTGTGATTGACCGAGACTCTCGCTGTATGAGAGTTAACTTTTCCTTGAGTTGCATCACACGGGTACGTGATCTATTTGCAAACAATCGTTGCAATTTAGTCCATGCATCATGTGCAGTGGAAGAAGCAGCAATCAGGGGCATTACTGGTTCTGAGACAGATGCAAGAATGGCGTGGAGTATCAACTTATCTTGCCTAATCCAACATTGAAAAGCTGGGTTAGGGACACTTGCAGAGGTTGAATCTGTTGCAGCAATGAAAGATGATGGGCAGACAGTGGTGCCATCAATGTAACCTTGGAGATCATACCCTATGAGCAGGGATGTTAGCTGAGCACGCCATAATAAAAAATTGGTAGAGGTCAATTTTAAGGGCAATTGAGACCCAGCATTGAAAGCCACGATATTGGTCTCTTTGTTGACAGAGACCGTTTCTGATGAGGTTGTCATCTTGGAGGAAAAACTCGTTAGAGAAGATGGCTCTGATACCATATAGAAATTGTACAAAGAAGAGCAAAATCTTTATTGACGATATCTCCTGTATTTATAGGAGTGCAGTAGTTATAATACAAGTGGGAGTCTGTTGAATTTGTAATCTAAGTAGGACTGTACAACATTGATATAAGTAGTGATGGATATTAAAACAACTTCATTTACGTTATTTCCTTTATACTACTTAGGGAAGTATAGCATCTGACCATACCTGCTGGTATATATATTTGATTATGGTGATGATGATTATTATGGTTATTAAAATTGATTCTTTTTTAATGATTTCTTAATCATTTAAATGCTTGTTATCTAAACAGGTAGAAATTATGGAAGATACATGGAAAAACAAAAAAATATAAGAAACATCAACAAGATAAATAAGATATTAATGTATAACTATTGTCCTTGAACACTTTGTTTTGTTTTTCAAAAGAATCTCGTAGGAAAATTAGCTAGAATATGCCTGCTAGCCTACTGTAGAAGCAGAAAAGGAAGAATCACCTTCCTTGTTGGCTCGCACTGCGTCAGCTTGAACTCGAAATTGTATTCTGGGGTCGGCACGAATCCTAACCAATAGGTTATATGAAGATGATGAAATATTCATTATAATATTCAGTCTGATACAAACAGCTTACATACATTTACAGTTCGTCACATGGATAATATGGGCAAAATTAAATAAATCAAACACGATAATATGTTCAATATTGTAATGCATGAAATCCACTCCTAAGTCACGGTGCTTTTAGTTTTGGCTCAAATCTTGAGCTTCCCAGAATTTCCAAAATAAAATACTCTGTTGGACTAAAATATATTTTTATAAAATAAAAGTTTATGGATGGGCTGAACATGGACTTAAAATACCAACCCATTTATATCCTGTTGAACTCAATAACATAAAGCCTAAACAGAACCCTATTATATTTCTCATCATCAACGCACTTTCACTGCTGGGAAGGCGCCTCTGCAGATTGCTCGTGCTTTTGCTTACGGTACTCAGCCTGTTCTATCTTCTTCTTTTCTTTTATTTCTGATTTTTATCCCCGCTTGTTTCGAGCTATCTCTTTAAATACTGAGGGAGTACAGTCCAGCTCAGACGGGGCTGGCGATATCATTATCATTATCGCATTGGCCGCTGTGCCTTTTCTCTACCGACATCCTGATGACAAGTTCTCTCCAACCGCTTGGAACTATTTCAGTGGTTTAATGCATTACCAACCAGCTATTTCACATGTTTTTTTTCAAACTGACTTCAAAACACAACACCAAACACCTCCCAGCCTACTGAAACTCATTAGCAGATTCATTAGACACCAGAAAATAATAACTCCTCAAGGTCCACAAAAGTCAGTGAATAGCTGGCAGATGCCGCCATCATCAATAATTCACCGACGCGGTCTACTTGCCTCCGAATTTTTCACAAACAAAATATCTCTCCCTCCTATATATATTTATTATCTTATATAAGTTTTATAATCATGTGTAGTATACCACATGGTTAATATCATGTTCAGCCCTATGTCTATCTATATGTATATCACATAAAGGGAGCGCTGCACAACACACAGCCGCCATAATATATTCCAAAACTCTCTCCCTTAACTTCAACTTTCCCTAGCTCAGCTCTCTCCCCTGTCCTCTCTTCACCACCATTTCTTGCTTTATTTCCATTCCCTACTTGCCTCTTGTTGCTAATTAAGACCCACAGTTAAATTTCCCGCAAAAAGAAAACAAGAAAACCTATGGCTGACGCAGTTAGTTCTGCACTTGCGAGCATCCTCTTGGGGAACTTGACTACAGGGGTGCGTGAAGAGCTTGGGCGTGTTTTTGGCCTCCAGACTGAGTTTGAGAAACTCAAGAACACCTTCGAGACGGTCCAATCTGTCCTCTACGATGCTGAGGAGAAGCAGTGGAAAGACAAGGCCATCAGGATTTGGCTGCAAGATCTTAAAGATGCTGCTTATGATGCTGATGATGTGCTGGATGAGTTCTCTATTGAAGCCCAGAGGCGCAGACAGAGAAGGGGTCTTAAAGACCGACTAAGGTCTTTCTCTTCTCTTGATCAGAATCCACTTGTTTTTCGATTCAAAATGGCTCATAAGTTAAAGAATGTAAGAGAAAAGTTTGATGACATTGACATGAGGAAAAATAAGTTCGAACTGACAAAGGGAGTTCGAGAGAACGAAGCTGATAGGTTCGATTGGTGGATAACTAGCTCGTTAGTTGATGAAAAAGAGATCTATGGAAGAGACAATGAAAAGGAAGAGCTCATCAGTATGTTGCTCGCCAATTCAGACGACCTCTCTGTCTATGCAATACATGGCATGGGGGGTCTGGGGAAGACAACACTTGCTCAATTAGTCTACAACGATGCAAGTGTAGAAGGGCGTTTTGATCTGAGGATCTGGGTCTGCGTATCTGATGATTTCGACATAAGGAGGCTATCAAGAGCCATCATAGAGTCCATTGAAGACAAGCCTTGTACCTTACAAGAGCTGGACACTTTGCAACGCCACCTCCGAGAAAAGTTGATTGGAAGGAGGTTTTTGCTTGTGTTGGATGATGTTTGGGATCATAACGATGAAAAATGGAATGCATTGAAAGATGCATTGAGAGTTGGAGCTGGAGGATGTGCTATTATAATAACAACTCGTCTAAAGCACGTTGCTGATAGAATAGCTACCATTCCCGTTCACCAAATGGGAAGATTGTCGGAAGATCATTCCTGGCTTCTGTTTGAGCGACTTGCTTTTGGAACGAGAAGAAGGGAGGAGTATGTGCACCTAGAAAGTATAGGAAAGGCGATCGTCAATAAGTGCGATGGCCTTCCTTTAGCTCTAAGGGCATTGGGGAGCTCGCTGCGCTTGAAGAGAAGTGAACAAGAGTGGTTATCTGTCAAAGAAAGTGTGATTTGGGATCTACCAGAAGACGAATGTGGCAGAATTTTACCTGCTTTGAAGTTAAGTTATAACATTTTGCCACCACATTTAAAGCAATGCTTTGGATTTTGCTGTTTTATTCCGAAGGATTATGTCATGAATAAGGACCAGCTAGTAAGGCTATGGATGGCCAACGGATTTATTGTTCCTAAAGGGCAAATGCATATGTATGAGACAGGTTACAAGATTTTTGATGACTTAGTTGGGAGATCATTTTTTCAGGAGGTCAAGGAGGATGACTTCGGAAACATAACTTGCAAAATGCATGATCTCATGCATGATCTTGCAAAATCAGTTATGATAGAAGAATGTTGTTTGATCGAGGAGAATGGGAGCAGACCTAAAATTCCCAAGACAGTTCGTCACATGTCTATGTCTTTCCTTGGTGACAAGGACCTTGGCAAAGTGAAATCATTGCGGTCGCTGATCTCCTTTGGGGATCTTTCATTCAAGGTGTCTTCACAAAACAAACTACGGACGTTGGGTTTAATCGATTTCTGGTTTGAGAAAAAATTGACGGAGTTGATTGGTAATTTGAAACATCTAAGATATCTAGACGTCTCTCGCTCTCTTATCCGAAAACTACCTGAATCAATCAGCTCTCTTCAAAACTTGCAGACCCTAGATTTGAGTCACTGCGATCAGCTTTATATGCTACCAAAAAAGATGAAGGACATGAAAAGTCTCATTTATCTTGACCTCACAGGTTGTGATTCGCTTGAATGTATGCCTTCAGGGATGGGACAACTGGGTTGTCTGCGAAAGCTTGGTATGTTCATTGTGGGTAAAGAGGTTGGTCATCACATAGGGGAGCTGCAAAGACTGAACTACATTGCGGGTGAATTGAGCATCAAGGATCTAAATAACGTCCAAGATCTCGCAGATGCACAAAATGCTAATTTGGCGAGGAAGACAAATCTTCAATCACTCAGTTTGTCTTGGTGAGAAGAGTACTACTACAGCAGCAGTTTAAGCGGGGCAAACAGTGAAGATGTTCTTCGTGCCCTTGAACCCCATTCTAACATGAAGAAGTTACAGATAAGCGGATATAGAGGGTCAAAATTCCCGGATTGGATGCTGGAGTCGCGTCTACCAAACCTAGTGGAGATCTCACTACAATCGTGCATGAACTGTGAACGTCTTCCTCCTTTTGGGAAACTGCGGTTTCTTAAGCATCTTCATTTGAATAGAATGGACATTGTTAAGTGTATTGGCAGTGAGATGTATGGAGATGAAGAGAATCCATTTCCATCATTAGAGAGGCTGACTTTGGGTGAAATGATGAACTTAGAGGATTGGGAAACAAATAGCATGGGTGGAAGGGAAATCTTCACTTGCCTTGATGAATTAGAGATCGAAAAATGCCCCAAGTTGGTCGAGTTACCAATTATTCCGTCGGTCAAAAATTTGACTATTGAGGACTGCACTGTAACTTTGCTGAGCTCAGTTGTGAAGTTCACTTCTATTACCTCCCTTCAAATTAAGGGCTTCGATGAATTGTCTGTTCTTCCTGATGGACTGTTGCAAAACCATACATGCCTTCAAAAGCTGTCAATTCGGAGGATGAGAAGCCTGAGGTCGCTGTCAAACCAGCTAAATAACCTATCTTCTCTCAAGTCTTTGAGTATTATGGATTGTGGTGAACTTGAAAGCTTGCCAGCTGGTGTCCAGAACCTAAATTCTTTGGAGATGTTAAGTATATGTGGAATGGCAAAAATCACTGCACTGCCTGTTTTACCATCATCTCTTGCTACCTTGCGGATTATACGTTGTTATGAACTTACCTCTATATCTGAGGGATTGCAATATCTGACAGCACTCAAGGATTTGGGTCTTAGTGCATGTGTAAAGTTAAACTCCTTGCCAGAGAGCATACGACATCTCAATTCTCTCCAATCTCTAATAATATCTGATTGTCCAGGAGTATCCTGTCTTTCAAATCAGATACGGCATCTCACATCCCTTTCAAGAATGTGTATCCTTGGATGCTCTAATTTGATGTCTTTGCCAGAAGAGTTAAGGAATCTCAAAATGCTCAGAGAGTTGGAAATTAGAAATTGTCCAAATTTGGAGAGACGGTGCGAGAAAGAAAAAGGAGAGGACTGGCCTAACATAGCTCACATCCGTACCATCATCATCAATGACCAGGTAATACAGTCCTCGGAGACCTGAAGAATATATGATTGCTCGGTATGTGTTGGGACTTCATTTGGCTAATATGATCTCATGCCAAATATGTTATTGCTCATCAAAACTATGAATCTAATTTGAAGATTGGTTTTAGTAAATTAACTGCTGTATTATATAAACAAACTTCTTTTATATCAATTCCTGGCTTTTGTGATTTTCGCTTGAGCTTCCAATGGTGTAAGCAGGGCAGACAGGCAATGTCCTGAATCAATTATATTACAAAAGTCTTGGCAATGGTACTAAATCAATTAAGAGGGTAAGACAAGAACCTTATTCAATTTTTATAGTCAAAACCTTAAGACATTGTAGTAGCCATCAAAGAATTTAGAGACTATGACCATTCATCAACTTTTTGGTTTTTTACAAGCATATGAAGAAAGATTGAAGAAGAAAAGGAAATATTCAGCTTAACATCTCCAATAAAAAAAATGATGAGGCAACCTAGATTAGGGTTGTGGTGGTTAACAGTGATTATTTTTAAAAGTGTTTTTTATTTAGAAATGTATCAAAATGATTTTTTTTATTTTTTAAAAATTATTTTTGATATCATTATATGAAAATGATCTAAAAATACAAAAAAATAATTTAATGTAAAAAAAAAATTATAAATATTTTTGAAACTGGCAAACAAGACGGAAGTAGGTTGAATCACGGCAAACCTTGCTAGAAAATCTCAAGTAATAAAAGGGCATCGAAGGAGTAATGGTTCCATTAAACCACTCTAGCTATTGCAGACAAATGTTTGTAGACCCATAAAACCGGTTTCGTTTAGTAAAAACAAGTTTTTTTGTTTTTGTTGATGATTTTAGCCATAAAAATTGGGTTTTTTTTTTAAGAAACTGTTAGAAGTTTTTGGAGTATTAAAATAAAATCATCCTCAAGTGAGGTGGTGTGATGATAAAAAAATTATGATTTATATAGCAGTTCTCGAGTTTAAATTAGGATGTGCATCTTTTATAAAAATTTAGAACAATCAAAATTTTACTCGCTTATCTTGTTTTACAAAATACATTTAATCGCATTCAAAAATAAAAATAAAAGTACATGTGTCTGTGATTGTTAGCTTGTAACCACAGCCTACTGTTTGAATGTTTCAATATATAGTTTTTAAATAAATTCATCGTAATTAATTATAAATTATTAAATTAAATTATAAGATGAGCATTTCACCTCATCAGGTTGACACGCAATTTTATCTATTCTGGCCTGGACATTGACCTGGTCATGGAACAAAGTAATCGTTTTTTTTTCTTTTCAATTAATTAGTGTGGGTCTCTTGCTAGGCAATCCGCATGCTAAAAAAGAAATATTATATAAATTTAAATAATAATTAAGTGATTAGTACAGTACCAAATTTAACAGTGATTTTGTAGATATATATTATCTTTACATAATTAACCATATAAGATTTGTTGATTAATTAATTATAAGCATAAATCAAATTGACAATTGTTAAATATTAATATAATCACGTGACAAAAATATTGTTTATTCTAACGTTTGAGCACTATCTTGAATAATTTATTTTAATTTTATTTTTTGTTGTTTTTATCAGGAAGGTGCATTCTCAAATTAAATTACTTTAATCAAGGTTGTAATTTTAATTAAAATGATGTATTTTTAACATTAACTTAAAATACTAATTTTAAGAGAGCCTGAGGAATTCTATTTCTCTTCAGTGTTGTTTTGTGCTTCAGTTTTCGATCTGTTATTGCTCATCAAAACTATGAATCTAATTTGAAGATTGGTTTTAGTAAATTAACTGTTGTTATATCAATTCCTGGTATTTACCATGATGAAGTCTTTGCATATGTGGCTAGAATCACCTCCTTCTAACGATATGAAGATGATTCTGGTTGACATTCCACCTCATCAGGTTGACACGCAATTTTATGTATTCTGGCCTGGACATTGACCTGGTCATGGAACAAAGTAATCGTTTTTTTTTTCTTTTCAATTAGTTAGTGTGGGTCGGTCTCTTGCTGGGCTATCCGCAATCCGCATGCTCAATTAAAAAATAAATATTATATAAATTTAAATAATAATTAAGTGATTAGTACAGTACCCAATTTAACAGTGATTTTGTAGATATATACTATCTTTACGTGATTAATTATCCATATAAGATTCGTTGATTAATTAATTATAAGCATAAATCAAATTGACAATTGTTAAATATTATTATAATCACGTGACAAAAATAATGTTTATTAATTAGAGTTATGCCAGGATCTCCAACTCTGCAAAATTCTCCTCATTAAGGATGAGCTGGTATAAGTACAGGACCTTAAGCCGAATATATATATATATATACAGAACCTTCACTTAAGAAAACAAATGTGCTAAATGATGTATAATCAGTCCAAAAAAAGGTTAAATCATGCATACAAATTTATTAGCTCAGTAAAACATGATTTTTTTTTTTAAAATAAAAATAAAAAATGATGGCGAATTGCAAAGAGTCAAAAGGAGCTTAAATTAGTAATTGAATTTTGGAGTTAAGTGTTTGGAGTTTATGTGATTGTTAGCTTGTAACCACAGCCTACTGTTTGAATGTTTCAATATATAGTTTTAAAATAAATTCATCGTAATTAAATATAAATTATTAAATTATCATATGAGCATTCCACCTCATCAGGTTGTTTTTATCAGGAAGGTGCATTCTCAAATTAAATTACTTTAATCAAGGTTGTAATTTTAAATAAAAATATTTATTTTTAACATTAACTTAAAATACTAATTTTAAATATAAAATACAATGCCAACTATTCTTAGAGTATGTTTGATATTGTGTTCTCAAGGGGCGTGACATGATGACAGAGAACTTGTGATCTGCACAACAAGTCTCGAATTTAAATAAGGGTGTGCACTCTTTATAAGAGTCTCGAAAATTGACTCTTTGAAGTGAATTTAGGCTCTAATTAGAAGAAATAAAGTTTTGCAGGTTAAATTCCAATTTCTAAAAGTTAATTTGGTCAAACCAAGGGTTTAGTTGCATAACTAAAAGTATTTTTCACCACTATATAGGAGTTGTGAGAAACTCTCCGGCCTTCCAAAATAGCCTTCCAAAATAGGTGAATTCTGTCAAGGCACTTGCATGGATAATTTCTATAAGAATTTATTTGGGCGTAAGAGCCCATGATAAATTTAAAATGCTAGATTTACTCGCACGAGTAAATCTTTATCTTAATTCATAGAGAGACTATTCATCAAAATCTTTAAAACAAATTTAAATTGCATAATGTAACTTACAAGAGGTATGGTGTGTTATGGATGCAAATCCCCTTTTTAGTTATAAATAGTCTCTTATCCTTGAAATTTATGACAAGACTTGTATACCTGAGTTTCTTAACAGTTATTAACTAAACAACTAGGTAAAGACTCTCTTGATCCCGACATCGTGCACGCACGTGTGATACTCACCATTGCTTTTATAAATTTCAATGAAAAAAAATCAATAAAATTCATGCAATCAAGTTATGTTTCACCCACGAATTAATTTTTAGAAACCACATGGATTAATGTTCACTAGATAATTTCCCGCTCTTAGGTATGATAAAAGTTTTATTTAATGTTAAAAAATATTAAAGTGTAATTAATATATTTTCTAGCAAAAACAAAAGTACTAAAGGTTAACATAGGTTTAAAAACAATCTAAATGATTAGTAAAAATATAGCTTGAATAAAAAAAATATCAAGACAATATTATTTATAGATATTAAGATGATAATATATTAAATGTATGTTTTATTTTATTTTTTATTGTGTAAATAATGTTTTATATTTTTCTATCCACAATCCTATAAAATCTAGCAGTCCTCACACCAATATATACTTTTGTTCCAAGACAAACATGGTGAGTCAGGTATTGCTCTCTAAACCAACCAAAGAGAACTTTTCCATCATAACCACATGTCTTACCGCTAGCTTCTAATTTTATTCTTAAAAAAACACGACCACTTGCCTAGCTGGTCGCCTCAAATTGGAACTTTATTTTGAAACTTTGTTTCTTTTGAGTCATGGATGTTGAAAAGCTAGTTAAATGGAATCATTGGTTCAGAAAAGGGAAAATTTTCAGTAATGAAAAGTAAATATTGAGAAGACAGTGCAGTATTGGCCGACCGCTTGGGTTACACACGGAGCGCAGGCTTGACTAGCTCTGCGTCTATTTTAAGCTCATCTATATTTTGGGAGTATAGGATGGTAAGAATTTCTTAATCTTTGAAATAAAGAATATTAATCAAACTTGGACTTGAAGTGAAAAACATCAAAATAAGAAGAAATAAAACATTAATATGAGTTTTGATCTTATTCAGGTAAGGTCACCAAACCTTGCAAACTAGAACAGAAAAAATTCAACCTTAAATAAAAGACAAAAGAAATATTTGAGCTAACTTGAGAATAACTGTCAAATACACAACTTAGATCATGAATTAAATATAAAATCATAAAAAAGAAAAGGAAAAGAAAACATAAAGTTTAATATTTGAAATTCATATATAGCACTGGGAATAACTTGAAATTAAAAGAATTGTTTTAATTAAAAAAACAACTAAAATTAACTTGAGTTAATTTTTGAAATGCAAAAAAAATGTTAATCATTTAAATCATTCCTTGATGTTATCAAACAAAAATACAAACATATTTGGGCGGGATTAAATATATGACAGGGTTACCCGATATTGTAATAATCGTTGATCAGCAAGAAGAATATATGGCTCTTCAAGAATGTATCACTTTGGGAATTCCAACAATTTGTTTAATTGATACAAACTGTGACCTTTGTTTAAGCTTCAAATACATATCAGTCCTTGACGTTCTAATTCTTTTTAATTAATTAAATTTTATTTTATTGAAACAAACATGAAATAAAGAGTTTTTCTAACACTGCAGGAAGCTATGTTATCACAAAAACAAATCACCATGATAAAAAAAAATATAATATTAATAAATAAATAAATTGAGGAAAAAAAGTTTCATTGTGGATTCATCTACATTGAAACCTCACATGGCAGCGTGAAACATGGATAACCTTTAGATTTTTCCTTTCTCTTGTCCTTTTTTGGTTAAAGAATTCAATACAATACTTATTGGTTGTGGTGACTATGAATTTAACATTGTGTTTTAAAAATATTTTATTTTGTTTTTTTATTTTATTTTAAATTAAAAAAATAGTATTTTAAGATTATTTTCATGTACTAATGTCAAAAATAATTAAAAATAATAATTCCCGGACTCACTGAACATCCTGCAAATCCAATGAGCATGTAAGGCACCACGGGGGTGACAAGCGTGCATGGTGAGACTTAAACCCTGATACAGAAGAAAAAAACAAGTCTTTTCAACCGCTAGGCCAAGACACCACTTGCCGAATTTGAGCTTTTTAGCAGACGAGCTTCATACATAGCATTTCCATGACTGTAAAGAATATTTATGGTGGAGACTTTAGCTAGAGAAAGGCACATCTATTTCCCCTTCCTTTGCTTTGTAGGGGCTATGTTACGAATGGCAAGACTAAAAGTTCTATCGGTGCGCGTACGTGCCAAGCTAAAACCTCATAAAATCTATGAGAATACCTGAGTTTTTTAATCATCATTAACCAAACAACTAGATAAAAACTCTCTTGATCCCAACATCACGCGCTCACGTGTGACACTCACCATTGTTTTTATAGATTTCAATGAAAAAAATCAATAAAATTCATTCAATCAAGTTATGAGTTTCACCCATGAATTCATTTTTAGTCCCCCTATTCCGCATATAGCATAAATAGGGATGTTGCCGGCATCAGAGAGCAGGATGTTGACTAGTTCCTCTTTCTCCTTGCCTCTCCGAGAATTTTTAATTCATCCCCGAGTGAGCTGGTAAGCTGCCAATTGTAGATATGATCAGCTGCTATGTTCCCAACTCCTGATCCCAAATCGAACTTGTTCTTGTCATTAGGTATGGCATCCAATTTTCTGTCATATTTTTCAAATCATGCGCTATTCTTGATCGAAAAAAAAAGTGGATTATGAGTGACAGAAAAGATAAAGGAAGGCTGCCCCCTCCACTGTTAGCCATTTTCACACTCTCAAGTCTCAATCGCTCTTCAAAACACCACGCTGATGAAGGGAGGCTGCCCCCTCCACTGTTAATCCTGCAATAATAATATTTAATCCAATGGAAAGTAAATATTGAGAAGACTGAGAGCAGGATGAGATGAGAAATGGAAAGTGTATTGGCCGACCGCATGGGCTCCACATGGTGCACAGGCTTGACTAGAGTAAACGTGTAATTCTCTCTCATCGATTATGAAGACGGACTTTCAAGTCATTTTCTGGAGTAGATTGTGATTGTGCTTTTATAATAAAGAATTTTCTTTGGAATAGAAAAGGTGAAAGGAAAGCTAAAAGCAGGAAATGAAAAGTAAATATTGAGAAGACAGAGAGCGCAATTATAAGCTCAGCTCTCTGGTAAGTAAACGTGTATTTCTCTCTCATCAATTATGAATACGCACTTTTAAGTCATTTTTTAATAATTGTTTTAAGTGTTTCGACACTATGTTTTCAGGTTATATATATATAAATATATTATTTCAAATAAAAAATTAATTTAAATTCAAAAATAAAATTATTTAGAATTTTTTAAATTTCAAACATAAGTAAAAATTGCTGAATAATAAAAATCAAATCAAATGAAATTGAGAACAATTTAATCTAAAAAAAAAAACAATAAAATGATTTTTCTGAATAAAATTATGAACATGTATAATATTATGAGAATATCAACATTAATCTTGCAAGGTTGTTACATTCTCTGATTGCTCTGAAATTTTAATGTAATATATATAAATATATCAAGACACTCCTCGTAAAATTTCATCTCATTTTAACGGTTAAATTACGAGATACAATTGATATTGTAAAACTATTTATTATTTTTAAAAAACACTATTTCACCACACCATCCACAAATATTAATTAGAGGTTGACACAAGCTTTAGGGGGTCTTTCGGAGTGCTTATGAAAAATACTTATGAAAAAACTTTAAAAAAAATTATTTTTATTTTTTATTTTAAATTATTTTTTTTTTGTTTTTTTAGATTATTTTAATGTGCTGATATCAAAAATACTTTTAAAAAAATAAAATAATATTTTTTTAATATATTTCTAAATAAAAAATAATTTTAAAAACAACTATATTACCATCGTCTGCTTCTTCTTCTTTTCCCTTCCCGGTCAACCATATATATATATATATATGAGCGAATTTGCCCGCGCGATGCGCTAGGCTTTTTTATCTATGTAGAAAATTGATTGATTTTATACATGTTGTATTTTGTTATTTTAATATTTAATTAGTAAAATTGTAATTTATAAAATCTGTTAAAAACGGGTTTTTTTCCACCAAAAAGTGATTGAATGTTGCTATTGCTAAAAAACTTTTGATAAAACTTGTTAAAAAATTTGCTAAGAAGGTGAAATGATTTATTAGAAATTTGTTGTTATAGATATTCTGGTTAAAAAAAACACAAAAAAAGAAACCCGGTTAAAAAAAAACTGACTTAGACACCACGGTTATTAGAAAATAAAAAAAAATATGAAAAAAATGTCACCGTTTATTAAAAAAACAAAAAAAAGAGTATAAAATATAAATTTAAATTCAAAGCTAAAGTTTTTTTTTATAAAATTTATTCATCATATTATTATATTAAATGTATTCAAGAATACCGATATTATTGGGATCAATAATCACTTTCTCATTAACACAAGTGGGACCAATAGAAAGATAAGGGATCAAGCTCAATCCCTGCGTTTTATTTGTTTTTATTGACTTGTATTTTTGCAAGTGGTCGACTAGTCTCAAGGTCACATCAAGCATTAAAATCCAATTTGAGTTTTGTTCTGAGAATGATATTATGTTTTTTCCCATGTTAAATTCCAAATCATGTTTCGTTAATTAGTAATGGTGGGTCCCAAATATCAACTTGCTGTAACCTTCGGGATGTATAGTGGAGAAAGGTACGATCTTATTCTATATTTTTAGTCCTGACTTGATCTTCGATTGTACTGCTCTCGAGTTTGAATACCTCGAACCCGATCTCTGCTCTTTTCCAAGCACCTTGAACTTAACCTTGAGTCCTTGGATCCCTCAGACCCAATTTTGTGCCTTCTTTTAGTTGCCTCAAAACAGACCCCGAAACCGATCCTAGCTCGATCTCTAGATGAACCGGTCTAGAGCTAGCATGGATTTTGTCTCGGCTTCACCCCTAGGAGATTCGGACCCGATTTTTGACTTCAATCCAACCTCAAAAGACTCTCATAATCAATATTCATATTATCTTGATTTAACTTCTAAATCACATCTTAACAGTGTAAAAAATCAGTTTTGATTTTTTATTTATTTTTCAAAGTCTTTTATTGAAGATATATTTTTATAAAAACAATTTAATTTCTTTTTTATTGAAAAGTGTTTCCTGTAAACTATCTTTTCTAAAGATAAACAAACGGTGCCTCTCTATAACTTTCAAGAAAAAAGCACGTTGAGGGAAATGCAAATAAGCTTTGCCACGCCTTAGGAGGTTTCATATAGAGGGTCCATGGAAATAATTATATATATATAAAAAAAAACAAAAAAAAAAACAAGAAGTTGAAGAAGAAGAAGAACTGAAGAAGGTTGGTGGCGTAGGGTAACTCGCATATTAGGGACGCCACAAATCCACGGGGCACAGTCATGTGCTCTTGCATGGGTTGGAGGAACCTCCTTTTTAACCCATGTTGTCCTAGCTAGAGAGTTTTGAGAAAATACGTTTCTTATTCATCGACAATTATAGAGGAAGAAATAGTTTAATGGAAATGGCTCTCCGAGCAACCGGCGATCTCCATGCGATGCCGGAAAGTATTTCTCAGAGCTAAATACTAATCTTTTAATTAACATCAGGGGATGTACGCAGGTTTAGTTTCAAACGTCTGATTCTTAAACTTTTTTTCATTAATCTAATTGATATTTTTTAATTTATTTATCATCAATGACAATTAAAATATATTAAATTGCACAATTCTAAATAATTTTGTTTTTATATTTGAATTAATATATTTAATTATATATACACACATAAACAATACAATCTTGAAATAGCATACTAAAATAATCTAAAATTAAAATATTTCATTTCAATTAAAAAAATAATCACAAACCGAAAAGATATTCACAAACTTTATAGATGTACTATCTTCACCCCTATCTCAGCTATCTCAGCTCTCTGCCCTGTCCTCTCTTCACAACCATTTCTTGCTTTACTTCCATTTCCTACTTGCTTCTTTTTGCCAATCAAGACCCACAATTTAAATTTCCCGCAGAAAGAAAACAAGAAAAGCTATGGCTAAGGCAGTTACTTCTGCACTTGGGAGCAGTTACTTCTGCACAAGTTGACCCACAATTCAAATTTTGTGATTGTGGTCATGAGTTTGAGACAAATCTTATAGAAGGTAAACCTTAAAAAATAACAAAGAAAAATCCCAAATCATGAAAACGTTAAGGGGTGAAATAAAAAAATACAAAGAAAAAAAGATTCAAAACAAAATAGATAACAACTAAAAGAATAAGAACTAAGTTTGATATAAAAATAAATTGAAATCAAATGCTTAAGGGATGAAATTGAAATTGAAATCCAATTAGAAAATGGATTAAAAATAAACAAACAACAATGAAAAAAATAAGAACCAAGTGTGATATAAAAATTAAATGAGACTAAATGATGAGAGGAGAAATTGAAGAAACAAGTTGATCAAAAGAATATAAAAAAAGAAATAAAACAAATAGCAATAAAAGAAATTAGGACCCAATTTAAAGACACAAATGACACCTTTATATTCTAGCTATGAGAAAAAAGAGAAAATAGTGAAGAGAACAAAAAAAAAATATTGGAGATCAATGATCACTTTCTCTTTTTTCTCTTTTCTTCTTCTTCTTCTTCTCTGCGTTTGGTTTGTTTTTATTGACTTGTATTTAGCTCCGTTGCAAGTGGTCTATGGCGTGAAGGTAGGGGGGATGATTTGGAGACTAATCTCGAGGTCACATCAAGCATTAAAATCCAATTAGGGTTTTGATATTATATTATTTCCCATGTTAAATTCCAAATCATGTTTCGTTAATTAGTAATGGTGGGTCCCAAATATCAACTTGCTGTAACCTTCGGGATGTATAGTGGAGAAAGGGAGATTCCTTTTGCGTTGTCCCATTTCCATTTCCCATTTCCACGAGATTTACATATCTTTTGAATTATGCAAACTCCATCAACCGATGCGCTGTAAGACAGTTTGCATTCTCAATACCGATGTTCACATATAGTCCTCTTTTTATATTTTGAATTAATTTAATTTGAGTTGTTTTGGATTATGCTCGCTTGAATTAATTTAATTCCTCGAGGTCCACAAAAGTCAGTGAATGGCTGGCAGAGGCCGCCATCATCAATAATTCACAGACAAAATGTCTCTCCCTCCTATATATATTTATTATCTCATATAGGTTAATGATCATATGTAGTATACCACATGGCTAATATCATGTTCAACACTATATCTATCTATCTATATCACATAAGGGGGAGTGCTGCCCAACACCCACATCCGTCCAAAACTCTCTCTCTCTTAACTTCAACTTTCCCTAGCTCAGCTCTCTCCCCTGTCCTCTCTTCACCACCATTTCTTGCTTTACTTCCATTTCCTACTTGCCTCTTGCTGCTAATTAAGACCCCCAGTTAAATTTCCCGCAAAAAGAAAACAAGAAAAGCTATGGCTGACGCAGTTACTTCTGCACTTGTGAGCATCCTCTTGGGGAACTTGAATACACTAGTGCTTGAAGAGCTTGGGCTTGTTTTTGGCCTCCAGACTGAGTTTGAGAACCTCAAGCGCAACCTCATGAGGGTCCAAGCTGTCCTCAAGGATGCAGAGGAGAAGCAGTGGAAAGACGAGGGCATCAGGATTTGGCTGAAAGATCTCAAAGCTGCTGCTTATGATGCTGATGATGTGCTGGATGAGTTCTCCATTGAAGCCCAGAGGCGCAGACAGAGAAGGGGTCTTATAGACCGACTAAGGTCTTTCTCTTCTCTTGATCAGAATCCAGTTGTTTTTCGATTCAAAATGGCTCATAAGTTAAAGAATGTAAGAGAAAAGTTTGATGCCATTGACATGGAGAAAAATAAGTTCAAACTGACAGAGGGAGTTGGAGAGAACGAAGCTGATAGGTTCGATTGGCGGATAACTAGCTCGTTAGTTAATAAAACAGAGATCATATATGGAAGAGACAAGGAAAAAGAAAAGCTCATCAGTAAGTTGCTCGCCAATTCAGACGACCTCTCTGTCTATGCAATACATGGCATGGGGGGCCTGGGGAAGACAACACTTGCTCAATTCGTCTACAACGATGCAAGTGTAGAAGGGCGTTTTGATCTGAGGATCTGGGTCTGCGTATCTGATGATTTCGACATAAGGAGGCTAACAAGAGCCATCATAGAATCCATTGAAGACAAGCCTTGTACCTTACAAGAGCTGGACACTTTGCAACGCCACCTCCAAGAAAAGTTGATTGGAAGGAGATTTTTGCTTGTGTTGGATGATGTTTGGGATCATTACCATGAAAAATGGAATGCATTGAAAGATGCATTGAGAGCTGGAGCTGGAGGATGTGCTATTATAATAACAACTCGTCTAAAGCAGGTTGCTGATAGAATGGCTACCATTCCCGTTCACCGAATGGGAAGATTGTCGGAAGATGATTCTTGGCTTCTGTTTGAGGGACATGCATTTGGAGCGAGAAGAAGGGAGGAGTATGTGCACCTAGAAAGTATAGGAAAGGCGATTGTCAATAAGTGCGATGGCGTTCCTTTAGCTCTAAAGGCACTGGGGAGCTTGCTGCGCTCGAAGAGAAGTGAACTACAGTGGTTATCTATCCAAGAAAGTGAGATTTGGAATCTACCAGACGAATTTGGAATCTTACCTGCTTTGAAGTTAAGTTACAACAATTTGCCACCACATTTAAAGCAATGCTTTGGGTTTTGCTGTTTGTTTCCTAAGGATGATGTCATGGAGAAAGACCAGCTAGTAATGCTATGGATGGCCAACGGATTTATTGATCCTGAAGGGCAAATGGATTTGCACGAGACAGGTTTCGAGATTTTTGATGACTTAGTTGGGAGATCAATTTTTGAGGAGGTCAAGGAGGATGACTTCGGAAACATAACTTGCAAAATGCATGATCTCATGCATGATCTTGCAGAATCAGTTATGATAGAAGAATGTTGTTTGATCGAGAAGAATAGGAGGAGACCTATTCCCAAGACGGTTCGTCACATGTCTATGTCTTTCCTTGATGAAAGTCAATCATTGCGGTCATTGCGGTCATTGCGGTCGCTGATTTTCAGTAGGCGCCCTCTTTCATTCAAGGTGTCTTCATATAACAAACTACGGACGTTGCGTAATTTCTATTTTGAGGAAAAATTGACGGGGTCGATTGGTAATTTGAAACATCTAAGATATCTAGACGTCTCTTGTTCTGATATCCGAAAACTACCTGAATCAATCAGCTCTCTTCAAAACTTGCAGACCCTAAATTTGAGTTACTGCTATCTGCTTTATATGCTACCAAAAAAGATGAAGGACATGAAAAGTCTCATTTATCTTGACCTCACACGTTGTGATTCGCTTCAATGTATGCCTTCAGGGATGGGACAACTGGGTTGTCTGCGAAAGCTTGGTATGTTCATTGTGGGTAAAGAGGTTGGTCATCACATAGGGGAGCTGCAAAGACTGAATTACATTGGGGGTGAGTTGAGCATCAAGGATCTACATAACGTCCAAGGTCTCGCAGATGCACAAAATGCTAATTTGGCGAGGAAGACAAATCTTCATTCACTCAGTTTGTCTTGGCGAGAAGACAACAGCAGCAAATTCAGTGAGGCAAACAGTGAAGATGTTCTTTGTGCCCTTGAACCCCATTCTAACATGAAGAGGTTACAGATAAGCGGATATCGAGGATCAAGATTCCCGGATTGGATGCTGGAGTCGCGTCTACCAAACCTAGTGGAGATCTCGCTACAATCGTGCATGAATTGTGAACATCTTCCTCCTTTTGGGAAACTGCGGTTTCTTAAGCATCTTCAATTGAAGAGAATGGACACCGTTAAGTGTATTGGCAGTGATATGTATGGAGATGGAGAGAATCCATTTCCATCATTAGAGAGGCTGACTATGGGTGAAATGATGAACTTAGAGGATTGGGAAACAAATACCATGGGTGGAAGGGAAATCTTCACTTGCCTTCGTGAATTAGAGATCGAAAAATGCCCCAAGTTGGTCGGGTTACCAATTATTCCGTCGGTCAAATATTTAACTATTGGGGACTGCACTGTAACTTTGCTGAGCTCAGTTGTGAATTTCACTTCTATTACCGATCTTCGAATTAAGGGCTTCGATGAATTGGCTGTTCTTCCTGATGGACTGTTGCAAAACCATACATGCCTTCAAAACCTGTCAGTTGAGAAGATGAGAAGCCTGAGGTCGCTGTCAAACCAGCTAAATAACCTATCTTCTCTCAAGTTTTTCAGTATTGAATATTGTGATGAAGTTGAAAGCTTGCCAGAAGGTGTCCAGAACCTCAATTCTTTGGAGATGTTAGAAATATGTGGAATGCCAAAAATCACTGCACTGCCTGTTTTACCATCATCTCTTGCTGCCTTGTGGATTTATGATTGTGATGAACTTACCTCTCTATCTGAGGGACTGCAATATCTGACAGCACTCAAGGGTTTGATACTTGCTAGATGTGTAAAGCTAAACTCCTTGCCAGAGAGCATACGACATCTCAATTCTCTCCAATCTCTAACAATATCTAATTGTCCGGGAGTATCCTGTCTTCCAAATCAGATACGGCATCTCACATCCCTTTCAAGTATGAATCTCTATACATGCTCTAATTTGATGTCTTTGCCAGAAGGGATAAAGAATCTCGAAATGCTCAGAGAGTTGAGAATTAAAGATTGTCCAAATTTGGAGAGACGGTGCAAGAAAGAAAAAGGAAAGGACTGGCCTAACATAGCTCACATCCGTACCATCATCATCAATACCCAGCTAATACAGTCCTTGGAGACCTGAAGAATAGATGATTGCTCGGTACGTGTTGGGACTTCATTTGGCTAATATGATCTCATGCCAAATCTGGAATATTTATTCACCAAGTACTAGTAGCTGTGGTGATCAAATACAAAGTGAAATTGTTATAAGATTTTAGGGATGGCATCCAATTTTAGATGAATAAGCAATCTGAGGAATATTCTTCATAATCAAGAGAGCCTGAGGAATTCTATTTCTCTTCAGTGTTGTTTTGTGCTCATTTTTCGATCTGTTATAGCTCATCAAAACTATGAATCTAATTTGAAGATTGGTTTTAGTAAATTAACTGCTGTATTATATAAACAAACTTCTTTTATTTCAATTTCTGGCTTTTGTGATTCTCACTTGAGCTTCCAATGGTGTAAGCAGCAGGGCAGGCAGGCAATGTCCTGAATCAATTATATTACAAAAAGTCTTGGCAATGGTACTGAATCAATTAAGAAGGTAAGACAAGAACTTGGAGGTGATTGAAAAAATTATTCAATCTTTATAGTCAAAACTTTACGAAATTGTAGTAGCCATCAAAGAATTTAGAGACTATGACCATAGATCAACTTCTTGGTTTCTTACAAACATATGGTCTATGTGTCTTATAAAATACATTTTTGGAAAGATAAAATTTCCACACATTAAAAAAAAAAAAAGTATATGCGTCTCGGTTCTACTGTGCGAATCCACAATAACTTTTCTATTAATATATATTATGGTGAATTATGAACGAGATGTTGAGATGGCTGAGTTGGTTCAAGGTGCGAGATTAAGGTTGTGGTGTGAAAGGGCGTGGGTTTGAATCCCACTCTCAACATATTTTTATTTTGCTTGGAAATGTGATTGTTTTTTTTTTTAAAAAAATATTTTTATTTAGAAATATATTAAAATGATAATTATTCTTTTTTAAAATTATTTTTAAAATCAGCACATGAAAATGATCTAAAAATATTAAAAAATACAATGTTTGGACATTGTTTGTTTTCTGTCTATATTTATTCATTTATGCTTTTAGATTTTTTTTTCGGCGTTTTATTTTTATTAGGTTCCGTTCTGAAATTTTAATTTATGTTGGTGATAATTTTAAAATTAATACTGCTCCTTTTTCCTTTTCTTTTTTTTTGGTGTTTTCTGTTATTTTATCTGTTTTTCGGATCATATAATTTTATGATTTTATTGTTTGCGCAATAATAATGATAATTTTAGTTATTCTTTTTTTATTGTTTTTTTGTTAAAATGTTTTTATTTTTTTTATTTTTCGGGCCAGTTTAATGATTTTAATTGTTTGGGCAGTAATGTTGGTAATAATTTTAACTGTTATAGTAATGAAAATGACAGTAACGTAGGAATGGATTTTCAATATATGTTTTCGTCTTTTTATGGATAGAAAATTAACTACTTATTTTTGTTATTTGAATATTGCAGGTCTTTTCACAATTTATATTTTGTTTTTAAATGTGATTTAAATTGAATTATAAAATGAACTAATCTTAATACAATGAATTCAATAATTCAAATATCCTAATCTTCTTGCTTTTTTAATTTATGCTGGTTATTTCATTGAAACCTACTAAACAGATAAATTTATATCGATTTAAAATTCATATATTTTACAAAAAAACTTGCATTTCACAGGAATTCTGCACAGACTTATTATTTTTACTAAATTTATATTATAACAAAAAACACACACACAATTAATATTTTTTTACGTTGAAAAAAAAAAGATGTCGTTTACGACGAGGCGGGAACATGGCTATTTTTATCTATTCTGGCCTGGACATTGACCTGGTCATGGAACAAAGTAATCGTTTTTTTTTTGTCTTTTGAATTAGTTAGTGTGGGTCTCTTGCCAGGCAATCCGCATGCTCAGTATATATATATAAATTTAAATAATAATTAAGTGATTAGTACAGTACCAAATTTAACAGTGATTTTGTAGATACGAGCTGATTTGCCCGCGCGTTGCGCTGGGCTTTTTTATATGTAGAAAAATAATTGATTTTTAACGTGTTGTAATTTTTTTTAATTTTTTAAAAATTATTTTTGATATTAGCACATCAAAATCATGTAGAAACATTTTTTTTAATTTAAAATTGAAAAAGTTAAAATTTGTTCAAAAGCGATTTTCAAACGCATTACCAAACACTCTTGTCATATCTCACAAGAATCATAGTTCAATCAATTTTTTTAAATAGTAATGAAAAACGAAAACCACATTTCAAATCACTGTTTATTACTGATTGAAATTGTGATCTCCTTTGGCTATGTACAAAATAATAGTCATGGTGCACGTAAGCTAGCTTGGACATTCTAGTTATAAAAAAAAATTATAAGTTGAAAAAAAATAAAAAACAATGTCAAAGGATTATTCGTGACACGTGTAACCTACCCCGGTTATATAAAATATATATATGTGAGGAAAAAATTGTGGTGCGTGTAAACTGACCCGGACACCGCGAGTATAAAAAAAACAAAAAAAAAAGAAGCCTGAAAAAAAGAAGAGGAAAAAACATTTTAAAATATTAGTAAACAGTGAAAACTGTAAAAAAAAATTATGTTCAGAGATTTATTGTGATGCGCATAAGCTGACCCGGACACCCCAGTTATCGAAAAAATGACTGAAAAAAAAACATGTCAAACACTTATGAACAATAGAAAACACTGTTCTTTACTCAAAAATCATTTTCGGTGGCAGGGGGACTCGAACTCCAGCAACCTGAGAAAAAATATTTACTCCTATTATCTATAATTAACTAAATAATTGGCGATGCGGCGGGTTTTTTTTATCTATGTAGAAAATTAATTGCTTGTATATGTATTGTATTTTATTATTTTAATATTTAGTTAGTATAATTATATTTAAGAATACTTATATGAATTTTTTTCATTCAAAAAATCCAAAGTCATTTTCCCTCTCTCTTAATATATTTTTATGCGATAATATTCAATAAATATCAGACATATTAGAAATAAAAATATTATAATTTGTTTTTCAAACATAAACTTAATTTTTTTTTGTGCTATAATTATTTATTTGCCGTCTAAAAAGAACAGTCTAATGGAAACGGGAAGTGACTTGTATATTTTTTAATTTGACTTGTAGATAATGCAGGTAAATTTGTCAACATTTTTTTTTGAGATGTTTTTTTTCCGCAGTAATATTATATCTAAAATATTAAAAATGAAAACATTGGAAATCCTTGTAAAGAAATAAACTTAAATAAAAGAGCACAAAATTAAATTTTGAAGGCAATTTTTTTTTATATAAGATTTATTAATCATATTATTATATTAAATATATTTAAGAAAACATGATATGAATTTCTGCCCTTCAAAAAATCCTAGGTCATTTTTCCTCTCTGTCAATATATTTTTAGGCGATAATATTCAATAAATATTCAAACATATAATTAGTTTTACATATTTTAAGTTGACATAAATATACAAATATATAATTAATTTGACATAATTTAAATAATATATTGAATTTAAAGGATAATCTTAGGCTATTTTGTTCTCTCTATATATATATTCTTAGGTGATGATATTCAATAAATATTAGAACATATAATTGGTTTCACATATTTTAATTTGACATAAATACACAAATATATAATTAAAAAGTCAAAACACTGCAAATTTATTTCAAGAAATAAACTTAAACAAAAGAACACAAAATTTAATCTTGAAGCCAATATATATTTTTTTATAAGATTTATTCATCGTATTATTATATTAAATGTATTTAAGAATACTGATATGAATTTCTGTTATTAAAAAAATCCTAGGTCATTTTTCCTCTCCCTCTATATATTTTTAGGCGATAATATTCAATAAATATTTGAACATAATATTAGTTTTACATACTTTAATTTGACATAAATATACAAATATATAATTAATTTAATATACTTTCAATAATATCTTTAATTTAAAAGAAAGAATTGAAGTAAACCCAAACATTGAAATCAAATAATTCAAAACAAAACCGGAAATTAAAAGAACTGGGACTGAAATGAAACTGAAATCCATAATTAACTTGCATAGAAGGATATAATTGAAAGAAATCAAACTTTTGATACCTAAAATATTAAGGATTTATAATAAATTTGCATGGAAGGATGAAATTGAAATTAATCAAAACTTTGATACCAAAAATATTTAGAATTCCAGCCCACCCCGCAAAATTAAAAGCATGAGGACCGAACTGGAACTTCAATACCTAATCAATTTCAATTGAAGGACGAAATTGAAACAAATCAAAACCCATTTAATAGAAATAAGGGCCAGAAAAACAAATTAAAACGTTCAGGGACTGAAATGAACTTTGACAAAAAACAGCTTAGCTGACGTCATCTGGCGTAGGCAGGAGAGAGAAATTGGGGGGGGGGGGGGAATTCAAACGACCATTGAAACGTCTCCGGACACCATAGTGCAACACGCGCCGCCCCATGTGGAAGAGCACATGCCTGAAAATCATTCTAGACGCCGGTTGGGCGTTTTCCGACGTCTTATGAAGCCTCACGCGCCGTCCAAAGAACGCGTGAGCGTTAAAACGGACGGCGCGTCCTGCGACGCGCCCGCAGATGTCAGCGAAAAAAAAGAAGAAAAAATTGGCTAATTACCGGAACGCCCCTCACCCTTAGGCATGGTTTTTGTCCTTTTCGGGGGGTGAAATCGTCGCTGCACTGTTCAAGCTAATATTTAAAAAATAAAAAAACCGGCTGGCCGAACCGGGCCAGACCAGTCAATGACCGTCCAGCCCCCGAAAAAGACGGCGATTTTTGTCTTTTTCGGGGGCTAATTTCGTGCTTCCACTGTTCCTAAAAGGAAAAAAAAAAAGGAGGACATACACCCGCGAAGCACCGGGGCAAACTGCACATGAATAGTGCCGATGAGTCTACGTGCACAGTGCTAGCTTGCACAGTGAAACCATGTTTTGGTTTAGCTGTATAGATAATATATTATCTTTACATAATTAACCATATAAGATTTGTTGATTAATTAATTAAAAGCGTAACTCAAATTGACAATTGTTAAATATTAATATAATCACATGACAAAAATATTGTTTATTCTAACGTTTGAGCACTATATTGAATAATTTATTTTTTGTTGTTTCTATCAGGAAGGTGCATTCTCAAATTAAATTACTTTAATGAAGGTTGTCATTTTAAATAAAATTATTTATTTTTAACATTAACTTAAAATAGTAATTTTAAATATAAAATACACTGCCCAGCTATTCTTAAAGCGTGTTTGACATTGTGTTCTCAGGGGACGTGATATAATGACAGAGAGCTTGCAATATGCACAATAAGTATCGAGTTCGAGTCAGGACGTGCATCCATTCTAAGAGCCTGAGACAATCCGGATTTTACTCCTTCATTTGGACTCACAAAGTAATCTTTCTGAAGAGTGGGTTTCCTCGCATAAAAAAAATATTTGAGATTGTTGTAGTGATTGTTTTTTATTTATTTTTTTGCTTGAAAATATACCAGAATATTTTTTAAAAATTTATCCTCAATATTGATAAATTATATAATTAGAATATTTAGTTAGAGAATGGATTGGCTTTATAGTATTTTGATGTTGCACAACAAACCAGAGGCTCTTGAGAGAGTAAAGTTATATTACACTATAAGCTAAAACAAAATGGGTTGTTTACTGTAGCTAGCCACTGTTCACGCACACACAAATCACTGTGGACTGGACATTTGATCTGGTGCTTCGCGCGCGCATGAAATTTTTTTTTTTTGGACACAAGGCTTCTTTTTTTCATTTTTATGGTAGAAATGAGAAAGGAGTGGTTGTGGCCGAGTTCGAACCGCTCAGCCAACAAAGCTGATTTTTTTTTTTTGTCTAAAAACCGGGTTTGTTTTTAGTCCTTAGCAATTTCCATAGTGATTTGATTCAAAGAAAGTTTCTTTGAATGAAGTTATATAACACAGTTCTTCTAATATAATATTAATTATTATTTTAATATTTCTTTAATATTTCAATTTAGTTTGCTCTTTTATTTCTCAAAAGTTGTCCAATTAATCTTTCGATTCGGACGGGTTTTTTTTTTTAATAACTAGTTGTTTTTTTTACAAAAAATAAAATAATAATAATAATAATTGAGGTGTACGGGCCAACTTACGCGCACTACGACTAATCTCCGAATCCACTTTTTTTTTGACATTTTTTTCCCTGTATTTTTTTGCCACTTATACATTTTTTTCTGTTTTTTTATAACCGAGGTGTCCGGTTCAGCTTACGTGCACCATGATTTTTTCTTCCCAAGTATATATTTTTTTTCCGGGCCAACTTATTGCGCCACGAATAATCTCTGGACTCATTTTTTTTAACATTTTTTTTCTGTTTTTTTCCCCCTTATACATTTTTTTTATATAATCAAGGTGTCCGTATCAGCTTACATGCACCATGACTATTATTATTTTATAGAATACCTAAAGGAGATCGCAATTCCAAAAAGTGAAGAATATATATATATATATATATATATATATATATATTTTAAGGCGCTAATATGAAATAAATAACAAAATATATAATTAGTCTAACATATTTATCAGAGAAAAAATTACAAATAATTATTATCATTATTTTTAAAGCGCTAATATGAAATAAATAGCAAAATATATAATTAGTCTAACATATTTATAAGGAAACAATTGACGAATAATTATGATCATTATTTTGAATGCCTTATCTATAATAATTAGAAATTTTAACACCTAATCACATTTAAAAAAAAAGAAATTAAAAAATAAAATAAATGACAAAATAAAAAAATATTATTAGATTTTAAAAAATTATTTGACTTGAAGAATAAATAAAAAGAAAAAAAAAGAATAATAAGCCGAACAATTACGACACACCCAACCACCAACAAATATCCAATTGACTACAAAAAAAAAATCTCTAATTGATTTCATCGATTATATTTTTTTCATCAACCGATTATATAATTATCAAAACAATTAAGACACACCAAACAATCAATCAATTGCAGTTTTGCAATCTATGGATTAAATAAATCGACACACAATAGCAATCAACCAGACATAATCCATCTTTGATAGATTTTAGCGGTTGCAATTTTGCTATCACCCGGTTAAATCGTTCGTTGCCGTTAAAATAAACACAATCATCAACAAGTTCGATACAACAATTTTACTAATGAAATATTAAAATAACCAATTATAACACGCATAAAATCAATCAGTTTTCCACATAAATAGAAGCCCAACGCAACGCGCGGGCAAGTTCGCTCGCTATAAGCTAAAACAGAATGAGTATTTTTCATTGTTCATTGCAATGTTAACCCAGACTCATATACACTGTGGATTGGAATAGTAAACACTATATACTAAGATAAGTATTATTTGAATGCTAGGATGAACAACAAAATCATTTGGCCGAGTGATTAAGTGTGGGCACAAAATCACGGGGGTGAGAGTTCGAATCTCTCTAGCTGCAAATATTTTTAAAACAACAATGAATGGTGATTTCACTGTTCATTACTGTTTGGAAAGGTCCTTTCTGTTTTTTTTTTTCAGACTTCTCTTTTGTTTTTATTAAACAGGGTATCCGTGTCAGCTTAAGCGCACTATGACTAATCTTCAGATCTATTTTTTTTATATATTTTTTTCCCTATTTTTTTTTCCACTTATATATTTTTTTCATGACCGGGGTGTCCGGGTTAGTTTACGTGCACCATGATTTTTCTTCTCATTACTATTTAAAAAAATACTTTCCCCTTGCACTTTTTTTTATATCCGGGCTTCCTTTTTTTTTAACAATAATTTTCACTCTTTGAAAATGTGTTTTATGATTTTTATTTTAACCGGGCTTTTTATTTGTTTTTTTTTTAACCGAGATATCCGTGGCAGCTTATGCACATCACGACTAATCTCGAGATCCACTCTTTTTTTTAACATTTTTCTTCCCTGTTTGTTTTCCCACTCACATATTTTTTTCCATGGCCGGGGTGTCCGGGTTACTTTACACGCACCATAATTTTTTCTCATTACTATTTAAAAAGGTGTTTTCCCCTTGCAATTTTTTTATGACTGGCTTCCTTTTTTTTGTTCTTTTAATAAACGGGGACCTTTTTTCATATTTTCTTTCATTTTTTTATAACCTGGGTGTCTAAGTCAGTTTTTTTTTTAACCGGGTTTCTTTTTTTTGTGTTTTTTTTAACCAAAGTATCCGTGACAACAAATTTCTAATAAATCATTTCATCTTCTTGGCAAATTTTCTAACAAATTTTATCAGAACAATTTTAGCAATAGCAACATTCAATCATTTTTTGGTGGAAAAAAACCGTTTTTAACAGATTTTATCAATTACAATTTTACTAATTAAATATTAAAATAAAAAATACAACATGTATAAAATCAATCAGTTTTCTACATAGATAAAAAAGCCTATCGCATCGCGCGGGCAAATTCGCTCGTCTTATCACTGTAATATTTCATATGGTTGTTGAAAAGTCCTTTTCACAGTTGCTTTCTAAGGTTAGTATTTAGCTTGAACGAGCGATATGCCCGCGCGACGCGCCGGGCTTTTTTATCTAAGTAAAAAATTGATTGCTTTTATATGTATTGTATTTTATTATTATAATATTTAATTAGTAAAATTATAATTGATAAAATCTGTATAATCGAAATGGAAAATGGTTCGTATATTTTGTGATTGCAGATAACGCAGGTAATTTTTTTTATGAGTTGCATTTTTTCTTCAGTAATATTAGATCTGACACATTATAAATAAAAATATTGTAATTATTTTTTCCAGAAATAAACTTATATTTTTTTCATCCTATAATTAGTTATTTTAATGTTTAATAACTGAAATTGCAATAGATAAAATATGTTAAAAATGAGTTTTTTGCTTCGTATAATTAGTATGCTTGTCGGCGCATTGTGTTAGGTTTTTTTTATGTAGAAAACTAATTGATTTTTAAAATACTGTAATTAGTTGTTTAAATATTTAATCAGTAACACTATAATAGATAAAATATGTAATATATAATTTTCCCCCCGCCTAAAATGAATAGTTTAATCGAAATGAAAAGTGGTTTGTATATTTTTTAATTGTAGATGATCTAGGTAAATTTGACAAAAAAAAAATTGAGTTGCATTTTTTCCCCATTAATATTAGATCTGACACATTAAAAATAAAAATATTGAATTTTTTTTAAGAAATTAACTTAAATTTTTTACGTGCTATAATGACTTATTTGTCGTCTAAAAGGAACAGCAATCGAAACGGGAAGTGCCCCGCATAATTTTTAATTGCAGATAACCTAAGTAAATTTGTAAAAAAAAATTTAGTTTAATTTTTCCCCCGGTAATATTTGATTTAAAATATTAAAAATGAAAATACTGTGAATTTGTTTTTAAGAAATAAACTTAAACAAATGAATATAAAATTTAAATTCAAAGGCAAAATTTTTTTATAAGATTTATTAATTATATTATTATAAATAATATTGATATTAATTTTTTTAAGGAAAAAATCCTAGGTCATTTTTTTTCTCTCTCTATATATTTTTAAGCGATAATATTCAATAAATATTAAAACATATAATTAGCCTCACATATTTTATAGAATAATCGACATGGGAAGTGGTTTGTATATTTTTTAATTGTAGATAACCTAGGTAAATTTGTTATTTTTTTTATGAGTTGCTTTTATTCCTCAGTAATATTAGATCTGACGCATTATAAATAAAAATATTGTAATTTGTTTTTAACAATAAACATAATTTTTTTCCGTGCAATAATTATTTCTTTGTCGTCTAAAAAAACAGTTTAATCGAAACGGGAAGTGACCAACATATTTTTAATTGTAGATAACCTAGGTAAATTTGTCATATTTTTTTTATGAGTTGTTTTTTTCCCCAGTAATATTATATCTGACACATTATAAATAAAAATATTGTAATATGTTTTTAGGAAAAAAAAAATTGTGCTACAATGACTTATTTGACGTCTAAAAAGAACAGTGTAATTGAAACGGGAAGTGGCTCGCATATTTTTGAAATGTAGGTAAATGTGTCAAAAACAATTTTAGTTGTATTTTTTGCCAAATAATAAATATTGTAATTTGTTTTTAGAAATAAACATAATTTTTTTGCGTGCAGTAATTATTTCTTTGTCGTCTAAAAAGAATAGTTTAATAGAAACGGAAAGTGACCCGCATATTTTTTAATTGTGGATAACCTAGGTAAAATTGTCATATTTTCTTTATGAGTTGTTTTTTTTTCCCAGTAATATTAGATCTGACACATTGTAAATAAAAATATTGTAATATCAAATATTAAAAACCAAAATATTGTGATTTTTTTAAGAAATAAATTTTAACAAAAGAAGACAAAATTAAAATTCGAAGACAATTTTTTTTTTGTTATCCAATTTATTAATTATATCATTATATTAAATGTACGTAAGAATACTGATATTAATTTTTTTTATTGAAAAAATCCTAGGTCATGTTTTCTTCTCCCTATATGTATTCCTAGGCGATAATATTCAATAAATATTAGAACATATAATTAATGAAAGACTAAAAATATTCTAGAAACTTTAAAAAAAGATAAAACTAAAAAATAAAATAAAATTCAAAATTATCTTTGCTATCACTATCAAAACAATTTAAATTATTAAATTATATGGAGAAAAAAAAAACATTAACATAAGACTAAGCAAGAAAAATAATTAAATTATTATTATTATTATTATTATTATTATTATTGTGTTAAGTACACTTATATATACATGGACTAAAGTAGGGATTATTCTTGAAATATAAAAAAATAAAAGTATAAGGCTGAAATAAAAATCACATTTATAAGTGCTGAAATGAAATTCAAGGGGCAAAGGCGTTCATCCACTGTTCATCGAAGGAAACAAAGTAATGATTAATTGTTTTTGATATTTTGGGCAAATTCCAACGAATAATCGTAAACTGGTTACGATATCCAATTTTCATTTTAAAATATAAGAAAGATGCAACATAATTTTTTACGAAAAATATACATGGAAAAATCTTGGAATTCGGCCGTATGCACGAAAACAACATATTTTTATATTTTTTGAAAATTTTGTTTTTTATATATTTTTTCGTTTTTTTAAAATAATAATATTAATAATAAATTTTGGGTTGGACTGTCCAGCCCTGGTGGGCCGAGAGGCCCATCATTTTGGGGGCTGGACTGTCCAGCCCTGATGGGCCCATTGCCCATCCCTTTTCAGATGGGCCGGGAACTGAACCCGGCCCAAACGGCCCAACGGGGGAGTGAATTAATTCACTCCCCCAGCGCTGAAGAAGACGATGCACAGTAAACGGTGGTCGACCGACCAGGAAGAGAGGCTTACCTGATACTGCCTCCGGGTAGAGGAGGTCGAGGTGGTTCTCCCTGCGGTGGTGGCGTCGGAAACGGAGGCCTATGATGGCCGAAGGAGGCGTCGGGAGCTGGTTGCTTTAATGCCGGTGCAACTGCTGTGGCTGTTGCTGCCTCGCCGGAGGTCACGTCTGGGTGGCTTGTGTGAAGGAGGAGATGACGGTGGTGCTAGGTGAGTTTCCGGTTGCCGTTGGAGGAGAGGAGGAGCTGCTGCATGTTACTGTTTTTTAGAGAGAGAAACGTCGACTGGAGGAGAGAGAGAGCTGGAGGAGAGGGAGAAAAAAAAGAAGTTGCTCACGTGAGGAGGAGATGACGGTGGAGAGGATGGTGGTGCTAGGTGAGCTGCCGGTTGCCGTTGGAGGAGAGAAGGAGCTGCTGCATGTTACTGTTTTTTACAGAGGGAAACGTCGACTGGAGGAGAAACCGGTGACCCAGAGACCCGAACCAGACCGATCCAACAACCTATTAGAGGGGCAGAAAAAAGAAAGAAAGAGGTAAACATACGCACGCGAAGTATAAATTACAAATGTCCAGTCCACAGTTAAATCACTCACATTGCACAGTAACAGCCCCGAGCTGTTTTAGCTATATTGTAATAACTAAAAACACTTGAAAAAAAAGATTTTTTATTTTATTTTATTTAAGTGGATTTTATGTTGTTTAAGTTAATATATATATATATATATATATATATATATATATATATATATATATATATATATATATATATATATATATATATATAGTTTAAGACTCATAGCACAACAAAATCTGCTCTTTTTTTCTGTTTTATACACAGTAAATTATTGATGGCAATGACATAATAATTTTTTAATAGATATACGATCAACTAGAGTGGATTTATTTTTTAATTTTTCTGGTAGAAAAAATTAATTTATTGAGATGATATTTTCAAAAAATAAATAAAATACAACAAAACATTCGACCGTTAATAAAGAGTAATGCTTGCTTGCAATAGTTGTATCTTTGATGATTGCTAGCTATTCATAAATAATTAGTTAAAAAAATTATTTTATTTATTTTTCATTTTAAAAGAGAAGAGAGAAAATTGTTTGAAAACAATTAGAAGAGAGAGAAAAAAATCGATTTAGCCATTTTTAACGTCAAAACTCGATATTAGTTGGTGTTAACATATCCATTAAACTATTAAAAATTGATAATTGTGGTTATTTTCTCTAAACATTAATAAAATAGAAGATTGTGTGTTTGTTTTTATTTTTTTTATTAATTGTTTTTAGGGTTTTTGAAGGTGATTTGATGTTAATAGGTGATTTATAAAGGTTTTTTATATTTTTAAAATATTTTTAAATAAAAATAAATTAAAAACTAGTATGTTAATGCTACTGATTTAAACCCAGTTAGAAAATAATTATATCTTTTATGCGACTACATTAGCAAATTATTTGTTTATCTTTTTAAAATTGTTAAATTCGAAATCATAAAATCTAACGTTAAATTTGTAAACTTTAAGGTCAAGAAAAAACTGAGAAATTTCTGAGGGTCAGTAAATAAATAAAACAGTCTAGAGAGACAGCCTCCCTCAGACAACTCTATATAAGAAGATATCAACCCGAAAACCTAACAGCACGCCTCCCTCTCTCTCTATCTCTCTTTCAAGAAGCCAATCAACCTTCTCTCTCTAGAAGCAAACTTCGATTTCTCTAGCTCCATATTTTCAAGGTAAGCAGCCGCTAAGGTTTACTTGATTCTTAAACAGTATTAAATTCTGTTGTTTTCTCATATATTTTTGTTTTTGGATTTAATCGGCTGATTGTTTCTGTTTTAATCTGCGATTACTTTTTTTTCCCGTTGTTAGATCTGACAGAATCGCTGAGTGGTTGATAAAAGAATCGATAATTATTGTCTCTTTGCTTATTACTTTTAGTTGAGTTGGTTTGATGTTTAATTTTTGTTGTTTGTTGTTAATGTTTAGGAAAATCATGTTTATAACTGCTCATTGTTTATATTGTTGCTAATTATCAATAAATATTTGGTAATTATAGTCAATAACTTTGTGTTTTAAGCTTGATATGCGCATCGATGGTGTTCATGTTCTCATGTGTATTAGTTTCTTGGTCATTTTTAAGAGCAAGATATATGTGATTGATTTGGATCAGTGTCTGTACCATAGGTCAAAGTGTCTTACTGTAGTGATGCTAGATGCTAGATTTATAAAGATTGTGTATTTTTCTGCATTTATTCTCCGTTATTATATCTGAAAATGATCCATGTAGCCGACTCTGACCAGTGTTGGATTGAGGTTTGGCTGTTGTAATATTACTTTCTGCTTAATTGCTCTTGACATTGTTAATGATTTTTTTTTTTTGCTTAAGCTCTTTTCATATCATCCTTTTCAGGAAACTGCAGTTGCTGGTGCTACAGATTTTCAGGGTGAAGTGTGTGAAAGTTGAGGCTTTTATGTCCATACAGGCCATTTCGTTTTTGGGAAAGATTGGGTTGCTTGGAGAGTACACGCCCTTAAGGAAAAAGGGAAGGCCCTTGTCAGACAAAAGCTGTATGCATCTCGGGCCTTGTAAAGGATACCCTGAATTCAGTGGTTGCAGTTGGGTGCGACCTTTTCTGACTACAGAAGAACAGCCTACTCTTGTTCAAGAATCTCTAGAGGACAACGTTAACTGCTACGTACCCTAGCATTTGCTTTCAGTGACAACTGATTTTGCTTTAAGAGTGTAAAATTTTACAGGGATCAAGATGGCATTGCAAAACATTGGTGCTTCAAACAGTGATGATGCCTTCTATAGGTATAAAATGCCCAAGATGGTCACCAAAGTTGAGGGCCGAGGAAATGGCATCAAGACAAATATTGTCAACATGGTTGACATTGCAAAGGCTTTGGCAAGGCCAGCTTCTTACACTACAAAGTATTTTGGCTGTGAGCTTGGTGCGCAATCCAAGTTTGATGAGAAAACTGGGACTTCTCTTGTCAATGGTTCTCATGAAACTGTAAAACTTGCTGGGCTTCTTGAGAACTTCATCAAGAAATATGTTCAGTGTTATGGCTGTGGAAATCCTGAGACTGATATAATCATCACCAAAAACCAGATGCTCCAGCTAAAATGCGCTGCATGTGGTTTCGTGTCTGATGTAGATATGAGGGACAAGCTCACGTCTTTCATTCTGAAGAACCCTCCAGAATCAAAGAAGGGATCAAGGGAGAAGAAGGCATTGAGGAGGGCTGAGAAAGAGCGGCTCAAGGAAGGTGAAGCTGCTGATGAGGAACTGAAGAAGCTGAAGAAAGAAGGTAAGAAGAAGGGATCTTCTTCAAAGGATGCCCCTCCAAAAGTTAGCTCTACAAAGAAGAAAGCACACGGCTCTGATGAGGAACGAATCTCGCCAGCTCATAGCCAGGTTGATGAGAAGGAAGATGTTGATGATAATGATGATGACGATGTCCAGTGGCAAACCGATACATCTCTTGAGGCTGCTCGCCAGCGCATCCAGGAACAATTGAGTGCTGCGACAGCAGATATGGTCATGCTTTCAACAGATGAGACGGAAAAGAAGGCAAAGGCTTCCAGCCAAGAAAATGGCAGTCCAAAAGGTGGTGCCTCACCAGCCCGGGAGGAAAAACCAAAACCTGCTAATGGGAGCTCAAGTATTCGTGAAACTCTTGTCATTGAGATAAAGGAAAACTTGAAGAAGGGAGTTCCAGCAAGCCAGTTGAAGTCCACACTCAGCTCACTCACTGGAACTGCTCAGGAAAAGATTGATGCTCTGTTCGAGGCATTGTTTGAGGGTGTTGCTAAAGGATTTGCGAAGGAGGTTGACAAGAAGAAGAACTATCTGGCTTCTCCTGTTGCTGAGGATGAGAAATCACAGCTGCTTCTCCTTCGAGCAATTGAATCATTCTGTAGTAGGTCAAGCTCAAGTGCACTGAAGGAAGTGGCTCTTGTCCTGAAAGCACTCTATGATGCTGATGTCCTGGAGGAAGAATGCATCGTGCACTGGTATCATGAGGGGCTAGCGAGTGGCAACAAGGATTCTCAGATTTGGAATAATGCGGAACCCTTCATTAAATGGCTCCAGAGTGCTGAATCCGAATCTGAGGAAGAATAACGTGCTTTTCTCTTGCGTATTTGAAATGGCTATGAGTCCGAGTCTACCTTGATGTCTTCTCTCTGAATGAATGATTTCTTTCGTCTAGTAGTTTGATGGGGTGTTCCTATTTCATGTTTTATTACTTTCTGCCATTTCGGCACTTTCAGTGTTTGCAAGTGTCTGCCCTGCCTGTGCGTTTATTTTGCTCTTGAACTTTCTGTGAACTTGTTATACAATAATTGTTCGTCTCTCTCTGTTCTTGTTGTGTTGCTGCAGAGTTCTATATAATGCCCCCCCATCATCCAGTTTTATGCAGTGTTGTTAGTTTTATTTTGTTTGGGCTGAAATGTTTCGTAATAGAAAAATAAGATAAAACAACTTGGATTTTACTAGCTTAAAATTTTGGCTCTATCCAGAAATTCCGTTCAAATTTCAGCTAGAATATTCCAGTTTTGTTTTATCAATTCTGTTTTATTTTTTTAAATAATAAAATAATTTTATAATATTAATTATATCTCTTAATCTAACGGTTAAATTAAATCTTTTGACATATTTATATATATTATATTAAAATTTTAGAAAAATCAGAGAATATAATAACCTTGCAATATTAATTATAACATTCTCTGAATATTATATATATTTATAATTTTATTCAGAAAAATTGTTTTTTTTTTAAATTAAATTGCACAATTATAAATAATTATATTTTTGAATTTCAACTAAAAAAATATTTTGAATTAATATATATATATATATATATAAAAAAAAAAAAAAATTCCAAAACCAGTTGAAAAAACATCATAAACCAAAACGAAATTTTACAAACTTTGTTTGTTTTACGCCCTGCTCGGATGCTCACGCCGTAGAACAAGGGTCTCGGGGAGTATCATTCTGGTATGTGGCTCCCCAGTGGTCATTAATAAGCCGGCAAAAGATGGAATCAAGAATAAATTTAATTCTCCTTTTCTCGCTTAAAAAAATAAAAATAAAATAAATTGATAGCATTAACTATCTACGTTCGAGCAGCAGCTGTTTGGTATCAACGTGACTGTACATAGGTTTTCCTAATTCTAAATTCTTCTATCCATTCGATTCGGAGTGTGAATGCTAATCCTTCTTCAGCACTGACAGAAATTTAGATTCCAAACTTTGTCATCCTGTTACGTAGAGGTTGCTGCTCTGATCACCAGATGTTAAACATTTTCTTCATCTGATTCAGCAAGGGCGAGAGGAGGATACTAGAGCATAGAGAGAGAGTGAGAGGATTAGTAACACTTCCATTCAAAGGTAATGAGATATTTTACGATGGTCTGGAATCAAATTCTAGATTCAAATATAGAATCAAGCAACATCAATGCAAATCATAAACAGATTTAAGAAAACCCTCATCGAGACTAATGAAAAAGAACTCCCTGAACTCATTGCTCGAGTAAATTCTAAAATTCGATGCTTCTGCCAACTGAACTCACAATGTATGCACAGTCAACAAAATGCGTTAATCTTCGCTAACCTGCTGGCGACGCCGGCGACGTTGGATAGCAGTAAATGCTCTGACCATGACAAAAATAGGCACAAGAATCCCAACTGTTCTCAATATCAGTAGCTGCAAAAAAACATAGATTTAGCTAGTTTTATTTATTTATTTACCACGAGCCACTGGGTAAAAGAAAATTGTAATTCTTTAACAAGAAGAGCAGGCAAGAGAACCAAGCCTTACCATGAACAAAGTCATTGTGTAATCTCCGGCTCCATTTATTATGATAGGAAGCGTGTGGCGTAAAACCAAAAGAACTATAAACTGCAAATTGATATGAAAAGTTGATACCATTATGGTGAGAACAGTAGGATCTTATAGGCCAAACAAACATGAGGGTCACAAACACATGCATGATGATAATGCACAGGAAAGATGCTTCGGTCCCAATTCTTGTGGCCGTTGATAAAATTTGTTACTAGGGAAATATGATCATTGTTGTGCTAATGAATAACCAGATATTTTAAAGAACAGGAGTTCCCAATTGATTAATTAGCATTTTTTTTCACTCGTAACTGGAAAAGACTTCGGCAACAGGACTCTGCATACAAGTTAAGAGGGGGCTCAGGAACATCCACTGCCTGGACTTATCACAAACATAAAAGATCAAAATAACTGCTGCTAAAACCATTTGCTATAATGGTTGTAAGTATAAGGGGGTAGATTAATTCCTCAGCATGTTTCTAACTGCTAAGACGGAAAAAATTGCCTTGTCTGTTAGATTTGAGGGGCATTCATTTTATCGAAACTAACTGAACCAGATGATTTGGAAGAAAATTATGAATCTGGAGATTAAGTTCTACACATGAAGCAACAAATGCTCACATGCACATGCACACAAAGGGTCCTTGGGGGCAGGGGGAAGAGAGAGAGAGTCATACTATAATAGCAATTATGCGGCAGCACATCACGGTCCTATGAGAGGGTACATAATACTCTTCAAAGTCAGAGTCCAAAAATTCATGGTCAGTAGTAAACATCGGTATAAATGGAGGACGATGCAATTCCCTTCTGGGTATCTCCCAATTTCCTCTGGAGATGAAAATCCCAAGCAGATTAGGACTATCATTGTCAAAGAAAAGGGAACCAAAACCCCAACAAAAAATTTGAAACCAAGATAGCAGGAACACATAGCAAAAGTACAGACATACCTGAAGTTCATTGGAATACCACCATAACAAAACAAAGGGCGCGGAGCTGTATAACCAGGCTCGAATTGCTGCAATTTTGCAAATATTAAAAAGATAATTAGAAACCTTATGTGCTTTTTCCCGTTCAAATTTATTAGAAAAAAATTCCCAAAATACAGAGATCACGAAAATCATTTAATTTTGCACCTGATAGCAGATCTCACAGTTAATGTCACCCTTCTCATTGCACCACCTCTGGACACATTTCCGATGAGCATACTTCAAGACAAGAAAAAAAAAAGAAACTTGTAACCTTGTCTGGAGCATCTAAAACCAGCAGGGGAACTTAATGCCACAAATGAAGGCAAAACAAGGAATTCAGTTAATATTGTCTTCCTGGCACAAACTTGAACTTGATGTGATAGATGATACAAGTAAAATTATCATTAAATTTCACTTATTGCAACTAGACTCCATTCTCAAGGACCCGCACCCTTTCATAATTAGTGACATGGCACCTTCAGAAGATATAGCTTACTCATGTTAAATGTTTTTGCAAGACATTCTAGTTTCTACACTACAATGCACTTTACTCGAGCTTTAATTATTCTACAATCAATTGAGATTGCTCGTGCTATTTTCTTTTTGCAGGACATCTTCTTTCGTACAATTACGATGCGCTTTAGCTTTTGTTATACAATAATCAATTGAATATAAGACTTTAACTGAAAGCAACAGAAGCATTATGGTAAGTCTAGTATTTGATTTTTTGGCATCATGCAGAGATCAAAATCCCTGAGGTAAATGCTGCACCAAAAATTTAATAAAAATCATGATGTGCATGGGTTTTTGAGGGAAATTACGCCTGTTTTATATGTGAGCCAAAAATGTTCAAAGTGAGCCCTAGTAAACATTCAAGTTTCAAGACAGTATGAATATCTGGGATTTGGAACTTCCTTGATTTATCTGAACTGTAACAAAAAGGTCCATGAGAAAGACTAGCAATTATTTTGTAGGCTAAAGGCATATACTGAGATTTTGAAATAAACGGTTCTGAAAATTCAGCTAAAACTGACCTTCAAACTGCCACGGCAAGAACATGGTACCTCCATGTTTTTGTCATCATCCTCGTCATGGCAAATTCTACACTCTTCTAATTTTCCTGTTGATGAACTCATATTTGCAGAAAGTGCAGGTTGCCACAATCGGTTTTGGCAATCAATGGCAGCTTCAAGGGTGGATTCAGTTAGCAACCGATCCACCAGGAACACAAAATGATCCCCCATCCTTCAGATTGCACAAAAAAAAAAGGACTTAAAAAAGTTCCAATCGCCACATGCTTTACAGTACATTTAATTGAACAAAATGACCAGAGTAACAACCATAACATCCTTACTATCAATGCAACATTTAAAACATACAAAACCCTATTTTTTTTGCATTTCCCTTGTTTTATGAGCAAGAAAACAAAGAAGACGACCCAAAACAATGATACATTCTAAGGAGGTTAACAGATAGGAAATGTAGGCACCTTTATTCACAAATTTGAAAGACATGATAGACTTGCCTTCAAAGCAGAAATCCAGAAAACCACACCACAAAAAGATCAATAAAAACAAAAGCACGCACAAATACAACAATGCAAATTTAAACCGAAAGCAACAGAAACTCAGATTAAAAAATAGAGAACCCAGAAACCAAAAATGATTAAAAATAGCAGGCAAAGACTCGAATAATTAAGGAAGAAAGAAAAGACAGCTTCAGAGGTTAAAAAAGCTATCACCTTTGACGACGAATACAAGTTTTGAAAGGCACAAAAAATGATTGGCAACATGTGAAGCTTTTAAACGTGACATTTAAGAAAGAGAAAGAGGCTTACAAGAATGGATATGGGATTTTCTTCAAGAGAAGAAAGCAACAATTTTTTCCTTCCCTTTCTTTTCCTCCCCTTTCCCTCTTTTGCTGTGTTTCTTGAAATGAAGCAAGAGATGGAGTGCTGATGTTGTTAGTATTAAAAGTATTATCACTTGCCCATTATCAAAATCTACATTATATAATATATACTTCTCTCTCTCTATAAGCATCTCTCTCTCCATATTTTATGTAAGGAAAAGTGGAGGGGTGGAGAGGGAAAAGTAAGATAGAGAATGTCATGGCAAATTCCCATGAAGGCATGATCTCGAGCCTCAAGGCCATGGTAGTTTGAGAAATGGAGTACTTTTAATTTATCGTGATAACATTGCGATATAGTCATTATTGCGTCTATGATGTGGGACCCAAGTTGATGTGAGATTATGGAGGCTATGATCATGGTTGAATGGGGATTGTGGGCCGTGCTTCGAGATCCATCAATGGTGGGCGATCATTGAAACCAAATCTAGGGTATCTAAGCACTGTAAATTTTCTGTAGATTGTATAGTACGTCCATGATCTGTTTTGGGCCACTGATTACAAGACGATCAACGGTTGGACTTCAATGACATCCATGTATTCGTGGGGGTATAGAGATGGGGGTTTTGATTCATAATTCTATCAAATTTAATTTTTAATATTTTATAAAATATAAACTTTATCCATCCCGATTTTTTTTACCCGTGTATATATTCCACCATAATGTAATACAAAGATAGACTTGTGATTTTTGAGTTTGTGATTTGATTAGAAAAATAAAGGTTAAATCGATTTTCTTGAAATTTTCATTTATTTTCTCATAGTTTATTAGTTCTCAAATAAAAAAAATATTAGAATTGTAAAATACTTTATCACTTCATCGTATCAAACATTAGAAGACAATAATGACAATTTCAATAAAATTAAAAAATAGATACGAGTGTGAAGGAGAAAGAAAAAAAATAGAGATAGAGAGAAGGAAAGGTGCTATTTATACCAAGGCTTCATGTTACTTGATTTAGATTAGGTTAGGTAGAGTTGAAAAGGTTTTAAAAATCTCATCTTGCACTTAATTTATGATATTTATTTATTAAATTTATTAATTCATTATCATATATTATATCTTTACTATCTGATTTTAATAGGTCTAGTAGGTTAAATTAATGTTGATTCTATTAGGTGTGTTTCACCAAATTAATTGAATTATAGACCTATCAAGTGAATTAAATTTTATATTATATTCTTTTCATTAGATTGGCAGTAAACTCTCGTGTAAATATATATATATATATATATATATATATATATATAAATCCCAAAATTCAAGCTCAATATTTTTTTATTACATGCCATCTCTTTGAAGTTATAGTTCCATGTCGATATGTTATAATGCAAGAATAGGAGTATGTACTTCTTGAATTTGTCCCAAGAGACATGGTGTGGTGACAAGAAATTTAAGATAGGTTTCGAGTTAGAATTAGAACATACTCACCTTATAAAAATCTAAGATAATGAGATTTTTACTCATTTAACTCAAATCCACAAAGAATATTTAAAAAAGATAAAGTTTCATCGAATAAAAAAAAATACTTCCTGAATTTGGAAAGGAAATAAAAGTAATTGATATTATTGCAACCATCAAACTTTAAGGCTAGCTTGGTATAATTTACAATTACTTGTGTATAAAACCGATTGTATTATTGAGCAACTTATCATGATATGTAATACAATTGTAGGGAAATTTTTCATCATCTTCTTCTCTATACTGTCACCATATTATTTCAAATTCACTTTGTAGTCTCTCTCTCTCTCTCTCTCTCTCTCTCACACACACACACACACACACACACACACACTCTTTCCAATAAGAGGTCCGATCGATGAATCTTAAACTAAAATGTACTAGTGATTTAGTTAGAATAAATTGTTAAGCAACTCGTCTCTAGGATAAATTGTTAAGCAACTTCTCTAAATTGGTTTGGTAGGCACTCAGACAACATGGGAATCCTGTATGAACTTGTTGAAATACTACTCTAAATTTATGATCGTGGGGTGGTGTTGTTTTCATGCGCAACGTCACTTAGTTTTCACAGTTCACACTGATCGCTCACAGTCTTACCCCTAGGCCAGAGCTTGTTAGGGTTTTCCACAAAATTAGTGTCGGCAGCCAATGGAGTCGCATGAAATAGAGCAGATACTTAATGAGGCACATGCATCAACAGGGAAGACTCTTGTGAAAGGGATTGATTGAATCTTGTCTGAAGACTGAGCTCCACAAGAGAATTGTATAATCAGGGATTGAATTTCTTGTTTATTGGCAAGCAGTTTCACTTTGGTAAAGCATGAATGTGCTTGCGGCCTTCATTCGATCGAGAGAGTAGAATCTCTCTTTCATGTCTTGTCAATATTGATTAAGATTCTTTCCCCAGATCTCACTTTCATGTCGTCAACATTTATGCTTGAAATATATATATATATATATATATATATAGAGAGAGAGAGAGAGAGAGAGAGAGAATATATTTTTGGACGTTATTCATGGATTGACTACTATTTTTAAGAGCCAAATCATGAAAAATAGCCTACAAACATGAGATTCTACTAAAAATTAAACACCTGCATGTGGATTGTAGTGCACAATTATTCATAGAAAGTCATTCATCTTACTATTGTTTTAGTCTAACCACGTTTAATTTTGAAGTTTGTACGAGGTCTGGTGTTAACTACTGTTCCTATCTCAAATTGAAGGAGGTCTACATTAACTAGAGGTAAAAGCATTCACATCATGAAATTACGTCCAGACCAATCTGAGAACATGGTTATGTCTTAAACAGGGTCTGGTGTTTGTATTAGGTGAGGTTCTATTGCCAAACAGTACCTCTCTCGATGCTATCCTGATCATGCATGCAGTATTCTCTGGTCCTGCTATATATTTTCTCTGATTAGGGTGGTGACCCAATATTTGTTTGGATCCTAAAAGTTCATCAACAATAGTTCGCAAATAGTTAATGTGATTCTGCTCATGGTGAGAATCTCATTCATTAGGCTGGCTGCTGGTGTTTTTAGCACGAATTAAATTTCTTCATGCCATGCCAACAACCGACTGGGCAGATGAGGCTGCTGTAGCCTGTAAACCTATAAAAAATATTAAAAACGATATTCATCAAGACAAAGAAATAAGGTTTTCAATTCCATTTGGTGATTTGTATTTTCATTTGGATATTCATCATCAATCCTGATTGCTCTAAAATTTTAATATAATATATATAAATATGTCAAGAGACTCCTTGTAAAATTTTATCTCAATTTAACAGTCGGATTAAGAGATATGATTGATATTGTAAAATTATTCATTATTTAAAAAAAACACTATTTGACCAAAATGGAATGGGCTGAACGAAACCAAAACGTTTCAGCTGGTATTTAGCTAAAAAATCCGGAATGCCCGGAATTTCAACCGAGATAAAAATAACACCATTTTATCTCGTTTTTTTAACTGATACTAAACATTTTGGCTGTTTTAGCCGAAATAGAATGAAACAGACAACGCCGGTTTTGTGTTCAATGCACCATTCACAGGTTCATTGGAATTCTTGTTACTCCCTGATCTTCGATTTGCAGGCGGCGTCCTAGCAAGGTGGTGCGATAATTTTTTCATCCTGCATCAGTGCTAATAAAAACTATGCCAAGTATCAGACACTCCAGGAAGAACAGATTCCTAAAATGGTTTGAATCCATAATATACATATTATATTTTGATACACCATTCTACCTCAACGAAAGCCATATCATTACAAACCTTTTCACTTTCTATTACAATCCCTTAAAGCAATACAATTTTTTGTTACAGGGATTGGTGATATAGCAAAAAACTAACCATCCTCTGCATCAACAGAAAGCTATTTACAGCTGTGTAGTTTCCATACTTCAATATTGGAGTCAGGGAAATCGTTATCACCCAAATCTAAAGGGTTGACCTCGGTCAATTCATCTATAATCTACGAATACAAATAATCTTATGAGTTGAGAAAGAGAGAGTGTGATTTAAGAAATTGACTGGGAAAAAAAGAAGGGGAAGAAGAAGAGAGTGTGAATAACAGAGGGCTGCCAATTGAGAAGAAGAGGACGACTTCCGTTGCTTTTTAATTCAATCTAATTCAATCCTCATTCTCGCCTAATTCAATCTATCGTGCTCCTTTTACAATTTGAAAAAAAAAATTTATTTTATTTTATATTTTAAATTAATTTTTTTAATTTTTTAGATCATGTCAAAAATAATTTTTAAAAAATATAAAAATATTATTTTAATATATTTTTGAACGAAAAATATGTTAAAAAACAATCTCAATCGGACTCCCAAACAGAGAATTCAATAGAGATAGTTTGGGTTCTTAACATTTATAGAAAAGTAAATTGGAATCTCAAAATTTTATTTTGATTTGGTTTTTTAGTTTTTAGATTGATTAAAATATATTTTGCACTTGTAAATAGGGTTTATTGACATTCCATGTATGTTCTTAACATTTTAAAAAAAAGTTATTTTTTTTGGTTTTGGGTTAAAATAATCAAAATTCGTTATATGATATGATTACAACAGTATTATTGTTCGTGATAATATCATACACAATGATATTAATATTAAATAAATTGAAGATGTTAAATCAATAAACATCAGATTTATCTTGTACAAAATCTATATAATAAAAAATTTAAAATAATAATTACATTAAAAGTTTTAAAAAAATTAAAGGCAATGTGTGCTGGTAAACATAGCTGAAGGCCATTGATAAAACTGGTAAGATAAGATAGGCCAAAGCAATAATCTATTCTCTGGAGGTTACAGAAGACACTGCAAAATTCATTTGAATCATCCCGTTGATAGATCCGGGATGATCAAATTATGACTGAAGTTAGCCCTCGAACGTCCATGTAATTAAGCCTTTGTCAGCTGGAAAAAAAAATGCAGAGTTAAAACTTCTATTCAGATTTCAAGAAACTCAAATGAACACAGATCAATGCATGAGCCAACATGCAGGCAGCATTAGGTGTTCCAAACCCTTGAAAGGATCTTCCAAGCTCATTTACACATGACCAGTTATTAACTTTTATTTTAATTTTCAGAAGATGATTCATATATGAGTTTTAAAATAATTATGGAGCTGTATTGTATAGTTATTGTGATTATATCTTGGATCATACAATAATCTATCTACTTTATATTGAAAACCTCGATGCTCATGAAACATGTAAGGCATCCCACATAATATGCACTAAAGAAGGTTGAAAGGTAAATCGATTCAGAATCAATCAGGAATTTTGAGCCAGTTATTAGTAGGCATCTATGATGTCTGCAGAAAACTTCCTGAAATACCACCATCTGTCAGCTCTGCAGCAAGGTTCAAACGTTAGATTTGTGCAAGAAATCCTAAATATCTTGAAAGAAAAAGTTTTTGTACCTGCTAATCAATGGCACTATGAGGCAGGGTTTTACTCTTGCTCAAACTATCTATACAATTCTTGTGTGTTTCAAACAGGCAATATGTTCAGGTGCAATTACTCAATCGATTATGATCCTGATCCTATCGATTTCTTATTGATCATTTGATAGTTCTAAACTTCATATTTCCATTTACCACTTGAGCTACTACCAGCAAACTATGCAATTCTGGCTTTTCCAATCTTCTGGAATCTGTAATTTCTATCATGTGCAGTTTAATTTCATTTGATTAGCATTGGCCAACCCTTTTAACAATTACACATGTCATTTATAATCAAATAAGGCTCTGCGTTCATCTTTATCAGAAACTTGCCTAGTGCATAAATGTATTTGATTATGATCAGAAACTTGCCTACTGCAATTACTCAATCGATTATGATCCTAGTCCTATCGATTTCTTATTGATCATTTGATAGTTCTAAACTTCATATTTCCATTTACCACTTGAGCTACTACCAACAAACTATGCAATTCTGGCTTTTCCAATCTTCTGGAATCTGTAATTTCTATCATGTGCAGTTAAATTTCTTTTGATTAGCACTGGCCAACCCTTTTAACAGTTACACATCATTTATACTCAAAGAATGCCCTGTATTCATCTTTATCAGAAACTTGCCTAGCGCATAAATGTATTTGGGAAAGATTAAACATGGAGGTTTAAGAAGAACCTTAGATATATGAAAGCAGCAGCTTGAAGTAGACAATCATATATATCGATAGAGAGACGACGGCGCACACATGCTGCCAGAACAGAAGTGCTGAAGCCTCTTTAACCGCATAACCTCTCAAGCTTGCAATGGCTCCCAACAAAACGGCACTGGGTGTTGTGTATTGCAGTAGAAGAACAAACTGGTACAAATGGTTCCCGGGGATTAAAAGATTCCATTTTCCAGCCGAATAAATGACCCCAATTCCAATCACTGGAAGAACCAGAAGCCTGGCAACAATAATGCCAATCGTGGTCCGAATCCCAAGTTTCGATTCATTTGGACCCTCGCCGAGTATTCCCCCCAGAATAAGCATGACGGAGGGGACGGCGGCCGAAGCCATCATACCTAAACTTTCTGTGATAACCTGGAGAGGAGCATCGGCTCCATAAACGAAATGTTTGAGAGCAGGAATCACACCAATGACAATAGCTAGGAAAGAAGCAATGGTTGGAGGCTGAATAATGTGATGAAATGGTGTTTGTTCAGCAACAACTATAATCTTTCTAACCACCCTTGGCTCTGCCAGGCACCTGACGGACTCGGGACCACGTCCACCTCCCGCCTCTCCTCCCTCTTCTATTGCTTCCATTTCAGGCAAACTTGTTTGTGAAATGCTAGAGATGCTGTTGAAGAGCCTAGCAATGAGAGGTGTCTTGCTATTTCCAGTTTCTTTCTCTTCTATTCCTGGCCAGTCAGCTTCTACAAGGAGTGGATTACTGAGATCAGCAGGCACTTCCTGAATCTCTACCTCTTCATCAACAACAATCTCATGCTGCTCCAATGGGGGCTCCATCATGTGGTAAACCAGAGTGTATACAAGAATAACAGAAACCCATTGAGAAAAAGATACATAAGCAATACCATTTCCGTAACAGCCGGGACCAAAAGGAGCATCAGAACTGTGACACACTGATGAAACTATTGCGAGTGGGATATTGCCGGTGTTGCCAAATGCAGTCATGATGATCGTGAACCGAACAAACTCCCTCGGTGGCCGGCATATAATCGCCACCAAGCATCCCAATACGCAACCAATGGCAGTACTAATGATCACGTTTACAGGAATGAACCACCACTGAACGATGTTGCTGAGAGTAATGGATGGGCCCAGCTGAGTGAATATTAAGCAAGGCAAGAACAGAGCAAAAACAAGCCTGCTAAGGAGCTTGAAAGTAGCTTTCGGGACAAGTTGGATTTTTGGGTGAGCAATGATTAAACCAAACAGAGTAAGGGCTATAAGTTTCAACAGGGGTAAAATTGCAGCTTTCACAATCTCTCCTTCAGATTTCATATTTTTCTGAACTGAAGCAAGATAAGCTTCCATCTTTTATCTTTTCACTTCCACACACTCTCCTGCAAATCCAAAAGTAATAAGGGTTTGAACAACACAAGTTCCAAAACAGCTTTACAAGACAGGGAAAAGCAAAAATAAGAGGTTCATGCCAAAGGGTCTCTGTCAATCAGTTGGTCAAATCATGCAAAACTTGGTTTTATCAAACAAAACGGAATCATAGAAGGAAAAACCCCGACAAACTTCACAAAAGTATTTTCTTAAAATTAAAAAACAAAACCTTAAACACCTCTTTTATCATATATATATATATATATATATATATATATATATATATATATATATATATATATATATATATAAGTAACTAATGTGGGTCTGGTCCCAAGCTATGATTTAATATAGTATCCTAACGAAACGGAGACAGAAAATCTTGGTAGAAAAGTTGAAGAAAGATACGTAAGTTCAAGGTTGAGCAGCCATATATGTTCATACACGCTGGTAAATCAAGAACAGTCTTGAAAGAGAAAGAGTGGAATGGAAGATGGTTTGGTGATGGTGATGGTGATAAATTCTCTGATCGTTAAAGCAATAAACTACACAACTGCATGATTTAGTCTGTTCATCTTTGATTTTTCTATGCATTAATTTTGGCTGGTTGTTGATATGTCAACACAGCGAACTTGTTGTTTACGTAAGGAATATAATTAAGTATTTAAATTTAACTATTGTCTTTGTAGTTTGAAAATATCTTTTATTTTATTTTTAAAAAATTATTTTTTAATAATTTTGATATACTAATATTAAAGATAAATTTTAAAAAATAAAAAATATATAATATTAAAATAAATTTTAAAAAATAAAAAATATATAATATTAAAATAAATTTTAAAAAATAAAAAATATATTATTTCGCTGTATTTACATGCAAAAGTATTTTGGAAATCAATTTATACCATGATATTAAACTTCATATAAATGTTTAAAAATATGTTTGTTTTAAAAGATATTAAATTAATATTGTTTCATGATTTTAATATGTTGATATCTAAATCACTAATTAAATGAGTTAATTCAAATTTATTTTTGCAATTGAAATAACATTATTTTATTTTATTTCTAAATCAAACTAAATTATTTTAAACTTTTTTTAAAAGACAACCCAAACCAGATTTTGAATCTACAAGCCAAGTGAGGATGCATGTGGAGTGAAATACTTTTCAACAAGTTGGAGAAAATTATGAAAAAAATATGTTAGGCTTGTAGTAATAAACTAATAATTATTGTTTTTTTTTTAAAAAATATATATTAAAAAAATATTTTTTAAATTTATTTTTAATATTAACATATTAATTTTAAAACAAGATTCAAACTTTATTGTTAAAGCAATTTTGAAAAAAAAAAAACGGTGCCGACAACAAGAAGCACGGCAATGTTTCGTCTTTTACCAAAACCAATCTTCAACCTATCAGGAATGCTCGAGAGAGAAACAAAAGCTTCCCACCAATACGTCAGCCATCCTACTTTTAGGTGATGCGGCATGCCTACTATACTTGAATTAAACATAAATTTCAAAAAATAAAATAAAATAAGTTATTTTTTAAATTATTGTTATCACAATACTAATCAAACTCTTGAGTATATTGAAAAAAAAATGTATTGTTGGTGCAAAGATTGAGTCAATAAAACAAGATTTAACCCCTGATTAGTATTAAAAAATTAAATATTTTAATGTTTTTAAATCATTTTCAAAATAAAAAAATATTTTTTTCATGTGATGAAGTTTTCTCAAGGAACAAAGATTCTTCTATCACTCCTTCCATGTTTGTTCCATGTCAAGCTCTAAGTTTGTTTGGACATAAAGTTGAAGTGATGATAGTTCTTGCCTACAAGTGACATAAAAAAACTAATGATTTATTCAAAATTTGCATAGTTGGTTGTCTATTAATTCATTTTTCAAAAGATTAATTTTGTCTTAACTTTCAGAATATTTATTCAAATCAAGCAAGACCACTTTCACTGGCTTCCTAATGATCTAAAGGTTAATTTGATATAGATTGTATCCATTCAAAGTGGCCAAAGATCCCAATTAATATGCCTGAATCCCCAAGTTTTAATAATAGAAAATGCCCCTTATGTCTGCAATATGCTAATTATAAGCAGGAGGAAGACTCACCTGAAAATTGATTAGAAAATATGGAACAATGATGGGCTGGTGAGTGAAGGTTTGAGCGAGTTCTATTATCATCAAGCTCATTAATCGATGTATCTTAACGAATTCTCCATTCTAATATACATAAATTCTCTTTTTTCTTCTGATGCAATTGATGCAAGATAAGCCTGGACAGTTCGTTATGCACACAGCATACTCTGGTTCAAGACTTGAGAATTTCTAACCCACATCATTCGGAACACATTTCCTTTTATTCTTGGCGCTGGAGCTGTGTTAAAAGTCCTATCCAAGCTGTTGAATAAGAAAATAATGAGTGTGGATTACCTCAGTATATGTTTTCTACAAAGGATGAATGAAACATGAATATGCAGTCAAATTCGTAATAATCAAGAAAATTCCACACACACACTTGTAAAAGTGTCTTCTACATCAGTCATCATAGGAGGAATGAGGACCAGCAGTACATCCTGGATCAAAGGGATCTTCAGACCCACAGCAATGCCAATATTGAGAAACTTGGCCAGAACCAGGAGTGTTCATAGTGCCTCCAGTATATACGCTCTCAAACTTCCTCTTTGTTTCCCCTGGAAAAAAGAAAAATAGTTTGGAACAAGTTGACAGTAGTATAAAACATGTTTTTGAGAGGTAAACAAAGCTCTGGGAGCATTATATGCTGAAAAAACTCTAACTGGATTCTCTCCATGCCAATAATCTGATGGAAAAAGTTGAAACATTGTTTGGAAATCATAACAGAAGCAATGGAACATGCAAGTGATTGTAACAGTATAAAGTGCCAATGCATAGAATCTCCCCATGTTATGGCTCAGGAGTAGGGTTTGGCTGGTGAAATTCACAATGCTTACTTTTCTAATTATTTCTAACCAGGCACTCATATTCTCCTTCAGATGGATTAAGGTTATGTCCCTGATTATAATTGTAAGGAATCATGATCTCTTGTTTAAAACGTTTTCCTTTTTACACCCTCCAAGGCATACAAACCCTTTAAATCTTGTACTTTCGCCATATCCCCAACCCTACTCAACAGTCTCATCTTTGAAGCAAAAGAAGCCCAAAGGCAAATCTCACAATTTACAGTGACGGGTAGAATTAAGAGTTCTGAAATTGGCATAATACATTCATGCAATAATGCAAAGAAATGTCCAGTTTGTTTCAAGTTTAAGGCTTTTTTACTGTCTAACAATTTTCATGATTCCACACTCGTGAAAGAATAAAGGCAAGAATTTCAACAGTCCACTGGGTTTAACTTGTTAGCATTCAGAAACTTCTAACGCACCACCTACCAAATAGTTCAGTTGTCATAATCACAGAATACAAGTCTACTTCCACTATTCAATTATGATAACCAACACCACAATCATCAGGAAAAGTGCTTCGATCAACTACACTGAGCATTAATTTGAGCTCAATTACCTTCAATCAACTTGGAGATTTGTTCATACTACGTAACGATTATTATTAGCTCTTAATGTGAAAATTTCAAGATCCCAGCTACCCATTCATTTAACCTATATTGCAATACATCCGTTTCATGTAGAATATAGCATGGAAACATCGGGGAGAGAGAATGCTAGTAAAACAACCAAAACAGAAGGCTCACAAGTAATCACATTAACAGTTGGATAGGAAACATTGCCAAATAGGATTGACTTGAAAGACAGAAATGATTCACTAAAACACAATGACCATCAAGTATAGGCACTTGCGCTCTCGGATTGTATTCAAGATATTTACCACACCTACAATAGTAGCTTTCGAATAACAAGAAAATAACCCTCCACAATCAATGAAAAAGCTTCAACTTTATCAACACCATTAATGTAAGATCATAATTCAAAAGGTTTACCACCTCAAAGCTCAGTTCTTTTCACTAATTACCTTTACAATGAATCAGGATTTTGAACTAACATTGAGAAAATATAAATAAAGCACTGATTAGTGAATCAAACATCATGCTTATTCAATAATAAAAAAAGGATTAGACAATCAAAATTCTTTATTGAGGCAACAATCCAGCCAAGATCAATAATCATTTAAGAATATGAGATAGTGAACAAAGGGTACCTCCAAAATGAGCAGTGTGGAAGCGACAAGCTCGAGGGTGGTTAAGAGAAGGGTCAAACTGGGTTTTACAGTTCTTGCATGTTCTGAGAGTTATGTTGTTATTCTGGTTTATGGAGCAATGGATTATGGGAAATCCTTGTGATTCTCTGGTGGGTTTCTGGCGGGAATGAAGAGAAAGGGTTGGGTTTTGATGGAGAGAAGATGAGAATGGGAGTGTGTAGTGGTGAAGAGTAAAAGCCATATCTTTTCTTTCTTCTGTTCTCAGCGCCTATCAAGAGAGCAAGACAATCATCTTCTCCAGTGAAAAGAAATTTTGCAGCCGTGGTTTGTATGACAGGTCGGTTGATAGGCCATGGATATTCTCCTAAAAATCTCTCATTTTTTGCACACATTCCCCCCATGTATGAAATACAAAGTTCATACGATGGAGAATTCTGATAGAAGAAAATTTATTCATGATCTTTTTCTGTAAAAACATGGAATCCAAACATTTCTACAAAAAAAAACACGAGACTTGAGTTATTGATTGTATTGAGTTTATAAGTTTGTTTAATTCAATAATATGAACAAAATCTAAAATAATTAGTATTTTACTCATTTATTTATACTTATAAAATATATTTTTCAGGAGGTAATGTTTCTCATATTAAAAATAAAATGAATAAACAATATAATAACAATAAATAAATAAAAAACACAAAAACAAATTACAAAACATAACTAAGATAATATTATAAAACACGAAGAAAAAATAATCAAAAGAGAAGTTATATGATCATTTTGTAAATTAAATGTCTTGAAAATTCTTTTCAGAAGAAAAGAATGATTGTATAGTGTAAGAAATAAACATTCCTTATTCTTAATATATATATATATATATATATATATATATATATATATATATATATATGAACCGGGCTAGAACATATCGAAGCAAGACCGATCTTAGGTCGACATGAAAGGTCGGCCCAATAATTGTCTGGACCGGCCCATGCAAATGTCGACTCCCACTCCACGGTCCCAACTCCCAACAAACAAACACCCTCGGCTTTCCATTTCTTCACTTCTGCACTTTCTCCTCCCTCCCTCCACCAGTGGAAAATATTCGAAAATCAAAGCAAGAAAAGAGAGAAGAGAATGGCTTTAAGCTTCGAAGAAACAAATTTTTTATATTCACAGCTGAGATCAGAGCAAATACCATTCGATGAAATCGTCATTGAGTTTCTCAACAAAATCAATCGCTCTCGCTCTTCCACTCTTTCCGCCTCTCTCTTTCTCCTCTTACAGGAAAGCATCTCTCTCGCGCGCGTTTACTGAATTTTTTTATTTTCCTAGGGCTTAGCTTTGGATATAATTATTATAGCGGAATGAGTTTTCTTTTTTCCTTTTTGATTATCTTTAGTATTAAATTTATTAACCTTGTATTGGTTGATGATAAATGGGGGGTTATGTGAAGTGCAGAATAAGAAGATGCTGAAGTCTATGGAACGGTTAATTGCGTTTGCGATTCTTTATCAGACTTATTCATCGCAGCCGACTTCCGCAAATCCGTATGTGGCTTTGTTTATCAATGTAAGCAAGGCAGTTGGTATGCTCCGGTGTTATGGAAAGATTATTATCATAAAAATATGATTATTTGTAATGCAGATGAATGCTATGATTTGGAAAGAAAAATGTGAGGTTTATGAGTTTTATTGTTGGGATTTTACAGGCTGCTTGTGATGAGGACGCGGAAAAATACGAGAGGGCGTTTGTTCTTCAGTTGTTAGCCTCTGGTAGCTCCAGGGATAGCAAAGAGGTTCTAAACTTTCTTTTTTTCTTTTCTGCGTTGTGGAAATTAAGCGATGATCTATTGTAGTTCAGTTAGCATGTGAAGAAATGTAGCAACCTAGCATGTAAACCTGCTTATTACAAGGTTTTTTGATAGGTGATTTTTCTCTGGTGTTATTGTTTTTTTTTTTTTTTTTTTTTTTTTTTTTTTTTGTAAATTCCATTTGCTAGGAATGCTCTGGGATGCTTTAAACCATGTTGCTTGGAGTTGGGTTATCTATACGTTGAATATTTCAAAAGTTTATTGACAATTGGAGAATTGGCAGAATATTTGAAGGGGTCGTGGAAATTCTCTTAACTATTTTATATGTCAGTCTTAGAACAGTGTGTTGTTGGGGATAGAATAGTACAATTTATCTTTTAACATCCTAATTGGTAAACAGAATAGTAAATCTTGGATTCAGTTTTTACCATTCTTAGGTGTAGAACATCAAAGTATTGAGGAGATGGTTTTGTAAGTTTAGTCAGATTACTCACTTCTCTTCATGTGTTGTCATTTTAGTCTCTCCTACATTTATCCTATTCTGAGCGTTTCTCCTCATGATAATGGTTTCTGAGAACAGCTTTCCCCTATTTTCCAGTTTCTTAAACAGTCAGCTGCAAATTACATCAAACTTTTTGATCCTTCAGTCCATGTAAGTTCCTTCAATATCTCAAATCATGCTTTTCATGAGTGAATGCATGCTAAACTCATGCATATTGTTTATATCACCATATTAGAGATACAGTTCTGCTAAATAAGCCTTTAATTGCAGGCTTATCTTTCCCATCACATTGATAAGCTTATCTGCTTATTGTCAGGCTTTCCCATCCCGTGAACAATTGCTGCATCAATATTCTGATAAAGTCCATCCTGAAGCACATAATTCCATATTAAAAAACGAGTCGCTGAAAAATATAGTGCCAGATCCAGATGTACCCCGTGGTTGTGATGCAAATTCACCAGAGTATTTCCCCTGCACTATTTCACGCTTTCAGTTCATGCCAGGTTCAAACTCCATTTCAAATTGTTCCATGTATAGGCGATAATGGTTGTTTTGTAGGTTTGATTTGCAACCTGGAGCACAACCTAAGCTTGGATCTGGAGATAGAGACGAGGCTCTAATTGGATTGCTGGCAAACTTGTCACCAGAGGGAATTGGTCATCAATGGATCAGGCCTCAACCACCGAGATTGCCAATACAAGATGGTGAAGTAAGGACATTTTATGGTCAAATGTTTGATTGCTCAGTGGAATTTGCTATTTTTCCTTACAGTTTTCAAACTTATTTCCAGCTAGTATGGCTCAATCCCGACAGCAATTATGAGCTTGTATGGGATCATGGGATGTGTGCTGATACTAGCAAGGGAGCGGCTGTTAGGGACCTGATTGCAAAAGCCTTGAAGGGACCTCTCGCCCCTGCTCAACAAGAGGTTCTTCTACTGCTCTAAGTTTGAATATATTACTCACAGATACATTATATAAAGAGATTTTTCAAGTAGTTTTGACCACAAATATTGTTAGGACATAAAGGGCTTTTGGGATTTTAAGAATATGTGGTAAACTGGTACTTTTACAAAGCAATCGTGCAGATTTTTGTTGACCATGTCTATTTGACTATACTATATCACCTATTTTCAAATGGCTTGCTTATTTTCAGCCTACTTTTTAACTATGCAGCTTCCTTATCTTAACCTCTTCCTTGCTTTCACACGTCCTAGCTGCCTTTTGCCAAGGTCTTTTTTTACCCTGTTTAGATTTTTTTGAATTATTTTGTCCTCAATATTATTATCTCAAACTGCTTGTGCTTTTGTACATGTTTGTACTGAAAATGTTGAAAATATTAGTCAAATGCTTGAGCTTAGTTTGGTAGGTTGCATGTATTTGTTTCCATATTTTGAGTTGTAACGAGATCCCAAATTACTCATGACTGCTATTCTCTGTGATTGAAATGAATTTAAGGGGTTCTGATTAAAGCTAAGCGCTTCAAATAAAATAATTCCTCATATGGTTTTGAGTAACTCAATAAAGACTTATTTGTAGATAGATTGCCTTGATGGATTTTGCAAGTTCACTTTAAATTTTAATGAGACAATTTTCATGCTCAACATCTTTTTGTATAGTTGCATAAATGGTATTGATAGGAAGTAATGACTCCAAACTCTCTCTTGTCCAGCAACTCTTGGTGGGATTGACTAATGACCCAAAGCTTGTATATCACTGTGGACTTGCACCAAGGAAATTACCTGTATGTCTTATGATGCTCCATGCTTCATTCTATATATGAGTTGTATTGCTTGAAATAAAGAGGCTCTTTTCATCATGTCATCAGGAATTGGTGGAGAACAATCCCCTTATTGCAGTTGAAGTTCTTACAAAGTTGATATATTCTCCTGAAATTGCAGAGTATGTGTTTGGAGCTTGTGATTTTTATTCATTTTGTTTTTATTTTCACAATGTGTGCGTTACTGGTTTGATGTTTATTTATATTTGTGGGTTCAGTTACTTCACAGTTCTTGTCAATATGGACATGAGTCTGCATTCAATGGAAGTTGTGAACAGACTTACAACAACAGTTGAACTTCCAAAGGAGTTTGTTCGGATGTACATAACTAATTGTATTTCATCGTGTGAAAATATCAAGGTAATTCAATGGCATGAATATTTATTGCATTTATTATGTCACAGTACTGGTTGAACAAAATAAAGTTCTGCTTGAGGAACCAGGTGGTCATGAACCATTTAGTGATAGTGGGAACCATAATGAAAACATTTGATGAAATTCCACCGAGGAGATCATGGAGAAAATGAAAGTTAAGCATTCATTTGCATGTATCTATGTCAGAAAAGATTGTGCCAACTTGGTTATTTGTATATGTGCACAGATACAAGCATGCAAAATGTAGTAGTTGTAGTTTTGGTATGTCTTAAATTCACCATATGGCAATTTCTCATGCAATTTCTTCTACAAGACCATGAAATTGCCTCATTTTAGGATAAATGCATGTACGCAATCGGTTTTTTTTTTTTTTTTTTTGAGGTCATAATCAGATATTAACATAAGATTTTAACTTTTCTCATTTTCTAGGATAAATACATGCAGAACCGACTAGTCAGACTTGTTTGTGTTTTCCTGCACAGTCTGATCCGAAACAGAATTATTGATGGTCAGTATACATTTCTACTCGTGTGATTGAACTGTTATAGTGGCCATTTGACATGAGTGCATATGCAGAAGATATCCCTTGTTCTTTCATAGCCTATACTCATGCATGAGGTTTAATGCAATGAGAAGAAGAAAAAAAAGAATTTAAGAACTCAGATCGCATTGCTTTTCCAACATAAATTAGAAAAAAACATGTTTTAGAAGTTTGTTTCGAGAAAACTAAATCAAGAGGAACAAATTCTTCTAATCATTTCTTGTGATCGATGAGAATACGTAATGGGTGTTGGGATTTACAGTTGAAGATGGCACAAAACAAGGAATGTGAAATTGCTGTCTGGAAAGCTGTATTCTGCACTTTGTCGTAAATGTCTTAAGCTTGCAGAACAATTAGCTGCTTAACTAAATTGTATTGTATCGTGCTTTTTTGTTTTTGGTGTTTTATTTTGGAAACAATTCTGTTGAAATCTTTTGTGGCGTTGCAGTTAAGGATCTCTTCATTGAAGTCCAAGCGTTTTGCATTGAGTTTTCACGAATTAGAGAAGCAGTATGTTTATTTAGACACCTAAAGACCTTGGAATGAATACCCCGTTGGTATTCCTCGTGCTACACTCTTCTTTTCCTCTAGTTTACAGTTAGAATTTCATTTTCCCGTTGTAGATAATGAATCCATTCTTCCTTTATATTCTAGTCAGTGCACCCATCTTTTCTCAATGACGGGATTAACTGTGTGGCTTCTGATTTATTATAAGGAATGAATTGAGATTTTGTTTGGATAAACTTTCACTTATCAACAGAAAGCACAAAAATCCAAATTTGATTCTTTTTTGTTAGTTTAAATTTTAAATTAAATTATATATATAAGTTCTCATAACATAGTTTTAAAAAACCTTTTTTAAAAAAAAAAAAAAAACAAGGCTTCATTTTTCATAATGAATTCCTTTCATTATCCATTTACTTCCTTACTATCTTGATTAAGTTTTTTTTTATTAGAAGTAAGCCTTTTCGGATAAAAACTTACCAAGACTGATAAAAATATTTTCAGCCAACCAACAAACGAAAGTTAATGTTTCAATTATTTTTACGTGACTGTGTGAACAAAAAGAATAATTAATACGAAAAAATATTAAAAAATAACATTTATTCTTCTCAAATATGCATGTGATTTGGTTTTTGGAAAAATTGTTCATATAGTTTTATGCAATATTTGGTTGAAAATCTTAAATTATAACTTGAGATTGGTCTAAAAATGTTGAGTTCCAGCCCTTTTCTTTTGTTAACACTTTTAATCTTTTTTGTTTTAAATTAGATTTTTTAATGTTTTTGGATTATTTTAATAAATGTAAAAAATAAAAAAATATCATTTAAAGTATTTTCAAATAAAAAGTTTTTAAAGAAACAATTGCTACCATAAATTTAAATATTCTCTAAACTTGACAATTTAGCTCAATTTCAATTATTATTCTCCAACAAGTTACTCCATCTAGATTGCTCTAAAAATTTCAAACTTGAAATTGATCTGATTAGCTCAACAATCTTTCCCGCCAACTTAGTTAAAAACCCCATTATTTTTTTTCAAAATAAATTTTATTCCAAATTAAAGTTAATAATTATGCATAAATTAGCTTCCTTATATAAAAATGTCGAGAGGTGCAGTATTCTTATTCTCTTTATTATTATTATTATTATTATAGAAAGAACTAATTAAGAAAGAAAAATAAAAAAAAATTTGGGAGGCGGGAGGGCACAATAGGTTCCCCGCCATCTCTATTGACAACCCGAAATAAATAAATAAACCCCAAAACCACCGAGCTGAAGAAGTCTAGAGAAGAGAGCAAGCGAGAGAGATGGCTAATTTCCCTGAAGAAAATGAAGATGGACCCAGCAAACCATCTCTTAAGAGACAAAGGGTTTCTTCAACTTCTGCTGGTTTTTCTGCTGCCACTCCAAGCCAAGAGACCCAACAGCATCTAGAGAATGAAAATCAAGAAGCAATCCAACAGCACCAGGAGAGTGAAATTCGAGAGACAACCCATCAGCATCAACCAAATGAAAATCAGGAGACCCAAGAGCACCTGGAGAATGAAAATCGAGAGACAACCCGTCAGCATCAACCAAATGAAAACCAGGAGACCCAACAGCATGAATCAAATGAAAATCAGGAGACTCAACTGCTCGAAGCAAATGAAAATGAAGAGACCCAACATCATCAAGAAAATGAAAATCAAGAATCTTCTGAAGAAGAGGACGAGTATCTTAGTGATGGTGGAGCAGAAAATGAACAAGAAGATGATGTACTCGATAAATTAAGCGGTTTTCTTGCCGATGGTGCCATGTCAATGACCCTCATGGACCTAGATATTCTTGATTGCGCAATCTGCCTCAGTCCCTTGACTATCCCTGTCTTTCAGGTTAATTTTTTTTCCCTTTTACTTTCTTGATGTTGCTGCTTGGTTTGTTCAAGTTTTCTGTTTCTGTTTTCGGTGCTGGTGTTTCTGTGAAATGCTTGAGATTTTCAACAAGGTTATTTGAATTCTTATGTGGGTTTCGGCTTTTTGTTGTGATTATTTCTGTGAGAAGATTTGAAGTAAGATTCTTGATGTTGAATTTTTGTGTGATTACCTATTAGTATTATGATTCTAACTTCATTTTTTGTTTGTATTAGAAGAGGTAAGTGTAAAATCGTAGTGGATTAATTTTAGGTAAGGTGTTTGAGTAGGCCGGGATGATTTGCCAGCCATGTAGTTGTTAGGCTCAAGCTGAACAAGTTAAGACTAGGAAGAAATGAAAGAGACGAAGCAGAACAAGAAGAGAAGAAGAATTGATACAGAAATTGTTCTTCTTTCATCACCTCCTTCCCTTGAAACCATTTTTGTATATCAATAAATGATATCAGCCATGATTTCTGTTTGTGTAGTTCCATATCGAACAAGACTTGAAACATTGGTAGAAGACTCATTGGTTTAGTGCTATTATAGGAATAAGAAGGTTGAAACAGGATTGTGGTGCAATATTCTTCAAATAAAGCTGGAGATAAGTTCTCTTGGAAGGAAACGTTTAACATAGTGTTGCCGAAGAAATAATTGACATGCCTTGAAAAATATGACATGTTTGTAGTTTAGTTGATATATGGCTAAGAAATGTAAAAATACAAGTAGAATGTGGTGGAAGAATGAATTTGATATATATATAGTGCAAATTGAAGATTATTTAGTAAGGTTTGCTTAGAGTCAATAAGTAGCATCAGTTGATTCTCTTTTTTTTTTGGTTTGCTTGTCCTTTATCACATTACTGGTAACAGAGGGTTCCTTTTTGCTTATTGTCTTTTTCTTAACACGTGTTTCCTAAGCTAATGCTGCCATTCAATATTTACTAAGCTAATGGCAAATTAGGTTCTTTCCAGTGATTTGGATTTCGTTTTTCAATCTTTTCATTTGCTTAATTCATTATCATATCTAGATAGTCTCATAATTTCTTTCTTTTTCTCTCTTGGGTGGTTATGGGGGGATTCAGTGTGAGAATGGGCACACAGCTTGCTCTTCCTGCTGCAGTAAACTTGCAAACAAATGTCCTGCCTGTTCGTTTCCTATCGGCGATAATCGCTGTCGGGCTATTGAGAAGGTTCTTGAATCAGTCAGGATACCATGCAAAAACATGCGGTATGGCTGTGGAGAGACATTTACTTACAGCAAGAAGCTCGACCATGATAAGAGTTGCATCTATGCACCCTGCTCTTGCCCAGTACAAGGTTGCGAATACATCAACTCTTCTAAGAAGTTAGACTCACATTTGCGTTGCAGACATGTCGGGGAAGTGATACGCTTTTACTATGGTGGTGCATTCCCTCTTCCCCTAACTGCTGGCCAAAATTTCGAGGTCCTCCAAGAAACTGACGATGGTGCCATATTTATTCTTCATCATCTTGAAGAAACCTTTGGGAATGTTGTCACAATTAGCTGCTTAGGGCCGCCTTCATCTGCAGGAGACTACTTCTATGAACTTTCAACAGATGAATACTTCTATGATCTTTCAAAAAACTCCCAGGGAAAGAGTTTCAAGTTTCAGTCTTATATGCAGAGTATTCAGAGCAGAGCTGACCACCCTCTTTCGACGGGGTTCGTTCTACCTCCAGGTCAGTTTTTTGGTACATCTAAGATGATATACCTGGATCTCATCATATGGCGTAAGAGTGACTGCCCTTTAAACATCCAAAGGAGTACAAATGCTGATTAGCATTATCATCTGCTCCAATCACTGGCTCAGTTTCTCACTTTTCTACACTAGCATTTTGAGTTGATTTTATTGTTAAATCAAGGTCCAGCATACATAGAGAGAACCTAGTGCATTTTGGTTTAATGAAGAATCATCTTATGAATCTATTCTCGACTTTATACTATGAACTTGTTTAATTTAATTTTGGAAGTTAAAAAAAAAAGAAAAAAATCTTAGTTTTTTTTTAAGATTAGTATTTTTATGGAAGAAAAAAATTAAAGAAATATCGAATGCCCTTTACCAAAAATTAACCAAAATAATTGTTTTTTAATCCAAGTTTTGGTTATTTTCTAATCACATTCCCTAAACCTACTCAATCAATCTTTGATATTTTATTTGTTCCAAAATTAAAACCAAACAAACACAGTATTGGTCGGATTCAAGAAAAGGAGAATGAAGTTAATGTTAAAAGCAGAGAATGTAGAGTTGATAGTGATAGGTCTTCCTCGAATTATAGCTCCTTCTATTTGTGAGAAATGAAGAATCACACTACTATAAATATATGTTGATTAACCTCTCGGTTATGTGAAATGTGGTAATGAGCATTGCTTTCTTGATTTTAAAGTGCTTCAATCAAATTAATGTTGAAATACTTATTTCTTAAGAGAAACATGTTCAAGAAATTCTAGATAAGTTTGAAATGAAGAACTGCAATTCAGAGAGTACACTCAAGAGATTATTTAGTGTTTGCACTCAAGAATACATTGTTTTGAGGGAGAGTATCTCATTGTTAAACTATGTGATAAGAACATTAGTTTATGGAAGGGATTGTTAGATAAAATCTTAGTGTACACAAGATTATTGATAAAAAATAATAATTAAAGTTTTAAAATAACCGTGCATCTTGTTTCCACCACAAATGATAACTAATGATGACCAAATGATAGTTAATCATGATTTTGTTTCCCAATCTTAATTGAATATATTAATATATGTGAATATAAAAGCATATATTAATATTAAATTCACATATAATTGAGAAATACACCGGCCGGAACAAGTCTAATCGAGGGCACCGCACCGGTAGATCATTCATATAATTGAGAAACTAGCTAGCTGGAGACACTAAAGGATACAGACATTATTTGTCATGGTAATAAAACACACAAAAGCTTGATAATTCGTACGTCAACATTGAGATCAGATAACGCATATCTTTCTTCATCAGTTAATGTTACGCTTTAGCAGGATAAAATGGTCGACGTGTTGGTGCGTTGCGCCATTGATGACAGAGTCATAGTTTTCTGCAAACTTGGGAAAATGTTGGAATATTCTGTCAGCATCATCCTTTCCAAAGTGTTTTTCCAGTAGTCCCTGAAAAACAGCTCTAAAGTGCGAAATAGCAATTCGGACATCCACCTTCATCTTCATCATGGGGTGATCAAGCGTGTTCATCCTCTCAATACAGAAATGTCCATTGTTCTTTATAATATCTTCCAACTCCTTAGCAGAAGAATAGTACGCAGGCAAATTAAAGGAATCCACCTTTTCTTCGCTAACCAATCCCTACAACAATATAATTATATATATACAGTTCAATGAAATTAATGTTTTTTCTTACAAAATATATAACCAGTTTAATGAGTTATAGTTTGAATTTGTAGATTAAATCGCACCAATTCAGGAGAGATTTATATGCTTACCATTTTTGCCATGTCGACGAGGCAAGATCCGAAAACCTCGTTGAATATTCCAGCTGAAGTCTGAGCCATCAGGATCCCATCAGGAAGACCACCAATCATGATCACCATCAATCCTCCACTGATAATTTCTTCTGCTCTGGCCTTCAGAAAGTTATCCATATCCCTTTTGAACTGAGCTGAATATGCTTTTGCTACTTCTTTTGCAGTTCCACTGCACTGTATACTACCCTTATTCCATGCTGGAGATTTGCTGTCCACAACCTCGTCTGGAACCCTAGAGAGCCAGTGCAGGGAGTAGGAAGAGTATGCGAGATGGAGCGTTGACTTTGGGAAAAGACGACCATAAAAAGTACCAGGCACTCCTGCTGCGAAGTATTTCTTAGATGCTGGAAGGGTTTTGAAGAGAGTGTTGAAATCATTGGCAGTGACATCGTTGAAGAAAACCTGGAACTCCATTGGCGGGGAGTTTCGGAACTGGGCTTTGTATTTCTGCTCCACAGCTTCTATGATCTTCTCCACTGCGACGAATGTATTCGGTCCAACAGAACATCCAAAATCTGCGATCCGAAATGTGAAAATATTTGAAGAATCAGAGCAAGGGTTGTTGAACTGAAGATTATCCTTGATGCCTTCACTCATCGATTCATTCGCGACGTCGACCAGTCCCCTCTGCGGCAACAAGTAAATATACACTTCTGTGAGTGAAGATATATCAGTGCCTGTTCATTAATGGCACTCGAAATCATCATGTTCTATTCACGCCAGTCCGGAGACGATACAAGGAGAAGGAATGGATACCTGATAGGAAGAATTCTGGGCATAGCTCCGAGGTCCATCTCCACCGGCCATGGCCCATGTTTTGCTCTCTTCGTTTTCCATCTCTCTTTTTCTCAGCTCGATGCAGGTTTGCTTACTGTGGTGGCTCTACTCCACATTCTAGAGAACGGTAGATTATATATATCAGTAATTTGCCTCTCAATTCTTCCATGGTATAACATTTGACTAGTTGGTAATTATACTATAGACATAATATAATTATATTATAAGTTTGAATAATTTGTATTTTTTTATATATAACACTAGATTTTGAATTCAAGAACTTGAAACTCATAACTTTCATCACACACACACGCATACATCTAATATTCAACCTTCACTAATTAAAAATAAATAAATTGTATATTTAACTCGATTTCTTGGTTGTTTGAAGGTCGTTTTCCTTCTCGATGGTGCATTCAATTCCTCCATTTACAATACACTGTTGAGTATAGCGTGATGACAAAAAGTTTGTGATTTGCACGATAGATCTCGAGTTCGAGTTAGGATATGTATATTTTATAAGAATCTAAAACAACTAGAATTTTATTTTTCAGGAGATGTAGTTTTTCGGTATCCAAACAAAAAGTGATAGGAGATAACTATGAATTCTAATATTCTTTTCCACGTTTTGACTATTTTTTTCTTCTTTGTAAAACTCCCTTACAGCACGGACGTTGACAAAAGCGTTGCTTGTCTGCAATGTGATGCTCTACAGAAAAGCTTATCCTCTCTATCTTCCATGCTTCTGTAATAATTTATCATAATTAATCATCTCATAATGTTTTCTTTTTCAGCAAAACAGGACAATAAATGAAAAAAAAATTCAAAGGGCCGGGTAAATGAATATATATATGTCATGAATTTTTACAGATTACTATATGTTACATGTAAATTAACCTATGCTACAGAGGAACTTCATCCACGCATACTTTCTCGATGTGAGAAATAAAAGCCTGACCGACACTTAAAACAATAGCCTCATGAACACACACACACACGTGATCTGCATAGGCATGATTATTGTTACAATATTTTGTGAATTATTCTGGAATTGAATTAATTAGCTAATATATTTCTTCAATTTTATAGCCATTTCGACTTCAAGTAGTTTTACTTATAATTGACCAGGCACAAGGTGATGTGGGTCTATGCAAGTTTCAAGTCCAAAAGGTTCACTTGAGAGGGGTGTTAGAGAATAATATAAATCATATTATAGGGTCTTACTTACAAGCTTAAATTTTTAGGTAAGATGGTTCCTTAACATGATATCAAAACCTTGTTGACCCAGCGGTCACGTTTCGAATCTCACCACCCCCAATCTATTTGATAAAAATCAAACACAAGGTAGAATAGACTTGTGTGCAAGTTTCATGTCCAAAAGGTTTTCACTTGAGGGGGTGTGTTAGAGAATAATATAAATCATATTATGGGGTCTTACCTAACAGCTTAAGCTTTTTAGGTAAGATGGTTCCTTAATAATTATAATTGTCCTTGTAATTATATTTTGATCACATGGCATCTTATTTATTGGTAAAATGTGATCTCTTTTGTCGATGTTAATGATTTTAGGAGTTTGAGAGATTGACAAACAGCATCAATTATATAAATCAAGGGTTTTGTTTGAGCCACATGGTAAGGGAAAATAAATAAAAAAACTTCAGAACCAAATCTTCTTGAAAATAAAATAATAAAAAGATCAAAACAAGAAAATATATATAGTTATAGAGGGAGATGTAACTTTCAATTGATTTCATTTATAAGTTTAATAGCGTTACATTTCTAGGATTTTCTTAGTCTTTAAAATTCTAGAATTTTTTTGGCTTACAGCTATCGAGATATATGTAGGATCCTGGAAGTTAACGGAGGCAAGGATTTCATCAATGACCACCCTATGGTAATTGAATCGTCTTCCTTTCTTTATGTTTTGAGGAGAAACAGTGAGAGTGGGGATGGTGGAGTGTAGGTAGCATCAGGCTGAATGTTCGGTGTTATAAAAAACTGGTACATCTATAACACATTAAGTAATTAGATCAAAAGGTTCTCACATGTTATTCTCTATGCACCCCTTTCAAAAATAGATGTGACGCAGTGGAAAATACAAAAAAAAATTGATCTGTGTTAATATTCTGTAAATTACCTTGGAGTTCATAAAAAACAAGAGAAATTCTTATGAAAATTCAAAATTTTATTGAATAATTGAATGATCTTGGACAAAGAGCTTACAAGCATATTTAAAGTGATAATTTAGCCCTAATTCTTGTTGGACAAGAGAAATGAGGCTAATTACTAAAAATAGCAAAACTGAGAAATTGCGGAAATTAAAACTGTTAGAAATCGTGAGCATGTCAGAATTGATGGAAGTCGATCCAGACTTGGAAATCAAAAGTTATAGCTAAAATGAAACTTTTCTAAAATGGCAAAAACGATGATTTCAGAGCTTAAACAATGGAATTTAGCTAAAAAAGGTTCACACCGAAATGCATCAACTATGCAAGTTTTGTGTTATTCTGATTTCGACGCCTGAACTACTGGAATTCAATTGCATTTGAATTTAAAATGTTCCCTCTTCAACTTGTACACATTCGTTCTTCACTACCTTATGTTCATTTTATTAATTTAATTAGAATTAATGAAATTGATGAGATTTAAATTGTTTCTTCATCATTAAAATTATGATATTATGTAAAAAAAACATATGAATCCAAAAACTTAGCTGACACGTAAGGTTTCAAGTATAGTTATTTGATGTCTCTCTAACATTATGGTTAGCTAAAACAAAAGTAAGTCCTAGTCTATATAAAAAGTGATGATTCTCTTGAACAAACCCATCTTCTCTTTGGTCCTTGTAATTAAACTATGTGAACCAACGAAACTCAACTCCAATTTTGGGAAAACATATCGACCAATCCACCCTTAGATGTGGGAGCTAGCCTCCAATCTACTCGTGAACTTTCAATAGAAACTTGATCTTCATTCGACAAAAAGAAACTCAACAAACCTTGAGCATTTCTATAAATTGTATTCTACACAGAAGCTTTCTTGAACCCATGTTCTTGCTGATTTCTTCATAAATTATGCTAAAGCAAATTGTGATTCTATATAACTACTTCAAAACTCCATTTTAAAAGTTAAAAAATACTTGAAGAAGATAGAGATTGTTCTCTCTGATGACTAAAATCTTGTAGCCAACTTATATTCATGTCAAGATGTTATGAAATGCAGTGACAGCGATTGCAAAAGCAGAATAAATTAGCTTACAATCAGGTTGTCAATACGGTTCTGTTACGGCTGGAATAGCCGAAACGTTCCGTGCCATTAAAAAATCAAGACAAAACGGCGTCGTTTTCATCTCGGTTTTAATTCCGGCCCGTTCCGGAAATACCGGTCAAATTCCGGCCTTAAAATCCTCTTTATTTTGATTAACTTGTGATTGTGTTTCTAATTTTGAGATTATGTTTGTTTGACTTTGTGTTTATATTGTATAATTTAAAGTTAATTTATCTTGAATTTTAATTATGCTTGTTAAATTAATATTTTAATTTTTTTCATATATATATATATAATTAATTATATATGAATAGTACAACCTTAAACGGTATGCCAAAATGCTCCGAAACCGAAACATTCCATACCAATAGAAAAACCAGAACGATATTAACAACCTTGATTACAACAAATCTTTTATTTGTGACAGTGATGATGTGAATACTGCAATTTTAGTATGAGAAAGAAATGTAATGACATTAGAATATGAAAACAACGACAACGATTGAAGGAGGGACATTAACCTTAGATTCTTCCACATGATAGAAAACATTAAATCATTAAAAGAATTTAGCTGAAGGGATGAAGATATAAATATAAAAATAAATATATCTATATAATAATTAGGATTGATAGGGATATTTTTAATAATTGAAGGACTGTTTTAAGGAAATATTTTATCCAAGGACTTATTTGAACTTTAATTTATCTTTTGAGTACTAATTTGTTCTCTTAGAAAAAAGAAAAAAGGGAGAAGGTACAACACTACACAGCATGATTGTAACTTCCACACAACACAGCCACTGAACTACAAACTGAACACAACAAGAAGAAGATCAAAATTCAAAAGTCCATATCCTCTTTCTTCTTTTCTTGTGTGTAAAGCTTGATTTATTTCAATTTCAAGTCTTACCACAATCGAGTTTCCTTTTTTGATTAAAAAACCCCAAAGCCTAGCCCTAAATTCATTCACTTTATTCTTAGCTCGCCCCCTCTTGATCTCTAGTGCAAGCTCCTTCATTGTCACTCTCAGTGAAATGGTTTTACTTCTCAAACCCCTAACTCAATTTATTTTCTTAGCGTGTTGTCAGCATTTTTTTGGCTTATATGTATGCAAATGTTATATGTAACTGCTAAAGAAAGCATGGAACTTTAATGTTTTCTTCATGAAGAAAAGGAGGAGAGAAGAAAGTACATTTTTTAGTAGCAAAAGGGTTGTGCCCAGAAGAGTAGTTGTGTTTTCTGTGTTCAGAAAAAAAATGGGTTCATGGTGTTCTCTTGAAATCATGATGGTACTATCTATTAAAGCATGGTGTCTTAACTTAGAATACTGTAAGAAGGGTGCTTTATGTATGTTTTTGAAGGGCTCGGTAGAGTCATGGTATGAAAGTTGTGAACTGGAAACCAGAAGAGTTTAGCATCGTTGTGGAGTATTGTGTTGTACCCTGTTGGAAAAGCATCAGGGTACATCCAAGCATAGCATGGGGTTAGAGGGGAACGTTTTAATGATACTAACTGGAAGGAAATGCTTCACGGGTAGTAATGCTTTTGTTGAGAATATAATAGCCATCATGTTACTTTGCATGATTCGCATTAATTTTGTGTTCTATCATCAAACTTGTCTTAATATCTGCCCCTCTTGGTTTTGTGGTGAATTTGATGATCTTAAGGTAATGAAATTTGCTGTTGGCCTGTGCTCTTATTAGCATGTGTAGCTTGGTTATGTGAGGTGCTTATTTTCAGGTCCCTAGTGAAGGAGATTTATCGATTGAAAAGAGAAAGGCTGAAGATGATATAGAGTCAGAAAGAAAGAGGAAAAAGAAGAAGAATAAAGGTCCTAATCCTCGTCCAGCATGCTCATGGGTGCATTTTAGGTACAATCACTCTTTAAAAAAGGGTTTTCTGGGTGTGTGCATATTTGCCTTGGGTTTATCTTTAATTTTCGAATTCCTTGTCCAACTGCATGCTCATGTTTGATTTAATGTTACAGTCGAGAGTTTATCAAGGAGTACAGTGCTTCCCATCCTGAATCTTCTGGGCTGAAAGCTGTGAGCTTTTTGTTTCCCCTGCAAAATTGGTAGACAATTGCTAATTATGTAATTTTCGAGGCAAAACTAGACATGGTGGCCTTTTCAATTACAGGCCACAAAGGCAGCATCAGATGCCTGGAAGTCAATGAGCCTGGAGGAGAAAGCAAAATACACAAAGCGTGCTCGTGAAGTGTGGGATAGTTACTTGAGCACTGCTCCAGCTCGCACCCCCAAGCCTAGGAAACAGGTTCAAACCCTCTTTTGGCTTGCATTATTTATGTGTACTTCATGAAAGATGATTCTTACTGCTAACCAATACAGACAAAACTAGTGACGAGATGCTCTCCTGGCCGTTTGTTTAATGTGCTACAACGGCTCTCTGCGGAACAAAGGGCTGCCGTGAAAATCATGGGATTTGGTAGTCTTCTTGACCTTAGATGTCGGACTCTGCGCCGCAGTTTGTGCCTTTGGCTATTGGAGAGATTCAACACTGCAAGATGTAGCTTGCAGATTTGTGGTGTGCACATTCCTTTATCCCCTAGAGATGTGGAAATTGTTTTGGGATTAGCAGCCAGTGGGAAAGATGTGATCAACACAGGGCCTGATGACTTAATTGCTGACTTACGTCACAGCTATAATGCTACAAATCGCGGAATTTCAGTGCGTCTTCTAGAAGAGAGGTTGGCAGCTCCAGAAGCTGGTGAGGATTTTAAGAGATCATTTGTCCTCTATGCATTGGGCACTCTTTTATCCCCAACAGCAAGGCTGGATGTTAGCCCTTCATTCCTCCATTTCTTGACAAGTATGGATGTTGTCCATCAATATAACTGGGGAAAGTTCTTGCTTGATCGTCTAGTTCGGGAAGTATCTCGCTTTCACCAAGGGAAGCAACGTGCAGTTGGTGGCTGCCTTTTGTTTCTTCAGGTGAAATAATATGCTTTTAAGCCTTCAGTACTGCTCTAACTCTTATATGCATACTTATTCCTGAAGTATAATCGCATTGCAGCTCTTTTACTATGAGAGCATCTCAATCGAGGGATCCTGCGCTTCAACTTCTTCTGCCATTCCTTACTTGTCATCATGGGGTGAAGAAGAGATCACTGAAAGAGAAAAACGACAAAGAGAGCTTGGCGGCTATGGCTTTGGAGAGGTAGTTGATATCTGTAACCTGCTGCTGCTATGAATCTGATAGGAATTTCTCTAGCTTGCTGCTCCTGTGCAGGTAATTTGCAAGGATAGGTGCACTGGCTTGGAGTTGTCAGAGTCCAGAGGCCAACAAGTTGGTTCATCAGAAGGCAAAATAAGCTGCGGTGTTGATCATAATTCTGTCTTTGAGCAGCAAGCTGACCAGGTAGTTGTTTTATGTAGGACTCATCATAGTTAAATGACATGAAGTTCTAATGCAGGGAATTTATAATTGATGTTTTGTCTTCAAAATGTTGGATTGGTTGAAAAATTGATGGTGCGGATTATCTGAATGACATGTAATTCTGATCTTACTGGTTGAGAATTTCAGCCTGACTTGAACATACCTTTAAAGTAATTGTGAAAAGTTCTGGGGATAGTTTGAATGGCAGGATACTTACTTTTGATGTCTTTTGTAGGCTGGAAAAGAAATTATGGATGGGAATATTTATGTGGAAGAGGTACTTAAATTGTCTTTTACTCGTACATTCTTGATGTTGTATTCTTGCTGTCTTTTCTCCTCAGCAGCCTGTCTCTTGATTTTGGTGAGGAGGTAGGATATGTGTTCCTACCCCTGTATTAGCATGATAGCATTCCTCAAATGGGACATGCTAGTTAGGTTAAATCTTGAACTTGGCCCTCCTTTCCTGGCCCTACTGCATATGATGATATCTTATTCAACAAGACTTGTTACTAATTGATTGATTTTACTGGCTTCCAATGAGTTGTGACATTTGTTTCAATGCTTGGTCCTTAGGTTCTATGAAGTCTGTGATACTAAATTTAATGTAAGAGCAATGTTTAAAACGTAAGCATGGTATAAATTGTATAAGCTAGACTGCCAAGGGTTTCCCTGGTATGAACTTGGTGTTTATAGCTGTCCTTGTGACGTTCTGATGACAAGCTGTTAGGAAGAACTGTTTGGCATGACATATAAATGGGAGGTTTAAATGTTAGAGTTCCTGAGAATATTTATAAATTGAAAATAACCATGCTTTTTCCTAAAAAGAGAATTAATAACCATTGCACAGCTTTGGGATGGATTAAAGCCAAAAAATAGGGGGGGTGGTATGAAGAGGTGATAAACAACCAACGATGGGATGCTCATTAAAAATTTCATCAAACCGAGGCAAAAGTTTTCTTAGTTATAGAAAGAATTATTTTCTGGTTTCTACTCAGATTCCTGCTTTCACATGGGTCCTCCTAGGTGGAATCTACATTATGAGGGAGGTAGTTTTATTTTATTTTTTGAATTAATTGAATTTTGTTAACAGATACAGAACTTTTAAGGGAATGGATCCCTTGGGTTTTGATTTTGCTATTTGTGAATCTCGAGTTTTCACCAGAAAGATTGTGGAGAGCATGAAAAACTATAAACAAAAAAACTTGCTTAGAAATGTGAAAGGGGAAACAGATATACCTTTTATGATGATTTAACTCTACTGATTTGTTTCTGCAGCCAAATATCTCAAGCCTTGAGGCAAGCAATAACGCAGTGTGTGGGAACATCGAAGTGGGTACAGAATCTGTTACAAGAATATGCCAAAACAAAGAATATGGGTCTAATGAAACACTGGATTACATAGATAATGATATCCATGAAGAAACATGCTTCTTTTCACCCTGTGCATGCCCTCTTCCAGAATGTCACTACGCCGGCTCATCTGAACAATTGTCGTTACACTTCAGCAGCAAACATTGGGACCGCGGAAGACGTTTTAGGTACAACGTTCCTTTACCTGTCTCATTAGGGGTGAATGAACAGTTTATTGTTCTTCAAGCAGAGGAAGATGGTGTTCTTTTTCTGCTCAGCAAGGGTATTGAGAGCATTGGGAATATAGTCATTGTAACCTGTATTAGACCAAGCTTCTCAAAGGATAGGTTCTTATATGATCTAGTAGCAAGTAGAGGGGTCAGCTCTCTTAGGTTAAAATCATTAACGGAGCCTTTTCCAGGGAGGGTGGAAGGCTTACCTCCTGTAGATTTTCTTCTGATTCCATTCCCTTTCCTTGGTCCTTCTGGTCAGCTTGACTTGGAGGTTTGTATATGGAGCTCAGCAGAACTAGGTGCAGATTGTTCTTGATAGCTTTAGAAACACATTCTAGATGATCACCATATTTGTAATGGTCTTGGAACCATACATTTCTTGATTGCGAAAGTAATTGAAGAGTTGTGGAGCTCTTTTCGTAGTTTTTGCTTAAAAGATTACGGAGACAAATGCTCTCTTCCAACAAAGCTGACTGACTATCCTATTATAACACCTTAGGTTTGTTAATCTTGCCGAGCTTTCCAGGAGACCATACTAACAGCTTGTCATCAAAATATTAGTCTTAAAAAATATTTTTATTCGATTGGTAGAGATATTTTTATTATTTTTTTAAAAATTAATTTTGATATTAGCATATCAAAACAATATATTAAAAATATAAAAAATCAGATTTTGGTGAAAATGTGGTCCAATCACGTTGCCAAACACTCCTAAAAAGGAATTAAAATATTATTTTAATAAAATAAAAATTGTTTGCATGATGATTTATAGATTGACCCGATACTGGACTGAACTAAACTCCGTTTCAAGTCAATCCGGTGTTTTAGAGAAGGGAAGGGTGTTTAAAATTGTATTCCATAGTATTTTTGAAAAAAAAAAGAAATTTTTTATTTTTTATTTTAAATTAAAAAAATAGTATTTTTTATATCATGATATCAAAAATAATTTTAAAAAAATATATTATTTTAATATATTTTTCAAAAACAATTTAAAAAACAATCTCAGTATATTCCCAAACGGCCAATTTTAAGGATTTTAACCTGGAACCAGTGTGCGGAAAGCTGGTCGGAGAATAGTTCGTCCATTAAAGAACAGAAAACAAAATACGGAAAGGCCAGGATCCAGCTGGGCTAGGCCTGCTACAGAGGTACTAATTAACTGAAAGAATTTCAACCCATGGTGGCTTGGGCACTGGATAGATAACCAGCAACAGAGCAACAAAAAGCTTCCGAAACCTCAATAGAGTAGCCGTTGAAGCAGAAGGAAAGACAGCGGAAACGGCATGAATTCTTCATTAATGCTACGCCGTTTCTTCTGTTTCAACTCAACAACAACTGCAGTAGCAGCAACATCTTCTACTTCTTCAAAGAAGAAACCCCTTGTCTTCTTGGGTTCTCCTCAGGTACTCAAAAGCACATTTATTTCCTTGCTTGAGTCTGTTTCATAAATGGAACTGAACTGTGATTTTCGCTCCTTTTCAGGTGTCCGCTACTGTTCTTGATGCTCTTTTCGAAGCATCTAAAGCACCCAATTCTCTCTTTGAGGTACTTCTTGTGTCAAAATTCAGTCTTTCTGTTACCTTTTAATATTCTTATAACTGCACTATCTGGTTTTGGTTAAAAATGAGAGATTATATTTTTGTGTGGATTTGTTTTAATGGGATTTGCTGTTTTTTGGAACTTGTAAGAGAGTTTGTGGTGTGCAATTTAGTGAGGTGTATGTTTTGTTTTGTTTTTAGGTGGCAGCAATTGTTACACAGCCACCTGCAAGAAGAGATAGGGGTAAAAAGTTAATGCCTTCACCAGTTGCTGAGTTTGCTCTTGATAAAGGTTTCCCGTCTGATCTTATTTTCACACCTGAAAGAGCTGGAGAGGTAATTTTAGTGGTTTTTGTTTGAGAATTTGATTTTTTTTTTCTTGCAATTTGCATTCTACCAGTAAGAATTTTCTGTACTAGGTCATTTTCTTACTTTACCTGCTATTCTCCCTTACAATTCTGCAACTTATGTGTACGAGTCTGCCAATTAGCAATCAGTTCACCAACCAAGAGCTACAGATACTGTTTTCTGCAATTAAGTTGGGCCGTACTCATTGTAAAAATTATAGACTTTATCATTTGAAACACCATGGAAGTGAGTGCGTTGCATTGACAGATGCTTACAATGGTAACTAAACAAATTAGGAAGATCTTGACAAGTTTGTTTTCTCTATTTAGTAGTTTGTCCTTGTCATTATCATTGAACTTAACTGATTTTTTGGAACATGGGAGTAAGTGAACTGTTATTCACAGAGAATTCATGTGCTTCTATTTTTCTGTAGGATACATTTTTGTCCAATCTAAGAGCATTGCAGCCTGAACTTTGCATTACAGCAGCATATGGGAATATCTTACCAACCAAGTTTCTCAATATTCCACCATTGGGTTAGTGAGATATACTTTCTGCTAACAAAATTGAGAAACTTGTTTCTTTGCTACTTCTGGGATCAACATCTCATGTGTTTCAGCTAGACAATAGTTCTTACTTAGCTGCAGTAATTCCATGATGAAAACTCATTTTGTGTATGCAGTATGCTGTTTTGTAGATTTAATTCCCATTGTATCCATAGAGGAATATAGGTTAGCTGTTTCTCTGTCCAAATGAATTTGCATGTATATGTTTTTATTATAAAAGTTTGGGGTTGTGGGCATTATATGGTTCAATTGTGGGAGCTCAAGTTCTAGTAGGGATGGCAATGGGTAGCCACGGGTCAGGTTTCTACTATATCCATGCCCTATCCATTATCAAGCAGGTAAGAAATTTAGATTTCTATACCCTATCAATCAACTTAAAATAAAATATTAATATGTGTGTGCGTGTTAAAAAATATAAATGTTTTTCATATGTATATCTATACAATACAAATGTGTATATCTTCGGGTGGGTTTGACAATATTCATATTTTATCCATTACCTTTCGGGTAGAACCTACCCATCCGAGTATATTTGTGTTGGTATCTATTAAGTTCAAATGAAATTGTCATCTCTAAATTAAGAGTAGCCGTTTGATGCAAAAAAAAGTTAAGCTTGAGATTGCTAAGATTTTCATTCGCTTCTCCTGTTTTTATTGATGCCTGTCTTGTTTATTTCCCTCACACTTGGGTGTGCCTCCCTTTGGTATCTTTAATGTTCAAATAATTGAGAAAGGAAGGCAGTTGGTAACTTTAACATATGCTACTGCAGAAACAGGGAAATTACTGTTAATCGTCAGGTGTTTACAACAGCAATCAATTATAAAACCTAAACTAGTTGATACCAAGGATCAAGCAATAGCTTTAACATAGAAATCTCAAAGTTTATCTTTGAAATTACTCATGCCTGAACTTTTATTTCTCAGGGACAGTCAATATACACCCAAGTCTCCTGCCACTTTATCGTGGTGCTGCGCCTGTTCAAAGAGCATTGCAGGTTCCTTATTTTATAGGCCATCCATGTTAGTTTTCTTAGGAGAAATGATAATTTAACAAGAATAAACAACAAGAATAAAGTCTCAAGAAGATTGTGACCCATTGGGTAGTTCTTTATATGGGACCAATGGTGTGTCCCATTGATATAATGGATCATATATATTCTTGAAACTTATTCTTGTTAAATTTTCTTAAGAAATATAATAAATCTTATATTAAATGCTTATATACTCCCAGACTATGCAATTGCATTTTATGAGTCTCTACATTAGGATGGTGCTAAGGAAACTGGAGTATCATTAGCATTCACTGTTCGTGCTCTCGATGCTGGACCTGTAATTGCCTACGAAACTCTGGAAGTTGATGATCAAATTAAGGTATGGATGGTAATTGTCTGGGTTAAGAGTGGTTGAAGTTAGAATCTGTTATTTCGTTATTTTTTTCATATCCCAAATAAATAATTTGATGGATGGGCAAGAGCTATTAACAAAAATATTCCTTTTTCCATTAAGAATCTTAGCGAGTTAACTACATGGAGTCCATGCACTTCCTGGTGGCACGGCTCAAACAGGATCTATAGATAGATGTTTTGTGTTTTGTGTGGTCCTAAATTTAGAATTTTGCATGAAGTAGCTGCAGTCAAACCCATGCACTTGCATTCGGTAGCTCAAGCCTCTATTGAGCAAGACAATGGTCCCTCGGAGTTCTAAACCAATCTCCTCTAACAGTTATCTTTCTCTATCACATGCACTTCTACTCTCACAAAGTAGGGGTGGCAATGTTGACTCTAGTCTTTGCTCTCAAGTCATCCTTTCAAAAAAAGTTAATGAATTAGAATTATTTTATGTTAATTTTTAACTTGATTTGTAATTGCTTCTTCCAGAGTGTTTTAAGACTATCTTGTATATGCTTGCAGGCTCCAGATTTACTTGCATTGCTATTTTCGGAAGGTATTTCTGATTTCTACTATTTTTATTATTATTTTATTGTCATTGTTACTACTTCCTTATTCATGGCTAATCTATCAATCTTACATTTGTACTTCAATAGTCATTCAAGTTCTTTTCTTTTCTTCTCTCCTTTTAATTTTTCATTCATTCGAGTTGGTAATTATTCCCAACTCTGCATTAGTCTGTGATGTAAAATAAATTATTATACTTTTTCCATCAATATGATGCACTTGTAAAAGTCATATGATATCAATAATCAAGTTTTTTTCTTCCTTGCTGATAAGTTATCAAATTTCACTTTGTGAGTGTTGTTAATTTATTTATGCAAGCCAAGTTTAATAATGCATCAAGACCAAAAGTTATTTGTTTCAAGTTGAAGACATGAAAGATAAAGGGAAGACAAAAATGACACAATAAAGGAAACAAAAAAGTTACAAGTGTCATTAACATAAGCACAATATAGTTTTAGGTAGTGGCAAATGTTGAAAAGGATTTATATTGCTCCACCTTGCAGATAAAACAATGCTTCCTTGAGTTGATTGATAAGAAATTACTTCGTGAATATTTCTAGTTTTTACATGTGACTAGATATGCAATGGCTATTCCTTCTATGTGATTAGTTTTTACGATCAATGTTTTCTTGAATCCCTTTTCCATATTTTTCCCAGCATGATTTCTTAATTACATTGTCTGAGCTGAATTATGGGCTGTGGATCGCAACTATTGAATGCACTTTTGAGTCAAGTAGTTCTGTCGATGAATGATCGCAGGATCTAAACTTTTGATTCATGAGCTCCCTTCTATACTTGACGGATCAGCCAGGTTAAAAGCTCAACCCCAAGATGATTCCAAAGTTACCTTGGCTCCAAAGGTTATCCCCCCCACCCTTCCTGTTTCTTTAGTTTTGAACTCCTTTTACTATGACTAAATACAAACTGCAATCAATTAGAGAGAAGTATGTAATTCCCATCTATACTCTATGCAGATATCTGTTGAGGAGTCATGGTTATCCTTTGATCAAGAAGCTTCAGTCCTCCATAACAAGGTTAGCCCTCTTTTCCTTTTTCCTGTCAAATATGAATGTGTGGTGATTACATGCAACTTTTTTAGGTTCGTGCGTTTGCAGGGTGGCCAGGGACACGGGCTAAAGTAGCAATTGTTGACAATGAAAATGGTCGCCACAATATTGTAGATCTTAAGATTATTACTACAAGAGTTTGCGACCATAGCATTGTTCAGGGTGATGAAGTGGATGACATCAGTTATGTGAAGGATTCGTTGGTGTTTCCATGTGGAAGGTCCACAGCACTTGAGGTTTGTTAAGCCATCATGTGTCATCATGTATTTATCATGTTGCTGATTTGCAATTTATCTGTTAGACTATACTTTATTTGCTATCCCAGAAAATGTTTTAGAATAATCTGGTTTTCCCTTTCAAAAAGTAAAATGAAAAAAAAAATCTCTTTTAACAGTTGAAACATTTGTCCAGATAAACGAATGTGCCCCAAGCCTTTTTGAGTTCCTGATTTTGATGCTTTTTGTATTTCAACCAGGTTTTAGAACTCCAGCTTCCTGGGAAAAAGGTTTTTCAGGCAGCTGCCTTTTGGAATGGTTTGCGTGGTCAAAAGCTGAAGAAACTGTAGTAGAGGAAATATTAAATCTGGGCGGCTACAAACTACACAAGCTGAGATTTCAGCTAGAGGTAGAGAGTTTTTGAATTTTTTCACCGATAGCTGTTTCCTAAACTTTATTTATCCCATGCATTCTGCATTGATGCAAAGCTAAACAAAACCTTCAACTTTGTTCAAACAAGAGCTGTTTTGCATCATAGGTGATTTTTCACTTTTTCAAACAAGAGCTGTATTGCTTCATAGGTGACTTTTCACTTTCACAGAACCTTGCCTTCGAAGTATGTTTCCATTGTGCTGTTTAGTGTATTATAAATCGAAGATTAGAAACCGTTATTGTAATCTATAAGATGTGAACTCTGTGGATCACATCATTCATTCTTCTTTAGCATATTTTCAGCTTTCTTCTGTTTCTTTTTAATTCGATAAAAGGTAGTTCAAAATAGAGACGCTAACAAAAGAAAGATGGGATGAATTTGAGGGCCGTTTGACTGTTCCAAGATATAATTTATTCTTTCATATTTGATATTGGTGATTGTTGTGCAAGGCTATTATTATGAATGAAGTCATCAGAAAGTTTCCTTGTTTTTTTATTGTTGGGATAGAATCATTTAACAATTTATAAATGTGTCATTATTTCGAACCCTCTTCTTCAGTGTCCCACATGTAATGATAGGTTTGTCCATTAACTTTAACTTATTTGTGAAATTCTGTTTACCAACTAAACATTGATTGGAAAATAGATGCAAGCAGAAACAGATCTCTTTGGGATTTAATCTTGAAGTCCCATGATTTTGTTTATGGCAAATGAGCCATACAACAAAAATTCCAATTTGGTGTCATCTTTTAGCTCAGTGCAAAGAACCTTAGGCCAATTTCAGTAATCAAATACGAGTGTATTGCCCTTGTCAATAGTTGCATCATGAATGTTTCAATGCTGTGGATGAGATTGGCAAGTAGATCAACTAGCAGCCATTCAATCCATGTTAGTGGGGACATATTTTTCCTACTGATGGCATAAATCAGCATTTTCCCTAGTCTTGTATGATGTTCCGCATTAATTTCATTGTAATTAAACAGATATATGTGAAGGATGCAAATATGTTATTCAAGTTTAGTGGAGAATTGATTGAATGGTTAGGATGCATTTCTCATCATAGATTAAAAAATTGGAAGAAAAAAAAAGATGAATGAACTTGACCTGAGCATTAGAAACTGCAAAATGGTTCTCCTTTCATGTCATACATATTTGCTTTATATATATATATATATAATCTTGCAGTAGCTTGAGATGCTTTGAGGTGGCGTCCTGAAGCATGAAGAAAGGTCCAATAATGAAGAGCATAGTATCTAAGACATGAGTATTGGGGCCCTTCCATGTTCGAACAAGAAGTTCCAATATTGGATGGTCATCCATAACGAAATTAGATTCTGTTGTCTGTGGAATAGCTGAATGAGCTTTCAAAATCATAAGAAATGAAATGGTCATCCATTTCAAGCTATTGCAAGATTATATATATATATATATATATATATATATATATATATATATATATATATATTTGATTTATTGAGAGGCTCAACGAGCTTTCGACTATACAATGGAGGTCATCCTCCCTCTTTATCATTATAATATAAAGTCGTTCTTTTTAAATTAAGACAGGTTTTTTTAACATGATCGTGTAACCTCTGTGGTTTGGGTGGCCAGGAGTTTAAATTCTATCACCTTTTTTTCTGTCTAATTGTTTAAGATTTTTTTAATTTGATGGAATGTGTTGAAAATAAAATCAATGGTTAGTCTCTACTATGCCAAAATTGACTGTTTAAATCATAAGAAATTTGGAGTTCAAATATGTCTTTTTCAACGTAAAGTATGGAATCTTTTCATAAATATGGCTTTATTTGCATGTTAAACCCTCTCAACCAGATTAATATCTCTTATTCTCACACTTCACTATCTTTATTTCTATTAATTAATCAAATTTAAAAAATAAAAATAAAAACATGCCAAGTCTTTTATCGTGGCTTGTTTTTTTATTAGACTAATTTTGGATTGTGCTATGTTATTTGTTTTGGTTGTCTTAATATTGGATTCTCACAATCTCAGGAAACAAAACCAACTTGATTCTCAATTTATCAAAATTAAATAAAGTTGAATTAAAATAATTTAAGCTATTAGATCTTTTTTATTGAGTTTATTTTTTAATTTCATCTTCATATCATAACCTAATCACGGATTTAGAAGATTAACCTGGTTTGACTTTATTTTTTGGATCATTTTTATTTATTTTAAATTTTATCCTTCAAGTCATGGGCATCATAAGTTACCTAAGTTAACTTAAGTCATATTCTTTTTCTTCTCTTTTATTTTAATTATTTTTTTAGTTTTATCCTTGAATATTAAATTAGTTTAAAATTAAACTTTATAATTTCAAATTAAATTGGATAAATGTTATTCCCATGTGAATCGGACTTGAAATAAAGGTTCAGATTCAAACCTTATGGCTGCTAATATGATGACTATTGTAGGCTTACATATCATTAACTTTGAGACCCGTGAAATTAGTCAAGATACATATAAGTTGACTCAGACACTTACGTTAATTAGAAAAATAAATAAATAAAAGGCAAAAAAAAATATCCTTCTGGTATTTCAAGATCCTGAGTTTGAATAGAATCAAGCGATGTTACAATTATTGGGGGATTATTTAATAAAGATAACTGCGAAAAGCAAAGCCACACTCATTGAACAAAAATGAAAGCTACCATAAAAGCACTTTACAATTATTTCTCGTTCCATTAACCAAACTAGATTAAACAAATCAAAATTTCAAACCCAAAAAGCACTGTTGCCCATCAATGATTACAAGGCACTTTAGCATGGTTGGTGAGCAAAACCATTTTTCTCATATATTATTAATTATATTGTTTATTGTTTTCTCCTCCTCTTTTTTTCCCTCCTGAAAATATAACGCTCTATTCTCTACTCGCAACTTCTGCTTGAACACCAACAGGCAAACTCCCTATATAAACACCCCGAAGCTCTCTCTCAGTCTATATATCATATCCGATCCCTCTCTCTAGCTAGTTTGCTTTCTGATAAAGAGAAACAAAAATGGGAGCTCTTGATTACATCTCCAACTTTTGCACTGTCACCAGCACAAGAAGCAAACGAAAACCAATGCAGGTACTCTCTAAACCTAGCTACCTATCACCCCTTTTCACTTCGATCCCTTTGTGAGGGTATAGTCTGTAAAAGAGAAGGCAACCTCTCTCTCTCTCTCTCTCTCTCTCTCTCTCTCTCTCTCTCTCTCCCCCTTTATGTATATATATTTTGCTGTGTTAAATGGTTCATGCTGTGGCCCTTTCCATTCTTTAAAAGATGGTTTGTGTTATATTTCTCAGACAGTTGAGATCAAGGTGAAGATGGACTGTGATGGCTGTGAAAGAAGAGTAAAAAATGCTGTCAACTCCATGAAAGGTTTCGGTTTCTAGCTCCTCTCCTCTCTTGCTTCATTCATTGAAGTAGATTCACTTTCTGGTCTGAGTGAATCATGGGTCTGAACAACCTTGTAATCTTAGAAAGCAATCACATAATGAAAAGGACATATAAGTTTCCTGGTAAAAACAAAGGCATCTTTTTTTTAGATATCCACGATCATCAAAATTGGAAACAAATGAATCTGATGTGACCTTGACAGAACCCTTCTTTCTTTTCTTCTTTTTTGGTTGTTCAAATTATATTTTCTTTGAATTTTGACAGTGACAGTTCAATCTAAGTACATAGCTTATGTTATGACAGGATCAAACCAAAGAATGTATGTGCATATGGATAGAGGGTTATTGTCTTAGACAACATAACCTCAGTACACACCTGCAGTAATATTATAATTCTCAATTTATTTCACTCCTTTTTCTTCTTCTTTTTTGTTTTTTGTTTTTATTTTTGCAAACACTTGTAGGTGTATATAATTTTGTAACACATATATATAAACAGGAGTAAAGACTGTGGAAGTGAACAGAAAACAAAGCAGGGTGGTGGTTAGTGGATATGTTGATCCAAACAAAGTCTTAAGAAGAGTGAAGAGCACAGGCAAGATAGCTGAATTCTGGCCATATATTCCTCAACATCTGGTTCACTATCCTTATGTTTCCGGCGCCTATGACAAGAAGGCTCCGGCGGGATTTGTTCGCAATGTCGTGCAAGCTTATCCAGCCTCAAACGCACCAGAAGACAACATCGTATCTCTCTTTAGTGATGATAATGTGAATGCCTGTTCCATCATGTAAGAAACTGCATGCTTTCATGGATTTGTGAAAAGCAAAATGGGTTGCTATATATCTTTTAAAAAAGCAAGACCTTCTTCAAATGTATGGACGACGAATGCACTGTTTTCTATCTAGAAATGAAGCACAAACCTAGCGCTTTATGGGTCTGAGAGAGCATTATTCTTTTTCATCTGTGATTTTCAATATGGTTTTGGCATAAAGATTGGATTAATTGTGTAGATTCCGTTTGGCCGTGCTATACTTATAAGTTGAGTATTTTAAAATCTAATTTTTAAAAAGTATATATAAATATATAGCAAAGAACTACTTGTTCTTAGAAAGAACATCCATTCTAATTATTAAAAAGCATGTCCATCTTCTCTTAATTCTTTCATAATCAACTGGAGAGAGTGTTTGTTTTTAAGCATAATGGGATTAGAAAAACCCTAGTGTACGTATGTTTGATATTATTATACTTTTAAACCACACATAGTGTTTTTTTATTTATTTAAAAATGGTTTTTGATTAAATGTGTAAGAATAAATTATTAAATATTGTTTTTTATTAGTGTCTTACAAGTCATAGAATAGAAAAACTAAATATGCTAAATATCTGTGAAATGGGAAGCAGTCAAAACCTATTAACTCTCTGGTGCTTCATATTATGTTTTAAAAGTGTTTTTGAAAAGAAAAAAAAGTTTTGTTTTTAATTTAAATTATTATTTTTATATTTTTAGATCATTTTTATGTGCTATTATCATAAATTATTTAAAAAAAATCATTTTTATATATTTTTAAATGAAAAATACTTTAAATAATAACTTCAACTAAACTCCCAAACAGACATATAATAGGAATGTGATTGGATGATATTTTTCTAAATTTTTGGATTTTTTATAAAAATATTTAAATTAGTATTTTTTATATTTTTTTCATTATAATAAATTAATATAAAAATATAAAGTGAATATTATTTTAATAAATTTTCAAATAAAAAATATTAAATTTTATTTTATAACGAAGAAGAGAAAAAATTAATGATGAGAAAGTGCACGGAACTGACAGATTTGCAGACAGGAATACATTAATGTGTTTAAGGAATACAAATTGACTTCTTTAACTGCCATGCATTAAGGGAATCTAATTCATATGGACTTAAATAATAAAATTGTCTGATTCTATCACATGATATGTTTTTGAGATATGTTCCGTCATATATATATTTGTAAAATCAGAATTTTTAAATTTAATTAATGGTAGGGATTTGAATTTAGTGGGTGAATTTTGTAAAAATGATCCATTATTTTTTGTAAAAATGCAGGTTAATTAAGATATTGTTTGTTCTTGTGTTAAGAATTATATAGGGTGTTTTAAAAATGTGTTTAGTTTAAAAAACAATTTAAAATAATAATTTTTTATTATTTAATTTTTGATGATTTTTATGTAACGATGTAAAAAATAAAAAATATTTTTAAAAAACACATTGCACCACACTACTAAACCCACACTAAATTAATTTATTACACACAAATTAGCTTCGAGAAATTATAAACTTTTCTTTTTTATCTTACATCTCTAATATCTCTAGATAATCTACATTTTGTCACGAGCTAGGTATTAAGAATTAACCCAAATTTTTTATAATTATTTCGATTCCAAAGAATAAAGTTTATTATTTTAATTCCTCTTTCTATATAATAATAATAATAATAATAATAATAATAATAATAATAATAATAATAATAATAATAATAATAATAATAAAGAGTAGTATTTGACAATTGATTTGGTGGAGAAATATTCAAAGGGGGAGACATGACTTATGAGAGTTGAAGAATAAAGGTTCCTCATACCCACCACAAAATATTTATGAACGATAGTTGCTGACTAAAATATCTACTTAATTAACGCTATGTAAATGACATCGTTGGTCCAAATTAAGTTGGAATCCATTATAGCTATTTTCATGAAGAACAGTTGCTGACAGAGAATTTCTCTGGGGTCAAAATTATTCATAAATTCTTCTCTTGTGGTCAGCAATCGGTCAATTCCTCTTCCATGTTCCTCATTCTCTTTTTCTTGTTCTTGAGTGGGAAATTCTCATTTGATTTGTTAGGAGATTTCTTGAGATTTTATGTTTGGTTTATAGTTAGAAAGCTTAAATTATAATAATTAATACTCCACATAAAATGTTTTTATATATATTTCTCGACCTTTGATTCAGTTTTAAAATAAAACTTGATAAAAAAAAAACTGTAACCCTAACTTGAATTTTGCAAGGCTAAGCTCTAAGATACTGATTTTTTCACTGTATTTTAAAAGTGTTTTTGAAAAAAAAATATATAAATTTTTTATTTTATTTTAAATTAAGTTTTTTTAATATTTTTAAAATATTTTCATGTACTAATATAAAAATTTATTTTAATATATTTTTAAACAAAAGAAATTCTCAAACAAACATTCATTATGATGGAATTATCAAGAATCGAAAGAAGGAACTTTGGCTGAATTCTATAAATCCAAGTTCTTCATTTTTCAACACAAACCCCAAAGTTATGGCTTTAATTTGAGTGGAATGACGTATTCACATTATCCTCAGAGAAGATAATGGCGATTATAATCATAAACCCAACCATGTATAGCAGAACACAGACATGTTCTTATCTCTAACTTCGTTCCCTTTCGCTGCCTATGCTAGAAGACAGATGGCAAGAAAACAACCTAATGATTTTATAATAATTACAGCCGTAGATTTATTTATTTATTTATTTTGCTCTAACTTTATACTATTCAACACCATCACTGATATAACATGAAGAATTTAATCCAATTTAACAATTTGCCTAGCCGTTTAGGGCCGCTAAACATCATAACATAATCTTAATGAAACGACAGTGATTTAGTAATTAATTCACACCGTGCCTAAAGGAGAATGATTTTGGGGAGCACCGCCCGTAATGTGGCACCACCTTTTTTTTTATTTATATATAAAATAATAATAATTGCAAAAGAAGCTTCTGTGTGGAAGAAAGGGACCTTTTCAGGGCATTTTCAACTCTGCTTTAGCTGTTTAATATTGGATCCACTTACCCAACGTTCAATATTTAATTTATTGTGAATTATCATTTCAATTAAAGTGATAGTTTTCTTGGGTTTCTAAAAAAAATGGAATTAAATATCTTGAGATAAGTCACTGAGAACAGGACTATGGTCAAGAAGGGGATATTTCAGTTTACATGTCACCCTGTGATTTGTCCACCACCGGGAATTATGTTGACCAAAAAGTCAAATTAAGCGATTCAGAAATCACTGCATTTCACTACAAATAGGAGAGATTAAATCGCAACAGGGATTGATTCAGTTTATATATATATATATATATATATATATATATATATAATCAACTGGTTTTGTTCGGGTCTGGACTTAGATTTCATTGGGTTGTCCAAAATTTTTACAAGATCAAACCAAGTTTAAGTTTTTTATTTTTTTTTCAATCCTGGTCGGTTCAAACTGTGAGATCCATATATCGAGCCAGTTTAAACTTTATAACCATGTTGAATACAAAGATTGCTGTTGGGAAATAACTTTAGTGTTTTTTTTTTATATATAAATAAAATTTTATTTTCTAAAATAAGGAATTTTTGAATTTATTTATCAAGATAAGATACTTCATGCTGTATAGGCATCAGAATGATATATAATATCTTAAGAACAAAAAAAAAAAATGTCTGATGCCATATAAGCACCATGATTATTTATTAGATAAGGAATAAAGAGAAAACTGGATACTTATCATCACAAGGGCTGCAAAATAACATCACAATTTTATTTTCTGATAACCAACAATGGGCTTGCAATGACTCTTGAATTATTCTGGATGGGATCAAGTTCAGTGCTTCGTATCAATCTTTTATCTGAGCATGATAGTTATTCGATGAATCATGCTATAAAAAATAAATTAAGGAGCTAAAAAAAAAGAAAAAAATAATCATAGAAAGTTTCTCAAAAAACTGGGAAATATTTGAGCTGAATAGCCCACAAATACTCAGAAAAAATCGAAATCCATTGTGATTAATTAGTTCATATCTGCGCATATAAATTAAATTCAAAGGGGAGAAAACAATAATTGGTTTTAGCTTTTGTGGTATGATATGCAAGAGAGGTTAGGGACTGAAATTGAAATTTCTGGTCCTTTTCCTCATTTTATTTAATATATACTTTATTAATTTAATCTCCGTGTCTTATTATTGAAAGGCACTATTAGTTTTCATGTGTGTGTGTGTGTGTAATTGATTACTATTTTTTAATTTTAATTAGGTTTTGTTCACTCTTTTTTTTATCACTATGAATGAAAAGCAAACAAGAAAACCCGTCTCGGAAATCCAGGTTTTTTTTGTTTTTTTATTAATATGAGTGTCTGTGCCAGCTTGTATGTATCTCAACTAATCCCACGGGTCATGAAATTAACGATTATATAAACCTTCGGTGTCCATCATATTAGCAACCAAGAATTCAAAACCGAGATCGTAAAAAGATCAAAACTTTAAGTTCTAAATTCTTATCGATGGCCATCTACTAAATGGTTGAAATCCAGAGGCTTTCTTTCTTGGTCTCGAAGAAACATGACAGATCATTATATCAGACCATGTTCGAAATTGCTAAAACCCCTCCAAGTGGTCTCTCGTTTTCGACTATGTAGGCAAAACTACAGTTTACACACAAAGGGTACAGATACAGAGTTGAAATGAACAGGAAATGGTGTGAATCCACCGAGTAAAAGAAGAGATGGGTTAATTCTGTAGCATAAAAAGGGTATGAGTGCTGTATATATTCCTGCGAATCTGGAATTTTTTCTAGGCTCCTTCTTAGCTTGCAAGGCCATCATTTTCTAGGGTAAAATATCTTTTGTCCATATTTTCTTCAACCTGTTGCAAAACAATCTGATGAACTGACACCATCATTTTGCTTAAATGCACGACGATCTTCATGGGTTTTTTTTCTTGTTTTCTGTGTATAATATGCTATTAAAAATTAAAATGTGTTGGGAATATATGTGTGTGTGTGTGTGTTGGGGTTGGCCCAAATGCAGGTTTGTCAATTCCGTTCTGTTCCGGTCGGAATAGCAGGAACGTTCTGTTCCGTTAAAAAAATCGAGATGAAATGGTGTCGTTTTTATCTCGGTTTTAATTTCATCTCGTTCCGGCTAAATTCCGGCCGGAACGTCTCGGTACCGTTCCGGCCTTAAAATATTCTTTATTTTGATTAACTTATGATTTTTTTTTTCTAATTTTGAGATTATGTTTGTTTGACTTTTTGTTTATATTGTATAATTTAAAGTTAATTTATCTTGAATTTTAATTATGCTTGTTAAATTAATATTTTAATTATATATATATATATATATATATAATTAATTATATATGAACAGTACAATCCTGAAATGGCATGTCAAAACGCTCGGAAATCAAATTATTTCGTTCCAATATAAAAACCGAAACAACGACGGAACAGTATTAACAACCTTGCCAAAGTGTCTTCTCATGTATTTGCCTTCGACCCCACAGAAACTGCTTGCAAGGATGATGCAACTCAAGTAATATTATTTAAAAGTAAAACATAAAATAATGGACTGATTATTAAGTGAAGGAAGTCATAATTGCCTTCCACGCCCTAATATTCTGGTTGAAGAAAAGGAGGATAGTTCAGTCCAGCTAAATTGTACGTAGAAAAAGAAGAAGATAAAAGGCCTCTTTCATTGAAACAGGCCCATGAAAGGGCCCAAGAGCCCATCTATGCTCCTCATGATCAACTTTCACTTTTTAGCTCATATTCCAAATTTCCAATTTGAACCTCTTTTTTTCGTTTTAATAATTTATTTCATTGCTTCTGATTTATTAAATAATTAAGTGTGGGGACCCCAGTTTTTTTTATTATTATTGTTGCTGTTATATTTTGAATGGAAGATGGGTCTCCTTGAATGTATATGTTAAAGATGGCCCATTTAAGGGTCTAGTGGACTAGATGTCTTCACCAAATTAATGAGCACCAAGAACTCAAGATAATTTGTGATAATTTTTAATCAAGTTGTTAATCAATTTCGGTTGGAATATCCTGCAAAATAGTGTTTTTTTATATTAAAAAAATATTATATAATTTTATAATATTAATCCTATCTCTTAATTTAATAATTTGATCAAACTAATATTTTACAAGAGGTCTCTTAATATATTATTGTATCACGGATTTAGAAGTTTAATATAGGTTTATCCAATTTGTTTTCATTTCAATATTTTAGTAAAAAAATTGTCATCTTGAAACTTTTTTAATTCAAACTTTATTTTTACTGGTTGTTCATATTGTCTTTGGACTAATCGAGTCGTTCAGAACATATCAGTTTAACTTCTATATTTTTTACTTGTATTTGAAATATAAATTGCATAATTTTAAGTTAGTTTATCTTTAAATTTTAATTGAAAATAAAATATCAATCTTAATAAAATTAACAACTTTGGTTTCAACAAATAAAGAACATGACCAGATTTGAACCTTTAGCATTATAGACTATTGTTATTAAAACCCGCATGTTTGGTACGTTAATTATGTGCTTGAAATATATAAATTTTAGTTGAATTAAATTATATATTTATTAGTAAACTTTGAAAATAATTAATAAGAAGTCACTGCTTATGCTCAGCACAATAAGATTTTTTAACTCCTTAATTAACGTTAAGAATTATTTAAAAAAAAAAAAAAAACGATACATTTTATCTATTTTCCCAAGAATCTGATTTCCGTACATTATGGTCCCAATGTAAGATGTCTGCAAATTGGACTGGTCCAAGTTAGATTTCTCCGCACGAATGTGAGCACAGTGACACTGCCTTCCACGTGGCCTCTGTGTGATTTGAACTCACAGCTGCACACGACAATCATACATGGATAAAATTAACACAGAGAGAAGCTAGAGCCTGTTTAGGAGAGCTGTAATGTTAGTTTTTTAAAGTGTTTTTTATATTGAAATATATTAAAATATTATTTTTTATTTTTTTAAAATTATTTTTGACATCATCACATCAAAATGATCTACAAATACTAAAACATATTCATTTAAAATAAAATAAAAGGTTTGAATTTCTGCGGCACGGCTGTCCAAACGGGCTCACCGACTTGGATTTTCGGGATTTGTTTTTTAAAATTAACACTTTAAACATATTTTCTTAAAGGGTGAAAGCAGAGAGTGAGGAAACTTCTAAAATAAAAGAGAATTTCCAGCATTAGCTTTAAACTTTTCATCATCTTTAGGGCTAGATTTACCTTTAATTGAACTGCAGTATCAGCAAGTGTTCTTGTCAAGTGGGGCTAGTTGTCAAAAAAGTTGGCAAAAAGAGATGAATGATTCTGGATCCTTTTTACTAGTTGTGTTTTAGCACGATTCTTGAGAATAAAACATTTGGCTGATTTTGCACTTTAGTTTGTGATTCAACTTGTGTTCTAAAGCTTTTTTTTTTTTTTTTTTTTGCGTTTTAAATCATTTTAATGAGAGGATGTCAAAAATAATTTTATTAAAATAAAAAATTATTTAATATATTTCTGAACAAAAAGTATTTTAGAAACAACACTAATCATGTTTTTTTATTTTGCACTGTGTTTCAAAAACTCTTTTGAAAAATCTAAACAAACTTCATTTTTATTTTTATTTTAAATTATATTTTTTTGGTGTTTTTAGATCATCTTTTCTACGTGCTGATATCAAAAATAATTTTTTAAAAATATAAAAATATCATTTTGATGTATTTATAAATAAAAAAACATATTAAAAAACAACGTTAATCACACTTTCAAACAAGATAAGTTTCAGGACAGCATGAGATATCCAATCTGATTTGGCAGAGAAGAAACTCCCTTGCAATCACGGATTTTCAGAGATCTTAGAGAAGTAAAATGATGGATACTCTGTGGCAATGAATTCAGCTGTGAACATCCATAAATGTATAAATATACAGGGCGGTAAACATGTAACCGGCGAAGAGAATGTAAGCCACAGAATCCATTAATCGGCAGAGAATCTAATTCTCCACAGCTTTTTATATGTAATGACTCCAAAGAATTTAGGTTCTGGAGACCTTCTGGCAAGCTTCCAAGTTCATCACGTTCTATAAGAAACAAGCGTTTAAGAGCAAATAGATTATCAAGATGATTTGACTGTGAGTTGAAACATTCTCAAGTAGATTATCAGGGACTGCGTGGTTTTCACCATTCCATCAGGAAAATGTGTCAAAGTCACAGGAGAAGTAAAATTCCTGATCGATTTGAGTGATGAAGCACTGCTGTTCTTGATTTTTAACGTTCTAACAGATGGTATGGATGGCAAGTCCACCAACTTAGCAAAATTACAAGTTGTAGCTGTCCATACCTCTAAACTCTGCTTGGAATCTAAAGTCAGGCTCTCCAGTGATGGGAATGGTATTTCCTCATCACCGTACACATCTCTGCTAATATACTTCAAACCTTTCATGCTCTTCAGATGAAGGTCCCTAAGGAGTTGTAGTTTCACTAAAGGTGGAAGACGCTCACACCAAGAGATTTTATTAGAGAATAATATAAATCGTATTATGAGATCTCATTTAATAACTTAAATTTTTAGATGAAATGGTTTCTTGACATGGTATCAAGTCTTGTTGACCTAACGGTCACGAGTTCGAATCTCACCACTCTCAGTCTATTTGATGAAAAATCAAGCATAGAGTATTGTGTGCATGTGTAAGTTTCAAGCCCAAATAGTTTCACTTGAGGAGATGTGTTAGAAAATAATATAAATCATATTATAAAACCTTATCATCTAATAGGTTAAGTTTTTAATTGAGATGATTCTTTGACGGATTTGCAGTAGATTTGGTAGAAGCAAGTCCATCGTCCAATTTGGAAATTTTATGCCTTGATATCCACATATGCATAGCTGCTTTCGATTTGAATGGGGTTGAAGACCAAAAAGAACTTCTTCACTTCTTTCCATGGTGGCGTTGCTCCTTATTTTTCTTTTCCAAGATAAATTCAGTGACTGCAGAGTTTTCTTCCCCCATCAAATTAGCATTTCTGGCTTCTGTTAAACTTTGAAAATTATCAAGATTCTTGATCCTCGACTCACCCCCAAGAAAATTTAATCTATTTAGCTCCCCTATGTTGCGACCATCATGCTTGCCCACGATGAACATGCTGAGCTTTTGCAGGCAAGCCAATTGTCCCATTCCAGCTGGCATACACCGAAGTTCTTCACAACCTGAGATTTTTCAAAAACTGATTTATATGATCTATACAAGTTGATTCAAGCATCCATATTAATAATAATAAAAAAAATACATGAGATTTTTCAAAAGTTTTGAGTCAATTTCCTGTGGGATTAGTCGAGATCTGCATGATCTATACAAGTTGACTCGAATACTCATATTTTTTTCATGTCCTTCATATCTTGGGGATAGCATGTGAAGGACTATACAAGCTCTTAGAATCAGAGCTTGCAAGTTTTGAAGAGAAATGGTCGATTCGGTTAGTTTATGGATGAAGGAGCCAGAGACATCTGAATACCTTATTTGCTTCAAATTACAAATTGATATGTTTTTTCTTAAAATATCATCTCAACTTACAAATTTAAATTATTAAATAAAACTCGAATGTATGACAATGTAAGAATTCCAAGCAAAGAATATACTTTCATGGGAGCACAGCAAGATATTGCATTTTTTTACCTTCACTCTAATCCTTGGATACAAGAATAACTGAAGGCCATGGAGAATTCATACGTGTCATCGTAATAGTATAATTATTATTTTTCTATTTTTAATATTTAAGGATAAAATGAGACAAATATTGTGAACTTGCACCGATTTGTAGTTTTACTCGACGGAAACCACTCACAACAACCTCATGGTCCTCATCAGCACAGTCAAAACCAAATATCCAGACAAACGGCTGCAGTTTATTCGTTTGAATCATAAATATAATTCACATAAAATATATAAAGATATTTAATCATTATAAAAGTGTGGAATTTGAGTTCTTTTTTTTTTAATTTTAATATATTAATATCAAAAATAAATTTTAAAAAATAAAAAAAATATATATTATCTTATATTTCCATGCAAAAATTACAAGATACAACGCACCTAGTAACTAAATATCAATTAGCTACTTCGTACTGTAAGATCTCGGACTTCTGATGTGGTGTGCTTGTTTGGGACTTCTCGGAAGGCTCGTGCTTGGAATATGTCTCTCTATGATGACGACTCAAACTTCTTGTCGTGCTTGTTTCGAAACAGTACAATGAACAGAAAAATCAAGGGAAAATAATAATATTTGTTATTCTTCAAATACTAAAGCAAATTATAATAACCCTTTAGCATTAAGAGCATGTTTATGTTTGTTTTTGCATTTATGCTATAATTTTTAGTTTTTTTTGTGTTTTGAGATCATTTTAACATGTTAATATCGAAAAAGTATTTTAAAAAATAAAATAGAAAACATTTTGATATATTTTTAAATTTTTAAAAATAATAATTATCATAGTATTAAAAACTACATGAAAAAACCTTAAAAATCTATTGATTCTTTTGCTTTGTTTTGGTAATGCCATAGTTGTAGTTACAGAAGTATAATTGAGGTCAGAGGTGGAGGCTGCAGAAGCCTCCACCCAGCATCTTCGTAGAAAAGATGAAAAAGAAGAAAGAAAAACATGGTCATATAATTCACTCTTGATTTGATCGGATTCAAGATTCCAAATAATTAAATTAAATTAAATTAAATTAATTGAATTAATCTGATATTTAAAAAATACCTAAAATAACATTATTTTTTATTTTTTTTTAAATAATATAGCTTTTTTTTTTATTAACTAAGCAGGACTAATCCAAATGCCTAGGGCATAAGAGGTCGGCTTGTGAGGCAAGTAAGATACGGAAAGCCAATCCTAAGAAAACAGACTATCGAAATGAAAGCCACCGAGGAACCAGGCAGGAATTTTCTGATATGGTAATAGCTTAGTCATTAATAAAATAAAAAAAAAAAAAAAAAAAAAAAACTTGAGCTTTGCGTCCTTTGCCATGCACTATATAAATCAGATACTACTCTAACAACCACTGCAGGAGCAACTTGGTAGGCAAGCATGGGAGTGTCATCATCAAAATTAAAAGCATCATAAAAATCAAAATGATTCATAATGAATTTTAATGAAATAATATAAAGACTGGTTTGAAGAAGAAAACGATGAAGAGAAATATGATGAGGAAAAATGTTCAGGTTTAAGCGAATATTTATAGATGAATTTTTTTCCCCAAAATTTGAAATTTTAAAATTTCAAATGTTGGCGGTTTTTTCTTAAAAAAAAAATTGAAATCCAAAAAATTTGAAATTTGGCGGTTATTCTTTCAATTTTGAAATTTTAAAGTTTCAAAAGTTGGCGGGTTTTTTTAAAAAAAAATTGAAATCCAAAAAAATTAAAATTTGGCGGTTATTCTTTCAATTTTGAAATTTGAAATTTGAAAAGTTGGTGGCAAATCAAATTTTGGGGGAATTTTTCAATATTTTAGAATTTCAAATTTAAATTATTACAGGGTTTTTAATTTTAATTTTTTTTATTTCATATTAAATCTGAAAAATTAATAATTATATTGTTGGAGGGTTTTTTAAAAGTAATTATTTAATTATATAACTTACTCCTATTAATTGTATAATTAATTACATAATTAAATTATATACAAAATAATTGCATTACATTAAAATAATAATATAAAAAAATGGCTCTCCAAAATGCGTTTTACCATTAAAGTGCACATCAACAAAAAAGCTACATATACACTATTCAAACATTCATTTTAAAGATTTGGCTCTCCAAAATACCTACTCCAATGCTCTAAGGCAAGTAAGATACGGAAAGCCAATCCTAAGAAAACAGACTATCGAAATGAAAGCCACCGAGGAACCAGACAGGAATTTTCTGATATGGTAATAGCTTAGTCACCAAAAAAAAAAAAAAAAAAAAAAAAAAAAAAAAAAAACCTTGAGCTATGCGTCCTTTGCCATGCACTAAATAAATCAGATACTAGTTTGCAGATTGAGGAATAAAATACACTTCATCTCTAACACTCTTCTAATCATTTCATCAAGTGATGACTGGAGAAGTATGGACTCAACTAAGCTCGGCCATAACTGGCCTAATGCTTGCCTGGGTCATGTTTCAACAATATTTCCCTACTCAGCTGCGTGGCTATCTCGAAAAATATAGTCAGAAGTTGATAGGTTTGGTCGATCCTTACATCCACATTACCTTCCATGAATTCACGAGTGAGCGTCTCGAGCGCAGCGAGGCCTTTTCTGCCATTCAAAACTATCTCAGCTCCAATTCCACGAAGAATGCTAAGAATCTCAAGGCTGAGGTTGCCGGTAAAGGCCAGTCTGTGGTCCTCGTCATGGACGATTATGAAGAAGTTACTGATGTTTTCAATGGGGTTAAGGTCTGGTGGTCTTCAAGCTTTAAAGCTACCCCGCAACAATCTCTCTCTTATTTTCCTGTTTTCGAAGAGAGAAGATTTTTCACGCTCAAGTTCCATAGAAGTCACAGAGAAATCATCACCGAGAAATATGTGGAACATGTTTTGAAAGAAGGGAAGGAGATTGCTGTGAGGAACAGACAGAGAAAACTCTACACCAACAATCCTAGTGATAATTGGAGTGGGTGGAAATCTACCAAGTGGAGTCATGTGGTGCTTGAGCACCCTGCTACATTTGATTCGTTGGGAATGGAAACAAAGAAGAAAGAAGAGATCAAGAAAGACCTTATCAAGTTCAGCAAAGGGAAACACTACTATGCCAAAATTGGCAAGGCCTGGAAGCGTGGCTATCTCCTTTATGGCCCTCCGGGAACCGGCAAATCGACTATGATTGCTGCTATGGCAAATTTTTTGGATTATGATGTTTATGATATTGAGCTGACCACGGTCAAGGACAACAGCGATCTTAGGAAGCTATTGATCGAAACCACTGGAAAATCTATCATCGTGATTGAGGATATTGATTGCTCACTTGATCTTACAGGACAGAGGAAGAAAAAGGAGAATGGTGAGGAAACAGATGAAGAGAAGGATCCGATTTCTAAGAAGAAAAAGGAGGCTAAAGAAGAGGGCAAACGCGCTAGTAAGGTTACTTTATCTGGGCTTTTGAATTTCATCGATGGAATCTGGTCAGCATGTGGTGGAGAAAGAATTATCGTGTTCACTACCAATTATGTGGACAGACTCGATCCTGCTTTAATAAGGAGGGGGAGGATGGACAAGCATATAGAAATGTCATATTGTTGCTTCGAAGCATTCAAGGTGCTAGCCAAGAATTATTTGGAACTCGAGTCCCACGAACTGTTTGGGAAGATTGAAGAGTTGATGGGGCAGACAGAGATATCTCCAGCTGACGTTGCTGAGAATCTGATGCCAAAGTCAGACGAAGAGGACGTGGAGACTTGTTTGAAGTGTTTGATTGAAGCTCTTGAGGCTTCAATGGAGGAAGCAAGAAAAAAGTCTGAAGAAGAAGCAATGTTAAAGGCTGAGAACGCAGACAAACAGAATGGTGAAGCATCTTCTTCCGAGGAAGTAGCTGTAGTAAGAGAAAACGGTGTCGGGTCATCCGAGGAAGTGAAAGAGAATGGTTTCATTGCTCAGGGTTAGGGTGGAGAGGCAGTATCATCGCCATTACTAGACATTTGATTATGCAGGAACTTTGGAACACAGTTGCAATGTAGTAGCTCTCGAATAAGTTGGAATGTCCATTTTAATTGGATTTCTTATTGTATTATTGCCTTCTGTCAATTTTCCTGGTAATCTATCTCAATTTTCCTGGAAATTCGAACAGGTCACCCACGGGTTCTCCTTTTTCTTTGATTAGATTGGATTTGATTATTGAGATAAGAGATGCTAAATGTTCAGTAGATGGGGCATTTTCATTTTGGCTGTTGATCATCCTTTATAAAACCTTAAATTTCACAACTCCATCGACGGTCTCTTTTCTTAAATATTCTGAGAGCTGTATTTCATTTCTACTATCGAAACATACAGGTCAAGCAGGAACCCTAACTCTAGAGACTACTTGCATTCTAAAGAAGAAGAAGAAGAAGAACAAAACACCATTTAACTACATCAACAGACGCGAGTACAGAGCTAATCAAGAACTAGTGAACTTAGTGACAGCCTTGGTTCCCTCAGAAACGGCATGCTTAGCCAGCTCTCCAGGCAAAACCAACCTGACAGCAGTCTGGATCTCCCTCGAGGTAATCGTGGGCTTCTTGTTATACCTAGCAAGTCTTGAGGATTCCTGAGCAAGCTTCTCGAAAATGTCATTAATGAAGGAATTCATGATACCCATCGCCTTGCTTGAAATCCCAATATCTGGATGAACTTGTTTCAGGACCTTGAAGATGTAGATCTTGTAGGTCTCTGTGCTCTTCTTCACCCTCTTCTTCTTTTTGTCTCCCGTTGCTGCTGCTCCGCCTTCTTTTGGGAGCTTCTTGCCTGCCTTTGGCTTCTTCTCTGCAGGGGCTTTCTCCGCCACTGTCTTCTTCTCCTCCGCCGGCTTCTTCTCTGCCGGCTTCTTCTCAGCTCTTGGTGCCATTTTTTCTCGAAGGCAACGAATCCAGAGGAGGTGAGGGTAAGAGTTTTTTTGCTGGAGATGCTTTTCGTGCTGTGATAGTTTAATTTCTTGAGATATATAATGAAGAGGAGGGTAGTGTCCTTTTGTGATTGGTAGTTGCTTTTTATTTGGATTGATGACGTGGATGGTTTCAATCGTTGGATTAGAAAAGGGAATTTCATAAATCGACGGTTTAGATTGTTTGATATAGTTCCTTGGTAGTCTTTAAACGCAGATTGCTGACATGGACGTAACAAGTGTAACGGAAATGATTGTTTAAAGTTGAGTGTGGTATGAATTTTAATTTTAATTATTTTAAACATATATATTTTTAGAAAGAATTTTTTTCTTCGATCAATTTTTTTTTATATAATTGAATTAATAATTTTATTTTATAAAAACAATTGAAATCATTTTCAACTTTTAAATATATACTACATCTCTCTAAAAAAAAGATTTCGGTTATTTTTATTAAACATAATTTTGACTTTACATTATTAATAAGAAGATAATTTTAAAATTATAACTTCAAATAAAAAATCATTTTTTTACAAGTCATGCCAAATGAATTCTAAAATTATCTTCGTGAAATGATATAGAAATATTTATTTGATTAAGAAACTTTAATTTTTAATTTTAGGCTTATTTATGAATGCAATTGAAACTGTTTTTTTTTTTTTTTTTTTTTTTGCTTCAAATTAATTTTTATATTTTTTTGATAAATTAATGTCAATAATAATTTTAAAAAATGATTTAAAAATTAATTGAAAAACAATTTTCGCACTCTCAAACACTCTCTTAAACTTTTAAATCAACATGATATGCCTAGTGATAAAAGGTCATATGTTAAAGTTAGGTCCAACTATTTATTTAGTAGTGTTATTGTTTTTTTTTAAATAAATATATTTTTAACCTGATTTGTTATTTTATTTTATCTTGATTAACAATAAACTGAATCTAAAAATAAATCAATGCGAAAAACAATATTTAAGAATTGATAATCCATAAAAACAATCTGCCAAAAATATGAAAGCTAAAACAGAGAGAGAGAAGGAATTTTTTTGTCAATGGAATCGAATCTAAAGATATACCAATACTATCATTAAATAGAAGCTCTCATTTTGAAGAACTTATAAATACCAAAACAAATGATTTCATTTTGAAATAGATGGGAATAACAATTTTATTAAAATAAGAAAAAATAAAAGTCGGATTTTGCGTTGATTTGTCCTTACAAAGAGTTTTTGGTCATACATTTGTGTTTAAGGGTTGTTTGGATGCATTTTATGCCTAAAAAAGATATTAAGATTTCTGTCCAAATCTGTCTAGATTCCAACAACAGGAGGGAGAAAGAAAGAAGACATGAGATAATTAGTCTTCTTTGCAGATGACTCGTCGTTCGTATCGTAATTTTTTTAAACATGCTTGGGCCTAAATGAAGGCTTTAGTTGCTCTACGAGAGGAAGATGAAAAGAGAGAGGGGGAGAAGAAAGCAACCATGACCCAACCGAAGGTGGCTCTCAACCTAGCCAAAGGTGGGGAGAAGAAAAGAGGAGGGGAAGAGGTGTGGCCTAACCGCAGGATAGAAAGGAGAATATGAAAATAAGTGTTTGTTTTTGTATTTTTGAAAAAAAATCTGATTATTTTTTATTTTTGTTTCAAATTAGTTTTTTATTTTTGTGTTTTTAGATTGTATTAAAATTAAATAAAAATATTATATATTTATCTAAATAAAAAATATCAAACAGGAATAGGAACAAAAGTAATGTATTTTCCATCATATTGCCCCCAGCACCATCAGCCTTAAACATGAGTTTTGAAAAGTAACAAATCGTAAGTCATGCTGTGCTAACCAGTGATATTTCATTGTCACAATCCAATCTGTTTTCCTGACCATATTCTTAACAATTTCCGGCCTTTCAAGATAATTTACATCAAATCACATTCTAAAATCAGTCTTAAGAGCATGAATAACCTTATGAAATGTAACTGTACATCGTCTTTGTTTCCTAGTCTTGCAATATCTCATTGATAATTTATGGAGAAATTTTTAACTGTCTGTCAAACATGTTAGCTAATATTTTGACATGAATGTGACTAGTTTCATAAGACCTACTACTGATTTGCAGGCAATTAATGTTGAAAGCGAAGATGACAGATATGCTTAGGCATGACTTACTTAACTGATAAGAGTTAAAAAGGAATATGTTTCTGGTCTAAGCAGCTGGAACTCCATCGAAGCTCGACTCGTCCAGCATCTCAACTACAGGAGCAAACTGCACAGGAAGAAAAGTAAGAAAGAGACAGACTAACCAAGTGTTCATAAACATATAAACTGACCTCATCATCCTCTTCGAAGTAAATGCCATCAACTGCGCTATTCTGCTGGAACTCCCATCCCAGGTTCTTCTCAAGTAGTTCTTTTAGTTTCCTAGTCTGCAAGAGGTGGAGCATTAAAGTGAAAACATCTTCCATCCATTCATCCAGCACCAGATCATTCATTTCAACAAGATTTAAAAGTGATGAATACTAAATGAAACTATGGATTGCAAGAAATTGATTTCTAATCAAATGAAGCCATCCAGGAGCACACATTAATCTAAGATTCCAATCCATAAGGAGGAAAAGGGGTACCAGAGTAACAGAAGAAAGATCTGAAACATTCTAGTAGATGGTCAAAAAAGATATGATGTTTTTTTCATGCAAGAGGAAGATAATTTGGTATCATGCCAACTGTCTATGAAAAGATGAGTTTAATAGACAAACCCATGCCAAAAGATCTCCATCCACCACCGTGGCATCTTGCACAAGCAAAAAGAAATCCTGCAAACCCATTTAGCCATAAATCAATCACTTGATCCTAACACAAGAATCAACATGTAAATCTTTGCAACGCTAATGATTTGAAATGCTATATGGTTTTTTTCTTTCTTTCCACAGCCTAGTTGTATAAGAAGCTGCATGGCAGGCAACCAATTATATGTAATGCCTAGGAACTTAATAAGCAGACAAATTTAAATCACCACCATCTAATTAAAACATGAAAAGCCTCTTCTAAGTGGCAATTGAGCCTCATCAATTGATAATCTTGGCGCAACGAACTACCTTGCAAAGTCGGTGTAAGAAGCTATCAGCAGAAAACCATGACTCGTCCAACAATGATGATACCACTATTCCTGCACCATTACTTTCTGTCCTATCTTTCTCAAGTCCATATTTCAGTTGATAGAAGATGACCTGGATGAACTGTGTGAAATTCAAATGAGCCAGAGCCAGTACCAGTTAGAACAAAATCTACAGAACCAAAGGTGTCTGTATAATGTATCAGCTTCAACCACACAATAATGCATCAGAACTGAGGCACCAAAATATCAAAAAATGAAACAGATATACCCAACAAGTTTTACCCAGCAATCCAAGCTTGCTGTCTCGATATAGTTAAATAATTAGTAAAGTTCACTAGAGAGCTTCAAAATGGTAATAAAAAGTAAGGAGTTGAGGGAAGAGAAGATAAAAAGGTCAAGGCATCAGGTTTTCATGAGTCAAGCAAGCAAATGATTAGAAAGTCAACTATCATTATAAGGGAAGGGGATACAAATTAGGGTGCCAAGGAGCATAAAAACCTATGTGATAATAAAAATACGAATTTCAGATAAGATCACAGAAGAAGATTCAGGCATCTGAAACCCAGATGTAAAGGCCTCTTTAGTTGGGTTTATCTGCTAATAACATCGCCTTCAGTTACCTTTTCATTTTGTGGCACTCTTCAGTTCCTTTTCATTTTGTGGCAATATTCAGTTACCTTAATTTTAAAACCAACATGATCATGTAATAATATAAAGAAACACTCAAAACAATTACAGTCAGAATATTACCTTAGTAAAAAGATGACTCCTTGTACGAAAAGGCTGTAAAAAGAACAAAAGAGCACTGTCATTAGAAAATAAATAATACTAAATCCAAAGCTAGAATGAACATCACTGAGGTGATATGTGTAAACCATACACAGGATGAATTGCATGATACCCAAACACTTATAGAGCACCAAAAGTGAAAAAAGAATGAAAAGAGTGCTTTAAAAAGAATAACATACTATAACATTAGAGAAGATTAGGAGACAGAAAAAAACTGAAGAAGAAAATTTTCAGTACTGAGCACCCAGTGCACTTTCACCATAAATTAACGATTTTAATTGTTTTAAGAAATAGGGAGTAGTATATCATACTAAATCAGCAAAAAACTATAAAATACAAAGGAAAAATGGTTAAAAAAAGTGATATTAAATGAGAAATGCTCAGAAGATATTGCTGCTTGCAGTGCTGAACCAAACACCAAAACATGTATCATACTTGTTTCATTTTCATGTGACAGCCACTCAATGTATTGTGATGCACCAAATCACTATATACGAGCACCTACTGTAGAGGATTAGCATCTAGGGAGATGTTTAAATGCACAAACTATGACTGTGTGTATATATTGTTCTGCTATTGCCTTGAATATATGCCTCATTCAATTATTGAATTTGGGCACAAGCCATAATTCTCAATTATTGAAAGCAAAAACATAGCAAGAACAACTTTGTCCAAACCTTCATAATTGGAGCTCTTTACCATGATTATGAAACAATAAAATCATTGATTCAGCTCACAGGATATGATATTAAGCAGACTAAAGAACGGTGTCTAAGAGAGTTAAAAGGAGAGCACGCACATGTTCTCAATAACATAAACGGCACAGTGGGAAGGGTAGTGGTGAAAAACATCATAATCTTAATATGTGGATGAGAAAGTGCCACAAGCATAATTAAATAAAGCATCGGTTTTCAATGTATTGAGAGCAAATTGAATCTCAAACTAATATTTTACTATCAAGGGAATATGAAAAAAATCATTACTTACAGCTTCAATGCAACTCAGCAGAAGGCTAACCAAAGATTTCCACTGAAAAAATGCTTCAAGTGACTGCCCCATCTGCAAAGTTTTCGAATGACATAAGGATATGATACCATCGATCAATTTCAAATGCAGGATTTGTCTGTGCATACCAAAAATGCAATATAAGCAAATTGCAGCTCCCCAAGAAGTAAGTCTTCAGAACCTCCATAGTCTTTCATCAAAACACTTTCTAGTAATTCAGTCTGATAACAGAAAAACAAGAATAAAGAAAGAAACAAGTTGATCTAAATTATAAAATGTCAGATAATTCAGAAGCCATACATAACAATACTTTACCTTGTCAAGATTCAAAGAAGTAAGTTCTTTCCCCTCCATTCCTTTGCGTTTAATAACACGAGGGATTGCAGTGTAATAACATCCTCCCTTCTTGGACCGATCAATTGATGTAGATGCTGAGAGCTTACCAGTCCCCAATTGTGCATCTAGAGCTCTCTCGATTGATGTTTTAGGACTGTTTTTATCCATTTCAGATTCACACACAACTGTAATTTCTCCCCCAATGGGTTCTGTGAATTGAACGAGCAATTCAACATAAACAAGTTGTGAGAAATTCACTATCAGGGGAGGTACACTATGTATTTCAAATTTGAAAGAAAAAGGATGATTGAAGAGCTTTGCAGCACGGTGCATTAAAATGCAGAAGTGAAATTATCATAAACACTGCTAGCAGAATCATAGTATTTCATAGACAGATGAAAACCTTTGTTCTATTAAACATAAGTGACCAATGCATATTCTTACATGATTTACATGCTTCAAGCTCTCTACATCAATTACTAGCCAAGAAGCTAAAACTAACATTCACATCAGCCACTACCACCCATATACAGTGCTGAACTTTTCCTATCCTAAAAAAAGGAAAGGAAAGGAAATGTGGTCTGACCAGTCAATGAACATAATATATCTACAAGAAAAAATATCTTTAAATTAATATAAAGTATATATCTATGTGGATTCTCAAAAGTAAATTTCAAACAATAGAAGAACCAAATGTAAAATGAGAAAACAGCAGCAATTATAAAGGACAAAAATGAAGTGTTAAAAGCACCGAGCACTCAACATGAGAAAGCAATCATGAAGAAATCCTTATAAGAGCTATAAACAGAGCTGTTTAAAATAAATAGCACTTCGAGTAGCTAAAATACCAATTTGTTTGATGATGGTCTTTGTGAGGTAACTAGACAAGCGCTTCCATTTTCCGTACTGGCTTAGGTTATAAGGACCAAGATATCTGTCAAACTCTAAACTTTTAACTGCTTGGCAAAATCTTTCTTCCTGGGAAGCAAAAAAGGAGAGAGGAAAAACATAAACCATAATGAAGTCAGCACAAAGTTACCATAAGGAAAAACAAACTCTAATCATAATTTCGACAATTTTTCTTTTTCCCCTCTTGATATTAGATGGAAGAAAAAAAATCTAAAGGACAATACATTCTTCCAATTAACAAGGATTGTGTTACAAATGAACCGCAAACTAAACAAGAAAGGAAAAAACCACCACAAAGTTACCAGAATCAATCATTCAATTTTCACAACATGTAACTAGATAAATAACAGTAAGAACATGCATATTCAAAAAGATAAATGAACACAAACCTCTTCTTCTGGAACCTTCACCAGCCTTTCCTCTTGTTGATTCCATTTACGAACAATAACCTTTTTCATTAACCAGAAAAAATGAAAAGCAAAAAATCAGTCCTGATAAGAACAAATTTCAAAATTTAGCATTCAAAAGAGATATTCAATAAAAGAAAAAGAAACTCTACCTCAGACGGCGCCGCATCAACGAAGAAGCCAACGATAGGAGAGAATTGCTTGCCGTCTTTGGTAGAAGAACTGTAGTAAACAAAATGAGGACCAGGAGGTATCATTTTAATGCCTTTAAATGCCGGTCCTACTGTGAACATCTGCAATTTGTCACAGTCAGTCACGTTAACATAAATTTCCAAATTCAACTAAACGGAGAGAGTCTCTAATACCTGAGTATCAATGCCGACAAGAGTGTACTGAGGAACGTCGAGGAGGAGGAGTGTGACTCCTTGCTTTACCAGCTCTAAAGCCGTCTCTGGATCCATGGCTACCTATTTGTAAGAAAGTTTTTTTTTAGTTTTCTGGTTTCGGTTCAAGAGAAAGGAAAGAAGAAGAGACGGACCAGGCGGTCGCTCTGCTGCTGTAGTTGTAGAAGTAGAATCCAGAAACATCGACGGCCGTCCCGGGGTTTTAAATAGTTTGCAAAATTAGAATTGCAACTCAAAAGTCCTTCAAGGAAAGTTTCTTTTAAAAGTCCGTATTTTTTTTTTAAAAAAGTGAGGAAATTCTCACAATCGCACGAGTTTATATACAAATAATTCTCAATTTTAAGATATTAGTATTTAGTATGTTGTTAAAAGATTTTTTTCTCTTTTACTTATTGTATTTTAAAAATTATATTTTAAAAGTATTTAAAAAAAATGAATTTTTATTTTATTTTTTATTTTAAATTAAAAAAAATTGTATTTTAAATATTTTGATATGTTGATGTAAAAGATTATTTTTAAAAAATCAAAAATTATTATTATAATATATTTTTAAACAAAAACTATTTTTAAAAATAACTCAGCTACCTATAACAGACACTTAATGTAACATTATTAACTTCTTTTAAATGTACCAAACTGATAATAGAGATTTGTTTTTAATATTTTTTAAACAAAATAACTTAATCTTAATCAATGCATATGATCCAAAAAATACTATTTTATTGGGGGGAAATTATATAATGTCTTGCCTCGTCATGAAATTACATCTTTTAATGTGAAAAAAATATTAAAAATTATTTAGAATAGAAAATAAAAATTCAATTCAATTTTTTTTAAAAATAACTTTTGAAATACTGACAAACACTCCCTAAATGATCAACCATATAATTAATGCCCACTTTAATGATAGTGAATGCTTCAGACCAGAAAATAAAAATTAAAAATAAAAATTAAGGTCTACACCTCACTTAATTAACGTATTGACCACTAAATGCACATTACTAGAACTGCCAGAGCAAAATCCTTTTTTATTATTATTATTTTATAGAACACAAACATGTCTTCTTTCCAATCCACCATGACCTCCAATGCAAATCCAAGCTTCGATGAGCATCGATGGATGATTAACATTCGTCGAACACTCGACGAGGAGCTTGAAGATGACACTGAAATTCCTGTCTGCATTTTCAATGTCCTTAAAATTCTAATGACAAGTTGCCCAGATTGCTTTGTTCCGCAGCAAGTTGCGATAGGTCCGTACCATTACTGGCGGCCGGAGCTCTATGAGATGGAGAGGTACAAGCTCGCCGCGGCAAAAAGAGCTCAAAAACGCCTCGAATCCCTCAAGTTTTCACACATTGTTGGTAACTTGATCAACCTTGAGTTGAAGATTCGAGCCTGTTATCACAAGTTCTTGGATTTTAGTAACGAGACTTTAGCCTGGATGATGGCCATTGACGCGTCGTTCTTGCTTGAATTCCTGCAAATTTATGCCGTCAAAGAAGGGATCGTTTTCACCGGAGTTTCCTCAAGAATGTCACATCTGGTTGATTATGCAGGGAGAAAATCAGCCCACAACGCAATTCTCAGAGATATGGTAATGCTCGAGAATCAAATCCCATTATTTGTGCTGAGAAAAATTCTTGAAATTCAGCTGTCATCATTAGAGATGGCTGATGAGACGCTGCTCTCAATGCTGGCTGGATTTTACAAGGAGATTTCCCCGTTTAAGATGCTGGAGGAAATTCCCAGTATCAATATTTCTCATTGTGCCCACTTGCTAGACTATCTGTATGACATAACCGTCCCGAAAATTGAAGCACCGGAAGAGATGAATGAGGCTGACGGCCAGCTTGATGAAGCCATGGAAGGCGAGTTCATGTCATCGGAGAATTCGAACCTCGCCGCAGGGCTAAGCGAAGGCCTGGTGCGTCTTCTCAAAAGGTTGCTAGTTTCTAGACATGTTAAGGCCATGCTTAAATTGCCATGGACAATCGTCTCTAACCTTCCTTGGTGTTCATTCTTGAAACAACCTGTTGAATACTTCTTCTTCTCACAAGACAAAGAAGTCAAACCAGAGAATGAGAACCTGAACAACGAACTTGACAAGCCTCCATTGGCTGAAGAGATTGCAATTCCTTGTGCCGCTGAACTGTTCAGATCCGGAATCCGTTTCTCTCCGACAACAGGTAACATCCTGAGCATTAGTTTCGATGTTAAGACCGACACATTATACCTTCCGATTATCAGTTTGGATGTGAACACAGAGGTGGTCCTGAGAAACATGGTAGCGTACGAGGCTTCAAACGCATCAGGACCGTTGGTTTTTACGCGTTACACTGAATTGATGAACGGGATAATCGACACGGAAGAGGATGTGAAGTTGCTCAGAGAAAAAGGCGTAATTTTGAACCGGTTAAAGAGTGATGAAGAGGTTGCCATGTTGTGGAATGGGATGAGCAAATCTATCAGACTCACCAAGGTTCCATTCTTGGACAAGGTGATTGAAGATGTTAACAGGTATTACAATGGACGATGGATAGTAAAAGGTGGGAAATTTATGAAGCAGTACGTGTTTAGTTCTTGGCAGTTTCTCACATTGCTGGCTGCCATTTTTCTTCTGCTCTTGATGGCACTGCAAGTCTTCTGCACTGTCTATAGATACACTCGAATACTTCATGTCAGACCATCTGGAAAGTAGTCATAGTTATGGTGATGTATTGGCTAAACAAATTCAAGAATCTAAATCTACTACAAATTTGTGAGTTTCTTGATCATTTGATGACATTAAAGTGAAGGTTTGGAGCAAATCATTTTCCTTGCTCTACTGCAAAATCAGGGACGGATGTTTTTCCATCGGAAAACAGCAACGGAATACATTCCGTCGCTAATTACATCTGTATATAGCAACGGGATTATTCCGTCGCTCGCCAATTCTCATTTTTCTTGTAGGATTGTTAAATATTTTTTTTTTTTGGTTTTGAGAAAACCTCACTTTCCTGGAATGTCTACTTTGTGGGCCCAGATGAGTAATTGAAATCTCAGTTGTCATACAAGTCTTAACTCAAGACTTGCTGTGCAGATTTCAATCTCCTTGCCATCACGACAGGTTGTTAAATATTCATCCCTGAAATAACAGATTTGTTGTTTTCTTAGTTCTTATTTAGTGTTTCAAAGTTGAGCTGCAATCCCATCAATGGAAATGCGAGTTACAGAAACTCGAGCTTGCCATGTCAAAATCCAAAAGAAATTCAAGGTCCAAGCTTTCTCATTCTTACAGTGTTAAATGGAAAGGGAAGAAAATTACACCATGGAATTTGCAAACTATCATCTGATACCCAAAATGTAGATCATCTGATCTGATCATTCAATCTCAGAACTATCCAAGGACTGGATTTCTTCACCATTGATGGCAGTCTCAGTGATGTGAGCTATCTTCAACCAGTCCTCTCCTCTCTTTCTCACACCGCCTCTCCAGATTTGGACATGAATAAAGTATCAACTTTCTGATTATATTCAGACTCCACACCCCATCTGAAAAATACATCAAATTATGCCGACCTTCACTTTTCAAGAGTGAAAGGGACGAAAAGTTGTCCTGTCTGATTTGGCAGACAAGATAATCCTCTGCAATCTCTAATTGTCAGTTTCCAGAGAGAACTGAGATGCTGGATACTCTCTGGCAATGATTTCATCTTCGGACATTCAACAAGAACCAAACTCTCCATCATTGCCAGATGTCGCACTCCCCCGGGTAGAGATGCAAATTCGCCACAACATTGAATCCTTAAAAATGAAGAGAAGATAAACCACATGATCCATGAATTGACAATGAATTAGCTTTCTCAGCCAATTCTTCATGGTTTCGCTATTCCATCGCTGCTCCTTTGCATCTTGGAGCACAGCCTGAATCATAGTCAGTGTACTTTCAAGATTCTTGAGCTCCGTTTTGAAGCCCCATGCAGTTGGAAACTCCCCAAATGCTAGAAGAGTGTTCAAGTTGCCCAAGATCGTACTTACAACAAGAGTGAGGAGCACCCCAGCCACTGTCACAGCCATACTTGCTCCGAAGGATTATTGGTCTCACAAAACAATCAAAAGCCAAACTTTTTCTCAAACTTTTTGGACAGGAAATGAAAATGGAAACAAGGACTAAATGAAATAGTGGCGCAGTCTCGAGGGACGTTGCCGTTACGTGGTGGCAAAGGACTTGAGATCTGCGTAACAAGTCTTGAGTTCAAATCAGGGCGTGCATCTCTTGTAAGAGTCTGGAACAACCGGAGTTTTACTCGTTCACCTTATTAAGGAACCATCTCACCTAAAAGCTTAAGCTGATAGGTGAGGCCCCAGAATATAATTATATTATACTCTAACACACCCCCTCAAGTGAAAGCCCTTTGGGCTTGAAACTTGCACAGGCCCACATTACCTTGTGCTTGATTTTTTTATCAAATAGAATGGGGGTGGTGAGATTCGAACTCGTGACCGCTGGGTCAACAAGGCTCTGATACCATATTAAGGAACCATCTCACCTAAAAGCTTAAGCTGATAGGTGAGGCCCCAAAATATAATTATATTATACTCTAACACACCTGGACCTATAAAATATGTTTTTCAAGAGTAAGTTTCCTCGAATAAAAAAAAAATGTAGGCGCACGTAACAGTTGCTAGTATAGAATTCTTTGTTGCTTCAGCATGACTCCATAATTCTGGCAATTCAATGATTGATAACATTTTAAATGTTTCTTCCAACAACATAATAATTGTTATTGAATTTAAAATTATAATGACTGTCATTTGAAGTGTTCTTATCTATCAAACTTATTTTCTTTTCTTTTTATTTTGAGTCAATGGGATGTCATAAAATTAAAAAGCAGAGTTTAAAATTTCCACCAGTAAGAAAAATATTGCATGGCGCATGATACATAAACTAAACTACAAATACCACCACCACCACCACCACCACCATCCTGTTAATATTTAATGATCTTTCACATGCACTAACGAACTTCTGCAGTACGTTGAATAAATATATAAAAAGAACAAGAAGCTGATTAGCTGACCTTCGAAACTTGGATTAAACCGGTTATAAAAGTGATTTCTTGAGAAATACAATAAGAGTGGGAAAAAGGTTGAAATATGAAAGAAAAAACCAAATGGGGTTCTTTAGATTTTGACATTACCAACTCAATTCAAACACAAACAACTATATATAACTAACAAGTAACATTTTTATATCAGCTAAAGCTAAGCCTGGAAAGTTGGATGAAACCCATCAAGAACATGATTGCTTGAACGAATTATAGCATGAGAGAACAACGTACAGAGAAGGTTGGGAAAGAAAATGGTTTTTTTTTTTTTTTCTGAAGATGAATTGAAGGAGGGAGAGGCCGCGGTGGGCCGGATTAAAACCGGAATATCATTATTCAGAACCTGATGAAGCCCAGCAGGGCCCAAGAAGAAGAGAGGAGATGGGGTAAGGGAAAGGCTTCCCTACGAAAGGAAATGATGAGCACGACATCCAATACAAATTTTTGTCTCACAAATTAATAGGGCGATGCGTGCATTAAATACTCATTTTATAGGTTAATTGTGGGGAAAAAATAATTATATTCCATTGTTACTCGTGCATTGAATATTTGTTACTCCCCATGGTGATTTTATGTGACTTGGGATGTGTAAATAATAAAAATAATTAAACTGCATCAAAGGCAAAAAAAAAAAAAAAAAAAAAAAAAAAAAAACTAGAAAAACCATTACATATGCACAGCATGAGTAATTACTATGATAAAAAAAAATTAAGTGAATAATTTTAAAAAAAAATTGCAGCACTAAAATATTTGAATTTATTTTCCATATTAATACTTTCACTTTCAGCTTTATATTGAATGTGATGTGAATGAGTTAATTTGGCTATCTATCTATCTATATATATACAGAGAGAAGATGAGTTTCATCGGTTATTTAATATAGGATGAGTTTCATAGAAAACCTAGTAAAAAATTTAACCGGTGTGCCGAAAAAAATATGAGTCTTTCCAAAACCCTATAAAAACTTTTTTTTTATTCGAAGAAATTATATTTTTGAAATGTGTATTTTGTAAGTTCAAGTAAACGAATAAAAGGTGCACACTCTAACTCGAACTTGAAACTAATTATATAAATCATAAATCTTTTGTTATCACGTTATGCTTCTTGTATACCCCTGTTAAAACCTATACTTTTAAAATATAATTAAAATCAATTCGAATTAAATTACTCACTCGTATCAAATCAAATTTAATAAATATAGATACATGCATCATACTCACAAACCAGCAGCCTCATCATTGAGATACCTTAATTTTTGTTCTTTTCTTGAACAAATCATTGCTTGCATTTATATAACGAACAATTTCAGGAGTGATAAAATAAAATCGATGAACACATCCCCAGATCTTAACCTTGGCCATCGTGGACTAAAAAAGAAATTTCCAAGTTATGTTGCCTCTCTCCCTTGGGATCCATCACAGGATCATAATGCCTAACTTCTCCCTAGAGAAGAAAGTTACATCAATATAGTGGTAGCCAGGCAGAAACATGGCATCTAAGACAAATAACAAAAAAACTATATTTCATAATCATTTAATAGGTAATCCAGTAGTAAGAACCTGAGATTAAAAGATTTGTTTTTTTTATACTTATTAATATAATGATCACTAAAGATTTACATGGTCGTTAACTTCATAACTTATAAGATTAGTCGAGCTACACACAAGCTGACTCAAATAACTCACACTAATAATAATAAAATCATAATCCATGTCAAAGTGATTGAGACTAAGAATTTTTTTTTTTATACTTGCCAGTATAATGATCACAAGAAGTTTATATGGTCGTTAACTTCATAACTTATAAGACTAATCGAGCTACACGCAAGCTGACCCGATAACTTACATTAATAATAAAATAAAATAAAAACATAATCCATGCCAAAGTGATTAAGAAAACGAGGTCAAGGGCACTTGGGTCTTCCTTCCTTGGTCTTCCAGTTGTTATAGCAAGGGCATGTTCCCTTGTTACCGTAAGTACCAGGAGGAACACAGAGGCAAGTAGCGCAGCATTTCAGACAGAAGAACATGCATGGCTTCTTGTGTGATGTTGCTGAGCAGCGGTAACTACATCTTGGTTTGCATTCTGTAATATCAAAAAAAGTAAATAATTAATTAATTTTACTTGCTTAATTTGCCACGTGTGTATGTAATTTCTCAAGGAAAAGCATAATCTATATACCTGAAGGACGGAGCTTAGCACCATAGATCTGTTAATATTTTCAGAAAAAATAAAAGTAAATCAGAGATATTTTGGAAGAGTGGTGATAATTTTCAGAAAAAAAGAAAGCTAGCACATAAATGTAAATGTACATACCTCAGACACATTAGAAAATGTAATTAGAAGAAGAAGAGAGAGGGCCAACAAGAGGGAATTGCGGTTGTGGATAGCCATTGCTCTCTCTCACTATATTCTAATTGGGTTTTTTTTTTAGGGTTTTTATTTTTCAATGGGAAAGGGGGTTATAATTTATAGGGATTTTCCTCAGGATGACATTAAGGCGCGAATATTGGGATCGGACATTAAATACAAAAAATGGGTCTCGTTGTCACATGCAAAAGCGAGCAAGGAAAGCGCCGTGGTTTGTGGTTTCGTTTTTTCTTTGCTTTTTGTCAACGTTGTCGTGTTAGCTGTCTTGTTTTTTATTACTCTTTGTTCTGTAATGCTATATAGCTAGCAACAATGCGATCCTACACGACTCCCTTGGAATTATATTTTTATTGAAACGATCTCGTATTGTTTTTTTAAAGAAAAAAAACTTTAAAAAATGTTTATTTGAATAGGTTTGGTGAGGTGAACTGAATTACTAAAACTCAATCAAGATCAACATCTAGGTAATATATTTTTCAAGCTAACATGTCAAATCAAGTCGAGATTAATAATTATGACCGGTAGATGAGAACATATATATGTCGTTGATATTTTACATTTTTTTTTATATAATTATTGTTATAATTTATTTCTAGGTTATTCTTCAAATTCATCCAAAATAAAAAAATAAAAATAATTGGCGTGATAGAGAATCGAGTTGGAATTTTGGATGAAATCAAAAGCCCATTCGTACTTGTTGTGCCAAAAATTAAATAAACAATGTAATTTCAAAGTTAAAATAAATTATTATTAGATAAATCTGTATAAAATAAAGTTTAATGATATAATTAGATTTTTAATAAACAATATGATTTAATCATTGACCAGAATAAAATTTAATTATATTTAATAACTTAATTGGACTTATTATATAATTGGCCACATGGTTGAACCAGATCCAATCTAATATATAACAAAATTAAAAAAGAGTAAGGTCATACTCGTTGGGCTGTCAGCAGCCCAACTCAACCCGGCTGGGTTAGCCAAGTTGAAAGGGCCTAACCCTATCCATTATTATAATAATAACATTATTTAAAAAAAAAATCAAACGGATATATCAAATATACTCGTGCATTTCTCATAAGAGACTTCTAAGGCAAATTAAGGTGAAAAAAATGAATAAGGAGTCACTTTTTAATAACTAGAAAACTCTAACCTGATAGACATCACCCTGATGCATCATATTTAGAAAAAAGCTGCAAAGTTTAATCTTTACTCTTAAGACATGGACATCAATTTTTTACTAGATCTGAAATGACCATAGACTACCACTTGGATTTAAATTTAAAGAGTATTTGTGGTTGCAATTGCTTGTTAAAATGTTTTTTTTACTTAAAAATACATTAAAATAATATATTATTTACATCAGCACATCAAAATGATCTAAAAATACTAAAAAATAATTAAATCAAAGACAAATTTGTTTATTAATATTTTTTCAAAAAACACTTTTTCAATGTTAATTATTCATATTAAAAAAAAAAGAGTCCCAGAATTAAGATCCCGGACATGAGGAACAATATCCAGCATCCTCATTATTGTGATCAGAAAAGGAACATAAATCACCAGTGGCCAAGAGCTGGACTACCAAAATCTATGGATTTTGATTCAGTCCAACCATGAAAACAGAAACAATTTGACCAACTGTTTTCAAGAACGCAAAGATTGCATGCATAGCTTTACTTTCTTTCAGTCCAACTCCTTTTGGCCACTTTTGCAGAGAGATTTTGCAATCACAAAGCCCTCATTCTGTGTCCATCGAACAGTTGAATTAAGCCGGCCGGGGATAATAAGTAATGGCAATGGTGAGAGCCATTCGCTGCTGGGGAAACCCCCTAGCAAACTTACAAGGATGGTAAGTTGAGCATTGCAGAGAGTTTTTGCAAGTCCCAATATTCTTTCTGGGACACGATAACAGCTCCCACGGCCAGGGCGGCAGACACGATAAACAGGCTTCTTACGCATCCACGGCCTCGCGAAAATTGCCCCAGAATCGCCTTGCAGTGCTTGTCTGCTTCTTTCAAGGATGCATGGTCGCCTGCGTTTCCTGACTTTGCCAATGCTTTCTCATTCTATAAAGAAAACAGCATAAAGCAAGTAAATATTTTCAGTTTATGACTTGTCTAAGAGAACCTAAAGACTTAACAGTGGTTCTGTTGAACTGAAACCTTTATTTTAATACTCTATACATTTCTGTATGTAAATATGCAGATAAATATGAAAAATATGTTACCTTCTGCCTGAAACTCTTTAGAGTTTCCCTCACAAGGTCAAGAGAAGAATGTTTGACAGAGTGGTCCTTCCATTCATCTGAAAGCTTTCTCAAAACTTTGACACTTGCTTCGAGATTATCCAGATAAAACATGTCCTGTTTCCAGGCAGTTCATGTACAGGCAACCACAGTCAACAACGTGTATAACAACAGCACGCTGTCTCAAATTTACAATCTGGATCATAATTGTATCAGAAAACGCCTACCCATTGTTTGTAACACTCAGGGTTCTTTGTCAAGCACCAAATGAAAATTTCACTTGCTTCCCTTGATAGTTCAGAGTTTCCTGCAGAAAGCATTGAAAATCAGGCTGTAATGCACACTTGAAGACAGCAATCAATTGATGACAAGCAGCCCATTTGAGATTAGACTACCTTCTCCAGTAGCTTTGACCGAAATGTTCAATATCTGCTGCGTAACTTGCTTCATTGCTTTGCTTCCAGAGGAACCAGCGAGAGCAATCTCCTTTAAGGTTGGATAAACAGCTTCAAACCTCTCGGTTGCCTAAGGAAAAAAAATAGATCAAAACTTGCCTCAGACATAAAATACCCCCCCAAAATCTACAAAGCTGCACCAGAATACCCACCTTAACTCTAGCTGAAGGAACTGGGAAGGTAACTCTCATCAAAAGCTCAAGAGCTGAAGCTGGTACCACGCGCTCACCCTTTTTAACAGCACCATTTATTAAAATGGTACGAGCTTTCGGAGATGATAAGATTCTAATTCAAAGAAAAAAGGGGGATAGAGAGTAGTCAGGAAAAAATATGAACAAACTCTGAAAACTAAGAGTAAATAACTACCCACACAGTAATGTCAAAGATCTAAATGAAACAAGCATTGAATAGGAAGGTGTGAAATTAATTTGAATCCCATCAGTACCTCTCAACCAACTGCAAGATCAAATCTCTAGATTGAGGATTATTGCTTGATTTCCCACTCAGCATAGGGAAGAGAACACGAATCCACATGTACAATCCCACAACCAAATCTCCTTGAGATGCCTAAATCAAGATACAGTTCCAAATATCAAAATTTATTTTCCTACCAGAAGAATTCACATATTTGGGAGGGTCTAATTACCTGAGCAATCATCCATACAGTGACCGGAAGCTTGTCCTGTCCTTGATATTTTGGATTTTCACTAATTACTGGCAATAAATTGATCAGCACATCAGGCTTGCGTTGTAATGCCATTGCCAAAACCACAAATATTGCAACCTGGAACTCGACAGTATATCAATAGAACAGTCAAACACTATTACAACAGCCTTGTGAAAAACTTGTAAAACTGAACATATATAAAGTGTCCTAGTGAAACCTTTAGTGTTGATATTGGTGTGCTAACCATAAACAAAGCCTTAAAATAAGCATAGTTCCTAGCATATATCAATCCCTGCTTTCTTTCAAGTCTTACAGAGCTCTCTCCAAAACAATAATTAGCTGTGATAAGCCAAGTATATCTGAGAACTCTCACCATCAAAATTCGAACACTATATTCAATTTTTGCTAGTGTTAGTAGTTCTCGGAGCTCCGATCTCCATAGTAAGGAACATTGGAACCTAAGGACACAATATAGACACATACAGTGACAAAATGACTACATTAGAGGATTTGGACAGCTAATACCCATGTTCCAGTAATGGGCGTCTATTAATCAAAGCACTTTGCAAACATATGACTATATGACTCGTAACAATTTCTAAATTCTCATCTATAATACAGAAATCAAAGCACTGGCATGCAAGTATAAACCAAACATAATAGGTAAAAGAAAACACTTTTGAAAGAGAGTATTGACTAGCATTGAAGTGATTAGAACATATATAAAGAGATGTTCCTGAAAGCTACCAGAGACTTGGATGGCGATTGCTGGACCACCTTTTTAGATCCCTTGGTAATTCCTTGATGACTTGCAAGGTCATCAAAAATGCTGTCCATTGACCACAACACAAAGGACGCAAGTGCTTCAAGTGATCGCTGGCCAAGCCAGTCAACTGCTGTCTTGTAAACATCTTGCGAGATGTGTGCGAGAGGAATCTGCTCAGAAAAGCATTAATTAAAAATAAGATGTTAAAAATGGTAATAACATACGAAACTCATTCATATCACATCAAGCAACTTAAGCTTCTCATAGAACAATGTATGCTGATCAATTCAGAACGATCCATCTTAGATCATCAAATAAACGAATTAAACAATGTCGAAACGAATTAAACAATGTCGGTACCTTACCGTCGTAATACAAATACAAAAATCAGAACGAACAAACAAAGACTTGACTACACCATTATATCCCAAATCATTCACACCCGTCATTACTTTCTCCATAAAAATCAAATCATTAAAGAAAACAATGCTATGTTAACATAAGAAAATGTATATTATTTTTATGTAATCAAAATTACTATTTCCTAATTACAATTAAACTGATAAATAATTTATTTTTTTTCTTAAAAAAAAACACTTACATCAACCAATTTGGCAACAGAGGACTCCTTGAAGATTTTCAACCAAGGAAACTGAGCTGCACTCACCGGTGAAAATGCTCTTCCAATGTAATCAGCAAATCTCATTAATAGTATATCCTGCCGTGTCTCATACGAGACCTAAATCCGCCAAAACGACATCACACACAAAAAAAAAATCATTAATTCTTTTTTAAAAAAAAGTGTACGGATTAGAATTAATTAAAATAAAAAGAGTAAGACCAGAGAAACTAATAAGAAAAAAGTAAACAAGGATATTAATTAAATGCTTACAGTGATGTCAACCAGAAAGGCGCCTAGATCACCGGCATCGATCTTCGCAGCCGCCTCCGCCACCGTCACTTTTGGTTTTTTCGCCTTCGGCTTCTTTACCTTTTTCACTTGTTCTCCAGCACCACCACGGTCTCCATCGTCACTCTCGCCATCATCCTCATCAGAATGCCGCTTCGATCCATCTCTCTCGCCACTATCCTCCTCTCTCCTCCGGCTCTCCTCCTCAATCCTCCGTCTCCGATCTTCCGAATGTTGCTCAATTGACCGAAACACATTAGCTTCCCCACCGCCGACACCGTTGGATCGCCGGTGATCAGAGGAAGAATTCTCCGGCAAATTCGAAACATTCGGAAGCTGTTGTTTCTTGTTCCGTTTTGAATACGTAACTGTTTTCCATCCGCCGTCGCTCTGGTCTTTACCGTTAACGTTAACGTTAACGACAACGTTGCCTTCGCCGTTACGGTTTCTCATTTCTATTTCGTCTTCCATGAGAAGTTGTGCTATAAGAGCTGAATTCTCGTCCATAATTGAAAGGGCAGCGGTTTCAACGGAGCGACAGAAACGGAGGTTGAATTTTCAACGGCGAGTGAAGTGGGGAGGGGAAGGCGGGTTGGGTTTTTGAAGGAGAGGATCAGAGAGGAGTCACTGGTGTCAAAGGACACGTGGTATTTTCTGGTTAGGTATTTGGGCTTTTTTGGCAACGCATTTACGCGAATGCCATTATTAATATTTCTTGATTTACTGTTTTAAAATCTGTATGGATTAAGATGCCCATTCGGATTAACTTATTGATAATTGTCAGATTTACTGAGTGTTTATCCCAGAGCCGAATTCTTGGGTTTTTAGCACGACTAGTCCCTATAATTTGAATATTCTATTAAATTCATCCTTTTCATCACTTTTTTCTTTTATAATTTAATAAGCTAATAAAACATGTGCATTTGAAACCTTTTGTTTTTCTAAACAAACGAACTAGTGGTCAAGATTTTCATTTTTTTAATTTAAATAATTTTAGAGATGCACAAAAGATAGTCCCAATTAATTTTAAATATATATTTTTTTTTTACTAAGAGGAATCCTTCCTTTCCTTTATTTTATTTTATAAATATATTTATGCATATGTATATATAAAGGGGCTTAAATCTAATAAACAAAAAGATTACAACAAAGGCTATAAAATAGAGAAAATAGAGAGTGTAACATTATATATTAAATATGTATATAATTATAGCAAAAGAAAATAGAGAAAGTAGCATTGCATGAACAAATAAATCATATAAAAAATTCATAATAAAATAATAATCACATTGACAACCAACAATGCGCTACTCTTCTCATATCACATTCCAATAAAGACTAATAACAATACAAATTCCGTATTTATATTTAAATAGGAGAATCACACAGGCCATGTAATCACCTTTTGTATTTACAGAAATTATAGTTTATATTTTGTATAAATATAAAATATATTAAATTATGATTAGAATGTAAACTACTGCACTTGCAATAAAGATTAAAATATAAATTATATATTTTTTAAAATAACTATAAAACAACTAAATTATAGAATGGTCACAATAATTTATCCTATCTAAAACATTTTGAAAATATGCTTCTAAACACCGATCAATGTGATGAGCAACAAATAAAACTCTTTAAAGTTATTAAATTCGGATTGCTTGTAAGAAGATTTATTATAAGTAGAGAAAAACCGTTTCATAAGTGGAGGATCCATGATTCATCGAGTAAATTCTGTTAAGGAATCATCTCATTTAAAAGTTTAAGCTTGTAAGTAAAGCTCCAAAATATAATTTTCATTATTCTCTAACACACACCCTCAAGTGAAAGCCCTTTAGGCTTGAAACTTGCACATATCTACATCACTTTGTGTTTGGTTTTTATCAAATAGAATGGGGATGATGAGATTCGAACTCGTGACCGCTGGATCAATAAGATTCTGATACCATGTTAAGGAACCATCTCACCTAAAAACTTAAGCTTGTAAGTGAAGCCCTAGAATATGATTTATATTATTCTCTAACAAATTTCATCTTTTTCCTCCAGTCAAAAATAATGTTGTTTAAATTTTTTATTTAAAAAGACAATTATCTCGATTAAAAAAGACAACATAGTAAAAACAAAGAAATACATAAATCTATATTTACGAATAATGAAAAACCACTTATGAAGATTTTAAGGCAAATCTTGTAGAATCTTCTAACTTTTCTAAGGGTAATTTCATTACATCCTTATTTTTCATTTTAATTAGACTCACAATGTATTAATGAATTATCATTTAAATATATTTTTTTATTTTAGTCATTTTAATATAAATTAAACTATTAAAAATATCACCTTACTTTTATATGATTACATTTCTTCATTTAATGAATTTAAAATCATGTGACGTGTGAGATTTTAGTAATTTTATACGATTTTAATATGATAATGAAAATCAAATGTTTTTCATATAAATACACAACCATTATGTTAACATAAACTAGTAAAGAATCTTAGAAAGAAATTGAAGATTCATTAATATTAAGAATCTAATTAAAATAAAAAGTAAATTAGAAACCTAAACTAAGACTTTATGATGGTAAAAATTACTTCAACTATTTTTTTTTAAAAATATTGAATGTTAAAGAGTGTTTGTAACTGTGGTTATGAAAGTTTTTTTAAATTATTATTACTTAGAGTTATACTAAAATAATATTTTTTTAAAATATTTAAAAATAATATAAAAAATTTAAAATTAAAATAAAATCTATTTTTTTTTCCAAAAAAAACTGCAGATGAAAACGTACGAAATACCGTTTTCGTCCTTGCTGCACCCACCACCCACATTTTGTGCGTGTTCACACAGCTCTAATATTATCCCATTCCCAACTAGAGGAGCAAATTAAATAAATAAATAAAAAGAAAAATTCCTTTTATGTGTTTTTGCCCATGATCAAATACCTGCGGTCCCATCTTCGTAATTTGAGGAAGCTGAAAAGGGTAAATAGGAAAAATAAAAAGATCCGATACGAACGAGGGTCTTTTATTATTTTGTTTTTTTAAATATAACTCTTACTGTTTTGGTGTGGGGCCATCAGCAGCCACGTACATCAATTTAGGACTTTAGGTTGTCTCGTGCTAATCGGGAATTCATTACCCTCACCATATCAGCCTTGATTTTACTTTTATGCCCCCATTGAGTTCCAATCCCGTGGACATCACCTATATAGCCCCTAGGATTCACCTCGCGATCACCTACTCATGACATCATCACTTCAATCCATTGCATGAAAGCAAGAAACTAACTGCCTTTGTCTCTTTACATCTTTTGCCACATAATTGTTTATTTTTCTGTTTTAAAAATACTTATATATAAAAATATAATTTTTATTTTCATTTACTTTTTAGTAATTTCAAATTATTTTAATGTGTATATATTAATGTATTTCTAAAAAAATTATACTTTGAAGAATAACTTATATCATAGTTCAAACCATATTGCCTCTTTTATAATATTTTTTTTAAATATTAATAAATTAATATAAAAAATTAAAAAAAAATATATTGGAGTAGCAGTTATTTTTCAAATATGTTTTATTTAAAAATATATAAAAATAATGTTTTTAATTTTTTAAAAAGATTATTTTTATATTAGAACAATAAAATAATTTAAAAATATTAAAAAAAATTAAACACCAAAACAAAAAACTGTTTATAGATTTATTTTTTAAAATAATTTTTACCTAAAAATAATATTATTTTATTTTACATCAAAACACCAAAACAAAAAATAAAAAACACATTTCCAACACAAAAACAATCGCTATCTTAATTGAAAAAACACCTTTACAATAAGCAAAACATTTCACTTTGCTAAACACACGTGTAAAGTTGCCGTGTTCGAAATCGAGCAACCTGTTCCACGTGCACTATTTCGACAACCTTTAAAGCGAACAAAATATTATCGGAGAATTATTGTGTGGTGAAATATTTCAGCTTGCGGGGCTCACCTGAGCCTGTTGATGATGATGAAAATGTCCAAAAATCTGCAACATCCTCGCAAATATAAAAATATATATATATTTTATTTAACAATTTAATAAAACAATATATTATAATTTATATTATTTTTTAATATATTCCTCCAAATAAAAATATTATGGGAGGAGGTATTGTTGGACCACTTCTTAAATAAAGGGATCAAATCCTGCTTCCTTGTCATGGCATGAACAGATGACACATCAAAAGTAAAATATTCATAAAAAATAATATTTAAATTCTGATTTTAGAATTGAAACAATGTATTCTCAAGATTTTATAAGAAAGCTATTTTAAAAAAAATTCATAAACTCTATATATAGGTGGGATCACACTCAATCGTTCTACTTTTGAATAAAAACATTCTATTTTAATTAAAAGATAGCCGCTTTAATTTTTTTTAAATTAAAATGTTATCTATTTTTAAAATAAAACATATTTTACATAAATCAAGTCCAGTGTCAAACTGACTCCACAGTTTTTTGCTTCGACTCTTTTATATATAATCCCCAAAGACTTGGAATACCTATCAAAATATGTTTGACTGGTCTTGTTTCTTTCTTTATATGAAGTAGACGAGATGATTTTATCAGACAGCAAGAGCTAGGAATTTAACAAGAAAGAACTGTCAGCCAAGTAGCTATCCACCAACCATTTGGAATCATCTGATAATGCTCCAGTGAATTTCTGATAATCCACGGTTCTATTCCCTACTTTAACATTCACAATAAATAATATTCTCATATATTTGATGTTGATCAGGGAGAACATTCTTCAAAAGCATTAAAATAGCCATCGACAATACTCTTACCAGGTTTCAAGTCATCAAAGCTTAAAAGACTTGTCAGATCATGACGAGGCAAATGACAGATTCATCCACAAAAGAGGTAAAATCCATGCTACAATTGAAGTTAATTGTACAATGTCAAAAGGGTAATGGCGGGCCAAAATGACAGAATTCTGCTGGTAAACGAACAGCTGTACATTTATATGGCCAAGAATTCTGTCAGTGACCTCTCGCACAAAAACAATCATGGATAGGAGCACGATCTTATAAGCAATTCGTCAAGTTCTTCTATCTCTACCATGAAGCAAGGCAAAGCAAGACTCAATTTATGCAAAACTTCCAGATATCGGACTGTCCACTATTATGTCCAACTTCTTCTCCAAATGGTCGGCCATAATTGCCAGTGTCCCACCAGAAAGTAGATGGCGTGTGGACATCAGATGGTTGTATGGAGTACTGGTCTTGCAATGAGGTGAATCCAGTTTTGTGGATAAATTGAGAATAAATGAAGTCTACCCCAGACAACCTATTTTGACACCATAACAGAGGATTTTAGGAAAGCTAGCCGGTTCTTGGTGAGGTTTATTTTCTCCTCTGCTTCTGCTGCCTTTTCTCGAACCCCACGGACAACATCCTCGGGAGCTTTCTCTACAAACTGAAGAGTGAGGCAAATTGTAAACATATTGTACATGTCAAGAGCTATGAAATATTATAACAGTTAATTAACACTAAGATGTGCTATGGCCTAGAAATTATAACCTTGGATTATGCATAATCCATAATGAGTATGGTTCAGCAATCCCTTATTTATTTATTATTTTATTTTTTTCTTGTGGGGTGGGGGGTAGGATTTTGGAAATAAATACATGTACATGCAAGGGCAGAAGTTTATACTTTTTGGGAACTGAGACGACCAACAAGTCCATCATACTCTACTTGCATCTTGGAGAGGCGCTTTGAAAGGCGTTCTACTTCAGCAGACAAATCGACCATATCTGCGAGAGGAAGGTAAGCTTCCAGTCCCTCGCTAGCAACCAGATGTACTGACTGGTTGGCATCCCCTAAAGTATGATAGAATTGACATCCATTAGACTACAAAGTTCAAAGGCCAGTCATACGTGAAGTGAAAAAAAAGAAGATAGAAGCAAAAATACTATACACAATTTATATCTGTCCCATTGACAAGAAAGAAAACAAACAGCAGAAACAATGCACAAACAAGAAAAAATGATTGGGAAATAAACATGCCTGGTGGAGAATCTGTGAAATGGATATTTTGTAGATCTAGCCTGGAAAGAAGAGCTAAGACTTCCTTCTCCTTCTGCAATTACAAAGGTTACTGTTACCATGCTTAGCATGCACGTGCACAGTTTTAACAAATAACCCTGCTATGAAGTGTCTTGATAAACAAGGCTATTATTCAATCACCTTGCCTAAACATCTGTAGATTGCAAGTGAAGAATGATATAGAAATGAAGTGTGTATAAACAGCGTGTTAAGAAATGGTAAGATGATTGGCGAGGATATTACTTTTCCTTTATCAAATAGAAAACATAATATTGATGAAAGAAACAGAGCTAAACAGATAGTGAGAGCATATATTTCTATCATTCACAACAACTTATTTGAATGGTTGAGAGCGAACCATTTTCAAGTTTCATAAAATAACCTGTATTACTTTTCATGATATGAAAGGGCATTTACAAGTTATAATCAGTTTGGGCAGCTGAAGTTTGAGAATCTATACAAGCAAGAGTTCTTCTTCCTAGCTTTACTGAACAGTAGACCTGTGTATTGCTGCATTGTTTTATCTGCAGTCTCTTTTGAGAATTTCTAACATCTCTACTGTATACATATTTCTTTTAGCCAGGGGGGATCGTGGCCACCCTGGCCATGAGCTCAGCAGGTGCTTGTAGAGGTGGGAAACAGAGACAGCATATGACCCTATTGGAGTTGACAAGTAACAGGTTCAAATTTTAATTTGCCAGTTCAACGAAAATCATGGACCAAGAAAGAATGTATATATCCCTGCTTGATTATGCAGCTAAAGCTCTAGTTAAATCAGCACACTAATGCCCACTTAAGAGACAGATTAAGGAAATGGAGTGCACTTACAGATATGTATTGGATGACTTCTTCACTTGCAACTATAGATGCAGATATACGCTTGGCTGGCTCAACTGAGTATTCTGCTCGAGCATTGCGGATTGCTCTAGTCTAATTCATATGTGAAGATGAAGTCATTACACTTGTACTTGAAAAAAAAGAAGAGAATAAAGTTTTTCACGGGATGACAGTAGACTGCAGGAAATGAAAGTAGTTTACTCACCAAAGCCTGGAAATTTTCAAATTTTTTTATGGAGTTGGGAAACCGTGGAAGTGAAGTCTGGGGCCAAGGAGATACTATAAGTGCTTCTTTCCGGTCAGGGAGTGCCTATATATAAATTGGAGGAAGTCAATAATAAAAAAATGCACCATACAGTTGTTGCATCTGTACCAAGTTAACAAAGTGACATCACAAGGAACATATTATATCAGCTTCTAACTCAAAGAAGTGATCTTTTAAACTCAAACACGCAATATCAACTTGTAAAATAAAAGCAGTGATCTTTAAACTCAAAACTCAACACAGTCACTCAAATGAGGAGTCCAGTTGAGTTAAAATAAAAGATGGATTGAGAAGAAATGCTGATGTAACCTCTAACCAATAAAGTTTTGAGCAGAGATTACATGGTTTATATGCTAGAAAATTGTTACCTGCCATAGAGCTTCAGTGACAAATGGCATGAATGGATGTAGCAATTTCAATACATTTTCGAAAACATACAATAGAACCGCCCGTGCCTCTGAAGAAGCTGAATCGGCTTCAGACTGGTAAAGACGAGCTTTACTGGCTTCTATATACCTGGCAAAAGTGAAGGAATTTAACCATGGCAACAGCTAAAATCTTTGAACCAAAAATCCAAGACATCAAAAGAAAGCTAAATATGGATTATACTGCATACACCTAGAGTTCCACACCTAGTGCACACAATGTGGCAAACAAGATTCCGCTGGTATTATCCCAAATATAAATGATGCACAACTATTAATGAATGCACATGTTTTTGCATCATATGGATATGTGCAAAATAGGAAAAAACTACGAGTTTCACCAATAAAGAATGACAAAACAAAACAAAGAACTGCTGACCTATAATTTTCCCACTTTTTGAATCTAATATTTTAAGGTTTCAATTACCACTAAACAAGGAACTGCTGACCTATAATTTTCCCACTTTGCGAATCCAATATTTTAAGGTTTCAATTACCACTTTATCTAAAACATTTGTTCTGAAAACTAGCTGGATAATTAATGAAAATCTTACCCTTCAAAACAGAAAAATTATAATGCTGACAACCATGTGACATAGATCATACATGCACTAAATCTCAACCAATATCTTTCATCAAAAGTGCAGCCTCTCCCTTGTATCAAATGCTCTATGTATTGTGATGTTTAAATTGAAGGCTCATGTTTAAGATTCCAGGACCAGGACATTTATTCATCATCTACAGTATCTCTATTCAAATAAAGATAAATATTTTCCAATGAAAAACTAGATAGATTTGATGTACCAATCAGCAAAATCACTCCAGAAGAAATCATATATTTCCCTCCCAACATCTCCAAAGAAAAACTTATCATAGCTCGCTGTGACCATGTCAATAAGCACATGAAGTTCTGACACCTGAAATTAAACGAGGTCATTAGTTTAACTATAGGTATTTGACAATGGACACGATGCTTCATAGCAATTTTCTTACCACCCAGCATTCTGGTAAAGGTAGCACGAGAACAGACTCCTCTTTGTCAAACTGCAAGATGAGTAAAATTGGTTGTTTACTGAACAGGGCAATTCCTACAGCAAGCATAGAAAACATGACGAAAAAAACATGTCCTCTCATAGAGGACAAACAGACCTTGCAATTCTTTATAGCTTCCCAAGCAGATTCATCTGTTTGACTAGGCAAATTCTGTAGTACAAACTTGCCCGCATTCCATAATTTGTTGGTGAAGGACTTGTTAGCAGTCAGCCTCTCAGTAGACAAATTAAGGTCCTGGATCAAAAGTAAGTATTTAGTAAACAAACAGCATTTGATGTAAGCTTGAAACCATCCACTGAAAAGGGTGGTAGATAGGCTGCATATATTTATTTTTTTCAAAAAAGAAAAGAAGCCCTGTAAGTCTTGAAGGAGCAGTTTCAAGGATTACAAGACAAGAAAGCAACCTGTCCAGCAGTTCCTAGAGAAATAGTGAATCGTAGAGCATCAGTGCCAAACTCTTTGATTGTATCAAGGGGATCTATTACGTTACCAAGTGTTTTAGACATTTTCCGTCCCTGAAAAAAAGACAATAGCATTTGGAGGTAAGAGTGAGGATAGTACATGCAAGCTAAACTATTGGAACAACTGGGTAAGATGCTAATAATCACAATAGAAAAGCCAAAGTTAGTCAGTAATCCTTGCGTAAATTATTTTTCCATTGTCTTCATGAGACATGAGATGCTGTACATATCCATAGAACTGTACAAGGATTTATGAACCAATACATGCATATGAACAAAACCACACACTCCACTAACCTGCGAGTCCCGGATAAGCCCATGAAGATAAACATATGAGAATGGAACAGTCCCAGTAAACTCAATTCCCATCATCACCATCCTTGCCACCCAAAAGAACAAAATGTCATGCCTGTTCAAACAGCAGAAACAAGTGTCAATGGCAGCGATCAAGAAGTAACAGATAAGCCCATGGAGGAGGAAACCTGAAAACAATGAAAAGGAAAACAGTGACAATAAAAGCCATATTAAAAAAAAAAAACGAATTCAATGGTACTAAAGATGGTCTCCCATAACAGGAAAGACAGTCATCTCGTTACGAAGCAGAAGGCAGGTAAATCACCAAAACTCTTAACATGGCCATATAGATATAACTGGTTGTGATATGACTCAGGCATAAGATGGGTGCCAGAAGGAAGAGTTTTGAGAAAGTTCTGCCCATGACGTGGTTAGTAAAAAAATAAATAAATAAGTAAAACTGAGCACTAGTTACTGCAAGCCAAAACTTTTATGGCGTTTTTACTCGTGTCAAGAAAATAACTGATTATTAATTACTTCTTCAATGCTGCAAATTGTTTCCAGCCTATCTTATACCAATGAAGTCGGCACCCGTAGTCATAATTATAATGCGGAATATATATTCCATCAGTGTTGGCAGAAAATTACCAGCAAAAGCCGAATCATAGCAGCAATGCACTAACAAGAAAACCATGACTAATCCTGTGATGAAAAGATGCAATTTTGAACACTCTCTTGCTCACTGCTCATGTTCACTCTATAAACAAAGAGTAAGGGCTCAATATACAAACCAAAACACCAGAAGCAATTTTGCTCCATATTCAGTGTGTCATAGATCGAGGCTTGGCTGCCAAGCACTCTGAATTGAATATTCTTTTAAAACTGGCCAGGTTAATTCAAGGTTTCAAACTCCCCACTTAGCCAAACTCGCTAAAAAGTATCAATCCAACTTCAATGTTTCAAAATTATTGAACTACAGCCAATATAAAAGGAAAACAAAACAAAGTAGCAAAAGTCAGCAAGAGAAGAACATACCCGGTTTCAAGCATTGTTGTAGGATAAAACTTCTTAAAATCCTCTGCTGCAACATCTGGCCAACCAAGAGTACTGAATGGCCATAGAGCGCTGAAGATGGAAGTTGAGTACATGAGGCTAAGGAGAAGGAAATTCACTTCATTTTACAATGATAATTCCATGGGGTTATGTGGAAAAGGTAATTCCAGTTGCCCATAGGTTCTTATGAAAATGATTAGAAAGTGATGAAAGATCCAAAATTCCCTCAATCAAAAATTAAATGATTTGATAAGAGATTGATTAAGGCCATGCAGGAGATAGGAATAATCATCAAGGATTCCACAATATACAGAAATGGCACAGAATTATTATCCACGCATAATCTGTGGTAACTATCTTTTTTAGCAATCTTTATCCCTGTATCTAACCAGCTAGACTGTTTGGGGGAAGTGGGATTGACTGAAAGAAGAAAAGCCCATGCAGAAGAAAGTTTGCTGCTGGCACTTTTCTAGACTCCAAGTCAAACCATTTGCTGCTCTAGACATTTCCAAGAGAAAGTCATTGATCACTTAAACTCTTCTATCTTTTAGTATAGAATTTAAGTATTAATAACAAGAGATAAATGATTGTGACTCATTGAAAAACAGACCTTGAAAACCAAGTATCCAGAACATCTGGATCTTGATAGATTTCAACATTTTTCCCATACTTCTCACGAGCTTTCTCAAGAGCTTCATCAGCATTCCTTGCAACTATGTAATCTTCTTCGCAGTTTTTACCTACAATGTACCATACAGGTATGCGGTGCCCCCACCATAGCTGTCTGCTTATACACCAATCCTTGATGTTTGACAGCCAATGATTATAAATCTGTCATCAGCAAAAAGAAAGTTGTAAGAAAAGCACTTGCCACCGAGTATGGCCAATAGTAAATTCACTTCAAATTAATAACCGCAGGCTGATAGAGTAAAAGGAAACTCATGACACAATGACACCCGGGTTGATGTATATTGCTTCAAGATTAATAACAGCTTACATGGCTATGGAGGACAAGATAGGCCACATAGAAAAACTGAAATCAAGCAGGATAGCAACTTACGCAAAATTGGAAACTACTGGGATAGAAGGCTCAGAAAAGAGTCGATTTGAGAAAGCACGAGAGTAAGTCTATCTGATCAACATGCGAATCAAATGCGGAGAAACATGACAAAGAATTCATCTTAATCTTGCATACCTTCTCAAATCTTTCAGGCATTATGGTTAACTCTCCTTTTTCAACAGCAAGAAGGGCCTTCTCAGCCAAGGACTCCATGGTAACAAACCACTGCTTACTTACCAGTGGCTCAATTATCTATAAGAGGGGAAACAAACATCATGATATTAAAATTGCCAGTTAAAAAGGCATTCTTTCACCAAAATTTAAATCCTTAATATTTGGAACTGCATGTGTAAAGACAGTATTAACGCACTTCTCCTCCACGCTGGGATCTGGGAACCCTTGAAGTGTGTGGCTCCTTTCTGACAGCTAACCCAGTCTCCTCAAGTTCTGACCACAGTTTTTTCCGTGCCTCGAATCGATCGAGACCGCTGACATTCCAAGAGTTGTTTCCACAAGTTAGGCAGACATAAATTCTCCAGCACATAAATTCTTCAAATTAATATAATTATTTCATGTCTCACCAGTACAATCCAGCAACCTCATTAAGGGTCCCATCCTTATTCATCACATTAAGAATGGGGAGACCAAGCTTTCTAGCAAGATAGTAATCATTATGATCATGTCCTGGGCTTATCTTCAACACACCAGTCCCAAAGTCTTTATCAACATGCTGCCAAAATAGCACTCAGGTTATTTTCCAGAAACTTTCAACTTGCTTGAAAGTACACTAGTCTGGGTTATAGGTGCATGGTTGACACAGAATTCAATAATTACAGAACACTGGGGAATTACTAAGAAAAATATATCATGAAAAACAGCTAAAACAAAGTGAAATGCACCAAGTATCAGAAAGCATTTTTTTACCCTGTCAGCAATGATAGGTACATGGCGGCCATATGTCATGGGTACAATTGCCATCTTCCCAATAAACTTGGAATAGCGATCATCCTGCATAACAAATATATATAATAATATATATTGAGGTATTAGAATTTCTGTTGCCCTGAATCTCATAAAACTGTATATAAGAGAGCATCAAACAACTAACTAAATCACAAGACATTTTATGATATCTTAGCCACCTCAAAACTGTTAGCTTATCTGTGCATGTGCTTCAGTTTTACCACAAGAAAGAGAATACTGGTACATCCATTTCATCTTTTGTTTCAGATTAAAAACTAGTTGTCTGTGTGACTAAAGAATGTATGGAAATGTGTTACCACAAAATTGTTCAGTAAATAATATCCACACTGAAATTATGGAATTAAAACCCCAAGGTTTAGTTAGAGGGCTTGCACACTTTATCACAATTAGCAAGGCAATTATATTGTCAGATCCTAAAAAATCTTGAATGATAATAAGAATTCGCTGATCATTATTTTTTCCCCTTTTCCAGTGATGATGGCAATGATATTATTGTCAATGCTTCACACATCACCATGTTGGTACTTATTAACCTATGCATTGACAAGGCATGTTCCTTAAATTTAGGGTCTAAATAATCTAGTATGATAGTTTAAATATATCATGTAGATTGCATAAATATGCCCCTACCTTGGGATTCACAGCAATAGCTACATCACCAAACAAAGTCTCAGGCCGTGTTGTTGCTACTGTCAAGAAGTCACTCCTACAAAAAGAAGTATAAAAATTCCAATTTGCATACTGTAGAAATCTTCTAGAAACTGTGGCTACATAGTCAAGTTCACAAAGGGGTAATTCCAGAAGTACAAGAATGCAAGCAGATCAAATCACCAACACAATACCCAGATAGTAAAAAATATGTTATAAGAGCAAAAACAAAGCAGTACTTACTTTTATTGATGAGCTGTTAGACATCATTTACTTACAGAAGTGAGGAAATGATGAAATAGTACAAGTGAAATCTCTGATACTTACTGTCCAGCAACTCGGTACTTGATGTGATATAAAGTGCCAGGTTCCTCAGAATATTCTACTTCCTAAGCACAAATAAAAAGAACTTATGTCAAACTATATTATTTGCCACAATAACGGCAATCAATTGATGCTGGAACCCAAAAGCATACCAAGTCTGAAACAGCAGTCTGTAGATTAGGAGACCAGTTAACCAAATACGAGCCTGGAAGAAAGTATGAATTTAGTGAACTATTTATCACTGTAACCAATCAAATGTTTAATATCCTAAATAGTAGAATACCCTGCACAGTTAAATTAACAAACTGAAAACAAGCAGTCCCCTGCTCTTTAGGACCAATGAACTGGTTTAATCTTGTAAACAGGATCAGAAAAGCAAGAATGTGAATCCCACACCCCTTTTCCCTTTAGGAGAAAAAAGGAAGAAGAGTTCAACCAGTAAGAGTACAATACCTTGATAGATTAGGCCTTTCTCATGAAGCTTGATAAAAGCCTCAATCACAGCTTCTGCAAAATTAGAAAGAATGGTGTCAGAATAAGGGAATATCTGATAAATGCAGCTTTAGAAGGTACAAAAGAGGTGCTTGTCAGGTAAAAAAGCATGAGGAGTCCTTTTCAAATGAAAGTCAAATAACGAGCAGGGAAAAAAAACAGAGAGAGGTGGCACCCTAGCACTTTAACACTACCCAAAAACTATCCCCATACAGTTTTCTAGATTGACCACTGTTCTACTTCTGCCAGTAAGAAAACTGCCTTACGACTTAGCTGCTCATCAAGGGTGAAACGCTCTCTAGTCCAATCACAGGAAGCACCAAGTCTCTTAATCTGGTTTGTAATAGTTCCACCATATCTGAAAACATAACAGGCCATGTAAGGGGAAAAAATAAAAAAATAAAACACCCATAGGATGTGGGGTGCCCTGAAAACTGAAACAACAGCAAACATAACAGTAGAAGATATCTGAAGTTGGATAGGCAACCTTCAATTTAAACTTAATTTTTTTGTCACTAGGACAAGGATCTACTGAAGAAATTAAATAAAAAAAGAAGATAGGAGGCAGTCATAAGAAACAAAGATACCGAGCAACAATTAACAAACTTTAATTTTGGAATCTATAGAAGGCGTGGTTTGTTTTTCAGATCTCAAAACAAATGTATAAAAAACATAATAATCAACAAAAGCATTCATACCACAAAAACATGCAGAACACTGCCTAAATTTGATCTCTAACGACACATTCCTTGTCACCTAATAGCTTAATTTCTATTAAATGTCATTAACACTTCAATTTGTTATGCCCCCACTCCTCACATGTTCCCTCTGATTCTTTTGATAACACATGGCCTATAAATATTTTGGGAACCAGAAAAACATGGCCAAAAATTGAAAGCTGGAAAAAAGAAACAAAGGTGTCCAACACAGAAGAAGGTAATGCCGAGCTCAATCAGAAAACCAAGGTCACATAAAGCATAAAAACAGGTGTAAGTTTGGGATATATACTTTTCTTTCCACTCCCAAACTCGTTTTGTGAACTCCTCTCTGCTCAGATCAGTCCTTTTAATTCCTTCAGATGCAAGCATTTTTTCTACAACCAACTGAGAAAAGAAGCGCATTTATTCAAAATATACAAGCAATCCAAGCAGCATTACATAAGAAACTTATAGCCAAAATCACGAGTTTCAAGAAAAGTAATGGAAGACTGAAAATAGATACCCTAAAAGTATGTCAAATCTGATTTAGTAAGATCCCTATAAAAACAGTTTAAGAGGGAGGCTTCTTTCACCAAGAAATACAGCTAAAGAGTTAGAGAAACAAAGTTAAGTGGAAACTCCAACACTAACAATTTTTATGGAAGACTAAGTGAAAAATGGATTTTTTTTCTATTAAAATCTCCCACGAGAGTCAATCAAGACACTAATATCAGTACAAATGGTCAGTCCATTGACAAACCTGAGTTGCAATACCGGCATGATCAGTACCAGGAAGCCACAGTGTTGGTCTTCCCTTCATACGATTGTATCTAACCATGATATCCTAACCAACAAGGTCGCCAAGTTAGGCAAAGGAAGAAAATTCAAAAGGTAGAAAAGGTGATATATGATACTGGCACGACAGACTACAGGGAAAATGTAACTATCTTTTCTGCATGCCATATAACTAGCAGCTACTGATAAGATTTTTCACTATTAATCAACCCATTTTCACCCTGAAACACAATGTGCTCAATTTTCTTCATAAATGAGGAGAGTCAGACAATGTGTTGTATAATTAATGGCTACATAAGAACAATTAAATGATCAAAGAATGGACAAGTGCATCAACAAGGGTGAAATGCCAATAGTGAGATCATTTCCATCTATAATTTACAAGGATGGCCTAAGGGGACAAATTAGGTGTCCATACACTGCAGTAGTTGATATTCATCGTTCTTTGGAGGGAAAAACACAACATGAGGCAAAGCCCCCCACCAACACACATGCCCCATTTTCCTAACCTGGTCTAACACTGTTGTTGAATGATAGGAAGTCAGCAAGACCATTACCAAACAAGCTAAGTGGTGGCTCAAACGCTGTAGTGTGGTCCTACTATGGTGCAAAGGAAAGATAAATGAAAATTCAAGTCATAAATCAATTAGTTTAAATTCAGTTCCACAACCTCGAGAGCCACAAACATTGCATGCCCCATGTGCAACGAACCAGTAACATTTGGAGGTGGCATTGATACCACAAAAGGATCACCGCCCCGGTCAAAAGTTGGCTTGAAAAATCCTTGAGATTCCCACCTAGCATCCAACAATTAGATGACATTATCGCAGAATGAACATATGCTAAGACACATTTAGATGCAGCTCAGTACCATTTGCATATGAAAATACCATCAAGTAAAACATTTACAAAATGTAAGATGAAATTAGAGTATGTTCAAATGAAAAGTACCAATTGTATATTCGTTCTTCTGAAGAAAAATCAAACGACTTTGCATTTTCTGGAGAAGTAAATACACCATTTTCTGTTGCAGCAGCAGCAACTGAAAAGCAATAAGAAATGCTAATAAGCTCCCAAAACAAATTATATAAACAAAACAAGTACTAGTTTGCTTAAATCCCAGTTTTTCTCTTCAACAAATTCACAAACCAAGAGATAAAACATTAATTTTATACTAAATTTCCATTTTCAGTTCTTCACATTATTAGTTATCTGATACTGTTAGAGATCTAAAGTGAGTAGAAAGCTATAACAAGCTTCAGTCTGTTTCGCTTGATCTTCAACAACCCTCGGTCATGTATTTTTTTACCATTTTTGCAACTTCAAATCACCCTTTGATCCTCTCTTCCATACCAATTTGTCATGAACTTAGGAATTTAACCCTCGACAGTTATGATTATGACAGGAAAAAAAAAACTAGAGAGAGAAAGAAGTAACTTCTGAATTGTATTCTACTTTGCAAATCCTGTTACAGCAATCACTCCTTTATACACTACCCGTTTTAGCGGGAAGAAACCACCTAGCTATCTTTCACAACTAATCAACTAACTGTATTGATATGCTAACATACTACTAACCCACATTAACACTAGACGCAGTTAATTATTATCAGCCGTTGAGGGCATCAGGCTGCTAACATTATCAAAAGGTTCAGGCTTTGCAATTTCAATTTCTCTCAAGAAGAAGTGAAACCAACTTAAAAATATTAATTACAAATGAAAAAACCCATTTTCGATCACATACAAAGTTGAAGTTCCAAGCTTCACATAATCCAAAGTATCAAACTTTATAACCCCAAATCAGAGGATTACAAGATTGTGTAATTAAAGTTTCAAACTTCATAGTTAATGATGATGGGATTACCTGTAAAGAATCTGGGTTTGGTGAGAAGATGGAAAGGGAAGTGAGAGAACTTGAAGGGACAATGGCGACGTTTAGAGAAGAGAAGAGGGTTGAGTCTGTGAGCAGAGGAACAAGACGAGAGGAGAAAAGGAGAAGAGAGTGTCATTTGAAGTATCATGTTTTGATGGGAATGCGTAAAACAGATGGTGGGTTAGGGGGAAGGGAAGTGATAAACCCTGTGAAGGGGAGGGGGGGCGTGGGGTTTTAGTGGTGTGGAGAAGAGAGGGGGGGAGAGAGGAAGAGAAACAAAAGTGGATGATATTTTGTCAAATTACCAAACTTCACATTAGTCCTTCATGTATTAACTAAATCTCGATTTAACACTAATTGTAAAAAGATATCTATTGGTTCCTAAAATATCACATTTCCCAATTGGGTCCTTCTATTCATTTATGTTCATTGCTGCTATCAAATTATCATCAAATTGGCAACTTTTTAATTTGAGATATGTAAGAAACTGGCTAATTAAATCAAATTAGAGTTATTTTGATGTGATTGAGTAAGACTTGGATGATATAAAAGCAATTTAAACAACTAGTAAAATATTAAAAACATGATTTGATTTTTAAAAACTCATCATTATAAAGAAAAATCAAAATATTGCAGAGGTGAAATATTATACCTACTCTGGTCAATATGATTTATTTCTCCAGACAGCTAGAGCATATTCGTGTCCATAAAACAGCAAGGTTATCAATTCTGTTTCGATTAATAATTTGTTTTATAATTAGAATTGAATATTTTGATGAGGTTGTACTATATATATATATATATATATTAAATCAAAAAAATATTAACTGATTCTGCCAAGGCTGTCCCATTGTTTCATTTAGCTGATTCCATGGCTAGTCGACAGAGTCAGCAAGGTTACTCTAAAACTCTACAACAATTTAAAGAGATACAAAGACAATGCCCTTACAATTAGTTTTTCATATCCAATTGCAATAGATAATATTTTATTATTTTCAACAAACACTACATTCATTCTCAAATTGGTTCAAATTGCAAGCCTTTAGTGAGGATAAAGTTTGAAAGTTGCTTCACTGCTGTATCAAACAGCACGAGTTTGTTTCATCGAGAAGGGTTCAGAATCTTCAGAAGGCAACATGGTGATACTTGCTTTTTGATGCAAATTTTCTTAAATTCCACCAATGCAAGGCAGCGTTCAACATACTTCACTCCATCATTGAGTGTGAATCACAAACAATTGCCAAGCCTGCAGGAAGAAACAGGAAACACTAGGATTCCTCCGCGGTCTAAAATGCACATCTAAAGATCTGTGCAGCCTCAAAAACTAAATGAAACTCTTTTAACTTTTCAAGGTGGAATCATACTAACAAAACGATTATAAGGAACTAAACCATCAGTGTCTCCTGCCGAGTATGCCAAGAGACAACATCTTTGTATGGTAAGTTACCCCCAAATATATCAAGAGCACTGCCCACAGTAACATCCACACGTCCGTCTCCGGCCACCTTTATTCTTTCCAAATCATTCATTATTGTCACACCGCCAGCATAAGTCACAGGAATCTGACTCGTCCAAACCACAATTCATTAGCAATTTATACATTAAAACAGTACAAAAAGACAGCCACATATTAATGCATACTGATCTGCTGTGTTGTGTTCCATTGAAAAAAAGCTAGAATTGCAATTATTAGATCCACTGTGTAATCAATCAATAAGAGCAAAACTAGCAACAGTTTTTTGGCGTGAAGTGGATATAAACTGTATCAATGAAATTGGTGCTTAGGCATCTCATAACAAAATATTAATGATGAATAAGAGCATAAAAAGATAACTAAGACAAGCAAGAGAAAACAAAAAAGTCATGGTATGTAAAATGATACTCCTATGTCACTTACTGGTGAGTGCCTGCCAAGCAATGCCACAAGCTCCTCATCAATTCCCAACCTGCAATACACAGAAGTTTGGTGCATGAGGTGTAAATATAATGAAAAAGGAGTTTTATAGGATTAGCTTTTTCTTCCCAGAAATGGAAATCTTGGATAAAATATCCTATCATGTTAAGTGCCTATAATTAGAGAGTAGAATGGCATCAATGTTCTAACATGATTTCTTCAGTGAAAAAGAAAATGTCCCAGAGAGTTGAAGAAATTTCACAAGAGGTTTTAGATTCCATATTAAATGTGCATCGCTGTTGTAGGGTATAGTAACTGATTAAACACATTCCTTTCCTGCTTCCTGAATACATTCAATCTAATCCTCGCTTTACTGATTATTTCAACTCCATAGTTTTGTATGATATGCAGCTGTGATGTATTGCCACCAGCACAAAGTGGTATCCTTTTTGTTTAATGAAACCAAGGGTTGTTAGATAAAAGTAGCGGCAGGATATAAACAGCAGAGCAGACCAATCAGAGATCAGTCCTCCAACAAGAACTTATAGCACAGAATTCAGAGATATCTAATGGAATAATCATATAACTCACAATGGAAAGAGCATAAAAGCGATCAGAAAGCATGCAGTGATAGGTTGGTTTTGGGAGAAGAAAAGATAAGGTTGATGAAAGGTAAGTTTCTCCTAAATTGAGTCACAATCATTATCTGCCATTATTATATATCTAATAGAAGCTAGATGGTAAGACCTACAAGAAAAAAGAACCTAGAAAATTGAAGACAATGAAGCAACACCCAGAACTTACCTTTTCCCTTCAACATCAACACCATGAACCAAAAACTCATCAGCATAGTTAGCGAGAAATTCTAATACTTCCTTGTCAAGATATACATCGCTGAACTTCTGCCATCGATCAGTGACAATTGCATATCTACCATCCTGCACATTAGAAACAGCACATCCAAGGTCATAAAAGGTTGAAGTTGGAAATACAGTACCTTTTACTTTGTGAAAGGAGATATTCATAATCTTTCAAGTTGGATGTCACCCTAAGTTGTACTCATTGTGCACAAAAACATAGATGTATGATTATTGATTTCGTACCTTCTTTCTGCAGCTAAGGTCTAAAACAAGCTTCTGCTTTCCAACAACATGAACAAGATCTTTCAGCCTTTCTAGGTCCATTTGACCATTGTTAAAGACATACTGTGAGAGAAACAAACGAACTATTAAAAGAAAAAAAAGAAAAAGGATACATGAAAATAAAAGGTCTTCCAGGGATACTTTCTTGAGGGTACTCAACATGCCTGTTCCAATCACATTAAACATCAGACTCAAAGTATTAACCACTACCACATGAGCTTTGCGTTCCTATGAGCATTTCTTAACAAACATATAGCATTATTGACGCAAGAGCTTCCTTTATAATTTTTGTGTCACATGATTAGCATCTGACCTTCTAGAGTATTTCCTTGGAGGTTGAGTTGTTTTACACGGTGACTGAGACTAGTGAATACTTTTCCTACAAGGATCGAGGGCTTTAACTAGTATAAATAGGTAACTAAACCTAGTATATATAGTTAGCAAGGATTATTTTAATGAACATTCTTTGTTAGTTATCAATCAATTCAGATTTTAAAGGTTTCTTGATGAACCCTAAACCATATTATCTTGTTCCAGCTTCAATTTTATTCATATTTTAGCCATTATTCTGCTGTCATTGCTGTTTTATACAGTTTTATTTTTCCCATCCTGCATCAACTATGAATATATGCAACCTTGTAGAAGGAACTACAAAAATGCCTGAGAGATGAATGCATGGGAAACAGAGGAAATAGACTTATTTATATAAAACTACCAGAGTGAACTTTTTTTTTGAAAAAAAGCAGAACTTGTTACAATTAAATGTAAAAAGAGCGCACAAAAGTACATGACATACTGAAGTAACAATAACATGGCTGGCTCCTTCCTCTATGTAGTTCAAAGCGTTGTTTACATTGATACCTCCTCCAACTTGCAAGCCGCCTAGATTTTTCAAATCCTCGCAGTAAGTTCAGCAGAGAAAAAATCTGTAAGTTTTAAACATCCCATCAACCATACAGAAGTAAGCGAGCATATTCACCATACACTTGACCCCAGTTCAAAATCTCAGTATTAAAAATAACACTATACTTTTTGCGTTAGGAAATTAACACCCTAACATGTTGCATTTTAAACAGCATCTCAATTTTAAAATTGCCCCAAATATACCAATATAGTAGAAATCTCCAGCAAAACAAAGGGTTTTTTTTACACTCAACACAAATACAAGTAAAAAACAGAATAAACCAAATAAAATTATTCTTGTTCTATATGAGGGTTTTGTATTAAAAAGAGAAATTCCATGAAACATAGCATACCATCAACCAAAAGTGAATTTGCTGGAATAGTTTTCTTAAAAAGAGCCATGAATATGGAAAAAACTAACATTCAAAAGGAATGAAAATATCCAAACCACCAGAAACAAAAAATATATACCTACCAGGATAGGCATGCAGAGCTTCAACAGCTGCAGCTTTGCTCAGATCATCAGCTCCGAGCATGATCACATGACCACCCACCAGACCATCTTCTTTATACAAATTTGCAAACTCCGCTGCCGACTTATCTGATTCAAAATTTGTCACAAGAGCTGAGCCATCCTCCTTCGAATCTCGGAGGGTAGACCCCACAATTTGTTTCACCTTCCCCTGAAAAACAAATCATGATTTAAACACAAAACTAAACCCGCTCTTTAACCTAACATAGAAATCGCACCGATATTTGAAATTAAAACCCAATCCCAAAATTCAATATAATAATAGAATAGGCAATAAAAACTGAATTCTGCTAAATGTGACTTCTTGACTCTATAAGTGAAAGCATAAGCCACCAAATCACCTGCTTGACGATTGATAATTTGATATATAAAATCAAAAAGGGTACTTAAAACAGAAATCATATCACACTCTAACTCATGTAATTATCTATTACAGTTTACACACTTTAAAGCAATTTCCTCAAGCATTCAACTTAGTAAATCTTACAGGATTAGACAAAGAAAGAGAGAACGGAAGAAAAGAAATCCCAACAATTGAAAAGATTATCAGTGAGAATAATGAAGAGAATTACAATGCATTGAAACAAATACCTTGTGTATATCGATGCAGGGTCGAAAACGAACTCCGCATTTTATAGACAAGCGAGAAGAAGTAGATTCTGCAAGATTAGAATTTCAAGTCAGAACAGGTAACAAAGGAATAAATCTATCAGAGCAAATATAAATGTCGCAGAAGAGTGAGATAAACAAAGGAGCATACTAGAGGAGGCATGCAAAGAAGGGAAGGATGCAATGAATCTGTTTCCGTGGTTTCTTTGAAAACCATGAAAGAATGAGGAGCTGAAGACCTTTCTTGATGCAAGAAACTTGGAAGAGGATGAAGCGGAGGCGTTTAGGTTGCTGCTGCCAGTTGCCATTGTTGGTTCAGCTGAAGAAGCTGAGAAGACAGAGCTGACTAAAGCTCAGTTTGGGCGACAACAAGAGGTTAGAAGCTATCAGGTCCATAATTTTATAAGTCCAGCCCAGATGTATATTATTTTGGGTTTTATCCTTAGTAGCAACGAAGTAATGAAAGCCAGCTGGATCCGGGCCGGGTCCTAGAGTGGCGAGAGAGTTTATCAAAACAAGCTGTTTTATGTTTTTTCAGATGTTGTTGTCTTGATTTTGATTTTTTTTTCAAGTATGTTTTAATTACTAGATCAACCTTGAGTTTTTCTTATAAGACATACTTGATTTGTGAAACAATTATAATCGTGGGATTAATCGAGATGCATGCAGGCTGATCCGAATCCTCCATATTAATAAAAAAAACACAATATTCGATAGTAAATAAGAATTAATATTTTTGTAAAGCAATATTGTTAAAAAATCCATTTGCTAGCAAAATACAGAAGACTTTTTGTAGTACCGCATCCTTTTTACCGTGATTATAATTATAATTATTTTATTTTATTTAAAGTATGATATGGTCCAAGGGATTAATTTACCGGTCATTTCAAAAACAATATTACTTTAATTTTAAAAAATTAAAACAAGTTATTTTAGAAAAAAAAAAAAAAAAAACTTAAAACAAGCTCTTCAAACTCCTGCTTCTTTGACGAGAAGAAAGAAAATGTCTTGACTAAGAAGAAACAGTTGCAGCAGCAGCACATATTTTTGCATGATATTCTTGAATATTATGCATGTGGGGATTCAGAATAATTATACATAAGGGAAATAATAGTTAGCTGATCTAGTTAATTACTGGATTGGTTGAAATTAGCTGGAAAATAGGAAAATGCTAAAACAAATTTTATAAATATGATTTGGACAAAAGACGCGGAAGCCAATTGATTGAATAATAGTTTATGTAATTACAAAATTCTCTCTTGTCAACCTATTTTCTTTCATTGCACATTCATAAGGAAGTTCCCTTGACAACTTCGTACGTATTAGTATCAGAGCCAATAAGATCCAAGCAAGAGCATTCTGTCAATCTTCACCATGGTAGACAATAATTAACAAGATGAGAGCTTGAAGGAGTACAACAGGCGTACTGATGGAGAAATATAAGAAATTAGAGTAAGGTAGGCAATTCTCCTGTAGTTTTTGTTTCATTTTAGTTAGTCAATTAAGGGCTCTCCTTTCTAAACAATCCTCAATTTCTATCCAATAAAATTTGGCTAAATCTAAAGTTTTTTTTCCCTTTCTGATAAATGAAGCGCACGAATTTGAGTATCTTTAAGACTCTCCATAGCATGCTCAACTATCCCAATAACTGGGTTTTACAAGAGCTGGTCACTGAGTCTATATATTATTATTGTCAGGGAACCATCTCGTCTAAAAATTTAAATTGTTAGGTGAAATTTCAGATTATGATTTATATTATTTTCTAACATACTCTCTCAAGTGAAAGTTCTTTGAGCTTGAAACTTGCACAGACTCACACTACCTTGTGCTTAATTTTTATCAAATAGAACGAGAGTAGTGAGATTCAAACTCGTGACCACTAGATCAACAAAGCTCTGATACCAAGTCAAGGAATCATCTCACTTAAAAGCTTAAGCTGTTAAGTAAAGCTCTAGATTATAATTTATATTATTCTCATCTAAAAGCTTAAGCTGTTAAGTAAAGCTCCAGATTATAATTTATATTATTATCTAACATCTACCTGCTAACAATGTTATGTAACAGGCTTGGAGACAAATGCCAGTTGACATTGTTTTATGGTTTTGCTAAGTACTGAAAGTGTTTTGAGCTTGCAGTGATCTTCTCAGATTGCTTGGAAGTGTCTGCGCCTTGCACAACCTCCAAGTGGAAGTCGAGGTCGATCCAAAAACATAGCTTGCTAATGTTGCCACTGGTGCCGTTTGCAACTGTATGAGCGAGGATCTAAAGAGTTTTATATGATAGTTCCAGTTTCTTCAGTAACATTTTTCCCAAGATAAAATTCTTGGGTTACGAAGCTCATGTTTATATAGATTTACATATATTATTGTTTTGAATGGAAGAAGATTACATGAGAATAAGGGCATGCAAATTGAAAGACAAGGAACCCTCAATAGGGATGGAATAAAAGTTGAAAACTTGTAGCAGACAACGGGAAACTTTCCAACTCCATCATTTTTGCCCCAAGGTAGCCGTTTCTGGGATTTGTGAATC